>CM076580.1:1032407154-1033092154 GCA_034641835.2 Pinus albicaulis
GGAGCATCTCTTACCTGTAGCAGACGAGAAGCTGAATGGTCAACTGGATTTGTCGCAATCACCGTCAGAAGTTTCTGCTCCAAATGGACCATTGTTGCTTTTTACGAAGGTAAATAGTAAATGTAATTTTACTTTTACCAATTTGACATATTTATAACTTTTTGACATAAAATGAATTGTAAAAAGTCATTTTTATCGAATATTTTTATATATTATGTCGAAAATGGATTTTACACTTGCCTTTATGTGCAGCAACAGGTTTTTACGCAACTTAAACGGTGACACGAGTTGTATTTTATACTTTTTCGGACTCGGTAAATACACGAAAAAGTCATTTCGGAGTCATCTTTCAGCTCTTTTCTGACTCTCTAAACATGAAAATATTGCCGAGGCCCTTGTCGTTTCGATCTCGTTAAAGTGGCCCCGAAACGACATCTACCCAGTATACGTTTACCCCTTTTTCGGGCTGGGATAGATTATTTACGAAAAAGGAATGCCCTAGCCTATCGCGACTAGGAGGTTTTCTCAAACATAGTTTTCTACCTTTTCGGATCTGAGGAACT
Organism: Pinus albicaulis; assembly: GCA_034641835.2. Classification (NCBI taxonomy): domain Eukaryota; kingdom Viridiplantae; phylum Streptophyta; class Pinopsida; order Pinales; family Pinaceae; genus Pinus; species Pinus albicaulis. The sequence continues at coordinate 1,032,407,718 of CM076580.1, forward strand.
ATTTACGAAAAGGGACCGTTGGAGTTTACTTTTCCGCTGTCTTTTCAAACTCTCTAAACATGAAAAGACGCTGAGTTCTCCCTTTGTCAGACTCGTTAAACCCTGATGACATCGGATCCAGTCGAAATGACGTTCTTCGAGTTCCTCCTTCCTAGGACTTGTTAAATGCACTAGGATGGATTCGCCCGAAGGGCGGACTTATATTACAAGCATATGCTATCCCCTTCAAGCTTGTTATAAAAAATAATTGGGGTACTCGCCAGAAATGGTGGGGGAAAAATGGAACCATCGCCGTTGTCGTCGGCGTATGTCGCCGGGAAGGCGGGCACTTGTCTGCATTCGTGTCGGGTTGGGGACATCTCATCTCATTCTTCACTTGCCTCCGTGGGTTTGGATGATCCCTTTTGACCTCTCATCTGCTCGTTGCCTCGTCACCATGACCTCCGATCCGTTCATGTCAAATACTGCCAAATCCACCATTGTGCCATTATATGTTCAAGAGAATTTGACCTCTGCAAAGTATCAACCTTCCTCTGATTCTCCTATGATTCTGATTCACAAAAAAATCATGTTCCTCTGTCTCGTTTCGATGATGTGGGAAAAATTATGGCCCACCTTCGATCAAGGTCACTTCATGTCGACTTCAGCTCATTATCCAGGAAGCTGATCTAGAGACTCCCTTCTGGTACCTTGGAGCCTACATGCCTCAATGGCAGGTTCTTCGCATTCAACGCGAGGTTTTCATCATGGGCTTCCGAGCGAATGATTCTCATGCAGTTGAGCGACGCCAACTCATTTATTCACATGCCGTAGATTGTACCGTAGTACCTTGAGGGCCATTGTCATTATTGGTGGTTCCTCTCGCGTATGTTAATAGCTTTCATCATTGGCCGGAATCAGACAATGTTCCCGCATGTTTGACTTCAACTCACATATTCGCATGCTCGAACTTGTACTTTGTTTGGGTCGAGATGGAGCGCAAGACCCTGGATTGTGTCTGTTGTAATCCAGGATGTGATTGTGGATTATTATCATTATGTATATGACTCATTGATTGGATGGATGCGACCATACCTGAGTCTATTTATTTGATCCTCATTGGATGGCTGCGACCATACCCTGGATCCGGATTATAGTATACTCTGTTTTGGATGGCTGCGCCCATACCACACATACATCATGTACTTGAGATATCAGTTGTATTTTTCTGCGCAGGTTTTCCGACGGCGGGCCTTCAATTGAACATGTTCTCGTAAAGCATTTCACCCCTCTCTCTCTCAGGCCTCATACTTTAGGGGGCATCTGTTATACAGTAATTTTTCACCGTCCCTACCATTCCCCGTCCCGCACAATGGAGGACCCATTTTGTGACCTGTGAACATTTTCATGCCTTGAAAGTATCATCAATGCATTCCTCTAAGCATGAGCTTCAATTTCCCTAAAGACATCTCCTTGCAAAAAATCATAAAAACATCTCCTTTTGCATTGGTGCGGGCAGACAGTTCATCACTCGTGCCAATGAGGAAAATCCTGCAAAGAGGTCGTGCCAACTGGCGCTCTGTCCCAGAGTTGCAGTCGCGCCAGCCAATTTAAGGAGTGTTTTTTAAAATAATATGGCGGAATTTTTGTTTCAACAAACTCATAAACCATTATCTATCTTGAGTTGGGAGATTTGGGTCCAGGAATTCCATGGAAGGGAAGTGGTTTTGCCACCTCCCATGGAACCTTCCTTGTTGATAGGGCCAATCCCACAATAATAGGGATCCCAAATCCCTCCTTCCCCATCTATAAAAGCCTGCTCAATTCCATGGCAAGCTAGTCTTGAAGTGCCTAAGCTTTGAATCTCTAAATTCCCAAGAGCCTTTATGTCGTAAGAGCCCTCTTTCTTCCCTTAAGGTCGACTCAAGTAAGGAGACTATTGTCGAGAGACTCAGGAGAGGTTTGCCCTTTCCCTGGTGAGCTTTGCGAGACGTGAATGACTGGAGACCCATCTGAAGGAGACCACGATGCAGAACTTTGGTTGTAATCTCTTTCGATTGTTATTTAATAAATGATTACGATTATGGTTCCACTCTGTTTTCAATTATGTTAATATGAGTAGTATCCTTTCCGACTGATATTTAGTTACGTATGCCGGATTTTATGCTTGTATCTGTTTGTTTCTTGCATGTGCAGGTATCCATCCACGAAGATCGTAGAGGATCGTGATCTGCCGAGGCTGAGGAACGGGAACGCTCTCTTCTTCGGATCATAGCATTGGATTCCAGGTAGGCCTCCATCTTTGGTCTTTTCATTTCGTAACTAGGAACTTGCGTCGTAACATTTCGTGATTGTTGCTAGACCCCTGCTGGGCTAGTAGGGATCGCCTCTATCCGCAGAGGGGATTTACCTCCTCAGCACCTACAATACCCCCTAGAACAACCAATCGAGTGGGAAAAACTTAAGATGATTCGGTGCTTACACATTAGTGATAGGTCCTTACACCTTCGCTTGTTTTTTTCCTAATAGTATTATATATATATATATATTAAACTAGTATCTCCATGGAATATTTGACGAAATGGATTTAAAAAAAAAGTAGGACTCCATCGAATATTAGACAACAAAGGCATGTTGTTGAAGCTTCCACGCCTAGCCGTCGGAGTTCTTGTTGGATACTCGAAGTCATAATCAACTGATCAAAGAATTGATAGCTTAACACTCCCGTTGGACAAAACTCTTTTCCGTCACATATTTGGTGATTCACCACTGACCTCGAAGTGTTGGAGTGACAACACTTCCATCGAATAATATACTTATGTCATCGATTACCTGACACCTAAGCATGAGTTTTTCTTGTTGGAAAAAATGACCTATGTATTGAATATCCAAATCCACACTATATATTCGATGCTTGATACATTATATATACAACAATTTGTAACATTGCAAAACTAGCTTCCTAAGGTCAATTTTCTATTTACCATTTCAACCTTTTTATGTATCATATAATCAACATCTACAATATTTAATATATGACTATTACTAAATTGTCTACTATTAGACAAAATTATAGTGAGGATTTGATAAGCACCAATGTGTTGGATACCTAACACCAATAAGTCACATATCGAAATAATAGTCATCTAATTTTGGCCCCATTTGTACTATGGATCTGATCATGTAATACATTAAAAACCATAATACATATACATATAATTCTAGAGGTGGAACTTAAGTGCATATTATGTTGATGATGCTTGGCCCATAATTATATAGTGTTTATGTAGCCACCATAGTGGTTGAATACGTTGAATTTAAAAATAACTAATAACCATCCAATATGTTATACTTGGTTTCGTGCCAAGGGTATTGACCTAGCATGGTCTTGACCTTTAACTTTAACAAAGAATATGACTTGGATGAGGTTGAGAGTGAGTGAGCAATCTAAAGAGTTTCAAAGAACCATATCCATTTCCAAGGTTGGATATAAGAATGATTGAGAATAAAAAAAATGAGTAAATTATTTGAGATACAAAAATAAAATTATATTGGAAAATAAGATATTTTCTCTTCCAACAATATCCATTATATAACTAGTTACATATGAAAAAATGATGTAGATAGTTTCTTTAATAATATATATATACATACATACATATATATATATATATATATATATATATATATATATATATATATATATCTTACTTTGTAAACAAGCATTGTTTCTTGGGTGAATTTAAAGACATGTTACATAGTGGGTTATGTCTCTAAGGTTTCTAGACATTGATTGCGACTCTACCTGTCAATGGGGTAAAATTTCATGTCAGGTTCATCTACTCGTTTCCCCATTTACTCTCTAATATTTCTAGTGATGTGTGAGGTTTCTTGAAGAAATCCATTTTCGAGAACTTTCAAGCTCAATATTCTTTTTCCATTTTGTATGTTTGATTTATGGACATCATTACCTTTCTTTGAGTTTAAAAAAGGCGTGTAGAAAGATCTATCTTCAAATATAGAGTCTTTCCTTCAAGGTTTAATGTGATGGGAAACACCCTATTTTGAAGGAATTATGAAATAACTCCTGAAATTTCTTGTTTTTCAAGTGTTGCGGGTAATCTATGCATGTTTCTTTGTTAGATGCTAATTTTTAAGTTACAATTGTAAGTTGTATCTAGGTTTTGGATGAGATGGATACATTGTTGTCTAGATAATGCTTACAAATATTTGAACATCTAGGAAATAAACAAGTTTTATAGTTGGGAGAAGCCCTTGATAAGCATTTTATCTTGATGCATTCCCCAAATGAGTATTGTATCTCGGAATCCAGGTAGTTAGGTGGTCTATTATTGTAGAAATATTTGAGCGAGCTAGATTTCAATTGAAACCTAACATTGGCCTATTTTGTGGAAGGTTGGAGGAAGGCAGATCACTCTGTAATAGGGGAATGTTGTTGAGATTCAACAATATGATGAGCTTAGTGAAAAGTAAGCACCTTCACTAAGTGGGGCCCGCAGGCTATTTTTAGGTGTATGTCTATTTTTAGATATGGTGAGCATATTCTATAAGTTGCACGATGCTATTTGTAGATGGTTGGGAAAATGTGAAAAATAGATGAAATTCTATTTTTAGAATATTGGGCGAAGTCTATTTATAGATTCTCTATCTAAAAATAGATGCATCTCGGTTATTATTAGATCTTTATAATAATCCGACAATAAACATCAAATTATTCTCTTGGATTACTTTATTTCAGTGAACATATTTGGAAAATCAGTGGGCTGAAGGAATTACGCAATTCCTAGGGTTTATTGGTGGCTCATGCATGGAGGAATTAGTTAGAACTGAAGTGGAAAAGTTATGACAGAGTTGGAAGAGTACGCTATGGAGTTGTTATTTTGTTTAACTCAATTAAGTGAGTTAAACTCAGTTGAGATAGTTGTATCTAGTCTAACTGAAAGATACACTAGTGAGAGTTAAGTAAATTAATTAGTTAATTAATTCACAATTAATAACTCACTAAAAACTGAACAGAAACAACAGTTAACTATAGTGCATGTTAGTTCCAGTGGAGACCCAGTGGAGAGATAGGTGAAAGGGTGAGATGGACTATCCATTGTGACTATAGTGATGCATTAAATGCATCTAATACACATTGGAGTTGCGAATGAGGATTGTGCACTCAAGGCAAGGCCAATTCGAATTCATTCAAGGGTCTTCTTCAGCAAGGATTGCACAGGGGAGGCAGGCTGTCAGGAGGCAAGAAATTGGTGCATGAATATGCAAATTCCTACATGACAGTGTGTAATGAATCTACATTGTACTGAGAGATTTATGTACTAATATTTTTATGGATTATTACATGATTCCATTGATATACATAATATATGATAGTTGGAGTTTTAGATTTAAGCTTTCCCATTAAACAACTGTGTTATGTGCGATTGAATTTATTCACGTGTGTTTGCAATTGAGTTTTAAATTTCTACAAGTTTAATAGTGGAAGGATTCTATATTTAGCGAGAAGATAAATATTGTTATATCAGGAGGATCTAGTAATACATCATTATTAGTAAATTTCTACATGGTATCACAGCAGTACTGATCACTGGAGATTGAAATTGTGAATAATTGCTGAGTTTTGTGCTACTGGACAATTCAAATTTGCTGCAGAAATTTCTTGTTGTGACAGTTGAGTATTCATTGAAATGTCTTTCAATGTGTTGCGATTGAGTATGCCCTTGAGGGTAGCTTGAATTACATATCCTAGAAGGATAGGATGGAGGCAGTGCTTGAAGATAATAGGCTGAAGGAGTTCATCGATAGCGATGTTCCTAAGCCTGCTTCTAGCGATGCTACAGGACTTGGCACATGGAAAAAGAAGGTAGCAAAGACAAGAAGAATTCTATTGGAAGGTGTGAAGGGCCATATTGTGTCAAGCCTTCATGGGAAAGCCACTCCATTTGGAATGTGGAAGGCTTTGACAGATATTTTCCAAAGAAGCAACGAACAGAGGAAGTTGGCGCTGAAAGATAAGCTCAGAAAAATAAAAATGGAGAAGGGCGAAGGTATTCCAAAATATCTCACAAAGTTTTTCCATTGTAGGGATGAACTGGGAAGTGTGGGGATTACTGTTGATGATTATGACTTGGTGAGCTTGGCTCTCCTTGGGCTTCCGAAGAGTTGGCATAGCTACGGAAGGAGCACACGGACGAGAGAAACCGGCCGGGTGGGAGGCGACTCTCGTCGGACACTGAGCAGTAGAGTGATAAGGCGAAGTACCAAGGATGGCTCTTCATCGAAGAATCATGATGAAGAGAATTGTGCTTTGGCTGGAAAATCAAGGAAAGGGAAGGGGAAGAAATCCCATCCAAAATCTGAGGCTAGAGGCAAGAAGCTGGATTTTTCCAAAGTGAAGTGTTTTCACTGTCACGAACATGGGCATCTCGCCACTAACTGCCCATAGAAAAAGAGGAACAAGAAGGCTGTTGGAGCTGCAGCTGGAGAGGCCTTAGCCTTGCAATTTGAACTTGATTTATCTTTGATCACATGCATGGTTTCAAGCTCAATGGGATCGGTGTGGTATGTTGATAGTGGTGCGTCTTTCCATATGATGGGAGACAAGGATTTGTTTAGTGACTTGAAGGAGAAGGATCTACAAATGCATATAGAGATGGGCAATGATGGAAGATATAGTGTGACTGCCATTGGAACCATTACCTTTGAGAGGGAGTCAAGTAAACCATTTTTTTTCGAAGATGTTATGCATGTCCCAAGTCTGAAGAAGAACTTGGTCTTGGTCGCAATGTTGGAAGACAGAGGTTATGACATTGTTTTTAGCGAGGGAAAAACTTTCCTGCAACACAAAACAACGATTCAAACCAAGAGGATAGGGATTAGAGTTAAGAATCTCTAAAAGCTAGAGGTAAATGGTTGCGCTGCAATGATGGGAAAAGAAAAAGAAGTGGTAAGCTGGGATGAGGGAGAATTATGGCACAGGAGATTGGGCCATCTTCACCATGGCGCCTTGAAAATTTTGCAGCAGATTTGTACTGGACTTCCCAAGGGTACTCTTGCACAATTACCGCACAAGGGATGTACTATCGGTAAGTTTGTGAAGACCACCTTACATGAAAAAGAGAACCGTGCTTTGGTGATCCTGGAGAGAGTTCACACAGACGTGTGTGGACCATTATCGGTTTCTTCAATAGCAAAACACAGGTATTATGTTATTTTTGTTGATGAATATTCTCGTATATGCTGGATCTTCTTCATGCAAAAGAAATATCAAACATTCTCAAAGTTCTGTAAGTTTAAAGAATTGGTGGAGAAAGAGTCGGGGAAGCAAGTGAAGGATTTGCGAAGCGATAATGGTGGTGAATATATCTCGAATGAATTCAAATACTTCTGTAGCAAAGAAGTAATTCATAGAGAAATCATAGTTCCTCATAACCCGCAGCAGAATAGGGTCACAAAGAGGAAGAAAAGAATGATCATGGGTGTTGCACGAGCTATGCTGCATGATCAGGGCCTACCAATTCACTTGTGGGTGGAAGCATGAAACACTACGGTTTATGTGAAAAATCGTTGTCCTCATAGAGTACTTGGCATGAGTACACCTAAAGAAGCTTTTACTGGTAAGAAACCTGATGTTTCTCACTTTAATATTTTTGGCTCATCTGTTTATGTGCATGTGACCAAGAACGCCAGGAAGAATTTGGAGTCGACTGCTGAAGTTGGGACATTAATGGGGTACATAGAAACACCCCATAATTACCATGTATATTTCCAAATGGTCGAATGACTCGTGTGTGACGGGTTATAAAATTCAATGAGGTGAAAACCATGAAGTTGTCGCTTGAGAGGGAGCTACACTTGCATGCAGAAGAGGAACTTCTTGTTCCCAAAGATGAGCTTCTGGATGTGGATTAGCCACAGGAGGAGATTCATGGAATGGAGGAGTCCACTCATGTACAACCAAACATCAGACAAGGCAGAAAACATATCATAGAAGCTGAGAGAATAAAGCTTGATGCGGCACAGAATGTAGGAGTTCCTACATCACAGCGCAGACAGAGACAGTCACCTAACCGATATACTGGATACATGGCTCTTATGAGCAAGTGTGTTGTGACAGAGGCATCTTCTTTTGAAGAAGCAGGGCAGGAGCCCACATGGGTAGATGCCATGGTGGAGGAGTATGACTCCATTGTTAGAAACAATGCTTGGGAGATAATTCCAAGGCCGATGGGTAAATAAGTTGTAAGATTAAGATGGATCTACAAGGTAAAGCAAGCTGCTGATGGGAGCGTCAAGAAGTATAAGGCAAGATTTGTTGCCAGAGGCTTCTCACAGATTAAGGGGATTGATTATGAAGAAACCTTTGCACTTGTCACACGGTATTCTTCCATAAGGACCATCCTTGCTCTCTCAGTGCAGATGGGTTGGCACATTCATCAGATGGATGTGAAGACTGCATTCCTTAATGGGATCATTGAGGAAGAGGTGTACATTGAGCAGCCTAAAGGATTTAGGATCTTCAAGCAGCTAGTGGCATGTGTGTGCAAACTAAAAGAGCACCGTATGGGTTGAAGCAAGCAATTCACATGTTGCACATATGAATCACCTCCTATTTCACTAGACTTGGCTTCACCAAGAGTGAGGCGTATGCATCTGTACCAAATTGTGGTGGAGGGTAAGCTTTTAATCATTGTTCTTTATGTTGATGAATTAATACTAATGGGTGCTGAGAAGTTGATACACTCATGCAAGGAAAATCTTGCAAAGGAGCTTGAGATGAACGATTTGGGCCTCCTTCATTGTTTCCTTGGATTGGAAATATGGCAGCAAGAAGGTGAACTGTTTATGTCTCAAGGCAAGTATGCTTGGGAGATACTTGGTAAGTTTCAAATGGAGGACTACAAGCCCATGGATACTCCTCTTCCATGAAATTGGAGGAAAGAGGATGCTACATCGACAGAGTTAGTGGATGCCACTGTTTATCAATAGTTGGTGGGTTCACTCATGTATTTAGTTAATACAAGACCGAGCATATGCTATGCGGTGAACCAATTTTAACAAGCGATGGTTAAGCCTACCAAGCTATTTTGGAAGGCAGGCAAGCATGTCCTGAGGTATCTCAGGGGCACATCTAAGTATGGCTTATGGTAGATACAGACAGATGAGGTGAATTTGCATGGCTTCATGGATGCAGATTGGGCAGGAAACCCAACGGATAGAAAGAGCACATCAGGAGGGGTTTTTATTATCGGATCTATAACAGTTTCTTGGTGCAACAGGAAACAAAGATCCATGGCACTCAGTTCAGCGGAAGCATAATACATGGAAACAAGTCAAACTGCATGTGAGGCTATCTAGATGAGGAAGATCCTGATCGGTTTGTTCGGTTCACATTTAGATCCTACAGTTATACATTGTGATAATCAGAGTTGCATTAAACTCTCGATTAATCTTATGTTTAATGATAGATCTAAACATATTGATATCCGGTATCATCATATCAGAGATTATGTGCAGCGGAAGATCATGTTGCTTCAGTACATTCCTACGGAAGATCAGGATGTGAACGTTACGATGTAGGCACTCGGCAAGAGAAGAGATTCGAATACCATAGAGGCAAGATTGGGGTGAAGGATAATCCCTATCTTGTTGAGAGGGTGTGTTGAGATTCAGCACAGAGATGATGAGCTTAGTGAAAAGTAGGCACCTTCACTAGAGTGGGGCCCACGAGCTATTTTTAGGTGTATGTCTATTTTTAGACATGGTGAGCATACCATAAGTTGCAGGAATGTTATTTGAAGATGGTTGGTCAAATGTGAAAAATAGATGAAATTCTATTTTTAGAATATTGGGCGGGGTCTACTATTTATAGATTTTGATCTAAAAATAGATGCATGTCGATTATTATTAGCTCTTAATAATAATCTAACAATAAACAACAACTTATTCTCTTGGAGCACTTTATTTCAGTGAACAGATTTGGAAAATCAGTGGGCTGAAGGAATTACGCAATTCCTAGGGTTTATTGGTGGCTCATGCATGAGGACTCAGTTAGAACTGAAGTGGCAAAGTTATGATAGAGTTGGAAGAGTAGTTTATGGAGTTGTTATTTAGTTTAACTCAGTTAAGTGAGTTAAACTCAGTTGAGCTAGTTGTATCTAGTCTAACTGAAAGATACACTAGTGAGAGTTAAATGAATTAATTAGTTAATTAATTCACAACTAATAACTCACTAACAACTGAAGTAGAAATAGAAGTTAACTACAGTGCATTTCAGTTCCAGTGGAGACCCAATGGAGAGATAGGTGAAAGGGTAAGATGGACTATCCGTGGTGACTATAGTGATGCATTCCATGAATCTGACACACATTGGAGTTGCCAATGAGGATTGCGCAGTCAAGGCAAGGGTAATTCGAATTCATTTAGGGGTCTTATTCAGCAAGGTTTTCATAGTGGAGGAAGGCTTCCAGGAGGCAAGAAATTGGTGTATGAAGATTCAAATTTCTGCATAACAGAGTGTAATGAATCTACATTGTACTGAGAGCTTAATGTACTAAGCTTTGTATGATATTATTACATGATTCCATTGGTATACGTAATATATGATAGTTAGGGTTTTTAGCTTTAAGCTTTCCCATTAAACAACTGTGTTATGTGCGATTGAATTTATTCACATGTGTTTTCAATTGAGTTTAAAATTTCCGCAAGTTTAGCACTGGAAGGATTTTGTATTTAGCAAGAAGATAAATATTTTTAGATCGGGAGGATCCAGTAATACATCAATATTAATAAATTTCTACAAATGTATCTTGGAGTTGAGTGACACATGGGTCTAGTAGAGGATGCCATGTGGAAGGATGACATCACCCAAACGTCAATGTGATGTGAACAATACATTGTGGAGTTGGGTGACGTGGACTCTATGGAGCATGTGGATGGATGATTTGGGTCATAAATAGGGGCTATGTGGCAAGGGCTTGTTGATGTGGCAAGGTTTAATGGACTAATCTTCATTTGGGAATTACATTTAATCCACGAGTTGAATTGAAATCATTTTTTTATCATCGAAAATCTCTCAATGAGCCAAACATGATGTCAAATTTTTTGTTTGTTTTGATGATGTTTGAAAAAGATGATATTTTTAACCCCATCTCCACTATAGAGTGTGAGGGTTGGGACAATTATAAAGTAACACCCAACACAACTTGAAGAAGTTTTCAGGGGTCAAAGGGAGTGTTACAAAAATAGCTCATACTTAAGTAAATAATATAGGAGTGTTATAAAAATAGCTCATACTTAAGTAAATAATATATTTACCATGAGTCACTTCCCACCATAATCTAACCAAGTATTCTCATAAAAGTGGATCTTTATAAGATGTAAATAAATATACTTTCCTTGAGTTACTTCCCACCATTATTTATGTTTTGGTGAATACAAATAAATACAAGTAAAATGTGTAGACATACTAGTGGTTACTACTCACCAAAATTTGTGTGAGTCTTGTGCCTAAACAAGTAATTAATTTATCCACTTTACATTTCAATTTATTAATATCTTCCAAAGCAAAATTGTAAGATTCAATTTGCATATAAACCCCTATTAATTTAGAAATTATTAATATGGTTTATAATTTCTTTATACAATTATTTTGAGAGCATAATTTCTTATATGAATGTCAAAGACTACTCTGTAGCACTTGTTAATAATGCATATTGGAATTTTTTTGTTAATGATATGTAGTTTACATACTAAAAGATTTTTATGTAATTAGTATGTTTAAATGTAGATATCACTTTATTACTTTTATTGTAATATTATTAAACAACATTTTTTCCCTTACTAAGTTGTAAAGTGTCTTTCATCATATTACCATACATTTTAATTGAAAAATGACTCAATTTCATAATTAACTACAATTTAAATTATCTAATCAAAAAGAGGTTATCGTGTCCATTTTCAATCTTTATCTACCAAGTCTGCTTACTCTAGGACCAAGAATTATAGGTTTAAATTTGGTACCAAAAACAAAAAAACCAAGAATTATAGGTTCAAATTTGGCACAACCAACAAACAATTTAATTGTATTAGATACTATTTCTCATATTTTAACAATTAATTTTGATATTGCCTACTAAATATTGAAATTGTAGATTGTATGCTTCCAAAAATCTTTGGCTCATACAACTTACTTTTATATGGAAAAATAATAAGGATAACTTAAAAAAACAAATTAAAAATATTGAGTTGTTATATTAATTTTTGAAATTATGAAAGTTTTGGCAAAATTTTAATAAAATTTTGTCTAATTTTTATAATTCTAAATTACAATTGTCAAAATTCAAAATTTTGGGTGCCTTATAAATTTTTTTGATAATATTGTATCCATTTCCACCATTATAATTTAAATACTGCTAATGTTTTGAAAATTTTAAACCCAAAATCCTTTCACTTTTGAATCTAGAAACAATTCCCTCCTCCCCTCCTCCTTGTATTTAGATTTATTTCATAATAATTAAATTTCTATTATAAAATTCGAGCAAAACAATTTACTCTCCACAAAACGAAGGAAGCTAAGTACCCGGGCACTTCGAAAAACGATCGATTGGTATTTAATATCATGGACCATTTGGATTAAAAAATGAATCTGTGAAATCCCTAGACGGACATCCCAAACCCATCGCGATACGACACCATCATTAAAACGAAAACTCGCTTGTTTTGAATAAAAGATGTCAATAATTAACCGTGAAGATGTGTTTTATTATTGCAACTTTATTCTTTGTTTTTTATTTTAAACTTAAACAGAATTTAGTTGCCCACCAAAATTTTAATGTACAGTGTGCAATTTTTCGTGGAAAAGGTAATAAAATATTCAGATAGAGAATGATCTATTAAACATTAACATGAAATAAGCATAAATCCATTAACAACACAGAAACGAACGTATCAATGATAACAACAGTTTGAAGTAATGACGCATCACCCAATTTGATAACATTTTATATGAACTGTTAAAGTTTGCTCTATAACAATGGAATCAGTCAATATCAACCCAAAAAAATTTCCATTAGTAAACCTCATTGAATCTCTTGATATATTCATGTACAGTGTGCAAATTTTCGTGGAGAAGGTAATAAAATATTCAGATAGAGAATGATCTATTAAACATTAACCTGAAATAAGCATTAATCCATTAACAACACAGAAACGAACGTTTCAATGACAACAACAGTTTGAAGTAATGACGCATAATCAGTCAATATCAACCCAAAAAAATTTCCATTAGTAAACCTCATTGAATCTCTTGATATATTCATGAGATATGCATCAGTGCAAAAACAAACAAGAGCAAGAGCAACATCTGGCTGATTATGCTGGCTATCTAATATCATGAAATCAAAAGGAACGCTGATCTTCAAAGAGATCGCTCCTAAGTCAATAAAATAAATCATGTGTCTGCTTCATCAGATAAGATAATCAAGGAGATTATCTGTATGATCCATCCGTGGAGAGATATCATTTGTATGGGTTGGACTTGACAGTGGATGGATATCTAGAGATATCTACACGTCTTCCCAGCTGAAAGTGATAGGTCCGTAGACGGAATCATCAAAGACTAGGTCGTTGACAATATCAGGATAGAAATCATCTGCAGTTTTCATCAGATCATCAAAAAGATTATCCGTACAACTCATCCCTTGAAAGCCATCATGATATGTAGGGGTTGGGCATGATGGTGGAAGGACGGGCTGGGCTCCTGTCTTCTCCACCTCTTTCCAGCTAATGTTGTGATGCCCGTGCAAGGAATCAACTAAAGTTGATGGCAGTGACGAACAGACTTCGTTTGCTGGAGGTTCGTTCGGTGGTTCTACAGTAACAATTGCAAGATCCGATGAAGCCTGTGAAACATTTTTTGTCTGGTCCACTACTGCTTCCTTCTTCGTACCCAACGTCTCCTTGCTCTTCATTTTCTTGCACTTGTCACTGTCACCCTGGCCTGTGAGCTTTTGCACGAGCTGCTTAAAGTGAATAATCACCGGCTTTTGGTGAACATCATTGGCCAGTGCCACTCCAACAGGCTTCTTAATTTTCTGCGATTCTTTGTTGATCCTCAGCTTGTCTCCAGCCATAATTGTAACTACAATCCTTTCAGTAAAACAACGCTTTCACTTGATTTGAGCCTAGTTATCAATTAGCATACACATATATACTCTATATGTTATTACATATCCTTCATGCTAGCCCGGAATTTATTACATAGCCTAAATCTCCTGAATTTATTACGCACGCTAATCAGTTATGTCTGTTATGCTCCCAAAATATTAAATTGCTTGAGAATAACCTACGGTACAAAGCATATCGACTGGAGGGCAAGTGTACAACCCGTTACCATCGATCTGTGTGAAGTTCGTTGGCCATCCTCTCCACCAACGATTTAAATTAATTATTATTCTTTTCTATGAATCTCTCCAATGTGAATGTGTTATATACCTTGATTTTTAATTCGAAGTTTTGGTGTAATCATTTTTCGAAATGGTTCTTCATCATGGACTGTGTGCGAACTTATTCTAGATCGGCTATGAACGGAGATCCACGTTGCACTCTTTTTCACCGGATTTGAATGAAGAAAGTGGGTATTTGAACTAGGAAGTTGGATGCATCTAGTTAAGATATTTGGTGATGACCCAAAAAAAACCTATTTCTTAGGTTTTTTGTTTTTGTTTTCCTAGATCGTTAGAGGAATCACAATTTTATTTATTTATTAATTTTAATTAATTTTTAACTTAATAAATTTATTATATTAGTAGATTTTTGGTTTCTGTGATCCATCAATAAATTATGAAGAATCTTTGGGTAATAATTTATTATATTTAATTTTCTAATATTTATTTTTATTAATTTTTTATACTAAAAAAAAATCATAATAAAAATAAAATCAAATCTTTTTAACAAGCACTTCTTACTCACTAAAAACTTTAATTTCATATTTTTTATAATATAACCTTATTATTTATTATCATTTATTACTATAACAATCCTAATAAAATGGGATCAAATCTCTTTAACAAGTGCCTCTTTACTCACTAAAAGCCTTTATTTCATATTTATTATAATATAACCTTATCATTTATTAGCACAAAGTTTTTTATATATTAAAAAATTAATAGCTAAAATTGTGTTTATTCTATTTTTCTTTCCACATTCAAGTTTCTTAACAACTTTTTGGAATTATTTATTTCATAATTATTATAATTTAACCACTTGCTTTAATTACATAACAAAATTATGTTTATTTAATCTTTTCCACTAGAAAAGGTGTAATATAATAAATAGATGTAATGACAATTTTCACCATAATTTGATGATACAATGTGCTGAAAATTGTTTGTGATTTGTTATTATTTAAAATGCTTTTTTAAATTTAAAAATAGATTCAATACTCTCCAAAATTAGAATTTTACAAAATAAACAAATTAAAACAATTTTAAAAAAAATAGTTGATATCAGTTAAAATTAAAAAATTATATATATATATATATATATATATATATATATATATCTATATATATATATATAAGTCACACGACATACACGGACACGGGATTTGATGGGCACATGGATTCGAGTGTCGGATTCCGGTTTACGGTGACCCTCGAAACATGACACGTCTGGGACACATTATATATATATTAAAAATTAGATATTTTTTACACAAACTCATACAAATTCATTGATTCAAACATAGATTTAAGATCTTAGATACTCATACATGATACATTGAACATCATACAATTGTCAATCATACATATTACAAATTTACAAAGTATTAGTAATAGACATGTTCATCAATGATCCAATAGGAGAAACTCAGAAAGACAAGACAATAAGACATTGTAGTTTTCTCATTAAGTCATCAAAATCAAAATGTGCTACATAAGTACTAGCCTCTAGGCTCTAGGTAGTACACTGCCAATGGCAAAGAGAAATACAAAATACAAAATAACTACAATCTACAAGTCTACAAGACTACAAGCCTCAATGAGTCTTCAATCCTCATCATCATAATCAACATCACTGTCCTCATCCTGATCATCATGCTCACCACTGCTCTCGTCTGCTGCATCCTCCTCCTCTGTCATCTCTACATCTGCTGGTGTGGAGGATGACGCCTCTATTGTATCGCCATCGTCAAATGTGACAGGCTCTAGCACTGGCGCATTGAGATCCAAGTTGGCCAATGCCAACTCAACACTGTTGTCCAGACCCATATCATCAGGAAAGACATACCAAATCTTTGTCTTTCCATTCAGCAATCACTCCACTACGCACGTAGATGAGATGAAGGTTGGTGTGCACATACACCATTGTCTCTGCCCTGGACTACTCAAGCCTGCTCTTCTTCACACTATACAAATTCCCATATGTGCTCCAATTCCTCTCACAACAAGAGGATGAAGTCACCTGAGAGAGGAGCCTCATGGCTAACTGTTGTCGAGGAGGGCTTGTTGCCCCATGAGTTTCCCATGAAGAATAGGGCTTCTTATCCCCCAGTCTCGAGTCACATCATAGCCTACAAATCACCCAGTGACAGTGGAAAACTCTGCAAAGGCATCCTCCACCTCATCAAAGGATGCCCTCTCCTGAAAAATCCTCTTGAATGCATCTTTCCTCCCCTGTGAGATTTCACCATCCATGTGAGGAGGGAATATGTGGGAAGGTCCACCATTCAGCCACTCATGGCTTTAGTATTTTGGGTTCAAGGAGTGAGCCAAACAATGTAAAGGTGTGCAATTATTGTCCCATATTCTGACAAGAATATCTTGTATGCTGGTGAAGAAGGTCTCTGGTGATGTCTCAGACTATGGGCACTGACTCTGTAAAACAATGGTCCTCACAGACTCAATCATGGAATCCCATCCCTCATAAACCTCTCCTAGGATGGGTTGGTCTGTATCTTCAAATAAAAGCATGGAAATGATAGGCTCCATGATCTGAATAACTAGATCTACCTTCTCCCACCAGATATTATCCAACACTGTGTCCTTCACTTTCTTTGAGGATTTTTTGATCAGTCTTTCTCCAAAAAGAGACCATAACTCTAAAATAACCATGGCCCTAAGAGCGGTCTTGACCTCCATCAACCTCTTCAACATGATGAATGAAGAGGCAAACTGTGTATCCGCAATCTTCAACAATGATAGATTGGTGTACTCCTTGTAGATAATAAGGGCATTTGTATGGTTTTGTACAAAGTTGCGGATATGCCGTGCATCCTCAATAATGCCTCCAATCCAAAGCACATCAGAGGCAATAAATTTTAGTGCTAAGTTCAATGAATGGACAATGCAAGGTGTCTAAAATATTTGTGGATATTTTGCTTCCACAATCATGCCAACAACCTTGCAAACAGGTGCAGTATCTGTAATGATTTGCACACAAGAATCGACACCTACATCTTCAATAGTTTTAATAAATAACTCACCCATATATTGTGCATCCTTGTACTGTCCAAGTGCATCCACTAATTTCAAGAAATCTGGACCATTCAAGGATGACACCATGAAGTTGATGAGTGGGTGGCATGCTGGATCTGTCCATCCATCATAAACAATGCTAACCCCAGATGTTGGCCATGCTGATTTAATAGGCTCAAGCATTTTGTCCACCTCTTTCTTTCCTTTGTCAACAATGTGGTTATGAGCTTCTCTGACCCAAGAGGCACATACCCTGATGGAGTCCCATGATTAAGAGCTCGACACATCTCAATAAATAGAGGTGACTGTGCAACATTAAAGTATATGAAGTTCTAATAGAAAAAAAATGCAATGGTGAGATCAAGTTCTTCCCTCTTCTCATTTTGGAAAATCTTGTCCATTGGACCAAGTGTAGTTGCCTTTCTTTTTGTTGACTGTCCCCCACTAAAACTCTTAGAAGGGAACTTGTTGCTGCTTTTCCTTAAGAATGGAAGGGGGTCATCATTCTTGTTTTGTTTTGATTTTGATGCCACAGTTTCCGCACCAACAAATGCCTCTTTCTCCAATTCCTTCCTATGTGGCCATTCAATTATTGTACAAGCTGAAATGCCACAACTTGGCAAAGCCAACAAATGAGCTTTCACATGGTAATATGTGCTAGTGAAATGACAATGTAAAAAATTGCATTTCCATGAAACATTACCTCCTCCCTTTGCCTTGCTGCCTGGCCCTACCTCTCTTGTCACATATTTCCACAATGGGTATTTGGGGTCATGAGTTTGTTTTCCCTGAACATTTGAAGCTGTTGTTGCAACCCCACTTCCAATAGATGGAATACTTGCAGACCCTGATGAAATAGGGACAGGTGGGGCATCTCCAATGGGGACATTCTTCCCCTTTCTTTGCCCCTGCCTTGCTGCCCTTGATTGAGCCATGAATACTATAAAAATTAAAAAAAAATGACCAAATATATAAAACATATGCACATGCAAACACTAATAGCAAACTAAATGCAAAAACATATAGAGATAGTGCACTTACCGAATTCTCGAATCTCTTTGAAAACACTCCCTTTCTCCTTGCTAACCCTTGCTCCTTGCTCACTTCACAAACAAAATTCGGTGAGAAATAATGAGAGAAAACTGAATTTTATATCCTCAAACTCGCACGTTAGCACTGCACGTTGCTTGAATCTAGCTATACGGGATTCGACGTGTCTCGTATTGTTTTGATCGGGTCGGTGAAAAGGATTCGAATTCATACGTCATGTCTAACACAACGGATTCGGGACACGTGTGCCCTACACTACAAATTTGGTTGAGAGAGAGAGAGAGAGAGAGAGAGATATATATATATATATATATATATATATATATATATATATATATAATTATATATTAAAAATTAATAACAATAACAAAAATGCATTTATTGATAATTACATAAATTAATTGTGAATATATGTTAGATATTTTGGGTAAATATTTTATTTCATAATGTTTATAGTATATTTTATCATTAATTATGAAAATATATATATAAATACCTCTTTATAATAATAAATTTTTGTTTTATCTAATTATTCTGATACACATATTTATTTTGGAACAAAGCTTCTCAAAATTTTAATGTAATTATCAATAATTATTAGTTGAATGGTATAGATTTAATCTCCAATATATATATATATATATATATATATATATATATATATATATATATATATACAAAACAAAAGTTAAGATTTGTCTCCAAAGTATTGTATCATTTTTTTCTTTTTAATTAAATCAATCGATTTAAAAAAGCTGTGATATGAACAAGTATCATGTGAAGTGAGTTATGATTCTTTTTTCATGTGGTATTGATAAGCCATGGTATTGTAATAGAGCTTATTTACAAATTTCAAATTGGAAATAAATATCTCTATCAACCATATTGTAATTTGAATGGTGTGACATTTATTTTGAATTAAGTGTTTTAATGTTCATTATGAGTTTATGTCTATCCACATTTGGCTAAACTAGCTAATATATTTTGAAAATGATAAATAGTATGGTAACCATATAAATTAAATCAGTATTATCCATAAAGGAAGTGCCTCACTAGATTTTGAGCATGTTGAATCCATAAATGCACTTAAAAAAACTAGTTTAAACAACATAAATCATTCTAGTGAGATAAATATCCATGTTAAATTTTTTCACCAGATTCTAGAGATAAATACCACTTCGAAAATATTCTCCTTCGTAAAGTGAGATAAATATCCATGTTACAGAATCTTGTTCCATTTTTAAAATATGTATACATGTTTAAATTGTATATTAATTCTTTTAATAATAGTGATAAATTTATAATATAATTGGGGGAGGAAGGAGCGATAAGGGTGATTTATGGCTCCTATGGAAAAATGGAGAGAAAATTTTCTTGGGGGATGGGAACATCATCAAATAACCAAGAAGAGGTATCACCAGTTTGGAAAGGACTAAAAGTAGCACTCTCGAGAGGAATTTGATAGTTATGTGTAGTGGGAGATTCAATGAACACAATTTAAATGTGCAATAAACTCTCTAAAACCCCACTGATTTACTACCAAATATGGATGCTCTGAAAGAGGTTTGGTGATTTTTTTTTTTACCATGTTAAAGGGATAATAATAAAGAAGTGGATGGGCAAGCTAACATAGGAGTGAACCTAGAGAAAGGGGTCATTATAAATGACCAAGGAAAAAAAAATATATCTCATATTCCATGACTAAGTAGGGTGTAAGGATGGGGCTCCACTCCACAAGGAAAAAAGTAGAATCAAAGGATGACAAGTTATTAATTATTTCCCAAAAGCCCAAGAACACACATATCCTCGAAGAGAAAAATAATCATGTGTAGGACAACAAGGATAAATTATCCATTTGGAAGTCATGGTATAAAACTACCAAGTCAAAGGACATGTGGATTCCACTTTGGACAACATTGAATCCTCATCTCAAAACAAGCATGGAAGGTACCATATTAAATTTGGAGAAGTTAATTATGTAACTAAGTTTGGGGTGAATGGAAGTAGTAGAGAAGAAATTTTAAGGATATATGGTACGAAGATGAAATTTTAGTGTTCAATGTGTAGGGCTAAAACCTAGAGATGACTTGGACCACGATATATTTTATAAAAGGATGCTCACAGTTGGCCATAATGTTGTTGGTTCGAATTAGAAGCAAAGAAAATAGAGAAATGGACACTTTAGTTAGTAGTGGATATGGAAGTGTGACTGAGGAAAAATTGGAGTCTATCAAGGCTAAATTATTGGTTCTAATTGAAAAGGTAAGAAAAAAAAATCATCACAAAGGCTCTTACGTGGATTAATCCCTCTTGCGGACAAGAGCGATCTCCCTAGTACTCCAGCGAGTAACTATAAACAAAGATCCATTTGAAAACCTTTTCCTCTAGATTAATTGCATTTCAAAATTATTATAATAAAGTAGAGAGGACATGCCCCTACATTGAAATCCAAATGTTTGATGTAGCCTTTTTTCCCGTCACTCCAAAGTGGTTTCTCCAACGAGTATAACCTACATTCAAATACAAGACAAAGAATCAAATAATCTACAACATATAATAATCAAAAAATGATAATTCAACTTAGTGATCAAGGATTCTAAGTATTGACATTATTCCAATAAGCATATAAACAAAGCAATGAGAAAAAGAGATCAATATGTATTATCTTGAATAAAAAGAGTAACCTTACAACCTGATGCCTTCATGTTGTACTAATTTCTCTCGGGGTCTTGAAAAATCGTTCTCCTTCAATCTCATAAGCCTTCCTCTCTTAATACCAGCATGGAGTTAAAGACACAAGGGTGTGATCATTCTCATGCCAACAAAAACTCACTAGTGTAGAAATTATACACTCTTATGAATTCTCTTAAGCTTAGAAACCTGTATAGATTAGTCTCTAATTACATTGGTATCCACCCTTCAACCTGAAACTTGAGCTCAATTTATAGGGAAATTGAGGTAGTTTCAGTTCCATGAAGAGGGGGATGGATTCCTCTCATGAAGGGATTTGAGCTCTATGGACCAAGGGATAAGCTCCATGAATGGAGGATGATGCTTGAAATGATCGCGATTCTAGAAGATTCCAGTTGGGAGAATATTCGATCAACTAGGCTTGTAGAATTTATTTTTTTCTTTTATTTGATTTTCATAGGGGTGTGCAGGTAATAGTGGAAAAAAGTGCGTGATTTTCTGCAGTTTATCGACAGAAGATCAGCGCATGTGCAGGGAAAGGCTAGAAAATCACACAGGTAGACTTTTAAGTGTTTTGAAAGAGCTTTTTTGTAATTCCAAGACTTGATTTAGGAACATTGGTGTTTTTGACCTATAAGGGAACATGATATGGATTGTGATAGACCCATATGAACAGTCAAATGTCATGGTGAAAAAATGACGTGTAATATATTACCCCCTAAAGTGTGAAGTCAAAGGTTATTTTGAAGAGTGAAGTGCTTTATCATTCCGAGGATTGGATTGGAGACACTGGTCGAAAACCTGTAAAAGCTAGATGCAAATATATATATATATATATATATATATATATATATGATCGCTGAGGTAGGAATTCCCATACTCAGGTCAAAGCTAACTAAACGTTCTGGTACATATGTAGTTTCAATATTACATCAAAAGTAGACACAGTATGGATTCAACCATCTGTCATAAGTAGTTTACTGTATCATGAATAATAAAATTCCTTGTAGCCTGGATGGTAGAAACTAGATCCAGGGTCTTGATTTTCACTTCCTGAACTAGTACGAATCTATACATGTGATTGATCGTGTCGAAGTCGAACATGGTAGAAACCACTCGATTACCGGTCAATGATGTGAATCATTAACAAGTGTGAGAGAAACCACCAATAATGACAATGGCTCTCAAAGTAATCAAGTAAAATATATGAAGAGTGAATGAATAATTTGTAGTTGAACACTCATAGAATCGTTCGACCGAAGGTCGTTGATATAACCTGTTGTCGAAGGCAAGAAACCTTCCATTAGGGCATGTAGATCCCAAGGTACTGATAGGATTCTAGAGCAACTTTCTAGAGAATGAGATGATGTCGATAGAAAGTGATCCATCGCAGGAAAGCCTACAACACGAAACCATTAGATCAAGTTTTGAAGAAATATTTTTGCAAGGAATGACTCAGGGATGGTCAACGTGAATGGAGACAAATGTTTGCAATGAATGGTTTATTTGAAATTTCTCTTGAACACATAACCAAACTGCAGATGGCTTGGCAGCATTTGACCTAAAGCTAATACCAGTAAACTAGCTAAAGACTTTCAATGTGGTTCAATTAACTGTTAGACAAAGGACTTCCCAACCCAGGTACAAGTGTGGCAGAGTGTCATGCTCAAGAGTGGCATGATGCTTTCTAAACAAGGATGACAACTGGATCCTTTTTCTCTGTTTTCCCCCAACCATTATTGGGAAGTACCTCCTTATTTTGATCAAGCTTGAGGAGGATAAAATTTGCTTCTTTTTGTAAGCTTGTCCTTCGGATGAGTCCATATTAGTATTAAAATCGAACCCTAAGAAGGAGTGGTTCAGTCCTATTGTAATCGACATGTCCTTTACTGTTAAATTTTAACGAGTCCAGTACAGGAGAAACTCAATGTTTTTCAGTTTTAGGGAGTGAGAAGAAAAATATAAGTAAACTCCATGGTTATTTTCGTAAATTTATTCTCTCAGGCCCAAAAAAAGGATAAAATAATGTGGGAGAGAACTCTTTTAACCATGATTATTCAATGTATACATTTTTCGTAATTAGTCCAGTTTAGACCGAAAAAGAGGTAAACTTATAATGAAAGGGTGATTGTTCATTTAAATTAATGAGTTCAAATAGTCAAGTACTTGACAATATTTTCATGTTTCGAGAGTCTAAAAATGGCTTAAAATAGGAATCCAAGGTTTTGTTTTTTCGTATTTTTACAGAGCCTAAAAAAGTGATAAAAGTATACTCTATGTCAAAATAGTTATTTTCACCAAAGATCATGGATCCTGCACAAAAACTCAAAAAATTACAAGTATCTACTTCCAAAAAGTAAAAATATTTAAAATTGACCTTTTAAAAGTAAAAAATAAATAAAATAATATTATTTTATTCATTGAAAACTATAAAAAGGAGTTGAAATAAGTCATTTTCACGTTTTGTTTTCAAAATATTCCATAGAGAGATTTTGGCCAAAAAACTTCCGGAGCAAATATCAGGAGAAGTGGGCGTTCATTTCTCAAACGATCATAACCAGGTAATCCACATCATCCTTAGCTACGTTTTCATCCGTTTCATGTTTTGTTTTGAGATTTTATTTCAATTTTTTTGGGAGAAATTCATGTTTCAAAGTACGCCCTTAGGGGTGCGCAGGCGATCCATGTGATAACTGCACACCC
Organism: Pinus albicaulis; assembly: GCA_034641835.2. NCBI lineage: Eukaryota > Viridiplantae > Streptophyta > Pinopsida > Pinales > Pinaceae > Pinus > Pinus albicaulis. The sequence goes on from CM076580.1 coordinate 1,032,431,642, forward strand.
CAATGATTTTTTAAAAGAAAAATCATCGGGCTATCATGGGCTCTGTGTCGAGGGAATTTTGACGACCACACTGTCTACACATAGAACTTGCGCAGGCACCATGAAATTTTTGAAAACTAAAATTTCTTCCCAAAAAATGGTCTAAGTTCCCTCCAACTGATTTTAATGGTTTAATTTGTTGATTTCTATTTAATCATGTTGGAATAATAGGAACGAGAACACAAGCTCATAGATAAGGAAGTCATGGATGACTATGCAACCATTTTTGCATTGAAAAACTGTGGTTTGTACAAGTTCTGGGCTATTCAGGGAATGGAGGCACAAGTGGAATTAATGAATTGGCTTGTGAATGCATGGGATGTACAAGACCAATGTTTCATAATTGGTGACCACCGGCTCCAGATTGAGTCAACAAACATATACTTCCTTACTGAATTATCTCGGAGAGGGAGAAACATATCCTTATTTGGGACTAGACAGGGAGATCTTCCCACTACCCACTATAAAGCTCAGTATTGTAGCAATAATGCAGAGTTGAAGGATGGTCGCATAGACATCAAAACCATCTTGTTACTAGAACTTAAATTCATAGGATTCACAGTGATCAATTTATGTGGGAGTGCAACTGCTCATGTGGATACTAAATCACAGATGCAAACTGAAGTTGAGTGTTTCACAGGAATAATATTCAACTAGTGTGAAGGAGTATTGGCCAATATGAAAGATCAATTGACTAGAGCAAAGAATGTGAAGTTGGAAAACTTCAGATACGGTGCCATTATTATTTCATTTTCTCTAGAAATAATTCCACTTCTCGCTCCTCAACTAATTCCAATAGATTGTGGGACTCCACAGGAACCTCGGATGGTGCGATGGGTAGCACTAATGTCTTGCCATGGTGGCGAGGGTGGTTCAGTAGTTTGGTTTACTCTGTCATGTGGCTCAGAAACAAAGTCTTCACTATTTGATATTTTCCTTACATAGGAATGGAATATAGAGGTGATCTTGAAACATCTTTGCCTCCAGGGGCACAATGGGATGAGAAAGGTTAGTGAATCATTTTGAATTTTTTACTATAATTTTTTTTTTCTTTTATCGTCTAATACTGACAAAAATTTTTAAATGCAGATGTTGGTCTGCAACGATTATCAATTCTTCGTTGCTTTGACAGGCGAGAGGCATAACCCGTAGCACCTCCACAGGACAATGCAGCAGATATTTTGGCAGACATGGAGCACAACCTTGAGAGGATGACCATTGATATTCCTGAGACAAGAACTGATGATATCAAGCTCCATAGACATGTGACAGGTGTTCCAGGTCCATTCAGGAGATTTCTGCGCAAGGTGGGACGTGCTATAGTTTATTACCACGATCATCGTTACGACTAGTTGATGGTCAAAGTAGATCGACATTTCTGTTTTTTTTGTGTCAGTATCTTTTAGATCATAAGGTGTTTTAACCTATGATCATAGACGATGTAATATTTTTTTGGACACAAACTTATCTATCCTAATGATATTACTACTTTCATACTCTGAGTATCATGTTCAACATGGATTGAATGTTGTTTTCATTTAATTTTTTAATGTTTCAAATGTCTATTTAAAACATGATTAGCTAATTCATCAACCAATATGTTTAAATTCCTTGAAATATGTTGATATTCGATATAATAAAATTGTCATTCCAAGAGATGAACCTTCAAAAATAATCTTAACAACACTGGATTTCTAATTGCATAAACTCTGTATAAATGTAATACAATGAGTTGTAAATCCAACCCAATGATTAAACGTCGAATACCAAATGTAATGGCATCAGATAATAACTTAATGACTGCACTATATTCTAGAATATTGTTCGTTGTTTGACCAAGGAATATCCCATGAATAGAAACTAACTCATTGATGGGTGAATAGATAACCCAAGCCGTGGAAGAGATATTCTATGTACTACGACAGACGCCATCAGAAAAACCAATGTATGTTTGAAGGGATGTTGACATATGAAATATCAAGAGTAATCAAGGTAAGCCGTGATAATAGTAACAACAAAAACTAATCTAGGCATACTTGTCTAATCTAAGGCACACTATTCTAAAAAGTAATTATTATATAAGAGAGATATTCACACGAAATTCAAGCATAATATATCTTATGATAAAGACCATTTCTAGGTTTATCTAAAGAGTCTCCATCATAATCAATCAATTCATAAGCTCCTTTTGCAAGCACACACTTGACAATATAAGGACCATGCCACATCGGTTTGAATTTACCAGCGCCTAGCTTGTCATTAACTTGATCGTACAATAAAACTAGGTCACCTTCTGAATGAATGCAAGGGTTAACACTTTGATCATATTGAGCTTTCACACGTTTCATGTGAGCTTCCACAACCAATTCAGCGGTGCGCTGAGTCTCATCTAATTGTGCAAATTATCGAAAGCGTTTCTCTTCTTCAGAGGTAGTTGGTAACAACTCAATGGCTAATTTTAGTGATAGTACTTTTCGTTCAATGGGTAACACAACTTCTAAACCATAGACAAGTTGAAAAGGAGTGAACCCTGTAGCATTTTTTGCAGAGGTTCAATATGCCCATAATACAGAAAAAATCATGGTATTCCAATTCAATTTATGAGTCCCAACAATCTGTTTAATCATGGTGATTAAAACACTTGTTGAAGGCCTCATATTGACCATTAGCCTATGGGTAATATGGAGTAGAATTATCATGGTGTAGGCTAAGTTGATCAGAAAGTTAGGCCATCATAATATTTCGAAAATGACTCCCATGGTCTATAATAATAGCTAGAGGGACATTGAAACGAGCAATCACATGATTGAATATGAAATTACTTGCAGTTTTTCCATCAGCCGTGAATCTAGGCATCACCTCGGCCCATTTGGTAAAGTAATCTATAGCCAGAATAATATGCCCATGCCCTCCGGCTGAGTGAGGGTTACATGTAATGAAATCAACACCCCATTTCGCAAAATGACTAACAACAATGATTGGGTGAAGAAGAGCTGGAGGTGCACGCATATTTTGATCAAAAATTTTCCAGTTGTGGCATTTTTGGACCGCAATGATACAATATTTGAATAAAGACATATAAAAATAACTAGTATGCAATATATTTTTGTTTGTGGCAAACCCAGACATATGAACACCACATGCTCTAGAGTGGAAATCATTCAAAACCTTTTTAGCCTCTTCGTGAGTTATACAATGTCGAAAAACAGAATCCGCACCACGACGATAAAGAGCATCCCCAACAATATTCTATTGCTGGGATTGATATCAGATTCTCTGTCAATATCAATGTGAAAGCTTTGGGTGAAAGGTTTGAGTTTGAAGATATATAATGATATCTCCATACCAAGGGTCTAAAGTATTGATGAGAAACAGAGATTCATCTAAGATAGGATTCTCTGCCACGGTTTTCGTCTCAGTATTGGGAAAGTCACACATAAGCTCAGAAAACACTAGTGATTTCTTTGACTTAGATTTCTTGAATTCCAAATCAAACTTTTGTAGGATGAAAATCCATTTGGATTATTTTCCCTCGAGTAATTTTTTTTTCAGGATATACATCATCGGGTTGCAATTAGATATCACTGTTGTTTTATGTAACAATATGTAGTGACAGAAACACTGGACAACTTGAACTACTGCCATGGCCAATTTCGCCACATACAAATATTTAATTTCTGTTAGGTTGAGATTATGACTTAGGTAATAAATCACATGTTCGTTGTGAGATTCATCCTCCTGAACCAAAGCCATTCCAATTGTGTAATCAGAGGAAGTTAATTATAAAAAGTAATCTTGGTGGTAATTGGGTGGATGCAATAACGGTGCATGGGTCAAAATATTTTTTAGTGCATCAAAATATTTGTTAGCAATCTCATCCCAAATAAAAGGAACACTTTGTTTCAATAACCAGGTAAAACCTTTTGTTAACTCAACATAGTTGGGGATAAACCTACGTAAAAATTTTCCTTTCCCTTGCAAACTTTGGAGTTAGTGTAAGGTGGAAGGAGGAGGTAAATTGATGATAGCCTCAACCTTTAAAGGATTAAAATAAATGCCATATTTCAAAATGATGAATCCAAGTAATTGTCTAGATTGTACACAAAAAATACATTTGTGTGGATTCAAACGAATTTTGTAATGCCTACATCTCATGAAAATAGCTCATAAGTGTATAGGATGATCTTCTCTGCGTAAAGAATGAGCAGGTAAGTAATCCAAATAAAATTTTACAATATGTTTGATATCATCAAAATCATAAGACATAACTCTTTGAAAAGTTTCACCAACATTTTTTAGTCCGAAAGGTAACTTGCAATAAGAAAATGTGCCCCAAGGACATATAAATGTTGTTTTTGGTTGAATGACACAAAGTATGTTTATTTGATTGTAGCCAGAAAAAAATTCCATAAATGAGAATATTTCATTTCCTGCACAATCATCAAAAATTTGGTCGATATAGGGCGTAGGATAGTTTTCTTTTGGATACGCCTTGTTAATGTCCTGATAATCAACACATACTCTTATAGTCCCTTGTTTCTTTGTGATGGGAACTATGTTAGATACCCAATTCGTTAATGGATTGGATAAATAAATCCTGCTCATAATAGCTTCTCAACTTCAGATTTTATTGCTGCAGCTTTCTGCAGATGTATTGGACGTAATCTCTGCCTAATAGGCTTAGCATCTTGGTATTTCTTAATTTCATGAATTACAATCTTAGGATCGATTCCTCACATCTCTTCATAAGACCAGGAAAAATTGTCTCAGAATTCTTGAAATAGGGCTTTGTAAGTGTTAATCTCTTCTATCAAAGAAGAAGCACCTATATGAATGTTTTCAATAATTACAAGTTTAACTGATATGTCAATAGGAATTATTGTAGAAATATTTCCTAAATTTATCTCATAATTTGAATGTGTAATCGATGTGAGATTATGTGGTTCCTTGACATAATCAATCGTAAAAATGGACGAAAAATAATTTTCAAGCTTATCAAGATCAAGTAAAAATGAAGATCTATGATGTAGATCATCCCAGGGTAATTCATCCAATGACAAAATTTCTCGAATATTTTCATCAGTTTCAAATACATGTTGAAAAGGATCTGAAAACGGTGCTAAGGCTGAGCATGATAAAGAAGATGATTCTTCATTGATCACATTCATTTGACTAGGAATAGTTGAAGGTGTGTCAGAATACGATTGCACTGCTACATATGTCAATTCAAAAGGACTCAAATGCATCACACCATTGAAAGAGTCCAATTTTGATTCTGAAGGCACAACCCATGTGTCATAAAATGGTATTGTGATTGATGATATCATATTGATGTTGGAAATTTTTCGCAATATGTTGGGTGGGGCTATAATGAAATTTCCTATGAGATCAGAATCCTTCATTAATCCTACACCAACATATTCGTATGGGATAACCATTTTTCTGACATGATGGATGCTATCTGTAGAAGTAGGGTATGATGAAAAGTATGAAAACTGATCGATTTTCACAATCTTTCCTTTATGAGGAAACATGATTACCTAAAAGACTAATGAAACTACAACAGTCATGGCATAAGACCAACTATAACCCAAAAGAAGGTTGTAATTAAGAGAGGCATCAAAAACTTCCACCTCTAGATTAACGATTTTTCCTTCTATGTCTATAGGTAGATCGTGGAGTATTCTGTATGGATGAAATCCTCTTCCATCAAAGGCTTTAAGGATAGTCTGTAATTGGTTGAGTGTTGGAGAACCAAGGGTTTTCCAAAAATTTAACGACATTATAAACTTATATGCCCCCTCATCAATTACAGTACGACAAAATTGTCTTGATTTGACTAATATTGGAATCTAAAAAGCCATTTGATGAGGGTGTCTAGGTACAAAAGTTTCGATATCAAAGACCACGAGGTTCGAATCCTAAGGATCAATAGCTCTAATAGCTGATAATAGTAATTTCCTTTGTGTTGCACATGATTGTAACACTTCTAAGGCTGAAATTCTTGAAGGGGATATCACCAAATATTCAATAATGTTGTAATTTTGAGCAGCTCTCACTTGTGGATTGAAAGCTGACTTTCGAACTACATGTTTAATAGTCGATTTAATCACTAGATCAAGTTAGGTTTGTATACTTGAAGCAGTTTAGAAACTGAAGGAGGTATAGCTTATGTTTGACTATAATTTTCAGTCTCTTTACCAGTTACATGATTTTTAGTTCCATAGTCTTGAGATCGCGTCGCAACCATGACCTGAGACATCATTAAAATATCTACCGATGAATTTGAAGAAGATCCTATCATTTTACTATCTTGAGTGGGAAAAGGATCCTTCAAGATGGCAAGGGTGGGTGAACCTTTGAAAAATTTGGATACCTCGGACCAATGTGGACACTCTTTAGTATAGTGATACTCATCACAAATAAGACAAAGATAATTAGGTTTCTACTTTTCATCAGCTTGTTCATTTTTTTCTGCTTTCTCTTTGGGAGATGTATTTTGTTTATTTTTATTCTTTCCTTTCTTCTTATTATTGGTTTTATCTTTATTCATGGATGAATCTACAACATGAATGTCGACATAAGTTTCAAGGAAAGAATCTCCTTTAGGTGAATCTAGTAAGGTTATGATGGGAGAAGTAGATTTGGATGACTTCTTCTTACCCTTTTTAGCACTAACTGTACCAATTACATCGTCTGTGGAATGAGAACCAAAAGGAGTCGCAGTTAGTTGACCTGGGCGTGGCATGTCAAGAATTTTTTCATATAAAGTACCATATTGTGTGTATACAAGGTATAAGTATTGTGCTTGAGCTATGACATGTGCTTCTATAACAACGCCTCCCTTAGCTACATCTTCAATGATATTTGGAAGTAATGATTTGATGAACCATTCTACCAAGATTTGATCCGAAATGAAAACTTTCACTAAATGTCATCTACGTCTCCATTCATATGTGTGATTTGAAATGTATGTAGATGTAATATGTTTTAATGAAATTAAGAGTTTCGTGCCATTGTCATAACGGACTGGAAACTGGAAGTGAGTTAAGAAAGCTATTGCTAACACGTTGAAATTGTTGAAAGAGCCACGTGGTAATTCGATATACCACTTAGCAGCTAAGCCTATTAATGTTCTTTGAAAAATTTATAATCGAATGGAATCATCAATGAAAGAGTTGTATGTGCACTAAAGGTGATAAGCCATCACATGATTTGAGGAGTTTTCTCCTGATTTTCCTTCAAACTTAGGTATGTCACTTGGAAACTTATTCAACATTGGTGGCCAAAACAGAAGATAATAAATCGGATCATTTGTGAGGCAGGACAAATATGGCAAGTCCAAACTTGCAATGAATGGTAACCAACAGTTAGGGTCTTGTTAAGAAAAATGATAACGTTAAGGAACGATACCAGTACCTGGAGGAGGATGGTTGGGATTGGAATACCTCCGGGGTATCCAGGGTTAGCCATACAAAATTGAGATTGAGCTGGTATCTAATACGTATAAACAGGGTATGGTTGACTTTGGTAGACTTTATTTTGTCCTACGGGTCCATATTGAAACTTCCCTTGATACGGTTGATTAACAAACTGACCTGTATAAGGTTGGCTTGTTGGAATTGTAGTTGTAACAGGTTGTCCTGCAGAGGTTTCAATAGTATACTGAACCGTAGGTCCAATTTCATGAGCACTGACTTGAGGGATTTCTTGTGATATAGTTTATGTCGTCGTTTGAGGGGTTGTAGCAATAGGAACTTGCGAAAATCCAGGGATAGGTGTACTTGGTTATTGGACAAATTTTTTCACAATAGATTCACCAAGAGTTCTTGGTGTAATCAGACCAGGTTGCTGACTACTAGGTACATATACCTGAGGTGCAATTTGAAGTGTAGGTTGGACAGGTTGTTGGATTTGGGTATAACCAAATTGACCAGTTGGCTAACCAGGCTGATTATAAGGTACTTTCATGGTAGATTGCAAGTTATGTTGGTTCAATGACAGGTTCCACACTATGTTAAATCTGGGATAAGGAGTTCCCATTAAAGGTTGTGGTGCGTAAGGTTGACCATAACTAGGTTGAGGTATTGGAATGTAAGTTTGATATAATTTTCTGGATAATTTCCATTAAAGGGTTGACCTCCTTGAAAGGATTGTTTCTCTTGTTAAAAATTTTGCCCCAAAGGAGGCTGTTGCCCTTGAATAGGCTGTGACCTTGGCATAGGGTACTACCCTTGAAGAGGTTGTGGCCATCGTATAGATTACTGCCCTTAAAGCAGCCATCCCTGAGGAGTATACTACCCCGAGGTGGTAAATTGCTACCTTGAGGGTCAGGTAAATGAATATTTGCAAACATCATGTATACTTGTTCTGTTGTTAAATTTCCAGTATTAGATTCATTGGGACCGGTTGATTGTGAAATTTTTTTAGAAGAAGGAGATGCTCTGAGAAAGTACCAGAGAGCGAATGGTATCAAGTAGGAACTGATGGACCACCATACAAAAAAATTTCTAGCAAAGAAGAAAACATGGATGACTCACCAAACATGTTTGATGAAGGCATGTAATTACCTTTGGGTATGGAGTAAAAAGGAATATGGGGTGGTGAATAATCGAGAATAGAATTATGTAGAAATTTGGTTAACTAAGAATTCTAAGGGTCTGGTTTAAAAGGGTTGTAATGGTAAACCGATTCGCTATGCTTTAGATATAAATATTCTTGCTGCAAAGGAAGTAAAATCTCTTCTTCTATGTCAGTAATCTCTTCAATACTAATCAAGCTAGGAGGAAGGTTCTCAGTGATGGGAAACTTCACTCAAGGTGAACGAGGACGGCCAGGTGTTCAAGCTATGAGCTCTGAAGTTGAATGAGATGAGGTAGATTTAGTTTCAGGTTCAGATATCTTGGGTTCAATTAGTTGACTGTCTGAAAATTCACCAGTTGCAAACTCAAATGTCATTAATTCTGAAATTTCTAGTTGTTCTTCTGTCTGAGGTTGATTTCCTTCGTAATCGAGATGCATAATTACTGATTTTTCCTCTTGTTCAGTAGATCTCATTCCTGATTGTTGACCTCTTTTAGATTTAAGATTTTCTAATTGATGTGTTGTATACTCAGGTGGTTTCCCTTGCATTCTACGAGAGTGTCTCGGTAATTCAGCCATGGCTAATGTTTAACACACAAAATAAAAAAAAAATCAACACAATAGAGCTAAGGTCACTAAGGAAACAAGAAATTTGAACACTCGCCTACAAAATCTAAGAGACAATCCACACACAAACAATATGTTTCCACACTAAAAACACTAGTTGGTGATGAAATCCAACGTCGTAGAAATTTAATGTGGAAAACTTGGCGGTTGGAACATTTACCTCGAAAACCTTCTTATTGAAACAACCTAGTGCATGTCCCTCCAATTATGCCATCTCGAAGTGAAGAGTACCCTCCAGAAAGTCCAAGTGAGTCTAGCCAATGTCTATTCCAGGTACCATGCGACCTTCCCTCCACCATCACCTTGGGAAAAAAACCTAAAGATTATGGTCACTAAGGTCACCAAATGAAACAAATGTACCTGGGGGAAAAGCCTACAATCCTATATACACGCAAGGGCAGAGTATCAAACTCAACCCCCTTGAAGGCTCCTTGACATGGAAAATATGTGGTTTGTCGAAAAGTGACCCTAGGCTCCTAGACAATGGTTAATCTAAGGTTTACCATTTTCATTACGTGCACATTTTCTATCTTTGCCATTGAGATAGGTACGATTAACTCACTGGGTCTGACATGATCTCATGCTTGACTCTTTTAAGAAGAGCTTCCTAGAGAACAAATGCAACAATTGAATTTTACTACCGCAAGATTCTACTTGTTTGTTTAAACTGTTTTGGAATGTTTATTACAATCTATTCCAAAACACTAGCCTAAGCTATGTTGGTGGAACGAGCCCTAGAAAATGTATAATATCTAGATTGATTTTATTAAGGCGATGTATTAATTTGGTTGTTACTTAGGACAAAGGGTATGGAGTTGAAAGTTTAATGATGTTTGTGACCCGACTCAAAAATACTCTATATGCAAGTAAATGAGAAGTGCAACTCTTTCTTTTCAATGAATCTTATTAAAGGGAAATTTGAGAGATTTATCAATTTCCAAAACACAAACTCTTTCATTCATAAAAAAAATCCTTTTTGAAAAGAAGACGATTACATGAAGAAATCAATTTGCAAGAATGATCAATTGCTCTTTTGAAATAAAATTACTTTAAAAATCAAATCAAAAACTACAATTCAATAAAAAATCCATTTCCAAAAGAAAACAATCTCTAAAAACTCTAAAAGCATAAATTTCAGAATCAAAGAAAATTCTAATTCTGAAGTCTATCAGAATGTTTGAGGATGATTTTCTATTAATTGTGATCAGATTAAGAAAATTTCCACTTATCTTAGCAAAAATGAAAACATCCAAAAGTACTTTGGTGTTAAATCAGGCTTCAGTAAGCTATAATCTCTTCAAGGTTTGCAAATGAAAAGGGAACAAGTTTTCATAAAAGTAAGGTTTGCAATGATCCTAATGGCTCAAAAAGACAAAATCATAACTAGAAAGCTGAGGAAAATGAAGGTATATTTTGCATAGAGTAGCAATAAACTAGGGCAAAATCTCACTTAGTAACAAAGAAAAAGAATCAAATCATCTGAAATATATAATAATCAGAAAATGCTAATCCAACTTAGTGATCAAGGAGTCTAAGTATTGACATTATTCCAATAAGCATAGAAACAAAGCAATGAGAAAAAGAGATCCATATGTATTATCTTGAATAAAAAGAGTAATCTTACAATCTGATGCCTTGATGTTGTACAGATTCCTCACGGGGTCCTGAACAATCGTTCTCCTTCAGTCTGATAAGCCTTCCTCTCTAATTACCAGCATGGAGTTATAGGAAAAAGGGTGTGATCATTCTCATGCCAAAAACAACTCACTAGTGTAGAAAGTATGCACTCTTATGAAATCTCTTCAGCTTAGAAATTGTATAGATTAGTCTCTAATTACATTGGTATCTACCCTTCAACCTGAAACTTGAGCTCAATTTATAGGGAAATGGAGGTAGTTTCAACTCCAATAAGAGGGGGATTTATTCCTCTCATGAAGGGATTTGAGCTCCATGGACCAAGGGATAAGCTCCATGAGTGGAGGGATAAAGCTCGAACTGATCATGACTCTAGAAGCTTCCAGTTGGGAGAATATTCGACCAACTAGGCTTCTAAAATATTTTATTTTCTTTTCACGGGGGTGCACAGTTAATAGTGGCAAAAAGTCGAGGATTTTCCGTAGTTTATGTACAAAACATCAGCGCATGTGCAGGGAAAGGCTAGAAAAACCACACAGGTAGAATTTTAAGGGTTTTAAAGAGATTTTCTCCAATTCCAAGACTTGATTTAGGAACATTGGTGTTTTTGACCTCTAAGGGAACATGATATGGATGGTGATAGACCCATATGAACAGTCAAATATCATGGTGACAAAATGACATATAACAAAGGCCCACTCCCACTTCATTTTGGTCACTCGTCAATTGGAGGACATGCATGTGGATGTTTAGCTTCTCCAAAATATAGGAGATAACCTAGCTAGCAAACTAGAAAATTTGACTATGAAAGTGGACAACATTGAGGTTACATTGGGAAATGTAGCCCTTGGGTTACTCAAGGAGGTATTTGGAATAAAAAAATATTCTACTCAGGATGAACATGATGCTTGGAACCCTATTGAATCTCTTGGAGTGACGTTTGTGGTTCTAATATAGATAGAAGATGACCAGGAGGAGCCAATGAAATCATCTAATGCGTAAGGATAGGAAGCGGGTAGATTTTCAGTCTAATAGTGAATTTTATGTATGTTAACACCAAAAAATCATACAGGAAAAAGACATTAGAAAATGTCAATAAAAAAGTAAAAATAAAGATATTCAAGCAAAAATACATTATGAAGGAAATAAATTTAATTATTTTCCTAAGGTTCAGTCAGAAATTGGCGGACAACGCATAGGTAGCAAACGATTTTTGGGCACAATGTGCTTTATCCTTCGATAGTCACGATGTCTTGGAAATGGTGAAAAATCACCATCCATGACTACTTTACACACTTGGTAAAGATGATTCTCTATCAATTATAGTCAAGGAAAACTGAATTCAAGCCACCTTGAAGAGGTATGCAACGCATAGAGGAATCCCTTGTCCTACTCTTGGGTCATTATCAATCTTGACCCAAGAGAGTGAAGAGAGTTAAAAAATTTCTATATAAACTCACCATGGGAAGAGTAAAAGGAGACAAATTGTTATTCTGGCGAAATTTCTATTAGAGAAAAGAAACTTGCAAGTGTTGAAGTAAGAGGATTGGAGAGACTAGCATGTTGGCCATCTAACATCCTAGTGAAGAAGAGAGCTACATCATAAGAGAGTGATCATAATCCTTTTGAGAGAGGGAGGAGATACTTGCAAGGAAACTAAGGGAAGTGACCCGCTTGTGTTGAGTATTTGAGCTCCATAGCTCAAAGAACTCATTGCAAGAGTGATAGCATTGTATTCTTCATACCACCAGTAACCACTAAAGGGAGTTTTCTCCATATGTTTGTAGTGGTTTGTTGCTCCATTTGAGAATTATTATATGATGCTTTTTCAGGTTAAGTTCATGTTATTATATGCATTACTTACCTTGTGAGTTTTGTCTTACATTGCTTTCAATCTATTCATTAACATCACCATAATCTTCTGTTGGAACACCTAATCCTACATGGGTAGGTGTGGAATGCGAAAAGTCACAATGGAGTCCAAGTGACCTTGGAATGTGAAACCAAGAGTCACACCATTGTACTATAAATGTACATCTTTGTATAATGGAAAATAAGAAAGCTTCACGCTTATCCTTCATTGTGTGTTGAGTCTCTTGTGTGTGTGTTCATCTTCTCATACACCATGTGTGTGCTTTAACATGGTATCGTAGCCGAAGTTCATAACCAGCCTCAACTTTGAGTGAGCCATTTGTGTTTATGGTCACAGACATCCGCAAAAATTCTTGGTATTTTTGGCAGCATTTAGAGAATTTCACAGCTATATATTTTGCCGCATTCAGAATTTGTTTGAAAAGAGCAAACATTCAGAATCGGGGAGCATTTAGGCATCGGGTTTCAAGAAGAGCAAAGATCAGACATTTCGCAAAGACTTAGAGATTTCTCGTGTGTTTTCATTCGAATTTCCATATTGTTGCCCTCATTTCTGCATTTTGCCCAATTCTGCTGTATATCTAGAAAAATTCTGCAAAGTCCAATTCTTTGCTGCTGGGCTACTAGAAAAAAAATTCTGAGTTTTTACTGGCGAAATTCTACCACATTTCCTGAGAAAGATTTCTGAGTTTACTGCTAAAATCTCCTGAAAATTCTACAAATTTATGGTGGAACAATCTCTGCAAGTTTTTCTACTATTTGCCCAATTCTGCTGTGTATTTAGAAGAAAAATCTACTGTTGTTTTAAAGTCTCCTATCTCTACTCTGTTGTTTTTACATTAAAAAAATAAATAAATAAATAAATAAATTTCTTTGCATCTTGGCCTTTCGCGCCCCCCCCCCCCCCCTTCACCTCTGCAACCCACAGCTCTCACTGTTACACTCCACTCTCCCTACAACCCAACCCGCATCTCTCAACGCACGGCTTAACATCCCTACGCCCTATGCCCCTTCCTCCCTACGCTCATCCCTATGCCCATTCCTCCCCACCTCACCGCATAGTCCATCCCTCACACTACTCTACGACCTCACCGCCCTCTCCTCTCCCTATTCCACTACCCACGCCCCTTCCCTACCCAACGCAAACTCCACGGCTTTGTTCAACTCACTTCCGCTTACAACACTAACTCTATCCCCTTCTCTGCCTCTTCCCAACACTCCCGTCGTCCCCTCCCCGCTTCGCTCTCAACCCGCTACTCGAGCCCTCCCTACCCCCTCACCTGTGCGCTTTCACACCCCTCTCAAGCCCTTATGCTCTCCTCACTACACTCTCCCTCGCCTCCCTTTCGGCACCCCGGCTCTGCAACTTAACAACCCTCCCTACGCCGCTACCCCATCCCCCTTTCAATGCTCATCCCCCTCACCTTGCAAACCCTTACCTCCACTCCCCTCCCACCATTCGATTCCCTAATTTAAAAATTTTTGATTTTTATATATACTTCTTAATTTTTGTTACATTAAATCCACTCCTTTTTTAAATTCCTCCTCCCTTTTAATTAATCCCCTTCCCCTCCATTTTTAATTAATTTCTATTTTTAATTAATCTATTTTTTAATTAATTTTAAATAATTAAAAGAAAAAGAGAGAGAGAGAGAGAGAAAGGAAGAGATATGAACAGCAGAAATGAAGGAAATGGCATATGAAGAAAATGCATTGTACACATAGAGAAGAAAAGTGAAGTTTATATCGAATGATTTATGGCATATATCGAAGGGTGATTTTCTAAAGAGATTTGCATTTGAAGATAAATTGGTCCTCATTTTGAACAGCAGTGGCATTCATAGTTTGGGCACACAAAATTTCTGATTTGTGGAGTTTCTCTTAAGCTCTATTGCATTTTGCATCAAGGTCAAGCATCCAAGCTTGTGAATATCTCCTCCTTTTGTTGAGTTGTTTTTGGTGTCAAACAGCTATTTGAAGAAAAAATTGAGCTGCCTTAAAGGCTTTTTGCATAGTGTTTTTGTTGCATATTTTTGTAGAAATATTGTATTGAACTGACATTGTATTGCTCATTCATAGTTGCAATCAGCAGACTTTGTACTTTGAGAGTTCTCTTGAGTCATTTATCTTTCTTGTTGAATCACATTGTAAACGGGTGCATTTTCGGTTGAAGCCGACAACCTTTCATTTTTTGAGCCTAAGTTGTTGAAAATGGCTAAAATCAATGAGGCATTAGAGTTGTTGAATAATCTCATTCATTCCAATGTTGATGATATGATAAAAATGAGCAAGAATGCTCTTTGTAACATTCAAAGTTGTTTGCAAGATGCACAAGAAAAGATTGAGTTTTTGCAGTTGGAATCTCAGCTTCAACAAGATGAACTTCAGCAAAAGAGTCACCATTCTGAACCTGTTTCTGTTCAGAAGATTGAGAAGGACTCCCATCAGCAGCAAGTCAGTAAAGTTGAAGTTGATTCCCATTCAATTTCTTGCACAAGAGCAGATGTACATGCAGATGCAGTAGTTCAACCTGCACTTCTCAAGCCCATCATCAAACCTTGGGAAGAGCTTGTCCACAACAAGCACAAAACTAGTCTTGGATATGACAAAGATGTGTCCTTTCATATTCCGGATTACACCAAGCCCATCATATTTCAGAGTGTCGGATTCCTATATGACAGTTCACCTGCAACTGTTCCAGATCTTGTTCCACTTCCACAACAGATTGTAAAATGCCAACACTGTGATCGAGCTGGCCATATGAAAGATCACTATTTTGATCTTCATCCATGCAAGCACTGTGGTCGACACACTCATTCTTCAGACAGATGCTTCAGACACAAGCCTCCTGCAAGAACCAAGATTCATCTTGGATGGATCGCTTCTTGGCAATGGGCATCAACAGCCAAGAAGATGTTTACGACACATGTTAGAACTTGTTCATGGATATTGAGCAAACTTGCAGTTGAGTTTTCGCCATCATCTCACCTTGTCCCTGACAGGGGGGAAAATGGTGGTCATGTACAAGCTTCGATGACAGATCAAGCGAGCCTGAGCCACAATCTCTCATTCCATGTTCAGAGTTGTAGCCAGCAGTTCAAGCGAGCCTGAGCCACAATTCGTCATTCCGGATTCAGAGATGTAGCCAGAGACACGGATTCCCATGAGCATGCCTTCGGTTGGTGGACAACCTTAAACCATCATCTTTGGTTGGTGGACAACCTTAAACCACCACAGGTAGTAGACCTCCCTTCTTTTAGGTCGAAGGTCTTCCTTTCATATATGAGGAACACTTCCTCTAGCAGAAGCCTTCAGCTTCTTGCCAGCTTTGGTTGAGTTCCAGGAAATGCTTCAAGCATTCCAGAGTTGTTGGTAATCCTAAAACCATCACAGGTAGTAGAACTCCCTTCTTTTAGGTTGAAGGTCTCCCTTTTTTATGAGGGACAATTCCTCTAGCAGAAGCTTTCAGCTTCTTGCCAGTTTTGGAAGAGTTCCGGGAACTGCAACAAGTATTGCGTTCCAGTGTTTGTGGTCATCCTAAAACCACCTCTTTTTTCCAACATTTCATAGAGTTGATTCAGCCCAAGTGTTGTCATGTATACTTTGCAGATTTGTATTACAACTCTTTTCTTGGACTCACACATACCCCTTCGGATTAAGGGGGGATGTTGGAACACCTAATCCTACATGGGCAGGTGTGGAATGCGAAAAGTCACAATGGAGTCCAAGTGACCTTGGAATGTGAAACCAAGAGTCACACCATTGTACTATAAATGTACATCTTTGTATAATGGAAAGTAAGAAAGCCTCACGCTTATCCTTCATTGTGTGTTGAGTCTCTTGTGTGTGTGTGTGTTCATCTTCTCCCATACAATTGTGTGTGTGCTTAACATGTTGTTTAATGATCTTCTACAAATTTTCTACATAGCAATCGATCGTTTCAGAGGTGTTTATTGGTACACTTGTGTAAAAAAGACACCACCACATGATTTGATGACCATACTCGATTCTTTTTTCTTGCTTATTTGTTGTTTTTGGTGACATCCTCCTACACAACCTGGTACCGCAAGGCATTTAGATACCTCTCTCGTGAATTATTCAAGGCATTCAATATTTTTTCTAAATGCGTATAAAACCATTTTTTTTTTAATATTTCACAATAACGCCTTACTTGGCTGCACGTGCACACCACGCCTTTGGGTAAAACCCACATTGTATTTATAGAAAGAAAAAAGGACACAATTTTTCTCGCTTAGAGATTAGAAACTCAAAAGACCTTCACCACTATTCTCCTTTTTTATGTTTTAGGATAATTATTGTTACACTAAACACTACTAGTATAGCAATTAATTTTTCTTATTTGAAAAAACACATAGCTTAACTAAGAAAATGAGTAAGTGACCCAATTCCACATATTTTTCCTTTTTCAAGCTAATTTTTGCTAATTCATATTCAGAAAACATAGTTTAATTAGGAGGAGTAAGTGGCCCATAATCTACAATTCTCTTGTCTAGATAAAATATTTGTTCAATTTTTGCATTAGGCTTGGGACTGGGGTAAAAATGTTAAATATAGAGAGCAAGTAATCTCTTCCTACCTTGAACCTCTCGTTGAACTTGGGTTGGACTATGAATGCTTTCCCAAAATAATTTTGAACTACCATGAGAGTGTAGAATCCGTCCAAAGAAACAATTACATGATCATTACAGAGACCTGATTGAGAGGGGGTTTGACTTAGTTATAGTACGTGTGGTACTATTTATGGCTACCCGACCCATCTAGTGCTTGGTACTGGTAACATATTACCAATAAGCGAAAGAATCAAATGCTCACGTGGGACGAAGGTACTTTAGTGGCAAAAAGCTAGGGCATCCTTTCCCTATATGTGACGGTGCAGTCAACACTAGATCCTCATACCATTACCTTTCTTGATTAATCGACTGCTGGAAGGTGTCGCCAGTTCTTTCAGGACATTGGCCCTAGTACCCATCAAAATTTATCTATGTAAGGTTCAATTACCATGAGAGTGTGAGACGATCACGTCTATATAGGCTTTTGGTATCATACACAAAAAAACAAAAACCTCATTTTTTGTTTGATTGATCACATAGTTTATATTTAAAGAGAAAAATTACCTTTCCATTTTTCGCTTTGTTTTATGTATGTGATTATGTTATTTTTTTGATAGATATCATCCTTCCCCAAAAATAAAAAACAACAATAAGATTACACTAATCGACACTATAGGGGACCCAACGTGACCCCATCGATCTAGGTATTTCTTAAACCTCCCACCATTAGAGGGAGGAGTTCTAGGCCTCCCGCCATTCAGGTGTAGAGGACGTCACGTTATCATCATTATAGAATCTTCCTTTATCAGGGTATCTTTGATTGGAACCCCCTCTGGTAGTGTTTTTGGTGCAAGGGTATACCAAAACACACCTCTTTAGCAAGTTGGCTATTACCTACACAAGATCACAGGGAAAATTGATTTTCTACTATTAGTGGAACAAATTTAACATAATGTAAACTAATTTTGAGGGAAAACTGAGCATACAACACTAAGAAAAAAACCAAAAAAAGGATGAAAAATACAAAAGATCGATGGAGCAAACAACCTAATAACACAAACGAAAATTTTCCCTTTATTAAATGTTGGTGGTGAAAAAATATACAATTTTAAACACCTGAAGTGGGTCCTTTGAGCTATGGAGTTCAAATACCCAAATCAAGGAGGTCTCCTTCCCTCGAGTTCCTGAAAGAACCTCCTCCCTCTCTTAAAGGATGGTAGACGAAGATCAAATGGTGAATATCTCTCTCTTGGACTGAGATGTTGGGTGGCCAACATTTGAGTACTTTAAATCCCTCTACTGTTGAACAATGAAAGCTGGTTTTCTATGAAGCAATTTGACAAGCATAACAATGTGTCTCAATTTCTTCTTACCATGGTATGTTTTTATAGAGATTTTTGAACTTCGCCTCACTCTCTTGGCCTACGATTGATAGTTACCCAAGAGTGGGGAGGAGATTCCTTTATGGCTCGCTAGCCTCCACAAGGTGGCTTGAAGTCATTTGTACTTGATTTAATTGGATAGAGAATCATCCTACCCATTCATGTTAAGTGGTCCCAGATGGTGACATTTCACCATCCTCAGGACCATGCAGTTATCAAAGGAATAGATGCGTTGTGTGCAAAATCCCTTGCTGCTGGTGCACTATCCGCCAATTTCCAACTGAACCTTAGGAATTTTAAAAAAAATCCTTTCCTAAAGTATTTATTCTCTAAAAATATTTAATTGTATCTTTTTCTTGAAAATTTTCTAATGTCTTTTTCCTATACGATTTTCTGTATAGCCTAAATACATTAGGTTTTATTTTCCGCGTGATCCTTTTGAGAGAGAGAGAGAGTAACTTGCTTTCGAACTAAGTAGGGAGGCCCCTTGTCTTAAGTAAAAAAGACATCATGCTCGACAATAAAACTTTAAGAGATAGAATGAACAATATTTCTACGAGGCGGGCATGTCCCATGCTCGTGATAATGACTAGTTAACAAAATTTGACAGATATTGTTTCTATCGATGTCACATTGTAGTAAGTGATATGCTACTGGTTGATGATGATGATTGCTGACACCCTTAAGGGCATTCTTCGGTGAATAGAAAAGATGAATGTGGCACCCCCATGCATTGGTTAGGTAAGGAAATAGCAATATCATGGATCTTTGACTATTAGTGACCTTCAAAGCAAGCATTACTAAAAGAGATGCTTATTGATTACAGGTCTTCGACTAATTATAAAAAAGTGCAATGGTTATTAAGTATGAAACTATTAGTGGGCGATGTTAATTCCCACTGTGCCACCCGAGGATGCACCTTTTCTGTTGGGATCTCATCCAAGGTACTACCTCCTTCGTAGATAATGGTTGTTGGAGTTGACAGGAAGGAAGCATCAATCGATCAAAAATAAGTATTGGTTCAAGGGACTAATTCATTTAATGAAAACATGGCTTGATGTGACTGGTTAACATGACATGATGGCAAGATATGGTTTCAAATTGGTGATTATGGTTAACTGGACCGAGGTCGGAGCTGTAAATACGAGTAGTGAAAGTCATAAAAAATTATGATGGGGGGATCCCTGGGGTTGGCAGGACATCCAGGGTGGGTGTATGATTGCTACGATTGACATGGTTAGGTGTGGTAAAGAATGCACAACTCTAAACAAGGGTAATTAAGGACTGCTGTTGGGTAAGAGATGTAAATGGATGAGTGGGATTTTTCTCCTAAAAAAACTATTCACACCTTCTAATAGAATATGAGAGTGGTTTGGATGTACAAGCACAGAGACAGGTGCTCGATTAACATGAATTATCCTGCACAATAATGTGAGGAGTGTGTTTTGCTAAGGGTGGGGACCCCATTGGTTGGTCTCGGTGTGAGGGTGATGAGGCGGATGAAAATTCACAGATGGGCTATGCTTACGAGGGTGTGATAGGCTAATGTGAAGCACGATGATACATATTTTGTTGATCCGCTTGTAGAGAATGGTGGCCGAGGAACAGGGTTTTGCATGCAATGAGTAAAAATTGACTTGATGTTTTATGATGAATGTATGAATGTGAAGTGGTTCCCGAACTGAAGTTTATGGCCATGGCTCCAGATATTGATATATGGTCTACATGGGCGATAGATGTCATGGAATTTGAGTGCTACGTGGCAGAGTCTTGTTGATGTGACAAGGTTTAATGGGCTAAACTTTATGTGGGAATAAAATTCAATCCATGAGTTGAATTGAGATAATTTTTTTATCATCAAAAAGCTCTCAATGAACCAAACACGATGGTGAACATTTTTTTATTTATTTAGATGATGTTGGAAAAAAATGCTTTTTGTAATTGTGTCTTCACTAGAGTGTGAGGGTTGGCACAATTATAATGTAACACCCAACCCAACTTGTAGAAGTGTTAAGGGGTGGAAGGGAGTGTTACAAAAATAGCTCATACTAAAGTAAATAATATATTTACCATGAGTTACTTCCCACCATAATATAACCAAGTATTTGCATAAAAAATGGATATGTATAAGATGTAAATAATTATACTTTCCATGAGTTACTTCCCAAAATTATTTATGTTTTCCTCAATACAAGGAAAATGTGTAGATTTACTAGTGGTTACTACTCACCAAAATTTGTGCAAGTCCTTATGTCTAAACAAGCAATTAATATATCCACTTTACATTTCAATTTATTAATAAATTCCAAAACAAAATTGTAGGATTTCAATTTGCATATTAAACTTTATTAATTTAAAATTTATTAATATGACCTATAGTTTGTATATTTTCTTATTTGAATAGAAAAAACTACTTTGTAACACTTGTTCACAATGCATATTATCATTATCATATTAAATCAAATATTTTTATTTTAAAATTAAAATTAAATATTAAAATTTTTTATAATTATATTTATATTATATAAATAAATATCATTTGATTTTAATTATAAACCTAACATTATATTTATATTTATTTTATAATAGTTAAATTTCTATTATAAAATTACAGCAAAACATTTTACTCTCCACAAAACAAGAAAACTAAGTACCTGGGCCCTTAAAAAGACCATTGATTTGTATATTATGTCACGGCCCGTTTAGATTAAAAAATGAATCTGTGAAAATTGTCACACGCGTGAGACGGACATCCCAAACCTTAGCTTATGTAAATCGCGATACGCAAAAATCAGTAAAACGAAAACTTGCTTGTTTTGAATCTACAAATGTAAATAATTAACGGTGAAAATGTGGTCTATTATTGTAACTTTAATCTTTGTTCTTTTATTTAAACTTTAACAAAATTTAGGTGCCCACCAAAAATATAAATATAAATGTACATTGTTCAATTTTTTTGTGGAGAAGGTAATAATATATTTAAATACAATCATACAGAGGCTCATTCTACAGTTATTATGACTGATGTGTAGGTACGTTGAAAGTTAAAAAAAAAAAAAAAAAAATTCATAAAAAAAAATATTAAATAATGTTAACTTAAAAAATAATTTATAAAAATATATAAATAAACAATTATTTAAAAGTGAAACTTATTTTTTAAGTGTAAAACTTAAAAGAAATATTTGCACTTGAAATAACCATAAATCCATACATAACAATAATAACAACAATTTCAAGTAATAAAACATCACCTTATTTAATAACATTTTATATGAACTGTTACACTTTACTTTAAAACAATGGAATCTGTCCATATCAATCCAAAAATATTTCCATTAGTAAACCTTATTAAATCTCTTAATATATGCATCAGTGCAGAAATAAACAAGAGCAAGAGCAACATGTGGCTGGTTGTGCTCTACAAAACTTCAACAGGCTATCTAATATTATTAAATCAAAAGGAACGCTTATCTTCAAAGAGGTCGCTCCATCAGATAATCAAGGAGATTATCTGTATGATCCATCCAAGGACTTGACAGTGGATGGATAGGGGCCTCTACGTCTTTCCAGCTTAAAGTGATAGGTCCGTACACAGAATCATCGCAGACTAGTTAGTTGACAGAGTTGTTCAATGAGCTCGCGTTTTGCCCGACGACAGAACCGCCGGAATCCGGTCAACTAAATTTGCAAAAATCAGGTAGTTGCAGTGCTTGGAATCCATTTTTGACAGTGGAAATGGATTCAGCACTCAAAAAAACCCCTGGGGCACTCAAAATACTAATGTTTAACAACTATAAACAAGTTTCGGGGCAATCTTTGCCAGATTTTCTTGAAAATCGTGGGCCGGAATTTGGGTCAAAACGTTGGGCTCTTTAGAATACGCTGTTATTGACAACATCAGGGTATTGGGAATCACAGACTAGTTAGTTGACAACATCAGGATATTGAGAATCACTGACTAGTTAGTTGACAACATCAAGATATTGGTTTTCAAGTTTCTGTAGTTATTAATTATCAATTAATGAAGAAGAATCTGGATTTTCTAGTATCGCGAATATATGTTTACGTTTGAAATCTCTAAACATCTTCATATATTCTCTATAATATATATTCTGTGGCACTCAAAAATCTGGATTTTTCTTTCATCAACATCAAGATAGAAATCATGTTCAGGATAAAAATCATTTTCAATTTTCATTATCCGTCAAAAAGATTATCCGTACAACTCATCTCTTGAAAGCCATCATGATAGATAGGGGTTGAGCATGATGGTGGAAGGACGGGTTGGGCTCCTGACTTCTCCACCTCTTTCCAGCAAATGTTGTTACTTCCGTGCAAGGAATCAACTAAAGTTGATGGTTCGTTCGGTGGTTCTACGGTAGCCTGTGAAACATGTCTTTGTCTGATCCACTACTGCTGCTTTCTTCGTACCCAATGTCCCATTGCTCTTCATTTTCTTCCACTTGTCATTGTCGCCCTGGCCTGTGAGCATTTGCACCAGCTGCTTGAAATATTTGGTTTCTACTTCAATAACCCTAGATGGGCGAAAGTTTTTTTCTTAATTTTCTGCGATTCTTTGTTGATCCTCAGCTTGTCTCCAGCCATAATTGTAACTACAATCCTTTCAGTAAAACAATGATCTCAGTTGATTTGAGCCTAGTTATCAATTAGCATGCACACATATATACTCTATCTGTTATTACATATTCTTCATGCTAGCCTGGGATTTATTACAAAGCCTAAATCTCCTGAATTTATTACGCACGCTAATCAGTTATGTCTGTTATGCTCCGAAAGCATTAAATTGGCGGTACAAAGCATATCGACCGTAGGACAACGGTACAACCCGATACCATCCATCTGTGTGGAGTTCGTTGGCCATCCTCTCCACCAATGATTTAATTTAACTGTTATTCTTTTCTATGAATCGCTCCAATGTGAATGTGTTATATACCTTGATTTTTAATTCGAGGTTTCGGTGTTATCAATTTTTCGAAATGGTTCTTCATCATGGACAGTGTGCGAGTTTATTCTAGATCGGCAATGAACATAGATCCACGTTGCACTCTTTTTCACCGGATTTCAATGAAAAAAGTGGCCATTTGAACTAGGAAGTTGGATGCATCTAGTTGAGATACTTGGTGGATGCCAAAAAAAACCTATTTCATCTGGCAGGAATTTATAACAATCAT
Source organism: Pinus albicaulis (assembly GCA_034641835.2). NCBI lineage: Eukaryota > Viridiplantae > Streptophyta > Pinopsida > Pinales > Pinaceae > Pinus > Pinus albicaulis. The sequence goes on from CM076580.1 coordinate 1,032,455,543, forward strand.
AATTATATTTCATTTTTTAAATTTTAATTAATTTTGAACTAAACACATTCATTATATTTAATTTTCTAATTAATTTTAAAACTAATACTAATTAAATAATATTTAATTTTATTATTTTTCTATATTTAAAAAACAATCATAATAAAAATGGAATCAAATCTCTTTAACAAGCACCTTCTTACTCACTAAAAGCCTTTATTTCATATTTATTATAATATTGTCTTATCATTTATATTTATTTCATATTTATTATAATTTTCGCTCATTTTCATATTTATTATAATTTTCCATCTTATCATCTTTTCCAGATCTCACAGTTGAGATCTTATGAAGGTATCCCTTCATTCTTTGATACCTCAATTTTTGTGAAAATCGGGTATAACCTAATTTATTGTATAGAATAGTTCTTTCAGCTTATCATGTATTCTCTTGGTGTCTTCAAATCTTCATAGACAGAGGCATGTAAGGACTTTGACTGATTCCATAAGAATCCTGAGCCCTTCTATCCCTTTCCATATATTTAGATAAATCTTGACCTTTATAGACTTTCCATGACTTTACTTGCTTCGAGGACTGTGACCATCCTTCTTATGTAGGGATTCTTGGTAGCCCAACCAGCTCATAGATCTCCCTGCAAAAACAAAGTCATTAAATCAAATTTGATTATAGAATGAAAAATACTTACTTGATTTCCTTGGTACCTTGGACTATCGATTAAGATCCCTTGAATTTTTATTTTTCATAGGGCAGGCTTTGGATTGTGATGACACAGTTCATTAGAATGCTTCATACTTCGGTTATGTTTATAGTGATATTATAAACCCAAAGGGTTATGGTTAGATGTTAATTACTATGTACTTATTCATGTATATGTTGAAGTAAAGTAAATAGGACAAACATTTATCTAATAATAGAATGAGAGGCAGAAAACTAAAATTACAAATACATTTAGGTATAAATTTTGGATACATGAAACAACTGCTAGCAAACTAACCAAGTAAGCGAGTATTAAAATAAGAGAATTCTGGAGGGATACAGTATATGGAAGGATTCATAACTGATGAACTCATTCTAAAAAGTTTTGATAGAGGTACATATATATCCATCATGAATATGATGAGGAAAAATTAATCCAAAATTCCAATTATAGAAAAAAAATAGATAAATTGTGTAGTACAATAATCCATGGGGATTACACAGTCATATATAAATGACTAAATTAAAAAGAGAAATTATTTAATCAGCTCATTACATGTCAAAGGGCAGTGTGACACTGATATATAAACTCTAATAACACATGTCTAAGCTATATACGAGAAGGAGATCCATGGTGGAACAACATGCTTCTGACCTAACAAAGAATACAGTTGGTAAGCATGTGTAGTGAGGAAAACTGTAGTCTCACGCAGACCAACAAAAATTCAGAAAACATACCTGCAAGAGAACAACAATGCGAGAATTAGAGAGCATCAAATAGACTAATAAATAAAAATTATTACTGTGTAAAATATAGAGAGATGTCTTACCTGAGCACGTTGTCACGCCATTGAATTCTTCACCTGTGTATACAAATCACATAATGCTGTAAGTGAGGGGGTCCTTCAACATGTATACAAGAAAATAATAAATGAGGAATTTAATAATAACATAAAGTGTTGAAACCCACTTGAAGATGAGAGGTTGGCACCCTCATCTCCTTCAACAAATTTCTAGGTCTGAGTCAAGGTTTAAACCTGGGTGCAACAACCAAGATTATTACAACTTAGATCATAAAATGAAATCTTATGAAGAAGTGAAAAATTAAAAAGAAAATTAAGCTTACAACATTAAACAAAAATGATAAATAGAGCATGGATATAAGGGCTTTGCAAAACCTCGAAGGGGGAAACATAAATTGCATAACAAAATTGCGTGTAAACATTAAGGTGAAGAACCCTAGACAGGTTATGCATCCTTCTCGAGCAGCATAAAGGTAAAATAAAAACCAGAAGTTTCTTACACAACCACCATGAACAGTACAAGGAGGCAAAAACCCATATTTCCATATAATTAAATGAATAAATAAAAAATAAATAATCAGAAGAAAAAGCCATGGGGGATGTATGTATGTGTGATACCACACAGTATTAACTTAGAATGATAGGGGTAACGCAGAAGTGAAACAAAATCCTAATGCTTATAACCAAATGAAATCAAATTTTTGAACTAGGGGTAAATATACAAACCCTAAGATCATACAATAAACCAAAAAATTATATGAATAAAAGTAGGACATTGATACTGCGGTATACAGAAAGAATTTGTAAAATAATCACCCCAGAATTTAATTGAAATAGAGGATAGACCTTACACCATCCTACGAATTCCATTCATAATAATCTAAACCAACACCAAAAGATAAATTATGGAATTACCCTACAACATATTATCATAATAAGAAATCGAAACTAACAATGTATGGGTAGGACAGATAAATAAAACACATATTTACATGACGAATGAAATTATAACTCAACCCAATTTGTATTAACAATATGTATTATGTACTTATACAAATTTGAAATAGAATCAGAGGAATTCTAAGGTCTCTACAAACATCAAAAATATATATAAATCGTATAATGAGAAGGGTTTGTGGAATCCAATAGGCCAGGTCATATATAAATAGCGTGGGGGTAGAAAAGGCCAATATAGTGAAAATATGTAAAATTCCAAACACAATTAAAACCAAAATTATGGCAACTATTCACACTCTAGACTTTATATAAAAGGTTACGATATAACACAAAGGTATAAAAACCTCCCCTCAACAACTCGCCTTTTTTACCACTACTCCAAACGGCTGGATGTGGTAAACTTCACCAACTAGGGGTATAAAAACCTCAAATTCGCAGTACGTCTGGGGCAGAGGAGAAGGTAGGCTAGTGCAGAGTTCAAGGAATATATTTTTTGCAGGTGTGGAACCGTGTGCCAGGCCAAGGCGGAACCATGAGTGGGCACATTTTTCGAGTTAGAGAATTTTTGCAGAGAATATTCCTTGATGCTTGAAATATTCCATGGGGAGGTAAAATTCCATTTTTTCATAATGATATGAATTTTTTAGTCATTTTAACTAGAATTTCATAGGGAGTGTGTTGGTGAAGAAAATTTGTAGATTTCCTACAAAACAAAATCTTAGGGAATCTTGAGGGAATAAAAAATATTCGTTGAGGCCAGAAACTTTTCGGAGTCCATTTTTGACAAAATTTATGTCGATTTTACACCTCTCAGTGACATGAACTCATTGAACATGTCTATTTCAACAAAAAATCTTCCCATATTTCATCCATTTTCCAGATTGGAGTGCCAGTGTTCAATTCTCAAGTGTGAACAGTCGATTCTATGCCCCTCGACGCCACAAAAACGATGGAGTGGCCAAGTTCAATAGTTGAGCATCCACTTATTCATCCAAATTTAGATGTTGAGGTATATGTAGTTTTATCATGTGCCTATTTTTGCTGTGAGATGTATTATGATTTCTAGATACCTACTTGTTTCATATTGCGAGATCTTGTTTTTACTTCACGTGAGATTATGTCATGATGATAGGAGGTCCATTAAGAGTTAGAGTTCTTGTAGTATAACGTCTTATGGAGAGACAAGCTACTCATGTTGAGGGAACATCCTTGTATGAATAACATCCATGTACATCTTCCCTTTTCCAACACTATATGAAGTGGCCTACCCCATTTTGACACTCGGCCCGGAGACGTAGCCCACACTAGATGAACTCCGTTTTCAACATCTCGTGTTTTGATGTTGTTTATGGTTGTCTTATTTCCCTTCTTTATAGAATTCACATGTGTTATTTTATGCTCTTTTAAAATTAAATTCTAACAGCATCACAAAAGTAAAAGATCATGGGTAAATTCGGTAGCTAACGAAACCGAATCAACTACATTAGTAATATAGGGACATAACATGCCCCTCTCCTTCAAAAAAGTGTTGTACTCAACACTTCAGTAACTCTAGATGCTTTTGTATAAAATTATCATCCTCCCATGTGGAATATTCAATGGGTAAGTTCTTCCACTTCACGAGATACTCTGAAATTGATCGAATTCATAGTTGTCGAGTTCTTATTTCCGTGACTACTTCAGGTTCCAATATAATTTCTCCTTCCTCATTAATTTTTGGAAATATTGTTTGAAATGGAAGTTTTTCACATATAACCTTCTTTAAGCATGAAACATGGAAAACTTGGTGCACTCGAGAAGAAGTAGGAAGCTCCAATTTGTATGCCATAGTAACAATATTTTGCAACACCTTGTAAGGACCATAGTACTTTGGAGATTATTTATTATCCTTCTTAGCTTGCTTGAGTGACCTTTGTTTTTATTTTTGTAGCTGTAAAAATACCCAGTATCCTACATAAAAAGTTCTCTCTCTGTGATGTTGATATGCCTGCTATTGCATTCAATTTTGTGCCAAATTTAGGTTATCATTTAAGAGTTGGAGAACTTGTTGTTGATGCTCGATGTGATATTCCACTACTTGAACCTTATAATTTTCTCTTAAATATGATGTGATGAATGGTGGATGATATCCATAAAGTGCCATAAATGGGGTCATTTTTGCTACAGTATGGAAGGAAGTGTTATATTGATCGAATTCATAGTTGTCGAGTTCTTATTTCCGTGACTACTTCAGGTTCCAATATAATTTCTCCTTCCTCATTAATTTTTGGAAATATTGTTTGAAATGGAAGTTTTTCACATATAACCTTCTTTAAGCATGAAACATGGAAAACTTGGTGCACTCGAGAAGAAGTAGGAAGCTCCAATTTGTATGCCATAGTAACAATATTTTGCAACACCTTGTAAGGACCATAGTACTTTGGAGATTATTTATTATCCTTCTTAGCTTGCTTGAGTGACCTTTGTTTTTATTTTTGTAGCTGTAAAAATACCCAGTATCCTACATAAAAAGTTCTCTCTCTGTGATGTTGATATGCCTGCTATTGCATTCAATTTTGTGCCAAATTTAGGTTATCATTTAAGAGTTGGAGAACTTGTTGTTGATGCTCGATGTGATATTCCACTACTTGAACCTTATAATTTTCTCTTAAATATGATGTGATGAATGGTGGATGATATCCATAAAGTGCCATAAATGGGGTCATTTTTGCTACAGTATGGAAGGAAGTGTTATATCAACATTCAGCTAGTGGTAACCACTTGACCCATTATGTCTGTTTATCAGATACAAAACAATGAAGATATCCTTCTAAACATTTGTTTACTATCTCAGTTTTCCCAGCAGATTGAGGATGATAAGATGAGCTACGGGCTGTTTGATTACCCAAACAAGAAAATAATTCCGTCCAAAAATTTCTTGTGAAAATGGGATCTTTATCGCTTACAATAATCTTTGGGTTTCCATGTAGCTTTTGAATTGTTTCCATAAATGCATTAGCAACTGTACTTTCTTTAAATGGATGAGATAATCCACAAAAGTGTGCTTTTTGGTAAGTCTATCAACTACCACTGTTATGACACTCTTTCCTTCATACTTAGGTAAACCTGTGATAAAATCCATCGAAACCTCCTCCCAACATTGACTTAGAATGGGTAAAGGTTGTACTAGAACCATGGTCTTAATTTTCTCAACTTTATTTTTCCGGCAAACCAAATATTCTGTCACAATATTTTGAATATTAGATTTAAGGCCATCCCAAAAAAATTCTTTCTTCACCCCGTGGTATGTTTTTAAAAATTCTGAGTGTCCTCCAATGGGAGAGGTGTGAAATTCAAAAAGAATAATTTTTTATAGTTAGGAATTCTTACAAAGATATAAGCGATATTTGTACCATAAGGAATCATTTTTCCAACTAAATGTATCAGATGTACTAGGATCTTGTTGCAACTTTTGAATGAGTGTCCACACTTCTTCGTCATTCTTCCATTACTCCCTTGCTTCAGTTATCCAATCTGGTTGGATAATAGAAATCACAAAAAGTATTTTTTCCACCTCCTCATCCTTTCTTGAGAGTGCATTTTGCAACAACATTTAGCTTCCCTTTTTTGTAGATGATTTCAAATTCATAACCCAACATTTTTGTGATCCATTTTTGTTGCTCTTCTGAAGATAGTCTTTGTTCCAAAAAGTATTCAAGACTATCATGATCATTTTTTACCTTGAAGTGTCTTCCCATTAGGTAAGGTCACCATTTATTTAGTGCATGTAATAGTATTTCCAACATTTCCTTCTCATAAATATATTTCTGTAAATACTCTCCTTTGATTGGATGACTTTTAAAAGAAATGGGTCTTCCTTCTTGCATTAAAACAAAACCAATTCCATTTCCTGAGGCATCACGATTCACATTCCACAATAAAGGTTTTTGTGAATTCTAGCATAGCTAAGACCAGTGCTAGGCACATTGAATCTTTGAGATGTTCAAAGACCTTAGTTACTTCAGGAGTCCATGAAAATTCATCTTTCTTCAATAATGTTCTTAGAGGTGCTATTATTCTCCCATAATTCTTAACAAACTTATGATAATACCATGTTAACTCGAGAAATCCTCGCAACTGCTTCATGGTTGTGGGGACTTTCCATTCCTTAATTTCTTTAATTTTGTTAGGGTATACCTTAAAACCATCCTGGGATACAATATGACCCAGATATTCTACCTCTTGTACTCCAAAGAAAAATTTGGAGGTTTTTGCATATAGTTGTTTCTCCTCCAATAGTTTGAGCACCCCATCAACAAGTTGAACATGATCCTTCCAAGAGTTGTTGTAGATTAGTATATCATTAGAAAATATTAACACAAATTTTCTAAGGAAGGGTTTAAAAATGGAATTCATCAACCCTTGAAATGTAGAAGGTGTATTGGTAAGGCTAAAAGGCATGACCAAAAATTCATAATGACCCTCATAAGTTTGAAATGATGTTTTTGGAATATCTTCAATCTTCATTCTAATTTGATGGTATCCTGAACGAAGATCCAACTTGGTAAAATAAATTGCTCCATGTAATTCATCTAATAATTCATCAACCAGAAGAATGGGGAATTTATCTTTAATAGTGAGCTTATTGAGCTCCCTATAATCTAGACACATGTGCCATGATCCATCCTTCTTGTGCATCAATAGTACTAGAGCAGAGAAAGAACTTTGACTATGTTGAATTATACCAGCCTCTAACATTTCTGCAATCATACATTAAATTTATCTCTTTTGGACATAAGGATATCTATAAGGCCTAATGTTCAGAGGAAAACTTCCTGGAATCAAATAAATAACATGATCATGATCACAAATAGGTGGGAGTCATTTGGGAGTTTCAAACACCTTGGAATGATTGTCCAATACTTTTTGGATATATGGAGAAATAGATGACTTTGATGTTGGAAATTCTAGTGAGCATAATTCTTCAATTACGCCTCATTGTTATTTCTTCATAAGGTTTGTTATTACATTAGAGATTATTATCTTTCCTTTCTTCCCTATGATACCCCGTAATTCAACTTCCTTTCCTTCCGAAAAAAAAAAATTCAAGAAAAGTTATTGAAAATTAAAAGATACTGTCCCCAAATATTGTAACCATTGTACTCGTAGTACAACATCAACACCTCCCATTGGAATGGAAAGAATTAGACTATTCAATACATATTCCCCCATGGTTAGCTTTATATTATGGAATTTTACAGAGAAGTTTATAGTTCCTCCATTTTCAACCATCACTTGACACTCTGGTGCTGGGTATACGAAGCAATTCAATTCCTTTGCTACCTTACATGAATACAATTATGGGTACTACTTGAATCAATCAACATTATTACCTTTTTCTTCTTGATATGTCCTTCTATCTTGAGATTTTGAGGAGTGGTAATTCCTGCAGATGCATTACAGGATATGGTCAGAGTCATTTCTTCTTTCTCTAGGGTTGGTTCCTGGTGCATATCCTCTTCTTTTGAAGTTTCTTGTTCATTTTCTTCCTCCTCTTCACAATCTATGTAAAATAATTTCTTCTCAACACACTTATGAATTTTAGTGTATTTTCTATCACAACTGTAGTAAATATTTTTTTCTCTTTTTTCTTCCAATTGTTGTGTTTTCAACCTTGTAGGTTGTGGAAGTCTAGGAGTAGCAAAACTTCCATCTTTGTAGATGTTAGTGGTATGCTTCCTTGTCACCGCAAATTTACTTTCAATTTTTCTTTCCAACCTGAATTCCCTCTCCAATGAATCAGGTTCCCACAGGCGAACCTCATGTAGTATGTTATCCTTTAAATTCCCTATGAAGACATCAATCCCATGTTCCTATGGAATATCAGTTACCCTTATATTCACTTTTTGGAAGTCCTCAATGTGCTCCACCATTGAACCCTTTTGTTTGGAATTTATCAATTGGCTAAAGAAGGTGTTTCCATTTGTATCCTCATAATGTGCTATCATTTCCTTCGTAAAAATTGACCAAGTGACAATTTTTTTACGAGAGAAAAGCCATCGATACCATACAAATTTATTTTTTTCTAAATATAAAGTTGAAATATGTACCTTTTGCGTGTTTTTCACATTATGGAGATCAAAATATTGCTCCATATGAAGTATCCATGTTACGGGATCCTTGCCATCAAACTTCCTCACATCCATCTTTGGAATATGGTGGGTCTTCAATCCAACATTAGATTTTATGAAATCACGATTAACATTTATTTGTCCTCATCATGAGTTTCATGTACTACCTTTAGGCCATTAGGAATAATTTATTGTACCAACTTTGTCAAAATTTCCTTCAAACCTTCCATGTCTACTTTTATATCATTCTTCATGTCTTCCATGTTAGCTTCCATGCCATCCATTTTAGCTTCCATGACATCCATCTTAGATTCCACGTCTTTCTTCAAACCATCCATCTTGGCTTCCAACTTTGTACCAACTTTGTCAAAATTTCCTTCAAACCTTCCATGTCTACTTTTATATCATTCTTCATGTCTTCCATGTTAGCTTCCATGCCATCCATTTTAGCTTCCATGACATCCATCTTAGATTCCACGTCTTTCTTCAAACCATCCATCTTGGCTTCCACGTCTTTCTTTAAAACTTCCATTTAATTTTTTGTTGCTCTTTGCGAGAGTGAAATTTGGTGCACATGCTCTTGTAATTTTGATATATCATGTTGCACTTATTCCTCTTCATGAGTCATAGTAGAGCCTTTTGAGGGTTTAATGGGTGTTGAATTATTTTTAGGGGGCATTTTAGAACCCAATAGTGATATCTATGCTTCAATATGCCCTTGGAATCACTTAAAACTAGTTTTTCAAACAAGACTTATGCAATTTGAAAACAAAATACACATATTTCTCTTGTTTTTGAGGAGCTCAATATTGAAACTGATGTATCCCTATAATTTTGGATCCCCAAGATTTAATCTTAGGTCCTGTAATAGCCCTCTGAGTCTTCTTTCCAATGCCATAGGTCTGACCTGATTTCGATTCTTCAAGGAAAAGTTATTCCCAATCTCCCACAATGACCAACTTATGGACTATTTTGGTACATTGAAATTGTATGGTGTTCCACGTGTTACTGTTTCCTCCTTTGGCTCTGAAATTGATGCATAGAAAGCTATAGTCCATGTAATTTCGACCACATTTTACATAATTACAATATGATGCTCAGATAGAGAGTTATGATTATTTTCCCAAGGTCACCTCTTTGAGATGAAATTCGGGAGCCTCCAAAAACCCTAACTTCCACAGATCTTATCTCTGAAAATATTGCGAACCAAGATCTGAAATTTTTACATGAACCTCCTCAAGATTTCTTTGCAAATGGGTTGTTTTTTTAGCATCTAAATCTTCGTAGAAAACAAATTTATAGCAAAAATTCCATGATAACCTATTTGAAGTAGCGAAACCATAGAATCCAAAGCTATTATACCAAATGTTATGAAACCAACTCAAAAAATAGAAGAAAAGAGAAATCAACGCCTTAGAAATAAACCACCTCGAGGGGGAAACCTCCTTTACATTACATTAATGAAAAATTCTTGGATGATTCAAATGAAAAAACCTCCTTTCTATATATAGGAGTCCATGGGGTCATAATATAATCCTAGCTGACCTAAAAATAATAATATAAAGGCCAAGAATAGCAATAGTGGGGTTTTATGGGGCATAATAATAACAATATGGGGACTTGAGGGGTACAAAAATAACAATAAGGGGGCTACACTACAACAATAAGGGACTACATTACTAATATAGGGACCTAACAGTGTGGAGAACCTCACATGTTGCGGGATTTCCCACACAACACTCATGTTATTCAAAACATTCAAGTAGTGCATGAGGCAACCACAGTGAATGATGTTTCTCAAAGCATTCCCTAAATCAATGCCACATTAGAAGACCGACAAGATGAACATAATTCAACCATGATTAAAATTGAAGGTATAATTTTCAACCAATTTGTATCTATTTTAATTGATCCTGGAGTTAGTTTAAGCTATATTAGTCCACACATAGTGGAAAAATGTAAATTGCAAACAGAAAATTTTTAGCACTCTTGCCTGGTGCAGTTGGCTACCGGAACCAATTGGAAGGTAACCCATAAATTGCACAAGTATCTTGTAAATCTAAATGGGTACATTACAGACTTGAAACCAGATATTCTACCCTTAGGATCTTATGACTTACTCGTTGGTATGGATTGGCTGGAACATTAGAAAGCAATAGTAAACTTCTTGGAAAAAATAGTAAATTGTACAAATGTAGAAGGACAGCTAGTTGTAGTCAGAGGGAAACCAAAACCTATGCCGGCTAGACAAAATTTTGCATTACAGTTGAAGAAGACAATGAGGAAGGGTTTTCCAATGTATGCTATGCAATTTGAGAAGTTGGGACAACAAGTAGAAAATGAACCTATAGAAAAGTTACTAGTGATTAGGGACTTCCACGATGTATTTCCTAAAGAAATTACTTAGCTTCCCACTGAAAGAGATATCGATTTCTTTATTGAGATGGTACTAGGAGCCACCCCAATTTCTCGAGCCCCATATATAATTATCACCCCTGAACTATTAGAACTAAAAATACAGTTACAAGAATTGTTAAAAAAGGGATATATCAGACCAAGTGCGTCACCATGGGGAGCACCAATTTTATTCGTCAAGAAAAAATATGGTACCCTCAGGATGTGCATATATATAGACAATTAAACAAGTTAACCATAAAAAATTGATACCCGCTATCACGACTAGACGACATGTTTGATCGTGTAGGGGAAGGGGGGTTTATTTTTAAAAATTGACTTGAGAACTTGTTATCACCAAGTTTTCATAAAAGACGAAGCCATCCACAAAACAGGTTCAAATATTGGTATGGACATTATGAGTTCATAGTCCTACCTTTCAGACTCACAAATGCCCCTGCTACCTTCACATCATGAACCGTGTTCTACAACATCAAGGATCTTGATTTGTGCTAAATGATATAGATGATATTCTAGTGTACTCCAAGAACAAAGAGGAACACCATGAAAATCTTTGAATAATGCCACAAACACTAGGAGAACAACAACTGTGTGCAAAACTCAACAAGTGTGATTTTTACAAACCGAAGATTGAATTTATGGTACATGTTATTTCTAAGGAAGGGTTGGCAGTAGATCTAGAAAAAGTACAAGAAATTTTAAATTGGTCTGTACCCACAAATGTACCAGCCATATGTTCATTCATGGGTATTTTCAGATATTACCGCAAATTTGTGGAGGGATTTTCTAAATTGGTTTATCATATTACCTCTTTACAGAAAAAAGGTGTGAAATTTGAGTGGACAACCAAGTGCCAAGAAAGCTTTGAGAAGATGAAACAAAATCTAACTACTGCTTCCATCCTAAAAATTAATTATCCAGCAAAGGAATTTGCTGTGTTCACTAATGCTTGAATAGAAGGACTCGGAGCAGTATTGTTGCAAGACAATGCAATGATAGCCAATGAGTCTAGAAAACTGAGGAAACATGAGAAAAATTATGCAATTTATGAATTAGAATTAGTTATTGTCATACATGCATTAAAAATATGGTGACATTATCTGTTGGGTAAGAAATTTGGGTTTATGACTGACCATATTAGTTTGAAATATTTCTTTAGTCACCCAGATTTGAATGCAAGGCAAGTGAGATGGTTATATTTCCTTAGCGAATTTGATATAGAGATCAAACACATTAAAGGAAAGGAAAACCAATTGTTGATGCCTTAAGTAGACACTCCCATCAAATTTTGTCTTACATGGGTAGCAGTGTAAAATTCAATGTTGAGGAACAAATCCAAGAATTTTTGTCACAACATTCCAAATATCTGGAATTGTAGAAAAAATTACAGCAAGATGAAATTCCAGGATACACCATGAATATGAAATGATTAGTAATCTACAAACATAGGTTGTATATTCCTAACAAACCTACCTTGAAGCAAGTGATTTTGGATGAATGCCATAAGATAACTTATTTAGGTAATTCAAGTTACCAAAATATGGTGACAACATTACGAAAAATTTATTTTGGCCTGGAATGAAGAAAGAACTAGTTGATTACCTAGAAAGATGTTTGAAGTACCAACACGTTAAAGTATAGCATCAACATACCGTAGGCTTGCTGAACCCCCTTCCGATTCCAGAATGGAAGTGGGAAGTGATGTCCATGGATTTCATCACAGGACTACCCTAGTCATAAGTATCAGCATGACTCCATTATGGTAGTGGTAGACACACTAACCAAGGTTGCACATCTTATCCCAGGGCAATGCACTTTTGGGGTAGCACAAGTAGCCAATGTGTTTATGAGGGAAATTTTTAAACTTCACGGAATACCAAATATGATCATCTTTAATAGGGATGCAATGTTCACTCAACATTCTGGAAAAAATTATTTCAGGGAATGGGAAAAAATATGAACTTCAACACAAATTATCATCCCTAGATAGACTGGCAGACAGAAAGGTCAAATCAAATACTAGAGGACATGTTTCACATGTATGTAATGGACATACCCACCAGGAGGTAGGGTTTTCTGCATTTGGTATAATTTTCTTACAACAACATGTATCAAAAATTTATTAAGATGAGTCTGTTCGAGGATTTTTATGGTATGAAATGTCATACTCCACTTAGCTGGAGTCAACCAGAGGAAAAACTAGTACTTGGACCTCAGGAATTACATGAAATGGAAGATACAGTAAGGCAAATTGAACAGAACATCAAAGCAACTCAATAAAACTAGAAGAGTTATGAAGATAAGAAAATAATACACAAGAATTGAAGGTTGGGGATCATGTGTACTTAAGGATCAAGCCTCGCAAGAGTCCCTTGCACCCCGACAGTTGTGCTAAGTTAGCACCATGATACTGCGGGCCCTTTGAGGTTTGAGAATGAGTGGGCCTGGTAGCTTATAAATTGGCTCTACCTAGTCATGTTAGAGTTCATAATGTTTTTCATGTGTCATTATTGAAAAAATATGTTCATGATCCTTCTCACGTGGTTGACTGGACTTTTATACAAGTGGAAACAGAATGGGAATTTCTTCGAGAACCACTATGTATATTGGAACGGGAAGAAATCAAGCTCTAGAGGAGAACAATAGCTCAGGCGAAAGTGCAGTGGAAGCACTTTACACATGAAGAAGCTACATGGGACTAGGGAGAAAGTATGAAAGAAGTGTTTCCAGCATTGCTCAAAGGATAACAAGAGTTATCCTCTAACACCGAGGATGATGTTTTTATTTTAGGGGGGGACTATGTAATACCCATTATTTATACCTTTTATGTTTATGTAAGTAAGACCAAGGTCTAGGTGGACCTATGGAACAATTATGCTATTGGCAGAAACATTTTAAATTAATAATTATTTATGAAAGTTATGGAAATTTTGTAAAGACAAGAGTAATTGGGATCTGGAAATTCTTACCCATGAGGATAGGATAGAATTTCATACTTTCCCAAAAATCTCCAAAAAAATCCTTTGGAGAAAAATAAAAATAATAAATTAGATGGGAGAAAATATCTAAGAAAATCCCCAATAAAGAGGAAAGTTACTTGGAAGAGGTAAGAAAAACTGTGCCGAGGAAAAGTAAATTTTAAAGAAATTTTTTGTGGAAAAAACAAAATTAAAGCTAGGCTATGGGAAACAACAGCCTATAATGATTGAAATTTGAATGTTAGTTTTTCTGTGCTAATTTCAATTTCAGATATAAAACTTATTTACTAATCTTATGCTTGATGTGCAGGTTCCCTTGTTGCTTATGTGTGTCAAAGAGATAATTAAAACTAAATTTATGACTATTTTTGAAAGCATAAAGAAGGAATTTTAAAGGCTGAAAAACACCAACACAAACAACAGAAAATCATCACAAACTGAACCATTAAAACAGTGTTTTGATGAAGGATTTCATCCCTCCTGGGCTACATCTCCTTGGGCCAGTTCCATAGCTTGGGCCTATGTATTAGCTCGAATGTGCTCAAAGTGTTGTTTACATGCATAAAATGCTTTTGAAACATGTTCCAATGAGTTTAAAATGTTGAAATCTATCATAAATGAATATTTATTTACTCAATTTGGTTACCAGATGCTCTGGGCATGACCTTCCCTCTTGGTGGCCCTAAGCTTCAAATTCTTCAAGGCAACAAAAACCTCTATAGATGACCTCTTCTTCCTATGAAACTCATTCCATTGGCTCCAAAACATCCAAATCTACCAAGAATGATTCTTCCTAACCCAAAATTGGTCGAAAAGTGCCTCAGTTATGGAAAAATGATTTTTTCCTACAATTTCTCCACTAATTCTGGAAAATGTCGAGATAAGTCCACTAAATCTAGACTATTCACCGAAAATTGTGCCGCAGAAAACTAGCCATCAAAACAACTGTGTCATTATCTTAATGATAAGCTAGGTATTAAGTGTTAATTAATTTCAGTTATCGCTAATCACGCTTAACGGTTCAGAGCCTCCAGCGTGGTCGCGAGTCATGGTCTTATGGTGAGGGGCTGGCCCCTTCGTTCCTGCCACTGGAGCATACATGCATTCAAATTTAAGATCAGAGCATAGTGTTTCAAGAAACATGTGGCATCGTATTGGTTAAGGTGTTGGGTAGTTGGGGGTGAGGTCACGGGTTCAAACTAGGACCTCGACCCCCATATTGTTTTTTGGCAACCTTTAAAACGACACCAATGGACCACCCGAACTTTAATATCATGCCCAAATATTAATATGAACCCATATGCATTGTCTACGGATTTAATATACATCGTCGTTGATATTTATTGGACTCACCATCGGAATTATATATGCCCTTTTCAAACCTTAATATGCCATTCGAAATGTTTAATGAATACATTTGCCATCGGACTTTGCAATGTTTGCCATCAAAATTAAGGTTTGTAAATAATTAAAACTTAAGTTATATATATATATATATATATATATATATATATATATATATATATATATATAACCTTAATTAATTAAAAATAAAAAATAAAAAATTTCAGCACATAATATCATAAACCCAAGTTCAACCTTAGGAGGTCATTGGACAAATTTTACCTTCACAAACCAAGATGGCGAATCCTACTGTGACACTTCTCACAGTCCCATTGGACTAAAACTGAAAAATGTTCCCTGAATGCTAACTGGGTTGTCATGTCATCAACCTGTACCTGTTCTGCAAATTTTTAATAAAAAATTGCGTGTTCTGAATGACGATCACCATACCATAACTCCTTCATCTAAACTCAGTTTTCAAAAAAAAAAGTTGCATTGGATTCCTTGCGATCGTCTAATAGCTGTCATTTCGGTTTCATTCAATTTTGAGCACTTTCATTTTTGAGCTAAAATATTGAGCCTGCGATGACATAATAATGGGACGTCGTTATAGAAATTTGCTGGGGAGTGGGATTAAAAGTGCCATCACTAGGGTGACAAGAGGTTGTCAACAATGGGGAATATTGATCTCTGCTCGGGGAGAGATCTGAGGAGAAGCTCGTGGTTGGGAGGAAAATCCTTCTTTACAAATTAGTATGCCACATGTTGAGATTTTATATTTAATTTCTCATGTGTTAGTAAGGGCTAGAACAACATTTTTTCTGTGTTAATAGAGAAAATTCTACATTGTAATTAAGGGATTAATGATATGTTAATAGTCTATGCCCTCTTAATGGTACATAAAGTATCAATACTGAGTGTTAAAGTCTTGGTATAGACTAGCAGCATGCGCTTGGTTAATAATATATACAGTATTAGTAAAGTATATTATACAGTATAAATTCTGTGTATTGTACAGTGTCATATATTTGTATTATAAAGTGTCAGTACTATAGTAAATACAATGTCGATATTGTGTTCCGTATAAAAGCTAAGGTACTGTAAGTGGATACAATTATGGTATGTGTAATTATAAACCCAAAGGGTTATGGTTAGATGTTAATTACTATGTACTTATTCATATATGTTTTGAAGTAAAGTAAATAGGACAAACATATATCTAATAATAGAATGAGAGGAAAAAAAACTGAAATTACAAATACATTAAGTATAAATTTCAAATACATGAAACAACTCCTAGAAAACTAACCAAGTAAACTAGTATTAAAACAAGAGAATTCTGGAGGGACACAATATATGAAAGGATTCATAACTGATGAATTCATTATAAAAAATTCTGATAGAGGTACATATATATCCATCATGAATATGATGAGGAAAAGGTAATCCAAAATTCCAATTATAAGAAAATAGATAAATTGTCTAGTACAATAATCCGTGGGGATTACACAGTCATATATAAATGACTAAATTAAAAAGAGGAATTATTAAACAGCTCATTACATGTCAAAGGCCAAGTATGGCATTGATATCTAAACTCTCATAAAACCTGTCTAAGCCATGTGTGAAAAGGAGATCCATGGCGGAACAACATGCTACTGACCTAAGAAGGAATACAATTGGTAAGCGTGTGCAGTGAGGGAAAATGTCGTGTCACGCGGACCAACAAAAATTGAGAAAGCATACCTGCAAGAGAACAACAATGCAAGAATTAGAGAGCATCAAATATACTAATAAATAAAAAGTATTACCGTGTAAAATATAGAGATATGTATTACCTGAGCACACTATCATGCCATTGAATTATTCACATGTGCATACAAATCAAATAATGTTGTAAGTGAGGGGTTCCTTCAACATGTATACAAGAAAATAATAAATGAGGAATTTAATAATAACATAAAGTGTTGAAACCCACTTGAAGATGATAGGTTGCCAACCTCATCTCCTTCCACAAAGTTCTAGGTCTGAGTCAAGTATTAACCCTGGGTGACAACAACCCAGATTATTACAACTCATATTATAAAATGAAATCTTACGAAGAAGAGAAAAATTATAAACAAAATTAAGCTTACAACATTAAACAAAAAGATAAATAGAGCAGGGATATAAAGGATTTGCAAAACCTTGAAGGGGGAAACATAATCTGCATAACAAAATTGCGTGTAAACATTAAGGGGAAGAACCCCAAATAAGTTATGCATCCTTCCAAAGAAGTGTAAAGGTAAAAGAAAAACCAAAAATTGCTTACGCAACCACCATGAATAGTACAAGGAGTCAAAACCCCATATTTCTATATAATTCAATGAATAAATACAAAAGAAATAATCAAAAGAAAATGAAGCCACGGGGGAAGTATGTATGCGTAATACCACACAATATAAACTCAGAATGATAGGCATAATGTAGAATTGAACCACAATCCTAATTCTTATAACCAAATGAAATCAAATTTGTGAACAAGGGGTAAATATACAAACTATAAGATCATACAATTAACCTAGAAATTATATGAGTAAAAGAAGGAAATTGACACTGCGGTATACAGAAAGAATTTTCAAAATAATCACTCCAAAATTTAATTGAAATAGAGGATATACCTTACACCATCCTACGAATGCCATTCAAAATAATCTAAACCAACACCAAAAGATAAATAATGGAATTACCCTACAACATACTATCATAATAGGAAATCGAAACTAACAATGTATGGGTAGGACGGATAAATACAACACATATTTACATGACGAATGAAATTATAATTCAACCCAGTTTGTATTAACTATATTTATTATGTACTTATACAAATTTGAAATAGAATCAAAGGAATTATAAGGTCTTTGCCAACATAAAAAATATATAGAAATTGTGTAATGAGAAGGGTTTCTAAAATTCAATAGGTCAGGTCATATATAAATAGTGTGGGGGCAGAAGAGGCCAAATACAGTGAAAATATGTAAAATGTGAAACATAATTAAAAACCCAAATTATGGCAACCATTCGCACTCTAGAATTTATATCAAAGGTTACGATATAACACAAAGGTTCTATTACCTCAACTAATATATCAGATAAATAATAAATAATAATCGAACAAAAGATAGAAGATGAGGTGGAAATTATAAGCCAGTATACCATTTAACAAAACAGATGCGTAACGCAAAACCCAGAAAATATATGGGTATGGTAAACATACCAAAAACCTGAATTCTAGATGGCATAGATGTATAAACTTAGAATCTAAACTAGGGAAAGGGACTCCTACTCAACGCAAGTAGGTATACATATCGAGGGCGCGATGCTAAACCATGCCACGAAATAATGGAAGACATACATATAACCTTGATCCTGAATACTGTGTAAACAGAGTAAACCCTGAAATGGGAATGCATTAAGAACCTCTTACCTATTGCAAGGAGAAAAAGGGCTGGAGGGCTGCTAGTTGAAATTAAAATGTGTGCCTTAGAAACACTGTGAGAAAATTAAGAGAGTTGTACCCAAATGTCTATGCACTTATGACCAAGGGCTCCTCCCTGCAAAGAGGAACAAACCCATAGTTATATGGGTATTTTAAATTAATGAAATTCAAAAAAATAATATAATGGAAAATACAGCGTAGAGGTTACATGTGGCTAAAGCAGAGTCTGGCCACGCTAGGGGTTACCTGCACACAAACAAAAATGACATTATAACTCCATCATGAATATTAAAAACCCACTCATCTATACCATTGAGCTAATGATAAAACATAGAAAAGAATATAGTGAAACCCCTTACCTTTGAGATCATGGCAACATAGAACCAAACTCTGTCCATAGCGACCATGTGAACAATGAAGGTTTGATTTTCATAGAGGGATTGAGCCTCAATGGCACTGAAAATTTAAGTTTTAGGTCGAGCTATGGAGGCATATCTCCCTCAAGTGAGATGGCCACAAAGCACAAAGAGAAATGTTGAAATGAGGCAGAGTTTGGTGGATTAAACCCTTAGGGTTTTCGAAATGACTTTGAGTCGTAGATCTATTCACATATGATCATAACCATCCATTTGTGGCCTTGAAAAGGGTTAAGGCCATGTGAGGCCACATGGCCCCTCCACCGGGCGACTACTGAGTGAGACAAGTCATCAGGTAGGGTGGCTTACATTAAGTGTGAATGGGGTGATGTGAGGGTTGTAATACCCTGTTTCAAAACCTTATTAAAACCTTCGTACTAACCTTAGAAGGACCATACGTATAGTTAGTATGGGTGTTAAGGTTATGGTAGACCCTATCTACATTTATATGGAAGTAGGGATATTAAAACTATACCATAGCTAAAGTTTAGGTGAATGCATCATTAAATTTAGGTGTAGAGTATAGGTTAGGAAATAAAAAGGGCAATGTATGTGAAGTATAAAAAGGTAAGTAGAGGTAAGTAAAGGTTAAACTGTAGGTTGTTATATATATAAATGATAGGTTAGCAATGTTAACCTATAACAAGATTAAATAAATAAATGGCTAGGACCCTTCAACTAATAAGGATCCAACCTGTTGAGACAATGTAACTACGAGTCTTAGTTAGAGATAAGGGTTTGAATTAGAG
Source organism: Pinus albicaulis (assembly GCA_034641835.2). NCBI lineage: Eukaryota > Viridiplantae > Streptophyta > Pinopsida > Pinales > Pinaceae > Pinus > Pinus albicaulis. The sequence goes on from CM076580.1 coordinate 1,032,475,492, forward strand.
GACCACTATAACCATATAAGAGATTTTTTTTAGTAAGATGATAAAAAAAAGATTATGACCATTAAAACATGTAAGTACCTTATATATATATATATATATATATAAAAATTGTAGACATGACATTTATACACCCTCTTATAGAGTAATATGTAGAAATGTAGTGCAACCACAAAAACGAAATCTAGTCAAGAAAAATGAGTTGTGAGCAGTTCAACAACTTATTGATAAATGACCAAACTGACTTATAGCGTGGTTTCATGATATGAGGTGTATTGGTGTTATTGTTGGATATGAGGTGCATTTGAATTTGTTTTAATTCTTGGCTCAAAGATGTTGTAAATTGTTTTAATGGTTGTCTCAATCCGCTTGCTCTTTCAAATGTTTTTGTGTGTATGTGTGTGCATACAAAATGAAACAACCAAGTCAAAATAAAAAAGAAGAAACAGTGAAGCTAGCTGATAGCGAGAGACATACTATCCATGCCCACTACCTTGTACCCCTCTGCATATCCTTCCTAGACCCAATTAAGTGTATGTAGCCCCTCGATGTAGGGGTCACAAAATCCCTTCCAATTGGAATTGTTTCACCCAATTTTAGGGCATTGAATGATATGCCGTGAATAAACACCCATAATCCATCAAATTTTGACCGGTGAAATAAACATACAATATCCCCCAGAACAACCAATCGAGTGGGAAAAACTTAAGATGATTCGGTGTTTACACGTCAGGGATAGATCCTTACACCTTTTCTTGTTTTTTTGCATAATAGTACTATGTAATATATATATATATATATATATATATATTTGTTTTTTTTGTTTATTTATTTTTTTAAACGCGTATCTCCATGGAATATTTGATGAAATGGAATTTAAAAAAAAATTAGGACTCCATCGAATATTCGATAGCAGAGGCATGTCGTCAAAGCTTCGATGCCTATCTGTGGAAGTTCTCGTTAGATAATCGATGCCATAATCAACTGATGAAAGAATCGATAGCTTAACGCTCTCGTCGGACAAAACTCTTTTCCTTCACATATTTGATGCTCGGACAAAATGACCTATGTGTCGAATATCCAAATCCAGACTCATGCGCGACGTGTCGGATATTCGACGCTCGATACATTGTATATACAGTGATTTGTAGCATCGCAAAACCGACTTCCTAACATCAGTTTTATGTATCATATAATGAACATCTATAATATCGAATATCTGACGACTACTAAACAGTCGACTATTAGACAAAATTATAGTGAGGATTTGATAAGCACCGATGTGTTGGATAGCTAACACCAATAAGTCACATATCCAAATAATAGTCGTCCGATTTTGGCTCCATTTTTACTATTGATCTGATCATGTAATACATTAAAAACCATAATTCATATACATATAATGCTAGAGGTGGAACTTAAGTGTATTTTATGTTGATGATGCTTGGCCCATAATGATATAGTGTTTATGTAGCCACCATAGTGGTTGAATACGTTGAATTTAAAAGTAACTAATAACCATCTATGTCCAATATGTTATACTTGGTTTCGTGCCAAGGGTATTGACCTAGCATGGTCTTGACCTTTAATTTTAACAAAGAATATGTCTTGGACGAGCTTGAGAGTGAGTGAGTAATCTAGAAAGTGTCAAAACACCATATCCAATTCCAAGGTTGGACATAAGAATGATTGAGAATAAGAAAAATGAATCAATGATTTTAGATATTTTCTCTTCCACCAATATCCATAGTTGCATAGTTGCATGTGACAAAACAATGTAGATAGTTTCTTTAAGAAATTATATATATATCTTACTTTGTAAACAAGGATTGTTTCTTGGGTGAATTTAAAGACATGTTACATAGTGGGTTATGTCTCTAAGGTTTCTAGACATTGATTGCGACTCTACCTGTCAATAGGGTAAAATTTCATGTTAGGTTCATCTACTCATTTCCCCATTTACTCTCTAATATTTCTAGTGATGTGTGAGGTTTCTTGAAGAAATCCGTTTTCGAGAACTTTCAAGCTCAATATTATTTTTCCGTTTTGTATGTTTGATTTATGGACATCATTACCTTTCTTTGAGTTTAAAAAAGGCATGTAGAAAGATCTATCTTCAGATATAGAGTCTGTCCTTCAAGGTTTAATGTGATGGGAAACACCCTATTTTGAAGGAATTATGAAATAACTCCTGAAATTGCTTGTTTTTCAAGTGTTGCAGGTAATCTATGCATGTATCTTTGTTAGATGCTAATTTTTAAGTTAAAATTGTAAGTTGTATCTAGGTTTTGGATGAGATGGATACATTGTTGTCTAGATAATGCTTACAAATATTTGAACATCTAGGAAATAAACATGTTTTATAGTTGGGAGAAGCCCTTTATAAGAATTTTATCTTGATGCATTCCCCAAATGAGTATTGTATCTCGGAATCCGGGTAGTTAGGCGGCCTATTATTGTAGAAATACTTGAGCGAGCCAGATTTCGATTGAAACCTAGGATTGGGCTATTTTGTGGAAGCTTGGAGGAAGGTAGATCAATTTGTAATAGGGGAATGAATCTGGGAGTTGAGTGACACATGGGGCTAGTAGAGGGTGCCATGTGGAAGGATGACATTACCCTAACATTAATGTGATGTGAACAATGTTGAATCCTTAGTTAAACTGAGAGGGGGGGGTGTGAATCAGTTTAACATATTCATGGATTTTTACAACTTTTCATTAAAACTTATTTACACTTTCATTTCATGTCCAACTTAAAATATGAGTAATCTTAGAATGTGAGCAGCAAGTATTAATATGATATAACAGTAGACTTAATATGAGAGTAGCAGGTATTAAGCAGATGATATAAATCAGATCAACACATAAACATCATGCACAGAGACACCAGATATAAGTGGAAACCCATAAAGGGAGAAAACCACATCTTATTATTGTTTTGATGCAAAGGCAAGCTCCAACTCCCTCTCACCACTGTTTTTATGCAGCACCAACCTACGAGAGGCTCCTACCTCAATTCTGCAAGCTACAACTTGCAAGGAAGCACCAACTCCCTTCAATTTTCTGCAGGCACCAACCTACAGGAGGCTCCAACCTCGGTTAGCTACAACTGACAGATATCAAGATGCAACTTGATAGGGAAGCTTCAACTTCCTCAATTTATGAAACTGAATGTTTGCTGATTTACCTCAGATATCAGCTCTGTTCTGTAGCTTCTCTTTCTTCTCTTCTTCTCTTAATATTCTCTGCCTCACACTTCGATATTCTTCCTTTTCTAGATTTACTCTCTCTAACCTCTCTTGAGCATATCAAATTGATATTATATATAGAGATTCTCACATGACTGTTTGTATTTCACAAGGAATTTGGAGTGAACATTCATGACTCTTTGGCTTTTGTCTTCTCATTCCTTTACCCAACTCAATTTTAAAATTATACCAATATGAACAAATTTCCATGCTACAGTGGGAGTTATCTTTTCCTTAGGATACTTGCCTTTGCATCACAAACAATAAAAAATTAATTACAACATTTACATTCACATACATATTTCAATTTCACTCAGCTCCTTTTCTGGATTTTAGCTTTACTGGATTTGGCTTTTCCTACTGCTGTTAAGATCTTGTTCTGCATACTCTTTGTTCACCATCATCTACATATTCCACCTGTTCACTACACTTTTGAATCCCTTTGTTGTACATCTCTTCAACTCTGCAATCTTTGTTTTCCTCTGTCAGGCCTCATTCTTCCTCTTTCTGTTTGCATATAAAATGAATACAGCAAATTTGTACTCAATCCAACTATCGACCTGGGCAATTTCAATACTCCATTTTCTGGGCTGGCAATTTAAATAATTAAAACTTACTTGCACATAAATTTCCTGCACTTAATTTAGTACTTAACCCGATTTTTCTTTCTATGCATATAAACATGCATCTCCAACTTTTCGAGCCTTTGCACTTATATGCTTGATTTAGAACAACTGTAATATTAGCTCACAGCATAATATACCAATATATTGTAAATTTTTCTACCCAGTGTTTCCAAATGCTGCATAGTGTCCTTGACTTTGGCTTAAACCCCAATGCATCAAAATTCGATATATATTAACATAAATAAATTCTTATATGCTCATGGTTTCATCATAATATATATATATATATATATATATATATATATATATCTCCGAACCTTAGAAATAAATTTATAACCCTTCGCACTTTATATTAAATCCAACGCTCTGTTTTAAACACATAACCGTATAATAAATCTTGGCTCCGGACCCCACCTGCAATGAATCTACACCGTCGATCGTCGTCGATTTGATTCGGGCTCTTTTATTAAACTTCGGGCAAGTCCAGCGTGCAATCACCGTTCGATGGCCCCTTCCCAAATCAACGGCTCATCACAATATCGCTCGACGTCTTGGTACGAACTATAACGTGCGATGGCGCACTTTAGACGGTGGTTTCATTGGGTCCCACTTTGCCACGCATCAACACCTCTATGGAATCGCTCCCCCCTTCTCAATTACCGCTTGCCGACGAAAGGTGGTGCGATGAAATCCGCTTCCAGCCTTTACTGCTCACTCCAAACCGCGTCACTATTCCTCTCGCAAGGTTCTATCCTTTCATGGTTCCAATCCCCTTTGACACGTCAGGTTCCGTCCACTTGTATTTCATTCATTACACTCTGTCACATAGTTTCACGTCAAACAACGTGTCTCCCTTTCACGCTCGCTCTAGTCAATACATGGCTTCGTTCCTCTGCAAGCTAAACAATGAGAATGGGAATCGATTCCAACCAATTCTCAACGGCTTAGTTAGCAAGGACCAACATGCAAATTAAGCTTAGAAGTGCTCCAATCATCTCCATTGTAATATTATCACCCATACAAACACAGGGTTCAAATTTTAGTCCATAGCTAGACTTGACATCAATTCATACGTTAGAACAGTGTATCCATCAGAAATAATGATTCCCGGAATAACGACTCTGCCTCTTCCTCTGCTTCTGATAACGGTTATGGCTCTATATTCGATTCCTCTGCCTCTTCCTGCCTCTATTTTTGCTGCCTTCTTTGCCATCAATGATAACATTTCCAACAATCTCCCCCTTTGGCATTGATGGCAATACACTTTCTCTATTTGCCTGCTCTTCCTCCTGTTGCTTGCTCTTTTCCTGCTCTTCCTTTTGTTGCTTACTCTTCCTCCCCCTTTGACATCAATGGAAAAGGGGTTAGAATTCTTAGTGAATCTTTTATTCTTTAATGCTGTGTATTTATCCTTTTTCAATATTTCATGCATTTCCTCTCTCTGAAATTTCCTGAATTTGTACGCTGCTGCTCCAAACTTTGGATGAGATACACATCGGTTTTACTTCGGGTTCACCACTCTTTTGCTACACCACTGACCCTTTTTCCTTTTTATTGATTCTTTTATGCTGAATGTATTATTGCCATAATCCCTTTGATCCTGAGGACCTATTTTCATGCTTCCCTTGCTGGTTGATCTCCCCCTGAGAATGATATTTTCGTTTCTATTCTCCCCCTAAAACTGTGCTTTCTTTTCATATCAGAGAGTAGTATCTACAGATACTACCCTGAGTCCATCTCTTAAATATTCAAATGGTTCTTTGGCAAGCGGTTCGGTAAATATATCAGCTGTCTGTTCTTTTGTTGGTACATATTCCAGCTTTACTATCTTCTGAGCCATTTGTTCTCGGAGAAAATGATACTTGATTGGGATATGCTTAGTTTTTGAGTGAAGCACAGGATTTTTAGATATACTTATAGCACTTGTATTATCAAATTTGATGGAGATAGGTTCATTAATGCTTACCTTCATGTCTTGAAGAGTCTGCTTCATCCACATGACTTGTGTACAACATGTTGCTGCTGCTATATATTCTGCTTCAGCTGTAGACAGGGAGATAGATGTTTATTTCTTGCTTAACCATGCCACCATACTTTCTCCTAGATAGAAAGCACCTCCAGTTGTGCTTTTCTTGTCATCCACATAGCTTGCCTAATCTGCATCTATGTATGCTATTAAAGTGAAGCTTTTTCCTTTAGGATACCAAAGTCCATATTGTGCTGTTCTTTGTAGATATCTAAATATTCTTTTTACTTCCAGAAGATGGTTTTGTTTAGGTGCTGCTTGATATCTAGCCACTAGTCCTACTGCTAGCATGATGTCTGGTCTTGATGCAGTCAGATACAATAGACTTCCAATCATGGATCTGGAGAGTTTTTGATCTATATCAGCAGACCCATCATCAACACATAGCTTGCAACCTATGGTCATGGGAGTTGACACAGGTTTGCAGTCCTCCATTTTGAAAATTTTCAGCATTTCCTTTAAGTATTTTTCCTATGATATGAATGTACCTGTGTTCTTTTGTTGAATTTGAAGTCCTAAATAGAAAGTGAGTTCTCCAATCATAGACATCTCAAACTCTGTTTTCATCTCATCAACAAACCCTTTTTCTAGTTCTTCTCTGTTGCTTCCAAACATAATGTCATCAACATATACTACAACAATCAGGAGTTCATCTTCATGGGCTTTTATGTATAGATTGATGTCTACTCCACCTCTTTTAAAGCCTTGTTTTTGCAAATACTTATCCAGTCTTGAGTACCAAACATGAGGAGCCTGTTTCAGTCCATATAGGGCCTTCTTCAGTCTGCACACATAGTCTCCTTTGTCTGGCAATAAGAAGCCTTCTGGTTGTTCCATGTAGAATTCTTCTTCTAAGTCTTCATTCAGAAATGAATATTTTACATCCATTTGATATACTTTGAAGTTTTTGTAGCATGTAAATGCCATGAACATTTTGATAGCTTCCATTCTGGCTACAGAGGAAAATGTTTCATCGTAATCAAGTCCTTCAATTTCTGAGTATCCTTTGCAGATAAGTCTGGCTTTATTCCTGATTACCTCTCCTTCCTCATTCATTTTATTTTTGAATACCCATTCTGAGCCAATGATATTTTTCTCAATTGGTCTAGGGACTATTTCCCAGGTATTGTTCTTTTCAATTTGGTCCAACTCTTCATTCACTGATTTTACCCAAGACTTGTCCTTGCTGGCTTCTTCAAATTTCTCTGGCTCTATTTGTGACAACATGGCTATGTATACCTCTTCAGTTTGTTCTGTTAGCTGCTTTCTTGTTTGGACTCCTACTCTCTTGTCTCCAATGATCTGATCTTCAGGATGTTTCTTCTGAGTATATCTTGAGGGAGCTTTGGAACTCAGCTCTGTATCTTCTGTTGTCTTGCTTGCTTCCTCATCATCTTGGTTTTCTTCTTCATGGTTGTCTGATGGACTGCATCAGTCTGTATTTCATGTATTGTTTGGAAGTTCTTCATCAAATCTCACATCAATAATTTCTACCATTTTCTGAAGGGTATTGTTGTAGCACCTGTTCCCTTTACTTTTGGAAGCATATCCTAGAAAGATCCCTTCATCTACTCTTGCATCAAAATTTCCAAGATTTTCATCATTATTCTTTATGTAGCACTTGCTGCCAAAGACTCTAAAGTGCTTGATTAATGCAGGTTTAACATGTCGTAGCTCATAATGTGTCTTGTCATTGTCAGGTCTTAAATGAGCTTTGTTTAGAATATGTACTACTGTGTGTACAACTTCTGCCCAAAAGGTTTGAGTAATGTTACTCTCTTGCATCATAGCTCTGGCCATTTGTTGTACAGACCTGTTTTGTCTCTCTGCTACTCCATTCTGTTGAGGTGTTCCTGCAATAGTAAATTGTTGCTTTATCCCATGTTCATTACATAGGTATGCAAAGTTAATCTGTGAATTCACCTCCTCTGTCTGATCTGATACATTTTAGTTTGCATCCAGTTTGATTTTCTGCTAATGCTTTGAATATTTTAAATTTTTCCAGTGCTTCTGATTTGTTCTTGAGAAAATCAACCCATGTCATTCTGGAGAAATCATCTATTATCAGCATGAAGTAGGATTCTCCACTTGGTGTCTTAGTTCTAGCAGGTCCACACAGGTCCATGTGCACAAGCTGGAGTGGTCTTCTTGTTGATAGCTCATCTTTAGATTTAAAGGTTGTGCGAGTTTGTTTCCCCAATTGACAAGATTTTCATATGGTATTAGAAGGCCTCTTTATTTTTGGCATGTCTCTGACAGCTTTCTTCTTGCTAAGTCTAATGATGTGATCGAAGCTGAGATGTCCCAATATTTTATGCCATAACCATGACTCCTCAAGTTTTCTAAGATGGCATGCTTCATCTTCCTCTTTCACAATGTAAACATTGCTCTCTGTTCGAACACCTATGAGCAGAGTCTTTCCTATGGTGCTTGATCTAAATTCACAGTCTTGTGCTCTAAATAAAACTTCGTAACCTTTGTCACACATCTGACTGACATTCAGTAAATTTTATTTCAGCCCATCTACAAATAGTACATCTTGGGCCTTTCCTCTGCCATTGTCTATGCTGACCGAGCCTTTTCCCTTGATCTTACTTGATTTGTCATTGCCAAAAGTGACATTGCCAGATTTCTTTTCATCAAGAGTTATAAACTTACTTTTGTCTCCTGTGTGTTTAGAGCAGCCACTGTCCAAATACCATTGACTTTTCAGATCTTGAGCAGTTAGAGCCAGGTCACACTTATTCACCTTCTTTATCCACTGGAGGCACCCTTTTGTTTTGTATCTTTTGTGAGGTGATGACCTCCATCTTCTTAGAGGACATTTGGAAGGTATATGTCCAACTTGATTGCATACACAACATTTGATCATAAGTTTTGTAGAATTATGAGTATGAATAGAATTTCTTTGATTCATAAACCTTCTTGAGGTGTTAAACATTAATTTTTGTCCATACTTTCTACACTCAATGATTTTATGACCAAATTCCTTACAATAAAAGAAGTAACCATAGAAGCTATTTGCATACCTGATGTAAGGTTGTCTCTTCCATTTGTTTGCTTGAGGCAGTCTCTTCAAGGTTTGCATCTTTTGCTGGTTTGAATTACTCCTCCTTGCATGAAAATATGCAGCAATGTGTCCCAGCTTGTGGCAGACATAACAGGTGGCATTCTTCATAGGATGGAAGAATCTCCTTTGATGGTTTCCAAATTTTACATAGTCAGGGGTCTTAGTATTTATTACATTCTTTGCTACTAGTGGTTTTTTCTGATCTCTGTCTTCCTTATTACAGATTTCTTCTTTTGAAGGAATTGTTTGAGCTGCTTCATCATTCTTCTTTGCTTTTACAAAAATAATCTCTCTGTCAACCTTTTCTTTTCCTTTACTTGATTCTCCTTCATAGCCTATTCTAGTCTTTATCATAGGGGATCTTTGAGCAACCAGAATTTCATTCAACTTACTAGAGCTTGTTTTTTGAGAGGAATTTGTAGATACTTTCCTCTGAGCATTTTCTAACTTCTTTCTGAGACATACTACTTCTTCTTCCAACTTCTCTTGTTCCTGAGTTTTCTCCTTGATTTGCTTAAGTAACATGTCATCTATCTTCTTGGATTCTTCAAGCTCTATCTTTAACTGCATAAGGACTTCTGAATTTTTTTATTCTCGTACATACTTGAGGATAATGTCCTTATGTTTTCTGCATTTCGGCTTGATTCTATCAATCTCTTCTAGAGCATTTCTTAGCTCCCCTTCAAGGTCGACTTCACCTTCTTCTTCTTCATCTTCTAGCAGGAGAGCTTCAAGTTATTCTATGGCCATCAATAAAAATTCAGAGGTTCCTTCTTCACTTGAGGATTCATACGAGATCTTTAGATGGATTCTCTGTCTTGTTGAGCATAGAAGGATTTTCTGCTGAACTTCTTTCCCTTCTGCCAGTTATTTGATTTATTTTTCTCTGACTCTTGAGCCTGATTCCCTTCTTTCTTGTGAGGACACTTAGCAGCATAGTGTCCAACTCTTCCACAGTTAAAGAACTTGAAAGGAAGTTTACCTTTGTATTTACTTGAGCCTCTATCCAGTTTCTTCACAAATTTTGCTTCTTCTTCATCTGACCAAGAGCATATTTCTTCCTCTTCTTCTTTCTTCTTTTATGTTTTAAAGGTTTCTTCCCTCGTACTTGGCTTCTTCTATGGGAGCCTCATTTCATAGGCTGTTAGATTTCCAAGTAGCTGGTTCATGGTCAAGGTCTCCCAATTAGATGTTTCTTCTATTGCAGACACCTTTGGATTAAATCTGGATGGAAGAGATCTTAGAATCTTTTGTACAATTATACTTTCTGGCATTTTTTCTCCAAGAGCTTTCATATTGTTAATAATTTTCGGCTTTCGGGAATAAGCCCGCGTGTCTTCATCATCATTCATTTTAAGTTCTGTGGGCTCTATAGGCTTGAAGTTTGGCAGTCTTTACTTTCTTGTCTCCCTCATGTATGTTCTCAAGAGTATCCCATATTTCTTTGGAAGAGTCTTTGTGCATTACTTTAATAAACTCTGCTTCACATAATCCATTCAAGATGGAATTCATGGCTTTTGCGTTAGCCACAAAATATTGTTTTGTTTCTTTCTCTGTGTCAGTTGCCTTTGGGGCATATCCTAATTCCACTGCAGCCCAGACTTCTATTCCTAGAGACATTATGTATGCCCTCATTCTGATTTTCCAGAAAGCATAATTTTCACCAGTGAAGAAAGGGGCTTTGTTGGTTGAGCATCCTTCTTTACTAGCCATCTTGGGAACCTAGGATCTCTTTTCAGCTGTTAGACTGGTACTACGGAACCTGCTCTGATACCAATTTTTGAATCCTTAGTTAAACTGAGAGAGGGGGGGGGGTGAATCAGTTTAACATATTCATGGATTTTTACAAATTTTCATTAGAACTTATTTACACTTTCATTTCATGTCCAACTTAAAATATGAGTAATCTTAGAATGTGAGCAACAAGTATTAATATGATATAATAGTAGACTTAATATGAGAACAACAGGTATTAAGTAGATGATATAAATCAGATCAACACATAAACATCATGCACATAGACACCAGATATAAGTGGAAACCCATAACGGGAGAAAACCACATCTTATTGTTGTTTTGATGCAAAGGCAAGCTCCAACTCCCTCTCACCACTGTTTTTTTGTAGGCACCAACCTACAGGAGGCTCCTACCTCAATTCTGCAAGCTACAACTTGCAAGGAAGCACCAACTCCCTTCAATTTTTCTGCAGGCACCAACCTACAGGAGGCTCCAACCCTAGTCAGCTACAACTGACAGCTATCAAGCTGCAACTTGATAGGGAAGCTTCAACTTCCTCAATTTATCAAACTGAAGGTTTGCTGATTTACCTCAGATGTCACCTCTGTTCTGTAGCTTCTCTTTCTGCTCTTCTTTTCTTAATCTTCTCTGCCTTACACTTCTATACTCTGCCTTCTCTATATTTGCTCTCTCTAGCATATTTTTTCATATCAAGATGATATTATATATAGAGTTCCTCACATGTTGTTTGTATTTCACAAGGAATTTGGAGTAGAGCAGTCATGACTCTTTGGCTTACGTCTTCTCATTCCCTTTATCGACTCAATTTTAAGTATACCAATATGAACAAATTTCCATGCTAGGTGGGAGTTATCTTTTCCTTAGGATACTTGCCTTTGCATCACAAAGCAAATAAAAAATTAATTACAACATTTACATTCACATAATTATTTCAATTTCTCGGCTCCGTTACCGTTTTAGCTTTTCTTGGATTTGGCTTTCTATTATTGTTAAGATCAAATTACGCATACTCTTTGTTCACTTGTCATTTGCATATTCCACTGTTCACTGCACTTTTGAATCCCTTTGTTGTACATCTCTTCAACTCTGCAATCTTTGTTTTCCTCTGTCAGGCCTCATTCTTCCTCTTTCTGTGTGCATATAAAATGAATACAGCAAATTTGTACTCAATCCAACTATCGACCTGGGCAATTTCAATACTCCATTTTCTGGGCTGGCAATTTAAATAATTAAAACTTACTTGCACATAAATTTCCTGCACTTAATTTAGTACTTAACCCGATTTTTCTTTCTATGCATATAAACATGCATCTCCAACTTTTCGAGCCTTTGCACTTATATGCTTGATTTAGAACAACTGTAATATTAGCTCACAGCATAATATACCAATATATTGTAAATTTTTCTACCCAGTGTTTCCAAATGCTGCATAGTGTCCTTGACTTTGGCTTAAACCCCAATGCATCAAAATTCGATATATATTAACATAAATAAATTCTTATATGCTCATGGTTTCATCATAATATATATATATATATATATATATATATATATATATCTCCGAACCTTAGAAATAAATTTATAACCCTTCGCACTTTATATTAAATCCAACGCTCTGTTTTAAACACATAACCGTATAATAAATCTTGGCTCCGGACCCCACCTGCAATGAATCTACACCGTCGATCGTCGTCGATTTGATTCGGGCTCTTTTATTAAACTTCGGGCAAGTCCAGCGTGCAATCACCGTTCGATGGCCCCTTCCCAAATCAACGGCTCATCACAATATCGCTCGACGTCTTGGTACGAACTATAACGTGCGATGGCGCACTTTAGACGGTGGTTTCATTGGGTCCCACTTTGCCACGCATCAACACCTCTATGGAATCGCTCCCCCCTTCTCAATTACCGCTTGCCGACGAAAGGTGGTGCGATGAAATCCGCTTCCAGCCTTTACTGCTCACTCCAAACCGCGTCACTATTCCTCTCGCAAGGTTCTATCCTTTCATGGTTCCAATCCCCTTTGACACGTCAGGTTCCGTCCACTTGTATTTCATTCATTACACTCTGTCACATAGTTTCACGTCAAACAACGTGTCTCCCTTTCACGCTCGCTCTAGTCAATACATGGCTTCGTTCCTCTGCAAGCTAAACAATGAGAATGGGAATCGATTCCAACCAATTCTCAACGGCTTAGTTAGCAAGGACCAACATGCAAATTAAGCTTAGAAGTGCTCCAATCATCTCCATTGTAATATTATCACCCATACAAACACAGGGTTCAAATTTTAGTCCATAGCTAGACTTGACATCAATTCATACGTTAGAACAGTGTATCCATCAGAAATAATGATTCCCGAAAAATCACTTCCCGCTCTCCCCGCCTCTCCGCCGTCTTATCGTTTCTGCCTCTACTCGATAACGGCTCCGGCTCTATATTCGCTTCCTTTGCCTCCGCCCCTGCCTCTCATACGGGCCTTCTTTGCCATCAATGACAACATTTCAACAAACAATGAATAGCTGTGGAGCCGGGTGACGTGGACTCTATGGAGCATGTGGATGGATGAGTTGGGTCATAATAGGTGCTATGTGGCAAGGGCTTGTTAATGTGGCAAGGTTTAATGGACTAATATTCATTTGAGAATTACATTCAATCCACTAGTTGAATTGAAATAATTTTTTTATCATCGAAAATCTCTTAATGAGCCAAAGATAATGTCGATTATTTTTTTTGGTTTCGATGATGTTTGAAAAAGATGATTTTTGTAACCCCATCTCCACTATAGAGTGTGAGGGTTGGGATAATTATAAAGTAACACCCAACACAACTTGAAGAATTGTTGAGGGTGGAAGGGAGTGTTACAAAAATTGCTCCGAATTAAGTAAATAATATAGGAGTGTTACAAAAATAGCTCATAATTAAGTAAATAATATATTTACCATCCCGCAACAATTTAACCAAGTATTCTCATAGAAAATGGATCTTTATAATATCTAAATAAATATACTCTCCATAAGTTTCTTCCCACCATTATTTATGTTTTCATGAAGACAAATAAATACACCTAAAATATGTAGACTTACTAGTGGTTACTACTCACCAAAATTTGTGTAAGTCCTTGTGCGTAAACAAGCAATTAATTTATCCACTTTACATTTCAATTTATTAATATGTCCAAAGCAAAATTGTATGAATCAATTTGCATATTAACCCCTATTAATTTAAAAATTATTAATGTGATTTATAATTTCTTTATACAATTTTATTTGAGAGCATAATTTCTTATATGAATGTCAAAGACTACTCGTAGCACTTGTTAATAATGAATATTGGATTTTTTTTGCTAATGATGTGTAGATTACATATTAATTTTTTTTTGTGTAATTGATATGTTTAAATGTAAATATTTTTTTTTTTAATTGTAATATTATGAGATAACATCTTTCCCTTACAGCTAAGTTGTAAAGCCTCTGTCAGCACATACCTAATAAAAAAAAAGGTTATGATGTCCATTTTCAATCTTTATCTACCAAGTTTGCTTACTCTAAGACCAAGAATTATAGATTTAAATTTGATACCGCAAACAAGGAAGACCAAGAAGACCAAGAATTATAGGTTTAAATTTGATAGCGCCAACAAACAATTTAATTGTATTAGATGCTATTTCTCATATTTTAACAATTGATTTTTATATTGCCTACTAAATATTGAAATTGTAGATCATATGCTTCCAAGAATATTTGGCTCACAATTTACTTTTGTATGGAAAAATAATAAAGATAACTTAAAAAACAAACTAAAAATATTTAATTGTTATATTAAATTTTTTCATAATCATATTTATATTATATAAATATATATGATTTTATTTTAATTATAAAATAATATTATATTTAACTTTAGAGGTAATTTAATTAGTTTGTTTTTTTAATCTTTGAAATTATGAAAATTTTGTTTAATTTTTGTAACTCTAAATTACAATTGTCAAATTTCAAAATTTTGAGTACCTTATAAGAGTTTTTGATAATGTTATATCTATTTCCATCATTATAATTTAAATACTGCTAATATTTAAAAAAAAATTAACCCAAAATCCTTTCACTTTTGAATCTAGAAACAATTCCCTCCTCCCCTGGTCCTTGTATTTATATTTATTTCATAATAATTAAATTTCTATTATAAAATTCGAGCAAAACATTTTACTCTCCACAAAACGAAGGAAGCTAAGCACCCGGGCACTCCCAAAAACGATCGATTTGTATTTAATATCATGGACCATTTGGATTAAAAAATGAATCTGTGAAATCCCGAGACGGACATCCCAAACCCTAGCATATGTAAATCGCGATACGCAACAATCATTAAAACGAAAACTCGCTTGCTTTGAATAAAAGGATGTAAATAATTAATAATTAGCTGTGAAAACAAAATGAATCTGTGAAATCCCGAGACGGACATCCCAAACCCTAGCATATGTAAATGAGCATAGCAGTGATAAGAACAGTTTCAAGTAAAAAATCAGAAATGAACATAACAATGATAATCAAGTAATGACGCATCGCCCAATTTGATAACATTTTATATGAACTGTTAAACTTTGCTCTAAAATAATGGAATCAGTCCATATCAACCCACAAATATTTCCATTCGTAACCCTCATTGAATCTCTTAATATATTCATGAGATATGCATCAGTGCAGAAACAAACAAGAGCAAGAGCAACATCTGGCTGATTATGCTGGTTATCTAATGTCATGAAATCAAAAGGAACGCTGATCTTCAAAGAGATCGCTCCTAA
The DNA here is from genome assembly GCA_034641835.2 of Pinus albicaulis. Classification (NCBI taxonomy): domain Eukaryota; kingdom Viridiplantae; phylum Streptophyta; class Pinopsida; order Pinales; family Pinaceae; genus Pinus; species Pinus albicaulis. The sequence goes on from CM076580.1 coordinate 1,032,491,018, forward strand.
GTCAATAAAATAAATCATGTGTCTGCTTCATCAGATAAGATCAGGAGATTATCTGTATGATCCATCCGTGGAGAGATATCATTTGTATGGGTTGGACTTGACAGTGGATGGATATCTAGAGATATCTACACGCCCTTCCCAGCTGAAAGTGATAGGTCCGTAGACGGAATCATCAAAGACTAGGTCGTTGACAATATCAGGATAGAAATCATCTGCAGTTTTCATCAGATCATCAAAAAGATTATCCGTACAACTCATCCTTTGAAAGCCACTGCGATATGTAGGTTGAGCATGATGGTGGAAGGACGGGTTGGGCTCCTGACTTCTCCACCTCTTTCCAGCAAATGTTGTTACTTCCGTGCAAGGAATCAACTAAAGTTGATGGTTCGTTCGGTGGTTCTACGGTAGCCTGTGAAACATGTCTTTGTCTGATCCACTACTGCTGCTTTCTTCGTACCCAATGTCCCATTGCTCTTCATTTTCTTCCACTTGTCATTGTCGCCCTGGCCTGTGAGCATTTGCACCAGCTGCTTGAAATATTTGGTTTCTACTTCAATAACCCTAGATGGGCGAAAGTTTTTTTCTTAATTTTCTGCGATTCTTTGTTGATCCTCAGCTTGTCTCCAGCCATAATTGTAACTACAATCCTTTCAGTAAAACAATGATCTCAGTTGATTTGAGCCTAGTTATCAATTAGCATGCACACATATATACTCTATCTGTTATTACATATTCTTCATGCTAGCCTGGGATTTATTACAAAGCCTAAATCTCCTGAATTTATTACGCACGCTAATCAGTTATGTCTGTTATGCTCCGAAAGCATTAAATTGGCGGTACAAAGCATATCGACTGCAGGGCAACGGTACAACCCGATACCATCGATCTGTGTGGAGTTCGTTGGCCATCCTCTCCACCAATGATTTAATTTAACTGTTATTCTTTTCTATGAATCGCTCCAATGTGAATGTGTTATATACCTTGATTTTTAATTCGAGGTTTCGGTGTTATCAATTTTTCGAAATGGCTCTTCATCATGGACAGTGTGCGAGTTTATTCTAGATCGGCAATGAACATAGATCCACGTTGCACTCTTTTTCACCGGATTTCAATGAAAAAAGTGGCCATTTGAACTAGGAAGTTGGATGCATCTAGTTGACATACTTGGTGGATGCCAAAAAAAACCTATTTCTTAGGTTTTTTGTTTTCTTTTGTTTTCCAGATCGTTAGAGGAATCACAATTTTATTTATTTATTAATTTTAATTAATTTTTTAACTTAATAAATTTATTATATTAGTAGATTTTTTGGTTTCTGTGATCCATCAATAAATTATGAAGAATCTTTGGGTAATAATTTATTATATTTAATTTTCTAATATTTATTTTTATTAATTTTTTTATACTAAAAAACAATCATAATAAAAATCAAATCAAATCTCTTTAACGAGCCCTTCTTACTCACTGAAAACTTTAATTTCATATTTATTATAATATAACCTTATTATTTATTATCATTTACTAGTATAACAATCCTAATAAAAATGGGATCAAATCTCTTTAACAAGCGCCTCCTTACTCACTAAAAGCCTTTATTTCACATTTATTATAATATAACCTTATCATTTATTAACACAAAGTTTTTTATATATTAAAAAATTAATAGCTAAAATTGTGCTTATTCTATTTTTCTTTCCATATTCAATTTTCTTAACAACTTTTTGGAATTATTTATTTCATAATTATTATAATTTAACCACTTGCTTTAATTACATAACAAAATTATGTTTATTTAATCTTTTCCACTAGAAAAGGTGTAATATAATAAATAGATGTAATGACAATTTTCACCATAATTTGAGATATACGTGTTGAAAAATTGTTTGTGATTTTGTTATTATTTAAATGTTTTTTTAAATTTAAAAATAGATTCAATACTTCCAAAATTAGAATTTTACAAAATAAACAAATTAAAATCAAATTTTTAAAAATAGTTGATATCGCTAAATTAAAAAATGCTTTATATATATATATATATATATATATATATATATATATATATATATATATATATATATATATATATCACTACCCGACACGGACACGGGATTCGATATACGTGATTCATGTTGATTCTGATACGGACTCTGAATATGATACCGTCTCGGGACACATTATATATATATATATATATATATATATATATATATATATATATATATATATTAAAAATCAGATATTTTTTACACAAATTCATACAAATTCATTGATTCAAACATAGATTTAAGATCTTGGATACCCATACATGATACATTGATACATCATATAATTGTCAATCATAAATATTACAAATTTACAAAGTATTAGTAGTAGGCATATTCATGAATGATTCAATAGGAGAAACTTTGAAAGACAAGATAGTAAGATAATGTAGTTTTCTCAACAATTCATCAAAATCAAAATGTGTTACATAAGTACTAGCCTCTAGCCTCTAGTTCATACACTGTCAATGGCAAATAGAAATAGAAAATACAAAACAAATACAGTCTACAAGTCTACAAGACTACAAGCCTCAATGATTCATCAATCCTCATCATCATAATCAGCATCACTATCCTCATCCTAATCATCATGCTCACCACTGCTCTCCTCTACTACATCCTCCTCCTCTGTCATCTCTGCATCTTCTCGTGTGGAGGATGATGCCTCTACTGTATCACTATCATTAAATGTGAAAGGCTCTATCCAATTCCAACTCAACACTTCTATCCAAACCCATAACATTAGGAAAGACATCCCAAATCTTTGTCTTTCCATTCAACTAATCCTCGCTCTGTCTGTAGATGAGACGAAGGCTGGTGTGCACATGCACCATTGTCTCTGCCCTCGATTGCTCAAGCTTTCTCTTCTTCACACTATACAAATTCCCATATGTGCTCCAATTCCTCTTGCAACAAGAGGATGAATTCACCTGAGAGAGAAGCCTCATGGCTAACTACTGTAGAGGAGGGCTTTTTGCCCCATGAGTTGCCCACCAAGAATAGGGCTTCTTAGCCCCCTGTCTCGAATCACATCATAGCATGCAAATCACCCAGTGCCAGTGGAAAACTCTGCAAAGGCATCCTCCACCTCATCAAGGGATGCCCTTTCCTGAAAATTCCTCCTGAATGCATCTTTCCTCACTTGTGAGATTTCACCATCCATGTGAGGAGGGAATTTGAAGGAAGGTCCACCATTCATCCACTCATGGCTGTAGTATTTTGGGTTCAAGGAATGAGCCAAACAATGTAAAGGTGTGCAATTCTTGTCCCATCTAGTGACAAGAATATCGTGTATGTTGGTGAAGAAGGCCTCTGGTGATGTCTCATACTTTGGTCACTGACTCTATAAAACAATGGTCCTCACAGACTCAATCATGGAATCCCATCCCTCATAAACCTCTCCTAGGATGGGTTGGTCTGTATCTGCAACTCGAAGCAATGAAATGATAGGCTCCATGATCTGAATAATTAGATCTACCTTCTCCCACTAGACATCATCCAACACTGTGTCCTTCCCTTTATTTGAGGCTGCATGATTCGTCTTTCTCCAAAATGGCCAAAAATTTGAAATAACCATGGCCCCAAGAGCGGTCTTGACCTCCCTCAACCTCTTCAACATGATGAATGAAGAGGCAGACCATGTATCCAAAATCTTTAAAAATGATAAATTGGTGTAGTCCTTGTAGATAATGAGGGCATTTGTATGGTTTTGTAGAAAGTTTCGGATATTTCGTGCATCTTCAATAATGCCTCCAATCCAAAGCACATCAGAGGAAAGAGATTTCAATGCTAATTTCAATGAATGGACAAAGCAAGGTGTCAAAAATATTTGTGGATATTTTTCTTCCACAATCATGCCAACAGCCTTGCAAACAGGTGAATTATTAGTAATGATTTATACACAAGAATAGACACCTACATCTTCAATAATTTTAATAAATAACTCACCCATATATTGTGCATCCACTGATTTCAAGAAAACTGGACCATTCAAGGATGACGCTATGAAGTTGATGAGTGGGTGGCGTGGTAGATGTGTCCATCCATTAGAAAAAATGCTAACCCCAGATGTTGGCCATGTTGATTTAATAGGCTCGAGCATTTTTTCCACCTCTTTCTTTTCCTTTTTCAACAATGTAGTTCTAAGCTTCTCTTACCCAGGAGGCACATACCCTGATGGAGCCCCATGAGTAAGAGCTTGACACATCTCAATAAATAGAGGTGACTGTGCAACATTATAGGATATGAAGTTCTGATATAAAAGAAAATGCAATGGTGAGATCAAGCTCTTCCCTCTCCTCTTTTTGGAAAATCTTGTCCATTGGACCAAGTGCAGTTGCCTTTCTTTTTTGCTGATTGTCCCCCTCTAAAACTCTCAAAAGGGAAGTTGTTGCTGATTTTACTTAATAATGGAAGTGAGTCATCATTATTGTTTTGTTTTGATTTTGATGCCACAGTTTCTGCACCAAAAAATGGCTCTTTCTCCAATTCCTTCCTTTGTGGCGATTCAATTACTGTACAAGCTAAAATTCCACAACTTGGAAAAGCCATCAAATGAGATTTCACATGGTAAAAATTGCATTTCCTTGAACATTGCTTCCTCCCTTTGCCTTGTTTCCTAGCCCTCCCTCTCTTGTCACATATTTCCACCCTGGGTATTTGGGGTCATGAGTTTGTTTTCTTTGAACATTTGAAGTTGTTGTTGCAGCCCCACTTCCAATACATGGAATACTTGCAGACCTTGATGAAATAGGGACAAGAGGGGCATCTCCAATGGGTAAATCCTTCCCCTTTCTTTTCCCCTGCCTTGCTTCCCTTGATTAAGCCATGAATACTGTAAAAAATAAACAAAAATGGCCAGATATATAAAACATATGCACATGAAAACACTAACAGCAAACTAAATGCAAAAACATAGAGAGATAGTGCACTTACCGGATGCTTGAATATCTTTGAAAACACTCTGTTTCTCCTTTCTAACCCTTGCTCATTTCTCACTTCAAAACAAACTTCGGTGAGAAAGAATGAGAGAAAAACAAGTTTTCTATCCTCAAAATCGCACTTTAGTGTTGCACGTGTCCGGTTGTATGGGATTTGACGTGTCTTGTACGAACATGATCTAATCCGGCGAAAAGGATTCGAATTTGTACGTGTCATTTCTGACACAACGGATTCGGGACACGTGTGCCCTACACTAAGAATTTGGTTTCTTACATACATACATACATACATATATACATACATATATACATACACACACACACACACACACACACACACACACACACACACATATATATATATATATATATATATATATATATATATATATATATATATATATATAATTATATATTAAAAATTAATAACAATAACAAAAATGCATTTATTGATAATTACATAAATTAATTGTGAATATATGTTAGATATTTTGGGTAAATATTTTATTTCATAATGTTTATAGTATATTTTATCATTAATTATGAAAATATATATATAAATACCTCTTTATAATAATAAATTTTTGTTTTATCTAATTATTTTGATACACATATTTATTTTGGAACAAAGCTTCCCAAAATTTTAATGTAATTATCAATAATTATTAGTTGAATGGTATAGATTTAATCTCCAATATATATATATATATATATATATATATATATATATATATATATATATATACAAAACAAAAGTTAAGATTTGTCTCCAAAGTATTGTATCATTTTTTTCTTTTTAATTAAATCAATCGATTTAAAAAAGCTGTGATATGAACAAGTATCATGTGAAGTGAGTTATGATTCTTTTTTCATGTGGTATTGATAAGCCATGGTATTGTAATAGAGCTTATTTACAAATTTCAAATTGGAAATAAATATCTCTATCAACCATATTGTAATTTGAATGGTGTGACATTTATTTTGAATTAAGTGTTTTAATGTTCATTATGAGTTTATGTCTATCCACATTTGGCTAAACTAGCTAATATATTTTGAAAATGATAAATAGTATGGTAACCATATAAATTAAATCAGTATTATCCATAAAGGAAGTGCCTCACTAGATTTTGAGCATGTTGAATCCATAAATGCACTTAAAAAAACTAGTTTAAACAACATAAATCATTCTAGTGAGATAAATATCCATGTTAAATTTTTTCACCAGATTCTAGAGATAAATACCACTTCGAAAATATTCTCCTTCGTAAAGTGAGATAAATATCCATGTTACAGAATCTTGTTCCATTTTTAAAATATGTATACATGTTTAAATTGTATATTAATTCTTTTAATAATAGTGATAAATTTATAATATAGTTGGGGGAGGAAGGAGCGATAAGGGTGCTTTATGGCTCCTATGGAAAAATGGAGAGAAAATTTTCTTGGGGAATGGGAACATCATCAAATAACCAAGAAGAGGTATCACCAGTTTGGAAAGGACTAAAAGTAGCACTCTCGAGAGGAATTTGATAGTTATGTGTAGTGGGAGATTCAATGAACACAATTTAAATGTGCAATAAACTCTCTGAAACCCCACTGATTTACTACCAAATATGGATGCTCTGAAAGAGGTTTTGCGATTTTTTTTTACCATGTTAAAGGGATAATAATAAAGAAGTGGATGAGCAAGCTAACATAGGAGTGAACCTAGAGAAAGGGGTCATTATAAATGACCAAGGAAAAAAAAATATATCTCATATTCCATGACTAAGTAGGGTGTAAGGATGGGGCTCCACTCCACAAGGAAAAAAGTAGAATCAAAGGATGACAAGTTATTAATTATTTCCCAAAAGCCCAAGAACACACATATCCTCGAAGAGAAAAATAATCATGTGTAGGACAACAAGGATAAATTATCCATTTGGAAGTCATGGTATAAAACTACCAAGTCAAAGGACATGTGGATTCCACTTTGGACAACATTGAATCCTCATCTCAAAACAAGCATGGAAGGTACCATATTAAATTTGGAGAAGTTAATTATGTAACTAAGTTTGGGGTGAATGGAAGTAGTAGAGAAGAAATTTTAAGGATATATGGTACGAAGATGAAATTTTAGTGTTCAATGTGTAGGGCTAAAACCTAGAGATGACTTGGACCACGATATATTTTATAAAAGGATGCTCACAGTTGGCCATAATGTTGTTGGTTCGAATTAGAAGCAAAGAAAATAGAGAAATGGACACTTTAGTTAGTAGTGGATATGGAAGTGTGACTGAGGAAAAATTGGAGTCTATCAAGGCTAAATTATTGGTTCTAATTGAAAAGGTAAGAAAAAAAAATCATCACAAAGGCTCTTACGTGGATTAATCCCTCTTGCGGACAAGAGCGATCTCCCTAGTACTCCAGCGAGTAACTATAAACAAAGATCCATTTGAAAACCTTTTCCTCTAGATTAATTGCATTTCAAAATTATTATAATAAAGTAGAGAGGACATGCCCCTACATTGAAATCCAAATGTTTGATGTAGCCTTTTTTCCCGTCACTCCAAAGTGGTTTCTCCAACGAGTATAACCTACATTCAAATACAAGACAAAGAATCAAATAATCTACAACATATAATAATCAAAAAATGATAATTCAACTTAGTGATCAAGGATTCTAAGTATTGACATTATTCCAATAAGCATATAAACAAAGCAATGAGAAAAAGAGATCAATATGTATTATCTTGAATAAAAAGAGTAACCTTACAACCTGATGCCTTCATGTTGTACTAATTTCTCTCGGGGTCTTGAAAAATCGTTCTCCTTCAATCTCATAAGCCTTCCTCTCTTAATACCAGCATGGAGTTAAAGACACAAGGGTGTGATCATTCTCATGCCAACAAAAACTCACTAGTGTAGAAATTATACACTCTTATGAATTCTCTTAAGCTTAGAAACCTGTATAGATTAGTCTCTAATTACATTGGTATCCACCCTTCAACCTGAAACTTGAGCTCAATTTATAGGGAAATTGAGGTAGTTTCAGTTCCATGAAGAGGGGGATGGATTCCTCTCATGAAGGGATTTGAGCTCTATGGACCAAGGGATAAGCTCCATGAATGGAGGATGATGCTTGAAATGATCGCGATTCTAGAAGATTCCAGTTGGGAGAATATTCGATCAACTAGGCTTGTAGAATTTATTTTTTTCTTTTATTTGATTTTCATAGGGGTGTGCAGGTAATAGTGGAAAAAAGTGCGTGATTTTCTGCAGTTTATCGACAGAAGATCAGCGCATGTGCAGGGAAAGGCTAGAAAATCACACAGGTAGACTTTTAAGTGTTTTGAAAGAGCTTTTTTGTAATTCCAAGACTTGATTTAGGAACATTGGTGTTTTTGACCTATAAGGGAACATGATATGGATTGTGATAGACCCATATGAACAGTCAAATGTCATGGTGAAAAAATGACGTGTAATATATTACCCCCTAAAGTGTGAAGTCAAAGGTTATTTTGAAGAGTGAAGTGCTTTATCATTCCGAGGATTGGATTGGAGACACTGGTCGAAAACCTGTAAAAGCTAGATGCAAATATATATATATATATATATATATATATATATATGATCGCTGAGGTAGGAATTCCCATACTCAGGTCAAAGCTAACTAAACGTTCTGGTACATATGTAGTTTCAATATTACATCAAAAGTAGACACAGTATGGATTCAACCATCTGTCATAAGTAGTTTACTGTATCATGAATAATAAAATTCCTTGTAGCCTGGATGGTAGAAACTAGATCCAGGGTCTTGATTTTCACTTCCTGAACTAGTACGAATCTATACATGTGATTGATCGTGTCGAAGTCGAACATGGTAGAAACCACTCGATTACCGGTCAATGATGTGAATCATTAACAAGTGTGAGAGAAACCACCAATAATGACAATGGCTCTCAAAGTAATCAAGTAAAATATATGAAGAGTGAATGAATAATTTGTAGTTGAACACTCATAGAATCGTTCGACCGAAGGTCGTTGATATAACCTGTTGTCGAAGGCAAGAAACCTTCCATTAGGGCATGTAGATCCCAAGGTACTGATAGGATTCTAGAGCAACTTTCTAGAGAATGAGATGATGTCGATAGAAAGTGATCCATCGCAGGAAAGCCTACAACACGAAACCATTAGATCAAGTTTTGAAGAAATATTTTTGCAAGGAATGACTCAGGGATGGTCAACGTGAATGGAGACAAATGTTTGCAATGAATGGTTTATTTGAAATTTCTCTTGAACACATAACCAAACTGCAGATGGCTTGGCAGCATTTGACCTAAAGCTAATACCAGTAAACTAGCTAAAGACTTTCAATGTGGTTCAATTAACTGTTAGACAAAGGACTTCCCAACCCAGGTACAAGTGTGGCAGAGTGTCATGCTCAAGAGTGGCATGATGCTTTCTAAACAAGGATGACAACTGGATCCTTTTTCTCTGTTTTCCCCCAACCATTATTGGGAAGTACCTCCTTATTTTGATCAAGCTTGAGGAGGATAAAATTTGCTTCTTTTTGTAAGCTTGTCCTTCGGATGAGTCCATATTAGTATTAAAATCGAACCCTAAGAAGGAGTGGTTCAGTCCTATTGTAATCGACATGTCCTTTACTGTTAAATTTTAACGAGTCCAGTACAGGAGAAACTCAATGTTTTTCAGTTTTAGGGAGTGAGAAGAAAAATATAAGTAAACTCCATGGTTATTTTCGTAAATTTATTCTCTCAGGCCCAAAAAAAGGATAAAATAATGTGGGAGAGAACTCTTTTAACCATGATTATTCAATGTATACATTTTTCGTAATTAGTCCAGTTTAGACCGAAAAAGAGGTAAACTTATAATGAAAGGGTGATTGTTCATTTAAATTAATGAGTTCAAATAGTCAAGTACTTGACAATATTTTCATGTTTCGAGAGTCTAAAAATGGCTTAAAATAGGAATCCAAGGTTTTGTTTTTTCGTATTTTTACAGAGCCTAAAAAAGTGATAAAAGTATACTCTATGTCAAAATAGTTATTTTCACCAAAGATCATGGATCCTGCACAAAAACTCAAAAAATTACAAGTATCTACTTCCAAAAAGTAAAAATATTTAAAATTGACCTTTTAAAAGTAAAAAATAAATAAAATAATATTATTTTATTCATTGAAAACTATAAAAAGGAGTTGAAATAAGTCATTTTCACGTTTTGTTTTCAAAATATTCCATAGAGAGATTTTGGCCAAAAAACTTCCGGAGCAAATATCAGGAGAAGTGGGCGTTCATTTCTCAAACGATCATAACCAGGTAATCCACATCATCCTTAGCTACGTTTTCATCCGTTTCATGTTTTGTTTTGAGATTTTATTTCAATTTTTTTGGGAGAAATTCATGTTTCAAAGTACGCCCTTAGGGGTGCGCAGGCGATCCATGTGATAACTGCACACCCCAATGATTTTTTAAAAGAAAAATCATCGGGCTATCATGGGCTCTGTGTCGAGGGAATTTTGACGACCACACTGTCTACACATAGAACTTGCGCAGGCACCATGAAATTTTTGAAAACTAAAATTTCTTCCCAAAAAATGGTCTAAGTTCCCTCCAACTGATTTTAATGGTTTAATTTGTTGATTTCTATTTAATCATGTTGGAATAATAGGAACGAGAACACAAGCTCATAGATAAGGAAGTCATGGATGACTATGCAACCATTTTTGCATTGAAAAACTGTGGTTTGTACAAGTTCTGGGCTATTCAGGGAATGGAGGCACAAGTGGAATTAATGAATTGGCTTGTGAATGCATGGGATGTACAAGACCAATGTTTCATAATTGGTGACCACCGGCTCCAGATTGAGTCAACAAACATATACTTCCTTACTGAATTATCTCGGAGAGGGAGAAACATATCCTTATTTGGGACTAGACAGGGAGATCTTCCCACTACCCACTATAAAGCTCAGTATTGTAGCAATAATGCAGAGTTGAAGGATGGTCGCATAGACATCAAAACCATCTTGTTACTAGAACTTAAATTCATAGGATTCACAGTGATCAATTTATGTGGGAGTGCAACTGCTCATGTGGATACTAAATCACAGATGCAAACTGAAGTTGAGTGTTTCACAGGAATAATATTCAACTAGTGTGAAGGAGTATTGGCCAATATGAAAGATCAATTGACTAGAGCAAAGAATGTGAAGTTGGAAAACTTCAGATACGGTGCCATTATTATTTCATTTTCTCTAGAAATAATTCCACTTCTCGCTCCTCAACTAATTCCAATAGATTGTGGGACTCCACAGGAACCTCGGATGGTGCGATGGGTAGCACTAATGTCTTGCCATGGTGGCGAGGGTGGTTCAGTAGTTTGGTTTACTCTGTCATGTGGCTCAGAAACAAAGTCTTCACTATTTGATATTTTCCTTACATAGGAATGGAATATAGAGGTGATCTTGAAACATCTTTGCCTCCAGGGGCACAATGGGATGAGAAAGGTTAGTGAATCATTTTGAATTTTTTACTATAATTTTTTTTTTCTTTTATCGTCTAATACTGACAAAAATTTTTAAATGCAGATGTTGGTCTGCAACGATTATCAATTCTTCGTTGCTTTGACAGGCGAGAGGCATAACCCGTAGCACCTCCACAGGACAATGCAGCAGATATTTTGGCAGACATGGAGCACAACCTTGAGAGGATGACCATTGATATTCCTGAGACAAGAACTGATGATATCAAGCTCCATAGACATGTGACAGGTGTTCCAGGTCCATTCAGGAGATTTCTGCGCAAGGTGGGACGTGCTATAGTTTATTACCACGATCATCGTTACGACTAGTTGATGGTCAAAGTAGATCGACATTTCTGTTTTTTTTGTGTCAGTATCTTTTAGATCATAAGGTGTTTTAACCTATGATCATAGACGATGTAATATTTTTTTGGACACAAACTTATCTATCCTAATGATATTACTACTTTCATACTCTGAGTATCATGTTCAACATGGATTGAATGTTGTTTTCATTTAATTTTTTAATGTTTCAAATGTCTATTTAAAACATGATTAGCTAATTCATCAACCAATATGTTTAAATTCCTTGAAATATGTTGATATTCGATATAATAAAATTGTCATTCCAAGAGATGAACCTTCAAAAATAATCTTAACAACACTGGATTTCTAATTGCATAAACTCTGTATAAATGTAATACAATGAGTTGTAAATCCAACCCAATGATTAAACGTCGAATACCAAATGTAATGGCATCAGATAATAACTTAATGACTGCACTATATTCTAGAATATTGTTCGTTGTTTGACCAAGGAATATCCCATGAATAGAAACTAACTCATTGATGGGTGAATAGATAACCCAAGCCGTGGAAGAGATATTCTATGTACTACGACAGACGCCATCAGAAAAACCAATGTATGTTTGAAGGGATGTTGACATATGAAATATCAAGAGTAATCAAGGTAAGCCGTGATAATAGTAACAACAAAAACTAATCTAGGCATACTTGTCTAATCTAAGGCACACTATTCTAAAAAGTAATTATTATATAAGAGAGATATTCACACGAAATTCAAGCATAATATATCTTATGATAAAGACCATTTCTAGGTTTATCTAAAGAGTCTCCATCATAATCAATCAATTCATAAGCTCCTTTTGCAAGCACACACTTGACAATATAAGGACCATGCCACATCGGTTTGAATTTACCAGCGCCTAGCTTGTCATTAACTTGATCGTACAATAAAACTAGGTCACCTTCTGAATGAATGCAAGGGTTAACACTTTGATCATATTGAGCTTTCACACGTTTCATGTGAGCTTCCACAACCAATTCAGCGGTGCGCTGAGTCTCATCTAATTGTGCAAATTATCGAAAGCGTTTCTCTTCTTCAGAGGTAGTTGGTAACAACTCAATGGCTAATTTTAGTGATAGTACTTTTCGTTCAATGGGTAACACAACTTCTAAACCATAGACAAGTTGAAAAGGAGTGAACCCTGTAGCATTTTTTGCAGAGGTTCAATATGCCCATAATACAGAAAAAATCATGGTATTCCAATTCAATTTATGAGTCCCAACAATCTGTTTAATCATGGTGATTAAAACACTTGTTGAAGGCCTCATATTGACCATTAGCCTATGGGTAATATGGAGTAGAATTATCATGGTGTAGGCTAAGTTGATCAGAAAGTTAGGCCATCATAATATTTCGAAAATGACTCCCATGGTCTATAATAATAGCTAGAGGGACATTGAAACGAGCAATCACATGATTGAATATGAAATTACTTGCAGTTTTTCCATCAGCCGTGAATCTAGGCATCACCTCGGCCCATTTGGTAAAGTAATCTATAGCCAGAATAATATGCCCATGCCCTCCGGCTGAGTGAGGGTTACATGTAATGAAATCAACACCCCATTTCGCAAAATGACTAACAACAATGATTGGGTGAAGAAGAGCTGGAGGTGCACGCATATTTTGATCAAAAATTTTCCAGTTGTGGCATTTTTGGACCGCAATGATACAATATTTGAATAAAGACATATAAAAATAACTAGTATGCAATATATTTTTGTTTGTGGCAAACCCAGACATATGAACACCACATGCTCTAGAGTGGAAATCATTCAAAACCTTTTTAGCCTCTTCGTGAGTTATACAATGTCGAAAAACAGAATCCGCACCACGACGATAAAGAGCATCCCCAACAATATTCTATTGCTGGGATTGATATCAGATTCTCTGTCAATATCAATGTGAAAGCTTTGGGTGAAAGGTTTGAGTTTGAAGATATATAATGATATCTCCATACCAAGGGTCTAAAGTATTGATGAGAAACAGAGATTCATCTAAGATAGGATTCTCTGCCACGGTTTTCGTCTCAGTATTGGGAAAGTCACACATAAGCTCAGAAAACACTAGTGATTTCTTTGACTTAGATTTCTTGAATTCCAAATCAAACTTTTGTAGGATGAAAATCCATTTGGATTATTTTCCCTCGAGTAATTTTTTTTTCAGGATATACATCATCGGGTTGCAATTAGATATCACTGTTGTTTTATGTAACAATATGTAGTGACAGAAACACTGGACAACTTGAACTACTGCCATGGCCAATTTCGCCACATACAAATATTTAATTTCTGTTAGGTTGAGATTATGACTTAGGTAATAAATCACATGTTCGTTGTGAGATTCATCCTCCTGAACCAAAGCCATTCCAATTGTGTAATCAGAGGAAGTTAATTATAAAAAGTAATCTTGGTGGTAATTGGGTGGATGCAATAACGGTGCATGGGTCAAAATATTTTTTAGTGCATCAAAATATTTGTTAGCAATCTCATCCCAAATAAAAGGAACACTTTGTTTCAATAACCAGGTAAAACCTTTTGTTAACTCAACATAGTTGGGGATAAACCTACGTAAAAATTTTCCTTTCCCTTGCAAACTTTGGAGTTAGTGTAAGGTGGAAGGAGGAGGTAAATTGATGATAGCCTCAACCTTTAAAGGATTAAAATAAATGCCATATTTCAAAATGATGAATCCAAGTAATTGTCTAGATTGTACACAAAAAATACATTTGTGTGGATTCAAACGAATTTTGTAATGCCTACATCTCATGAAAATAGCTCATAAGTGTATAGGATGATCTTCTCTGCGTAAAGAATGAGCAGGTAAGTAATCCAAATAAAATTTTACAATATGTTTGATATCATCAAAATCATAAGACATAACTCTTTGAAAAGTTTCACCAACATTTTTTAGTCCGAAAGGTAACTTGCAATAAGAAAATGTGCCCCAAGGACATATAAATGTTGTTTTTGGTTGAATGACACAAAGTATGTTTATTTGATTGTAGCCAGAAAAAAATTCCATAAATGAGAATATTTCATTTCCTGCACAATCATCAAAAATTTGGTCGATATAGGGCGTAGGATAGTTTTCTTTTGGATACGCCTTGTTAATGTCCTGATAATCAACACATACTCTTATAGTCCCTTGTTTCTTTGTGATGGGAACTATGTTA
The DNA here is from genome assembly GCA_034641835.2 of Pinus albicaulis. NCBI lineage: Eukaryota > Viridiplantae > Streptophyta > Pinopsida > Pinales > Pinaceae > Pinus > Pinus albicaulis. The sequence goes on from CM076580.1 coordinate 1,032,506,057, forward strand.
GATACCCAATTCGTTAATGGATTGGATAAATAAATCCTGCTCATAATAGCTTCTCAACTTCAGATTTTATTGCTGCAGCTTTCTGCAGATGTATTGGACGTAATCTCTGCCTAATAGGCTTAGCATCTTGGTATTTCTTAATTTCATGAATTACAATCTTAGGATCGATTCCTCACATCTCTTCATAAGACCAGGAAAAATTGTCTCAGAATTCTTGAAATAGGGCTTTGTAAGTGTTAATCTCTTCTATCAAAGAAGAAGCACCTATATGAATGTTTTCAATAATTACAAGTTTAACTGATATGTCAATAGGAATTATTGTAGAAATATTTCCTAAATTTATCTCATAATTTGAATGTGTAATCGATGTGAGATTATGTGGTTCCTTGACATAATCAATCGTAAAAATGGACGAAAAATAATTTTCAAGCTTATCAAGATCAAGTAAAAATGAAGATCTATGATGTAGATCATCCCAGGGTAATTCATCCAATGACAAAATTTCTCGAATATTTTCATCAGTTTCAAATACATGTTGAAAAGGATCTGAAAACGGTGCTAAGGCTGAGCATGATAAAGAAGATGATTCTTCATTGATCACATTCATTTGACTAGGAATAGTTGAAGGTGTGTCAGAATACGATTGCACTGCTACATATGTCAATTCAAAAGGACTCAAATGCATCACACCATTGAAAGAGTCCAATTTTGATTCTGAAGGCACAACCCATGTGTCATAAAATGGTATTGTGATTGATGATATCATATTGATGTTGGAAATTTTTCGCAATATGTTGGGTGGGGCTATAATGAAATTTCCTATGAGATCAGAATCCTTCATTAATCCTACACCAACATATTCGTATGGGATAACCATTTTTCTGACATGATGGATGCTATCTGTAGAAGTAGGGTATGATGAAAAGTATGAAAACTGATCGATTTTCACAATCTTTCCTTTATGAGGAAACATGATTACCTAAAAGACTAATGAAACTACAACAGTCATGGCATAAGACCAACTATAACCCAAAAGAAGGTTGTAATTAAGAGAGGCATCAAAAACTTCCACCTCTAGATTAACGATTTTTCCTTCTATGTCTATAGGTAGATCGTGGAGTATTCTGTATGGATGAAATCCTCTTCCATCAAAGGCTTTAAGGATAGTCTGTAATTGGTTGAGTGTTGGAGAACCAAGGGTTTTCCAAAAATTTAACGACATTATAAACTTATATGCCCCCTCATCAATTACAGTACGACAAAATTGTCTTGATTTGACTAATATTGGAATCTAAAAAGCCATTTGATGAGGGTGTCTAGGTACAAAAGTTTCGATATCAAAGACCACGAGGTTCGAATCCTAAGGATCAATAGCTCTAATAGCTGATAATAGTAATTTCCTTTGTGTTGCACATGATTGTAACACTTCTAAGGCTGAAATTCTTGAAGGGGATATCACCAAATATTCAATAATGTTGTAATTTTGAGCAGCTCTCACTTGTGGATTGAAAGCTGACTTTCGAACTACATGTTTAATAGTCGATTTAATCACTAGATCAAGTTAGGTTTGTATACTTGAAGCAGTTTAGAAACTGAAGGAGGTATAGCTTATGTTTGACTATAATTTTCAGTCTCTTTACCAGTTACATGATTTTTAGTTCCATAGTCTTGAGATCGCGTCGCAACCATGACCTGAGACATCATTAAAATATCTACCGATGAATTTGAAGAAGATCCTATCATTTTACTATCTTGAGTGGGAAAAGGATCCTTCAAGATGGCAAGGGTGGGTGAACCTTTGAAAAATTTGGATACCTCGGACCAATGTGGACACTCTTTAGTATAGTGATACTCATCACAAATAAGACAAAGATAATTAGGTTTCTACTTTTCATCAGCTTGTTCATTTTTTTCTGCTTTCTCTTTGGGAGATGTATTTTGTTTATTTTTATTCTTTCCTTTCTTCTTATTATTGGTTTTATCTTTATTCATGGATGAATCTACAACATGAATGTCGACATAAGTTTCAAGGAAAGAATCTCCTTTAGGTGAATCTAGTAAGGTTATGATGGGAGAAGTAGATTTGGATGACTTCTTCTTACCCTTTTTAGCACTAACTGTACCAATTACATCGTCTGTGGAATGAGAACCAAAAGGAGTCGCAGTTAGTTGACCTGGGCGTGGCATGTCAAGAATTTTTTCATATAAAGTACCATATTGTGTGTATACAAGGTATAAGTATTGTGCTTGAGCTATGACATGTGCTTCTATAACAACGCCTCCCTTAGCTACATCTTCAATGATATTTGGAAGTAATGATTTGATGAACCATTCTACCAAGATTTGATCCGAAATGAAAACTTTCACTAAATGTCATCTACGTCTCCATTCATATGTGTGATTTGAAATGTATGTAGATGTAATATGTTTTAATGAAATTAAGAGTTTCGTGCCATTGTCATAACGGACTGGAAACTGGAAGTGAGTTAAGAAAGCTATTGCTAACACGTTGAAATTGTTGAAAGAGCCACGTGGTAATTCGATATACCACTTAGCAGCTAAGCCTATTAATGTTCTTTGAAAAATTTATAATCGAATGGAATCATCAATGAAAGAGTTGTATGTGCACTAAAGGTGATAAGCCATCACATGATTTGAGGAGTTTTCTCCTGATTTTCCTTCAAACTTAGGTATGTCACTTGGAAACTTATTCAACATTGGTGGCCAAAACAGAAGATAATAAATCGGATCATTTGTGAGGCAGGACAAATATGGCAAGTCCAAACTTGCAATGAATGGTAACCAACAGTTAGGGTCTTGTTAAGAAAAATGATAACGTTAAGGAACGATACCAGTACCTGGAGGAGGATGGTTGGGATTGGAATACCTCCGGGGTATCCAGGGTTAGCCATACAAAATTGAGATTGAGCTGGTATCTAATACGTATAAACAGGGTATGGTTGACTTTGGTAGACTTTATTTTGTCCTACGGGTCCATATTGAAACTTCCCTTGATACGGTTGATTAACAAACTGACCTGTATAAGGTTGGCTTGTTGGAATTGTAGTTGTAACAGGTTGTCCTGCAGAGGTTTCAATAGTATACTGAACCGTAGGTCCAATTTCATGAGCACTGACTTGAGGGATTTCTTGTGATATAGTTTATGTCGTCGTTTGAGGGGTTGTAGCAATAGGAACTTGCGAAAATCCAGGGATAGGTGTACTTGGTTATTGGACAAATTTTTTCACAATAGATTCACCAAGAGTTCTTGGTGTAATCAGACCAGGTTGCTGACTACTAGGTACATATACCTGAGGTGCAATTTGAAGTGTAGGTTGGACAGGTTGTTGGATTTGGGTATAACCAAATTGACCAGTTGGCTAACCAGGCTGATTATAAGGTACTTTCATGGTAGATTGCAAGTTATGTTGGTTCAATGACAGGTTCCACACTATGTTAAATCTGGGATAAGGAGTTCCCATTAAAGGTTGTGGTGCGTAAGGTTGACCATAACTAGGTTGAGGTATTGGAATGTAAGTTTGATATAATTTTCTGGATAATTTCCATTAAAGGGTTGACCTCCTTGAAAGGATTGTTTCTCTTGTTAAAAATTTTGCCCCAAAGGAGGCTGTTGCCCTTGAATAGGCTGTGACCTTGGCATAGGGTACTACCCTTGAAGAGGTTGTGGCCATCGTATAGATTACTGCCCTTAAAGCAGCCATCCCTGAGGAGTATACTACCCCGAGGTGGTAAATTGCTACCTTGAGGGTCAGGTAAATGAATATTTGCAAACATCATGTATACTTGTTCTGTTGTTAAATTTCCAGTATTAGATTCATTGGGACCGGTTGATTGTGAAATTTTTTTAGAAGAAGGAGATGCTCTGAGAAAGTACCAGAGAGCGAATGGTATCAAGTAGGAACTGATGGACCACCATACAAAAAAATTTCTAGCAAAGAAGAAAACATGGATGACTCACCAAACATGTTTGATGAAGGCATGTAATTACCTTTGGGTATGGAGTAAAAAGGAATATGGGGTGGTGAATAATCGAGAATAGAATTATGTAGAAATTTGGTTAACTAAGAATTCTAAGGGTCTGGTTTAAAAGGGTTGTAATGGTAAACCGATTCGCTATGCTTTAGATATAAATATTCTTGCTGCAAAGGAAGTAAAATCTCTTCTTCTATGTCAGTAATCTCTTCAATACTAATCAAGCTAGGAGGAAGGTTCTCAGTGATGGGAAACTTCACTCAAGGTGAACGAGGACGGCCAGGTGTTCAAGCTATGAGCTCTGAAGTTGAATGAGATGAGGTAGATTTAGTTTCAGGTTCAGATATCTTGGGTTCAATTAGTTGACTGTCTGAAAATTCACCAGTTGCAAACTCAAATGTCATTAATTCTGAAATTTCTAGTTGTTCTTCTGTCTGAGGTTGATTTCCTTCGTAATCGAGATGCATAATTACTGATTTTTCCTCTTGTTCAGTAGATCTCATTCCTGATTGTTGACCTCTTTTAGATTTAAGATTTTCTAATTGATGTGTTGTATACTCAGGTGGTTTCCCTTGCATTCTACGAGAGTGTCTCGGTAATTCAGCCATGGCTAATGTTTAACACACAAAATAAAAAAAAAATCAACACAATAGAGCTAAGGTCACTAAGGAAACAAGAAATTTGAACACTCGCCTACAAAATCTAAGAGACAATCCACACACAAACAATATGTTTCCACACTAAAAACACTAGTTGGTGATGAAATCCAACGTCGTAGAAATTTAATGTGGAAAACTTGGCGGTTGGAACATTTACCTCGAAAACCTTCTTATTGAAACAACCTAGTGCATGTCCCTCCAATTATGCCATCTCGAAGTGAAGAGTACCCTCCAGAAAGTCCAAGTGAGTCTAGCCAATGTCTATTCCAGGTACCATGCGACCTTCCCTCCACCATCACCTTGGGAAAAAAACCTAAAGATTATGGTCACTAAGGTCACCAAATGAAACAAATGTACCTGGGGGAAAAGCCTACAATCCTATATACACGCAAGGGCAGAGTATCAAACTCAACCCCCTTGAAGGCTCCTTGACATGGAAAATATGTGGTTTGTCGAAAAGTGACCCTAGGCTCCTAGACAATGGTTAATCTAAGGTTTACCATTTTCATTACGTGCACATTTTCTATCTTTGCCATTGAGATAGGTACGATTAACTCACTGGGTCTGACATGATCTCATGCTTGACTCTTTTAAGAAGAGCTTCCTAGAGAACAAATGCAACAATTGAATTTTACTACCGCAAGATTCTACTTGTTTGTTTAAACTGTTTTGGAATGTTTATTACAATCTATTCCAAAACACTAGCCTAAGCTATGTTGGTGGAACGAGCCCTAGAAAATGTATAATATCTAGATTGATTTTATTAAGGCGATGTATTAATTTGGTTGTTACTTAGGACAAAGGGTATGGAGTTGAAAGTTTAATGATGTTTGTGACCCGACTCAAAAATACTCTATATGCAAGTAAATGAGAAGTGCAACTCTTTCTTTTCAATGAATCTTATTAAAGGGAAATTTGAGAGATTTATCAATTTCCAAAACACAAACTCTTTCATTCATAAAAAAAATCCTTTTTGAAAAGAAGACGATTACATGAAGAAATCAATTTGCAAGAATGATCAATTGCTCTTTTGAAATAAAATTACTTTAAAAATCAAATCAAAAACTACAATTCAATAAAAAATCCATTTCCAAAAGAAAACAATCTCTAAAAACTCTAAAAGCATAAATTTCAGAATCAAAGAAAATTCTAATTCTGAAGTCTATCAGAATGTTTGAGGATGATTTTCTATTAATTGTGATCAGATTAAGAAAATTTCCACTTATCTTAGCAAAAATGAAAACATCCAAAAGTACTTTGGTGTTAAATCAGGCTTCAGTAAGCTATAATCTCTTCAAGGTTTGCAAATGAAAAGGGAACAAGTTTTCATAAAAGTAAGGTTTGCAATGATCCTAATGGCTCAAAAAGACAAAATCATAACTAGAAAGCTGAGGAAAATGAAGGTATATTTTGCATAGAGTAGCAATAAACTAGGGCAAAATCTCACTTAGTAACAAAGAAAAAGAATCAAATCATCTGAAATATATAATAATCAGAAAATGCTAATCCAACTTAGTGATCAAGGAGTCTAAGTATTGACATTATTCCAATAAGCATAGAAACAAAGCAATGAGAAAAAGAGATCCATATGTATTATCTTGAATAAAAAGAGTAATCTTACAATCTGATGCCTTGATGTTGTACAGATTCCTCACGGGGTCCTGAACAATCGTTCTCCTTCAGTCTGATAAGCCTTCCTCTCTAATTACCAGCATGGAGTTATAGGAAAAAGGGTGTGATCATTCTCATGCCAAAAACAACTCACTAGTGTAGAAAGTATGCACTCTTATGAAATCTCTTCAGCTTAGAAATTGTATAGATTAGTCTCTAATTACATTGGTATCTACCCTTCAACCTGAAACTTGAGCTCAATTTATAGGGAAATGGAGGTAGTTTCAACTCCAATAAGAGGGGGATTTATTCCTCTCATGAAGGGATTTGAGCTCCATGGACCAAGGGATAAGCTCCATGAGTGGAGGGATAAAGCTCGAACTGATCATGACTCTAGAAGCTTCCAGTTGGGAGAATATTCGACCAACTAGGCTTCTAAAATATTTTATTTTCTTTTCACGGGGGTGCACAGTTAATAGTGGCAAAAAGTCGAGGATTTTCCGTAGTTTATGTACAAAACATCAGCGCATGTGCAGGGAAAGGCTAGAAAAACCACACAGGTAGAATTTTAAGGGTTTTAAAGAGATTTTCTCCAATTCCAAGACTTGATTTAGGAACATTGGTGTTTTTGACCTCTAAGGGAACATGATATGGATGGTGATAGACCCATATGAACAGTCAAATATCATGGTGACAAAATGACATATAACAAAGGCCCACTCCCACTTCATTTTGGTCACTCGTCAATTGGAGGACATGCATGTGGATGTTTAGCTTCTCCAAAATATAGGAGATAACCTAGCTAGCAAACTAGAAAATTTGACTATGAAAGTGGACAACATTGAGGTTACATTGGGAAATGTAGCCCTTGGGTTACTCAAGGAGGTATTTGGAATAAAAAAATATTCTACTCAGGATGAACATGATGCTTGGAACCCTATTGAATCTCTTGGAGTGACGTTTGTGGTTCTAATATAGATAGAAGATGACCAGGAGGAGCCAATGAAATCATCTAATGCGTAAGGATAGGAAGCGGGTAGATTTTCAGTCTAATAGTGAATTTTATGTATGTTAACACCAAAAAATCATACAGGAAAAAGACATTAGAAAATGTCAATAAAAAAGTAAAAATAAAGATATTCAAGCAAAAATACATTATGAAGGAAATAAATTTAATTATTTTCCTAAGGTTCAGTCAGAAATTGGCGGACAACGCATAGGTAGCAAACGATTTTTGGGCACAATGTGCTTTATCCTTCGATAGTCACGATGTCTTGGAAATGGTGAAAAATCACCATCCATGACTACTTTACACACTTGGTAAAGATGATTCTCTATCAATTATAGTCAAGGAAAACTGAATTCAAGCCACCTTGAAGAGGTATGCAACGCATAGAGGAATCCCTTGTCCTACTCTTGGGTCATTATCAATCTTGACCCAAGAGAGTGAAGAGAGTTAAAAAATTTCTATATAAACTCACCATGGGAAGAGTAAAAGGAGACAAATTGTTATTCTGGCGAAATTTCTATTAGAGAAAAGAAACTTGCAAGTGTTGAAGTAAGAGGATTGGAGAGACTAGCATGTTGGCCATCTAACATCCTAGTGAAGAAGAGAGCTACATCATAAGAGAGTGATCATAATCCTTTTGAGAGAGGGAGGAGATACTTGCAAGGAAACTAAGGGAAGTGACCCGCTTGTGTTGAGTATTTGAGCTCCATAGCTCAAAGAACTCATTGCAAGAGTGATAGCATTGTATTCTTCATACCACCAGTAACCACTAAAGGGAGTTTTCTCCATATGTTTGTAGTGGTTTGTTGCTCCATTTGAGAATTATTATATGATGCTTTTTCAGGTTAAGTTCATGTTATTATATGCATTACTTACCTTGTGAGTTTTGTCTTACATTGCTTTCAATCTATTCATTAACATCACCATAATCTTCTCTACGATCTTCTACATGTAGCAACCGACTGCTAGAGGTGTCTATTGGTACACTTGTGTTACAAAAACACCACCACATGATTGACGGCCATAGTCGATTCTTTTTCTTGGTTATTTGTTGTTTTTGCAGGACATCCTCCCTACACAATTAGCTGCAAGGCATTCAGATATTCTCTGTGAATTATTCAAGGCATTTAGTCTTTTTTCTAAAAGGATAATAAACCAATTTTTTTTTTTTTATCTTTCACAATAGTACGCCTTTTACTTAGACAGACGCGTACATTGTTCCTTTGGGTAAAAAACCCACATTGTATTTATAGAAAGAAAAAAAAGACTATAATTTTTTTGTTTGGTAGGTGATTGGAAACCCAAAAAGACTTTCCTTCACCACTATTCTCCTTTTTTATGTTTTAGGATAATTATTGTTACACTAAACACTACTAGTATAGCAATTAATTTTTCTTATTTGAAAAAACACATAGCTTAACTAAGAAAATGAGTAAGTGACCCAATTCCACATATTTTTCCTTTTTCAAGCTAATTTTTGCTAATTCATATTCAGAAAACATAGTTTAATTAGGAGGAGTAAGTGGCCCATAATCTACAATTCTCTTGTCTAGATAAAATATTTGTTCAATTTTTGCATTAGGCTTGGGACTGGGGTAAAAATGTTAAATATAGAGAGCAAGTAATCTCTTCCTACCTTGAACCTCTCGTTGAACTTGGGTTGGACTATGAATGCTTTCCCAAAATAATTTTGAACTACCATGAGAGTGTAGAATCCGTCCAAAGAAACAATTACATGATCATTACAGAGACCTGATTGAGAGGGGGTTTGACTTAGTTATAGTACGTGTGGTACTATTTATGGCTACCCGACCCATCTAGTGCTTGGTACTGGTAACATATTACCAATAAGCGAAAGAATCAAATGCTCACGTGGGACGAAGGTACTTTAGTGGCAAAAAGCTAGGGCATCCTTTCCCTATATGTGACGGTGCAGTCAACACTAGATCCTCATACCATTACCTTTCTTGATTAATCGACTGCTGGAAGGTGTCGCCAGTTCTTTCAGGACATTGGCCCTAGTACCCATCAAAATTTATCTATGTAAGGTTCAATTACCATGAGAGTGTGAGACGATCACGTCTATATAGGCTTTTGGTATCATACACAAAAAAACAAAAACCTCATTTTTTGTTTGATTGATCACATAGTTTATATTTAAAGAGAAAAATTACCTTTCCATTTTTCGCTTTGTTTTATGTATGTGATTATGTTATTTTTTTGATAGATATCATCCTTCCCCAAAAATAAAAAACAACAATAAGATTACACTAATCGACACTATAGGGGACCCAACGTGACCCCATCGATCTAGGTATTTCTTAAACCTCCCACCATTAGAGGGAGGAGTTCTAGGCCTCCCGCCATTCAGGTGTAGAGGACGTCACGTTATCATCATTATAGAATCTTCCTTTATCAGGGTATCTTTGATTGGAACCCCCTCTGGTAGTGTTTTTGGTGCAAGGGTATACCAAAACACACCTCTTTAGCAAGTTGGCTATTACCTACACAAGATCACAGGGAAAATTGATTTTCTACTATTAGTGGAACAAATTTAACATAATGTAAACTAATTTTGAGGGAAAACTGAGCATACAACACTAAGAAAAAAACCAAAAAAAGGATGAAAAATACAAAAGATCGATGGAGCAAACAACCTAATAACACAAACGAAAATTTTCCCTTTATTAAATGTTGGTGGTGAAAAAATATACAATTTTAAACACCTGAAGTGGGTCCTTTGAGCTATGGAGTTCAAATACCCAAATCAAGGAGGTCTCCTTCCCTCGAGTTCCTGAAAGAACCTCCTCCCTCTCTTAAAGGATGGTAGACGAAGATCAAATGGTGAATATCTCTCTCTTGGACTGAGATGTTGGGTGGCCAACATTTGAGTACTTTAAATCCCTCTACTGTTGAACAATGAAAGCTGGTTTTCTATGAAGCAATTTGACAAGCATAACAATGTGTCTCAATTTCTTCTTACCATGGTATGTTTTTATAGAGATTTTTGAACTTCGCCTCACTCTCTTGGCCTACGATTGATAGTTACCCAAGAGTGGGGAGGAGATTCCTTTATGGCTCGCTAGCCTCCACAAGGTGGCTTGAAGTCATTTGTACTTGATTTAATTGGATAGAGAATCATCCTACCCATTCATGTTAAGTGGTCCCAGATGGTGACATTTCACCATCCTCAGGACCATGCAGTTATCAAAGGAATAGATGCGTTGTGTGCAAAATCCCTTGCTGCTGGTGCACTATCCGCCAATTTCCAACTGAACCTTAGGAATTTTAAAAAAAATCCTTTCCTAAAGTATTTATTCTCTAAAAATATTTAATTGTATCTTTTTCTTGAAAATTTTCTAATGTCTTTTTCCTATACGATTTTCTGTATAGCCTAAATACATTAGGTTTTATTTTCCGCGTGATCCTTTTGAGAGAGAGAGAGAGTAACTTGCTTTCGAACTAAGTAGGGAGGCCCCTTGTCTTAAGTAAAAAAGACATCATGCTCGACAATAAAACTTTAAGAGATAGAATGAACAATATTTCTACGAGGCGGGCATGTCCCATGCTCGTGATAATGACTAGTTAACAAAATTTGACAGATATTGTTTCTATCGATGTCACATTGTAGTAAGTGATATGCTACTGGTTGATGATGATGATTGCTGACACCCTTAAGGGCATTCTTCGGTGAATAGAAAAGATGAATGTGGCACCCCCATGCATTGGTTAGGTAAGGAAATAGCAATATCATGGATCTTTGACTATTAGTGACCTTCAAAGCAAGCATTACTAAAAGAGATGCTTATTGATTACAGGTCTTCGACTAATTATAAAAAAGTGCAATGGTTATTAAGTATGAAACTATTAGTGGGCGATGTTAATTCCCACTGTGCCACCCGAGGATGCACCTTTTCTGTTGGGATCTCATCCAAGGTACTACCTCCTTCGTAGATAATGGTTGTTGGAGTTGACAGGAAGGAAGCATCAATCGATCAAAAATAAGTATTGGTTCAAGGGACTAATTCATTTAATGAAAACATGGCTTGATGTGACTGGTTAACATGACATGATGGCAAGATATGGTTTCAAATTGGTGATTATGGTTAACTGGACCGAGGTCGGAGCTGTAAATACGAGTAGTGAAAGTCATAAAAAATTATGATGGGGGGATCCCTGGGGTTGGCAGGACATCCAGGGTGGGTGTATGATTGCTACGATTGACATGGTTAGGTGTGGTAAAGAATGCACAACTCTAAACAAGGGTAATTAAGGACTGCTGTTGGGTAAGAGATGTAAATGGATGAGTGGGATTTTTCTCCTAAAAAAACTATTCACACCTTCTAATAGAATATGAGAGTGGTTTGGATGTACAAGCACAGAGACAGGTGCTCGATTAACATGAATTATCCTGCACAATAATGTGAGGAGTGTGTTTTGCTAAGGGTGGGGACCCCATTGGTTGGTCTCGGTGTGAGGGTGATGAGGCGGATGAAAATTCACAGATGGGCTATGCTTACGAGGGTGTGATAGGCTAATGTGAAGCACGATGATACATATTTTGTTGATCCGCTTGTAGAGAATGGTGGCCGAGGAACAGGGTTTTGCATGCAATGAGTAAAAATTGACTTGATGTTTTATGATGAATGTATGAATGTGAAGTGGTTCCCGAACTGAAGTTTATGGCCATGGCTCCAGATATTGATATATGGTCTACATGGGCGATAGATGTCATGGAATTTGAGTGCTACGTGGCAGAGTCTTGTTGATGTGACAAGGTTTAATGGGCTAAACTTTATGTGGGAATAAAATTCAATCCATGAGTTGAATTGAGATAATTTTTTTATCATCAAAAAGCTCTCAATGAACCAAACACGATGGTGAACATTTTTTTATTTATTTAGATGATGTTGGAAAAAAATGCTTTTTGTAATTGTGTCTTCACTAGAGTGTGAGGGTTGGCACAATTATAATGTAACACCCAACCCAACTTGTAGAAGTGTTAAGGGGTGGAAGGGAGTGTTACAAAAATAGCTCATACTAAAGTAAATAATATATTTACCATGAGTTACTTCCCACCATAATATAACCAAGTATTTGCATAAAAAATGGATATGTATAAGATGTAAATAATTATACTTTCCATGAGTTACTTCCCAAAATTATTTATGTTTTCCTCAATACAAGGAAAATGTGTAGATTTACTAGTGGTTACTACTCACCAAAATTTGTGCAAGTCCTTATGTCTAAACAAGCAATTAATATATCCACTTTACATTTCAATTTATTAATAAATTCCAAAACAAAATTGTAGGATTTCAATTTGCATATTAAACTTTATTAATTTAAAATTTATTAATATGACCTATAGTTTGTATATTTTCTTATTTGAATAGAAAAAACTACTTTGTAACACTTGTTCACAATGCATATTATCATTATCATATTAAATCAAATATTTTTATTTTAAAATTAAAATTAAATATTAAAATTTTTTATAATTATATTTATATTATATAAATAAATATCATTTGATTTTAATTATAAACCTAACATTATATTTATATTTATTTTATAATAGTTAAATTTCTATTATAAAATTACAGCAAAACATTTTACTCTCCACAAAACAAGAAAACTAAGTACCTGGGCCCTTAAAAAGACCATTGATTTGTATATTATGTCACGGCCCGTTTAGATTAAAAAATGAATCTGTGAAAATTGTCACACGCGTGAGACGGACATCCCAAACCTTAGCTTATGTAAATCGCGATACGCAAAAATCAGTAAAACGAAAACTTGCTTGTTTTGAATCTACAAATGTAAATAATTAACGGTGAAAATGTGGTCTATTATTGTAACTTTAATCTTTGTTCTTTTATTTAAACTTTAACAAAATTTAGGTGCCCACCAAAAATATAAATATAAATGTACATTGTTCAATTTTTTTGTGGAGAAGGTAATAATATATTTAAATACAATCATACAGAGGCTCATTCTACAGTTATTATGACTGATGTGTAGGTACGTTGAAAGTTAAAAAAAAAAAAAAAAAAATTCATAAAAAAAAATATTAAATAATGTTAACTTAAAAAATAATTTATAAAAATATATAAATAAACAATTATTTAAAAGTGAAACTTATTTTTTAAGTGTAAAACTTAAAAGAAATATTTGCACTTGAAATAACCATAAATCCATACATAACAATAATAACAACAATTTCAAGTAATAAAACATCACCTTATTTAATAACATTTTATATGAACTGTTACACTTTACTTTAAAACAATGGAATCTGTCCATATCAATCCAAAAATATTTCCATTAGTAAACCTTATTAAATCTCTTAATATATGCATCAGTGCAGAAATAAACAAGAGCAAGAGCAACATGTGGCTGGTTGTGCTCTACAAAACTTCAACAGGCTATCTAATATTATTAAATCAAAAGGAACGCTTATCTTCAAAGAGGTCGCTCCATCAGATAATCAAGGAGATTATCTGTATGATCCATCCAAGGACTTGACAGTGGATGGATAGGGGCCTCTACGTCTTTCCAGCTTAAAGTGATAGGTCCGTACACAGAATCATCGCAGACTAGTTAGTTGATGTTGACAACATCAGGATATTGGTTTTCAAGTTTTTGTAGTTATTAATTACGCCGATAGGCGTATCCCCCTATCGGAGGTAGGCTCTTTTGTGATTAGGCTAATTAATCTTTTCAATCTGATGGTCTAGATTGAAAGATGCCGGTATATTCTGGTAGTCGCCACTCAATCCATGGATGAAATCTACCCCACTAACTTCCTTGCATATCTAAATCACGTGTTTAAACCGTACTTAAATTAATTTTTTACAAATCTCGATTAAAAATTTACTGTGCCATTTATTAATTGCCACCTATCAAGATTAACATTTGGAATGAAACTGAAAAGTTAACCCTTGTCCAAGTGTGTGAAACGGTTATGCAAGGTGTCTAAAGGCACCCGCAGACAGGGACACGTCGTGAGAGAGGAAACGTTGTGGGCGATGGTGGTTTCAAATCAGGTAACGGTGGAGGAGTGGAACAACTGCAACCATATGGTGAGTTGTCTGCAACGTGGCGTGTGCATATGCCGAGCGCGCAGTGAAACAATTTATTGATCCGTGTGAGACCGCCATTAAAAACGGTGAAGATCTGAACACCCTCGTCTGGCTCTTCACGTTCCCGAATTCGACAGTTTTTCGGAAATCTTGGATCCTGCCTCGTTTGCAGGTTAAAAAAAATGACCTAACCTAATGTTTTGCATGAAAATGCCAGCAGAGAAGTAAACTGATACATCGACGGAGGATGTAGAGTCTGCCTCTCTGCTCCTTTGCTACGGCCATGCAACGCCTGGTGGTAAACCCGAGGCCATGATGATCGGACTCCTGTTTCGAGCGTGCGGCCTCGGCCTGTAGCTTGGAGCGTCTCCATTCTCGTCTGGGCTTCGTCGCACCAGAATAGCACTGACCCATATCTGCAACTCCAGAGCGGAAAATCATAGATATTAATCAAGTAACGATGGAGTGTTTGGTGCGGTTAGGTTTAAAATGTGAAGTTAAAGGATACAAGGCACGGTGCACAGTGGTACGCGTGAGCTCCGAGGTATGTGTTGGCCATTAGGGTTACCTTGGCTTTGCTTGACTTTTCCTCTGCATTTTTGGGAATATCCTGCCTCATTTGCAGGTTAAAAAAAATGACCTAACCTAATGTTTTGCATGAAAATGCCAGCAGAGAAGTAAACTGATACATCGACGGAGGATGTAGAGTCTGCCTCTCTGCTCCTTTGCTACGGCCATGCAACAGCTGGTGGTAAACCTGGGGCCATGATGATCAGACTCCTGTTTCGAGCATGCGGCCTCGGCCTGTAGCTTGGAGCGTCTCCATTCTCGTCTGGGCTTGGTTGCACCAGAATAGCACTGACCCATATCTGCAACTCCAGAGCCGACAATCACAGAGATTAATCAAGTAACGATGGAGTGTTTGGTGCGGTTAGGTTTAAAATGTGAAGCTAAAGGATACAGGGCACGAAGCACGGTGGTACGCGTGAGCTCCGAGGTATGTGTTGGCCATTAGGGTTACCTTGGCTTTGCTTGACTTTTCCTCTGCATTTTTGGGAATATCGTTCAAGGTAGTCCTTCTCTAATCAGATATTGACTTATAATCTACATAGACTGTCTTCCAGCTAGCGGTGGAGAGCCATTCCATCGAGTATTGTGCCTGTGCTTTCCTCGTCGACGCAGTCAAAGGTAAATTAAATGGAGGCTTTATTTACAGTTGGACAGTGGAGTGTTTGAATTTTTTTTAACCGTGAAAATGGATTCACTTCTTAAAAAAAATTTAGGTACTGTAAGATTTTGAAGGTTGAGAATTGTAACTCAAATTTCTAAAAATTTCAATCAAATTTAAACAATTATCTCAATTAAGTAGATGCATTTTACACTTATCACGTTTGGTATGAAAAAATTGGATGTTCATTTGATGCATTTTACACTTATCACATTTGGTATGAAAAAATTGGATGTTATTTCCAGGAACAGTCTATACTTTTAAAATGTGTTTTCAAATCTATAAATGTATATATAAATTTAACACTTTCAAAAAAACTATCACAATCCAAAATTCCGATTGATTATTTTAAAAAATCTTCCTTATACAAAATTATCTAAAAATTGTCAATATCACGAAATAAAATCAAATATATCTAATAATTAAAAAGATTCCAATCAATATCTATGAAAACTTAATGTATTAAGCTAACTACGGTATACTATCTAATTCTTTCGTTTAATGACCGTAATAAAATAATGTATTATTCTTTTAGTTTGCAAAATTCAGTTGAAGCTATTTTTGACGTTGTCAAAATTCAAGTCAGTTAATCTTATTGTATAAAAATGCCTTTCAAATCCGACATCTGTTTAAACATTTGTAGCTACATAAACATTTTAACTCTTTTTCTTTTAAAAAAATGTTTTAAGAATAAAGTTGTATTATTTAGTGTCATATTTAAAAAATGTTTATTATTTATTTAGAAAATTAAACAAATTTATATAAGCCTTGATTTATTAAATTATCAAATTTGTTTCGAAAATTAAAGATTTTGATAAAATCTGATAGAAACATTTATAAATTTAGATTTAAATCCTTTTATTGCAAAATGTTTTTTTTTTTAAGACGAATTCCTACCATTTTTGGCTTTTCCACTAAATAGACAAAGCCTTTATATCACATATGAGAAATCTTCATTCTATTAAATTATTTTACTATTTACATTATATATATATATAATTTACTTTATATTAAAATAATTATAAATTTTATATTAAATAATAATTATAAATATTAATTTATTTATTGTCAATTATTATAATTTAAATAGTAAAAATTTATTATAATTTAAAATTATTTGAATAATAGTTATATAATTATTTATTTATATAAAATATTTTAGGATTACTTCAAATCTGATCTATATATTTCTTATTAAAATTAAAATTATAACTTTTATATTAAATAATAATTATATTTAGATATCATTTTTTGGGTTCAATTAGGTGAGGTTATTCTATTTATATTAAATCATAATTATACTTAGATATCATTTTTTGGGATTCAACTGCTTGAAGTTATCTCATATCACCTTTGGCTCAAGGGCGCTTAAATGTGGAGTTCTCCCCACAATCAAGCTCACTTAGCTTTCTACCTCATTTGCAAAAGCTTAGCAAGTTCCCGAATTCGACAGTTTTTTGGAAATAATATTATTATGGTAAATAATCATGGTCACATTCCAGAAATAATAAAAATGACATTAATAACATTAACATTCTAATATACACTAAAAATAATATTAATAATTGGTATTTAAATAATGATGATTATGATTTATATTAAAAACTAAATCAATAATGAAAATAAAATTTTAATTATTATTAAAAACAATATTATTAGTAGCATTATGATTAATAATAACAATATTATTAAAAACATCATTAATACAATATTCACTATGTTTATTTAAAATTAATGTTCATAATTGTATTAATAACAATAAGTTTCAAACATGATTAAGGTTTATTAAAATTATTAATAACATTTAAATTATAACAATAATATTAATAACATTTTATTAATAATATTAATATGATTAATTACATTAATGTTCATAATTGTATTAATAATTATAAGTTTCAAACATGATTAAGGTTTATTAAAATTATTAATAACATTTAAATTATAACAATAATATTAATAACATTTTATTAATAATATTAATGTGATTAATTACATTAATATTATTAATATAAATCTTATTAACATTAATATTGATAAATAATAATAATAATTTTTTCTTTATAATAATAACTATGTTTTTTATTAATATTCTCTTTTGAATTATATTTACTCTAAAAATATGATGATTAATATTATGAATGATATTACTATTGATACCAAAATTAACGCTAATAATATAAATAGTATTAACATCATTAGTGATAAAATAGTATTTCTAAATATTGATTCTTAAGATTTATTAATCTCTTTATTAATCACGTGAGTTTCTCATTCATTTGTATTTATTCCTAGCCTTTACTAATTTTTCTGGTTTTATTAGTTTTTTTTGTTTATAATATGAATAATCGATCAATGTCATCCATGATCAAATGACACATTCTGACAAACATTGTCTCAATGTGAAAATCACCCATGGCCAACCATGGTCATAGTTGGTCCAATGCCGCATTGTGAGCCATGATCAAATGTCACAGTCTGACAAATATTGTCTCAATATGAAAAATACCATAATAACCACAGTGGTAATTCTTAGTCCACTAGTCACATGCAATAGCGTTGTTGGGTTTATTATTCCCTTGGGTTCACCAATTCCTTTGGTTTATAATTTTGGGTAATGGTTGTCCCTTGTGTTCACCAATTCCTTTGGTTTATAATATTAAACCCTTGGGTTTATTAGTTTTTTTGGTTTATAATATGAATAATCGATCAATGTCATCCATGATCAAATGTCACATTCTGACAAACATTTTTTTAATATGAAAATCACCCATGGCCAACCATGGTCATACTTGGTCCAACGTCACATTGTGACAACAATTGTCTCTGTTCAAATCAATTCCCTTGGGCTCACCAATTCCTTTGATTTATAATTTTTTGGGTAATGGTTGTCCCTTGGGTTCACCAATTCCTTTGGTTTATAATATTAAACCCTTGGGTTTATTAGTTCTTTTGGTTTATATAATTAATAATCGATCAATGTCATCCATGATCAAATGTCACATTCTGACAAATGTTGTCTTAATATGAAAATCACCCATAATAGCCATCTACATGGTTAGTCGAATGTGTCGCATTGTGACAACAATTGTCTCAATGTTTAAATCAATTCCCTTGGGTTCATCAATTCCTTTGGTTTATAATTTGTTGGGTAATGGTTTTCCCTTGGGTTCACCAATTCCTTTGGTTTATAATATTAAACCCTTAGGTTTTACTAATCTCTATTGTTTTTAATATTTCCCTTAGCCTTATTGATTCCTTAGGTTTTTAATATTTGTTGGGTAATGGTTTTCCCTTGGGTTCACCAATTCTTTTGGTTTATAATATGAATAGTCGATCAATTTCATCCATAATCAAATGTCACATTCTGACAAACATTGTCTCAATATGAATATCACCCATGGCCAACCATGGTCATAGTTGGTTGAACGTCGCATTATGACAACAATTGTCTCAATATTTAAATCAAATCCCTTGGGTTCACCAATTCCTTTGGTTTATAATATTAAACCCTTGGGGTTATTAGTTCTTTTGGTTTATAATATGAATAATGAATCAATGTCATCCATGATCAAATGTCGCATTGTGACAACAATGGTCTCAATGTTTAAATCAATTCCCTTGGGTTCACCAATTCCTTTTGGTTTATAATTTGTTGGGTAATGGTTGTCCCTTGGGTTCACCAATTCCTTTGGTTTATAATATTAAACCCTTGGGTTTATTAGTTCTTTTGTTTTATAATATGAATAATCGATCAATGTCATCCATGATCAAATGTCACATTCTGACAAATATTGTCTCAATATGAAAATCACCCATGGCCAACCTTGGTCATAGTTGGTCCAACGTCGCTTTGTGACAACAACTGTCTCAATGTTTAAATCAATTCCCTTGGGTTCACCAATTCCTTTGGTTTATAATTTTTTGGGTAATGGTTTTCCCTTGGGTTCACCAATTGATTTGGTTTATAGTATTAAAATCTTTGGTTTTATTAATCTCTATTGTTTTTAATATTGCCCTTAGCCTTATTGATACCTTAGGTTTTTAATATTTATCCCTTGGGTCCACTCACTCCTTTGGTTTATAATATTAAACCCTTGGTTTTATTAGTTCTTTTGGTTTATATTGTTAATCACACATTCGGTTTATTACTCTCTTGAGTTTAAAATACTAATTCTCAGGGTTTGTTAATTTCTTAGATTTTTCAGTTTAAAATATTAATTCTTAGGGTTTATTAATCTTTATTGTTTATAATATTCATCCGTTAGGTTTATGATATTTATCCCTATTTATAACATTAAACCCTTGGGTTTATTAGTTCTTTTGGTTTATAATGTTAATAATCTCATTGGTTTATTAATATCTTATGTTTAAAATACTTATTCTTATGGATTGTTAATTTATTAGGTTTTTTAGTTTAAAATATCAATTCTTAGGGTTTGTTAATCTCTTGTGTTTTTAATATCGATCCCTTATGTTTATAATATTTATCCCTTGGGTTCACCAATTCGTATGGTTTATAATATTTAAACCTTTGGTTTATGATGACATTGGGTTTGTATTATTAATTATCCCTTGGGTTTATTAATATCTTCACTTTAAAATAATAATTGTTAGGGTTGATTAATCTCTTAGATTTTTTGTTTTTAAATATTTTTTCATAGGGTTTATTACTCTCTTGAGTTTAATATTATTAATATATTAATATATATTATAAATAAATATTCAAATATTTATTAATAATGGCTATTAGTAATATTATAATATTATTATTAGTATATATTATTAATAATATAACCAACTATGATATAATATATATTATTAATATATTATTAGTTCTTTTGGTTTATTAATAATATAACCATCTATGATATTAATATATAAAAAAATATTAATATATTATATATTATTTATATTATTAATATATTAATAAATATTTTTAATATATATTATTAATACTTATTATAATATTAATAATATATATAAAATATTTTTGTATATATTAATAATATTATAATATTAGCAATAATCATTATAAATAAATATTCAAATATTTATTAATAATGATTATTAGTAATATTATAATATTATTAATATATATTATTAATGATATTTTAATATTTTAATATTTATTTAGTAATATTAATAATATTATAATATTACTAATAATCATTATAAATAAATATTCAAATATTTATTAATAATGATTATTACTAATATTATAATATTATTAATATATATTATTAATAATATTATAATATTATAATATTTATTTAGTAATTTTAATAATATTATAATATTACTAATAATCATGATAAATAAATATTCAAATATTTATTAATAATGATTATTAGTAATATTATAATATTATTAATTATATAAACAACTATGATATAATATATATTATTAGTTCTTTTGGTTTATTACTAATATAACCATCTATGATATCAATATATAAATAGATATTAAATTATTATATATTATTAATATTATTTTTATATAAATATATATTATATATATTTCAAGTTAATTTATTGTATGTTTATACTTAATATTTTTAATATATTAATAAATAATTTTAATATATATTATTAATACTTATTATAATATTATTAATATATATAAAATATTTTGTGATTTTAATCATAATTAATATATTTAATATATTAATATTCTTATTAATATATAATATATATATTTCAAGTTAATATAATAAAATTATTATATATAATATTTATTTATTGATATATAAATTAACCTGATGGGTAGTGGATATAGGCCTATTGGCGTATATCAACCACATTAGTTTTTACTAATGTGGTTTAGTTTTTACTAATGTGGTTGTGTTAGTTATCAATTAATGAAAAAGAATCTGGATTTTCCAGTATCGTCGAATATATGTCTACGTTTCAAATCTCTACACATCTACATATATTCTCTGACACTAAAAAGTCTGGATTTTTCTTCATCAACATCAAGATAGAAATCATTTTCAGGATAAAAATCATTTTCAATTTTCCTCAGATCGTCAAAAAGATTATCCGTACAACTCATCCCTTGAGAGCCATCATGATATGTAGGGGTTGAGCATGATAGTGGAAGGACGGGTTGGGCTCCTGACTTCTCCACCTCTTTCTAGCAAATGTTGTTACTTCCGTGGAAGGAATCAACTAAAGTTGATGGCAGTGACGAGCAGACTTCGTTTGCTGCAGGTTCGTTCGGTGGTTCTACAGTAACAATAGCAAGATCCGATGAAGCCTGTGAAACATTTATTTGTCTGATCCACTACTGCTTCCTTCTTCGTACCCAATGTCCCCTTGCTCTTCATTTTTTCTTCCACTAGTCATTGTCCTGTGAGCATTTGCACCAGCTGCTTGAAATTTTTGGTTTCTACTTCAATAACCCCACACATATATACTCTATATGTTATTACATATTCTTCATGCTAGCGTGGCATTTATTACAAGGCGTAATTCTCCTGAATTTATTACGCACGCTAATCAGTTATGTCTGTTATGCTCCGAAAGCATTAAATTGCAGGTACAAAGCATATCGACTGGAGGGCAACGGTACAACCCTATACCATCGATCTGTGTGGAGTTAGTTGGCCATCCTCTCCACCAATGATTTAATTTAACTGTTATTATTTTTTATGAATCTCTGCAATGTGAATGGAGTAGTCTACGGGGGCCGCGTTTTGGCCGGGAAACCTTGCCCATCCGCCGAGACGTGACATAGCGATAGAAATACGGACGAGGATGAATTTGATGGCTATCGCCACCACTACGATGTCGTGAACACTGGGTATACAATACGGTATATACAAAATACGACATTTAATGGGACACACATTTGAATTTGAATTTGAAACCCGCGCAATTTTTGGTATGAATTTGAAACCCGCCTAAACGAAATTTCAATTTCTATCATAATAACCGCTCAGCTCGATGTTTGCTAAGGCGATGCCTAGATCAGGACGCAACGAAAGGAAATGCGGCGAAGCAGAGAACGAGAGAGATGGAAGTTGTTCCATCGCTATACACAAATTTCTTTTCGACAAAACCGCCGGCTCTGAGAGAAGCATACGAGAAGCCTGTGGTGACACCACCGATACTAGCAAAGCCCTCATATTGTAAGCGACATATTTATATTTAGTTTAACCAAGTTATTTTCTTTTAACCCTGTAGAGTTAGGGTTAAAGATTCGTGCAAATGCAGAGTCGATATACCTATTCATTATGCTCATGTATTCTTTGCAGGTTAGTGAAAGAAAACAGAGTTAAAAGGTTTGGCAGTGGCGGGGAGCCGATCCCTATGTGTATATGGTCCCATCACCATAGTCTTGGATTTGGATTTAGATTTGGATTTCCCCCATTCTGCTCCATTGCGTTTGCAGCCATCTCTCTGCAGGACTGGAAGGAAACATGTCAGGTGTAATTAAGTAACTCTGTGGCAAGGACGTGTGTTGCAGGAGTTGTTAGATATAGTGGAAGGTAGTTCAGCCCATAGTTTCTGATATTAAAAAAATGTGATAGTCATGTGTGATTTTTGTCCTCATGTGTGCTAACGTTTGGTTTTGGTAGGTGGCACTGGATTTGGAAATCGCCTGGTTACTGTTTACCATGTGATGTTGTGCCCGCCATTGATACCTATGGTGTTCTCTGTGTAACCGCCGTTTTGTTTTATAAAGCAAAAACTTGAACATTGGATCCACTCTTTCTTGAACGTTGGATTCAGTGTATTAGTTTAGGTAAGTTTTTGTTTTTGTGGATAGCTTCACTGGGGGAAATATCCAGATTAATTATGGTCAGTGGAAGACAAATATATTGGGCTAAGTCAGGGTCTGATATGTGAATAATATAGGTTACTTTAATATCACCTCATGTTATAACTAAGAAATTTTTTATCCAATTCTGTTATAACATGTGTCAAGCGTGATAATAGGATTACCTTTCCGCACAAATCAATCTAACATGACAACTGCGTGCCTTTTATGATGTTAATATGTGTCACTACTAAATAATATAATAAAAATAATATAATATAAGGACTAATTATAAAAGAGTATTAAATTATTTATTATATAAATATAATTGAAAAATATTAATAATTAATATAAATTTATTAATGAAAAATAGTATTAATTAATATAAATGTATTGTAGCTTACGTATTTTAATTTTGATTTTGTTTTTTAATATTATAAATATTTTATGAAAAAATATATATTACGTTTGTTTAATACAAATTAAATTTATTCTCATTTATTTTATTATAATTATTTTTATTTTTTATTATTATAATAATATTTTTATTTTCATAATTATATTTCATCTATTTTCTCTAACTTAATTTATTAATTAATGTAATTTTCATGTTATTTTCTATACAATATCTAGAAAGATGTCATATATAATTCATTAAATGTATTAATTAATGTAATTTTCATGTTATTTTCTATACACTATCTTGAAAGATGTTATATTTAGTTCATTAAATATAAAAATAAGAAAAACATATAGGTAGTTTGTCTATTCAAAATTGACCAAAATAATAAAGTATGATTGAATCAAAATTAATAAAGTGTGATTGATTTTTTTTTTTTTGGGTTATTGCAGACATACATATCTATACTTTACAATTTGTCTACTCAATGTTGTAAAAAATTAATTATACATTACAATTTGTCTTCTCAATGTTGTAAAAAATTAATTATACTTTACAATTTGTCTACTCAATATTGTAAAAAATTAATTAACTTTTATTGAAGGTTTTGGTTTTTGTTTTTATTTGAATATACTATATATCATGCCAAGTAGATTTAATATTTTTAAATTAATTTATTTAATAAAACTCATTAATTTATTGTTATTTTAAAATGGAGTTGTTTTTAGTGTAATTTTTTGGACTTTCTAGTGCTGGAATCCTGCGAAAAAAATTGAGGTGAAATTTTGTTTTGTGATATTTAAATTGGTTTTTTTACTATATATATGGATTCACCACCCTCAAAAAATCTCTAGAGCACTTCCATTATGCAACACCCTAAAAAAACCCTAGAGCACTTCCATTCTGCATATATGGATTCAACACTCTAAAAAACCCCTAGGGCACTTCCATTGTGCATATATGGATTGAGCACCCTAAAAACCCCTAGGTCACTTCCATTGTGTAGGGGTTACCCATCAAGCTTGTGATTTCAATAAATTCCTGCCGGATTTTAGAAAAATTAGAGGGAAAAAGTTTCAAAAACTTTCATTAAAGACAACTAGTTTTAAAAATATCTTAATTTAAAATTTATTAAGAAAAAATAATATTAAAAATATAAATAAAATCATGTGAGAAAATTAATGTAATGGGGCAAGTAGTGTGCAATTTAATTTTTGATTAAAAAAATTAATTATTAAAAAAAAATATGGAGAAGATTCCCTATCCAGTTTTTTTTAATGTGACTTTTCGAAAAAGTTTTCAAGGTTATTTTTCCGATCTAATTTTTGTGAGGAAATTATTGAAATCACAAATTTAATGGGTAAACTCTCCACAATAGAAGAACCCAGCAGCCCCCCTGACACGTAACTACGTAACTACCAGCAAACCTCTGGGAGAATACCAATTGTCCTCCTCCACGTTATATTAACTATATATATAGATTAAAATGAATATTACAATATTTTCAAATTGAGGCGATAGAAATCAATATAAATTACATGTCACTTCTTTATAATATATAAAACACATTTTTATGAATATGAATATAAAAAACATCTCTAATATACTCATAAATTGTTTTTAATTATTTAATTATTAAATTCAAACTATTACAACTTTATTATTAATAAATTTATATAAAATTATTATTGATAAATACTAAATTTTAAATTAAATTAATTTTAAAAATAAGATTTTATTATTTTAAATTATTTAAATTTTAATCTAACAAGTGAAATTATTTTTTTTTTCCTCGAGAAAAAAGCGTATTTTTATTACTACAGATGAGTACAAAAATACAGTGAGAAACACAGATATGTGTTCGAGAGAGACAAACTCAATGAGCTTGTTTACAAATTCAGATGCAAAGTGTAGCATGCCATTGCGGAAACTGGCTTTACAAGCTGTTTATGAGAAACAAAACTGTTCAAATGACCCTATGTATAAAGCTGATCAAGCAAGAAAACCAACCTCACTGCTCTGCTGACAAGTAGGTCGGCCTAAATGTCAGGAAGGGAAAAATCACTGCTCAACAGGAAACGAGCATATTAATCATTCATCAGACGAGCCAACAAGTAGGCTCACAGTAAAAAATCTCATAATCTGTCCGAATCACCGCCCAGGGGACCCGCATGCTCTGTTTTCATATTAAAAAGGAGGCAGCCCCCTGTAGAAAACCTTCAGTGTTGAACAGCGAATGGAATACCAAAGTTTCGCAATCTCCAGTAGCAAAAAGATGGGACAGTTAAATAAAAGATCCACCCCACGGCAACTAGGTATGAGCAACCCGAAAAATGTGCACAAAACAGTTCACCAGGTGTGAAACACCCCGAATTGTGAGCACAAAACAGCCTGTTTAATAACAGTTCCACCCAACAGCAATCAAATAAGTGCCTCCTGTAGGCGAAAGGTTCCTTGTCATAAAGAATAACACAGTGGCCACTCAGTCAAACAAGGATATATGTAAATATTCAGAGATAGTGCCATCCCTATGTTCTCTGATCCTCCAGGAACCCACGTCCTGTTGGATCCCTCGCTTCGAAGCTCGATCTGCCAAATCATTATTTTCTCGGTAAATATGTTGACAAGAGAAAGTTTCAAATGAGGAAAGGATCTCCCTAATAGAACGAAGCAGGTGTTGTAGATGGTAGACACTAACAAGTGAAATTATATATAGAAAACATTGAAATTAATAAAGAAATCATAATATATTTTAGATTAATCACATCATTAAGATTTGGTTTATGTACAGGAACAAACCAAAAATCAATAAAAGAAATAAAATTTTTCTCTTTCACATGTTATGATTTTAAGCCTTTTAAGATTATTAAATTTAATTAAAATAATATTTTTGTTCTTATAATTAAAAAAATTAATATATTTTTATTATACTAATAAATTATTAATCAATTAATTATTTATTTTTAATAATAATCTATCAACCTTATAAAAATCTCATTTTCAACTTTCATCTATTAATTACAACATATCTATTAAGAAATCAGTTCAATTAATTATAAGAATAAACCATTTTTAATAATAACCTACCAACTTTTTAAAAATCTCACTTTCAACCTCCATCTATCAATTACAACAAATCTATTAAGAAATCAATTCAATTAATTTTAACAATGACAAAAACATCTTTATCAACCAATTCAATAAAATTGCAATAATGTCAAATATATTTATATATTGTTTTTAATAAAAATAAAATATTTTAAAATCTTGAAATTTAATATATTATTTTTAATATAAATATTTTATTTATAAATATTATAAAGCCTTAATCTATATTAGGTATAATTTTATTTTCAAACTTTCAAGATTGGGTTCATAAGTGAATTTTTAACTATATAACATTTAATATAAGATCAGTGATGTTATATAAGATCAACTCACTAATATTGTAACAAGGTAAATCCCTAATAGATTTAAAATTTTGAAATTTAATACATTATCTTTAACAAAAATATTGTATTTATAAATATTATAAAGAAATATTTTATTTATAAATATTATAATTCCTAGTCATAACTGAATTTTTAACTATATAACATTTAATATAAGATCAACTGATTGATATTGTAACCAGGTAAATTCTTCTTTATTTATTCATTTATTGACTCACAATTTTGAAATTTAATGCATTAAAAGGATTTTATTTATAAATATTATAAAGAAATATTTTATTTATAAATATTATAACGCCTTAATATAGATTAAGTAAAATTTTCTAATTTTGAAGGTTGAGCTAATAGGCGAATCTTTAACTATATCACATTTAGTATAAAATCAAATCAGTGATATTGTAACCAGGTAAATCTCTCTTTATCTATTTATTGATTTATGAAAACTTTCCAGTAATACTTTTAATAAAAAATTTACTTTTCTAAATTTAAAAGCTATACATAATCATTTATATAAATAAAAAAATAATGTATATTATTATTTTTTTAATATATTAATAATAATGAGATTTTTTTTATTAAATGAAAATATATACGTTGTATTTGACAAATACATTAATAAATACATTATCATAAGTTTATGTTTTTTATACTAATTTTTTCTATCCAAAATAAAAAAATTCACCAAAAATGAAGCATGAACAAAGTGAGGATTGAACATGTATCCTAAGCAGCTAAACCAATTCATTACCAGAACTTTTGCTGGCCAACAGACCAAATCTCTGGGGCTTAAATAAACATACTTACCAAAAGTTATTTTTCATCATTATTTATATTTTATTAGCACTTATGTAAGAGTAAAATTGTAAATGTGTAGATTTATTACTAGTTACTACCCACCAAAATTTATGCAAGTCATGCTTCAATAGGCAATTAAGACTTCACATCTCAATTTATTACTTCTAGGCCTATGGAATTTGATTTATTTATTAAATTCTATTAATTTAGCATTGACCCATGTTAATTATAATTTTTTATGCAATTTTTTGCATAACATAATTTCTAACTTGAGTGGTAGGGACTAAGCTACCTTGCAACCCTTTTAATATGGACATTGAAATATATTACTTGTGGCTGATAGGAGAATATTTGTTTGTTATTAATATATTTTTGTTTTAAATATTACATGTAAATTGAAGATAGAATTAAATACCCTGATGGATATCAATAATATTATTTTGGATTTACTCCATATTAAGTAATGAAGTACATTGCTCCATACAAAAAAAATAAATAAATATTTTTTTATAAAAAAATTATGTAAAATTATGGTGAAATTGAAGTATTTTATTTATGGACAACATTAGTTTTTTTTAAATGTAAAGTTATGTGACAACATCACTGCCATACTGGGTTGTAGAGCACCTCTTTGCTTAATTATTCACTCAAGCAAAGAGGTTTTTGGAGGTGAATATTTTCCAATAGAGCCCTCACCATAAAGTAACATTTACAATACATACACTCGTGATTTATGATGAAAATTGATGTTGCATTCAATTTATAATTAGAATTATTACTAAGTAATGAAGGATGACCTTAATTGGCCATTAACCATCAATTCACCAAATTTCAGATTGCATTCTAGGGTGCACATCCTTCAACTTCTTTATTATTGTGCTTATAACTCTTAATAGAGATATATTTTGTTTCCTTGGTGACACATTTTAAGAGATTATCGAAAAACTTATCTCTTCGATATAAATATTTAAGCATGTGTTAAATGATAATTAGAGAGCCCCCAACACAAATGAGAGAAAAAACTTGATTTTATTTAGCAAAACAGATATAATTGGACATTTCATGATTATTTTTCATCTTTCTTAAACCTAGATCAATACTCTAAAAAAAAATTCACCAACACCAAAATATGACTACTCCCCCTACCATTTCTTTATCATATATTTTAATAATATTATTTTTAAAATAATTTTAACTAGCAATTGCACCACATGTTGCAAAAGAAACGCCGTAAAGAAATAGCATAGGAAATAGTAGCCTAGAAGAAACAAGTTGTTGCAGAGAAGGAGCCATTGTGAAGGAATGAAAGACATTTTTTGCTTCCATGGAAGAAGGTCGTGGAGGTTTCAAAGATATTGATGATAAGAGTTATCAACCAGAAAATTTTGTTATATATATTGAAATAGGCAATTGTGGGTGAAAACATATATATAAACCAACATAATATGTTCACATATATAAAAAAAATTATATATATTGAAATAGGAAATTGGGAGTGAAAATCCTTTGGTACTTAATAATCCTCTGAAACAAGCATGAAATGAGCATGTAACTCAAATAAGATATTTTAAACACATTCAAGTACAATCTATCTAGCATATATGTAAACAAAGAGAATTTTTATTAACAGAAATAGAGTTTACACCAAGTTCATCTACATATTCGAGCATTAATTTCATGCTTGTCATAAATTTTATATTGTATATGAATAACAATAGTCTTGGTATACAAGAAAGTGAATGCCATTTGGGGTTCATTGCAACCTTGGATATATTTTGTGAGTTGTTGTGATTTTTTTCTAGTGGCTAAAACTTATTTTTGGTTGTCACCTCGTTATCATGATTCAAAACATTGTTATCATCTCAGATCCTTATAGCATTAGATATATTTTGTGAGCTAATGTGATGTTTTATTCGTCATAATGATTCAAAAATCAGTTATTATACCACACTATTGACTTTCTCATTGTCTGTTTTGTTTATGAACCCTTTAAAAAAACCACATAAGCATTTGATTTTACACTCTGATCTCCCCAACATGGGTGGGGGTTTCAAAAATTGGAGAGTAAATTGAGCAGTTATTGCTAGAAATTGTTGTATAAGATGGGAAATTTGGATGGTTTGTAGAGAATATGGATGTCATAATAGATATCTATTTTTAATTTTTAGTGTCTCTCGCCACCATTCATCTAATATGATCCATTTCAACTAAGAACATCAATAGATATCTATGTGAATGATAGCTTATGACATCCTTGTCCATTTTATTTGATTGTGGATCAGGTTACAAACTAATACTTTGTAAAATACCTAGCCATTTTCTTTGATTGTGGATCAGGTTATAAACTAGAATTATGGTTTATTTTCTTAAATCCAAACTTGGTTTATCCTTTCTCTATATACATAAGAAACAAAAAATACAAAGTAATTTCACAATTTTAAGTTATAGTTTTATATTTTATAATGACAAATCTAGTTTCTTATTAAAATATTTTACACACATATATTTATTGAAATAAATTATATTGTGAATATGTTTTCTCCTATTATTTGAATACAAAATTATTGTACTCCGTACTCATTAAAGAAAATTTATTAATAAAGAATTGAATGCCAAAGAACTGATTTTTTGATGTATAAATTATTTGTTTTAATTGTCGTTGAATTTCCATTACCTATTATATTCAAACCCCATGGGTAGGTATTGAACACGGGGGCCAACTTTAGGTAAATAAACATTCACATTGTCAACTTGGAAAAAAAATTATAATCCTAAAATTGTCTTACCTAATCATATTTTTAAATATATAATTGAGTTCCATTTATTTAAAACAAAGGCAATATTAAGAACCTCCCAGAGTTATAAAAGGTAATTGAAATGAAAAATAAAAAATCTCCTCATGACAACATACAAATGTTAATCTTAATTGAATCATTAAAAAACTAAAAAGGGATAATATAAAGTATCACAATTTTCCAATCAAAACTAAATCCTCCTATACAAAACAATGATGGCTTTAATCAGTTCAAAAGCAGTAAAAACAAGTTTACTGAGAAAGCACTGAGAGAGATTTGGAAGCAACTATTGAATTGGTTAAAATGTCTTTCTCTATGGCATTGGATATTGGGCATAGACAACTGTTGAATTGGTGAACATGTCTTGCTCTATGGTGTTGGATATTGGGCATAGCTTTCTTGATATTGTATACAAGACTGTAAATTTGCATGTAGCTTATACTACATAAACCATGAAATTGTCAACATTTAGAGCACATTTGCCATCACATTTTTAGAGAAAATTATAATAGAGTATCACATTTTTCTTATCATATCTAAATTTTCCTATATGCAACAAATACCTTGTGCCTCATAGTTTAAATTTGTGCACGGAGGAGGAGAGGAGTGTCAAGGTGCAAGATAGCATAAGAAGAGAAAGAAGAATTTTGTTTGGGACATGAGAACCTTGTTTGGGACTTCAAATAGATTAATTCTCTGCACATTTAGACTCAAAGCTTAATAAAACAAAACTCACCATACTTTTTTGCAACCTTGGATATATTCTGTGAGTTGTTGTGATTTTTTTTCTTGTGGCTAAAACTTATTTTTGGTTGTCACCTAGTTATCATGATTCAAAACATTGTTATCATCTCAGATCCTTATAGAATTAGATATATTTTGTGAGCTAATGTGATGTTTTGTTTGTCACAATGATTTGAAAATCAATTATTATACCACACTATTGAATTTCTCATTGTTTGTTTTGTTTATGAACCCTTTAAAAAAACCACATGAACGTTTGATTTTACACTTTGATCTCCCCAACATGGGTGGGGGTTTCAAAAATTGGAGAGTAAATTGAGCGGTTATTTTTAGAAATTGTTGTATAAGATGGGAAATTTGGATGGTTTGTAGAGAATATGGATGTCATAACAAATATCTATTTTGAATTTTTAGTGTCTCTTGCCACCATGCATCTAATGGGATCCATTTCAACTGAGAACATCAATAGATCACTATGTGAATGATAGCTTGTGACATCCTAGCCATTTTCTTTTATTGTGGATCAAGTTACAAACTAATACTTTGTGAAATACCTATCCATTTTCTTTGATTGTGGATCAGGTTATAAACTAGAATACACTCTCTCTTTGGAAGACTCTATAATATATATTAGATGAAAGGAAAGGTTATGATAAAACTTGTAAAATAACCCCTTAGGGTTATGTCAACTTACTCTGTTGTTAATCACATAGTGCCAATTTTGTAAAGCTATAATCTACAGTAAGGACTAAGTGGGTTTTTTCTTTTGTAAGTTTTGTTTGAATTGAAAAATAAAAAAAATTATAAAAGCTAAAATTATGTAGTAAAAACTTTGTTTAAAATTTCAAAATAAAAAGTTGAGTAAGTTTGGCATCATATAATATGAAATTTGTTTATGATTATAAAGTAAAAAACATGTAATATTTTTTAGCTACAATTAGGTAATTAAATATATGTATATAGTTTTTTTTTAATAGAAGAAATTTGATATTCATTAACAAAAAAGAATCTTATAGATTATGTATGTAGTTACAAACTATTACAATTAAGTAATTAAAGGTAAATTTAGTGTTATTTAAGAAATAAAAATTATGAACATTCATCATTATTGATCAAGATAAATCATTTCCCCTGAAATAATTTAATAAACTATATTCCACATGAATACCATGGGTCAATACCATGGTTTTTTTTATTGTTTATTATTATTTTTGTTTTTTATTTTATTTTGACCTAGTTAAAATGTTCATTACATTATGTCAATCTTCTTATTTAATTTACTTTTATTTTTATTTTTTTGTAATTTGACATAGTCAAAATGTTAAACATGAAATTGCAGCATTTCTATTATACACCTAAAAGCAATCTAACTTATTAAAAAAAAAACTAACATTATAAAATATATATATATAAAACTATTTACTTGTGGATTTAATGGCCTAAAACATTTCAATCGTCTATCATTTGATCCAATGGCTCAGACATGCACACATTGGCAGCTAGGGAAGTTGTTTTCAAATAAGGTCAATACCATGGGTTGTTTTAATAGTTTATTATTATTTTTGTTTTTTTATTTAATTAACTTTTATTTTTATTTTTGTATAATTTGACATAGTCAAAATGTTAAAAATTACATTACAACATTTCTATTATAAACCTAAAATCAATCTGACTTATTAAAAAAAAAACTAACATAATAAAAAAATAAATATAAAACTATTTACTTGTGGATCTAATGGCCTAAAACATTTCAATCGTCTAACATTTGATCCAATGGATCATACATGGACACATTGACAACTAGGAAAGTTGTTTTCAAATAAGAACGCCTTACGGTGTAATTAAATTATCATAAAAATAATATAAACAAATATTTATAATTTTAAAAATGTAATAATTATTATATTCACATAAATTTTACTCAAAATAAAATACTACACATAGCATAATAATTAATTTTAATCAAAATATAATACTACACATAAATATATATTTATATATATGTATGAATGAGAGTGTGTAGAGCACAATTTCATTTTACATGCCTTTTCAATAATAGTTTATGGAGTATGCATATTTTTAAACTATTTTCCCAAAAAAAATGTTAATGGAATGTGTTTGTTTTTTTTAATAGTTAAAAATAAATTTATTTAAAAATATTAAATTAAATCTAAAATTGTAATATTAATAATTAAAAAAAAAAAAAAAAATTGGGACAATAAGTAAAGTGGAAATGTAGGTTGGGGCCATTTGTCTCCTTTCACGGAATTTAAGAGGAGTGGTGTGCTCAGCTAGCCCCATGCATAAAATATGTGAACTTAATTCTTCATTTTATTTGATGGATAGTCACCCTTAATTATTGTCCTATGAAAAATTCCTTTGTTATTCATAATTTATGTTGGGTATGGCCTCTTTCCTCATCACTAGTGGCATTATTATTTTGGGAGTTTGGTAGTGTTGTAATAGTGCTTGGAGGACAATATGTATTTCAATGGTGTGGCCCTTGGCTTTTCCTAAGCCTGGATCGTCTGACTATGAATTTGAAGAGATGGAGACATAGGCTTGCATGCAAATTATTACAACCCAAAGTACTGAAGGAATAGCTATTCACATGGGAATTTCGATGCAGTACTAGAGCTGAAAGTAGGACATGCATATATTTCATGCTATGAGATGTTATGGAATTCACTGGGGCTAAAGGAAATAGTTTTTGGCAAAGCCACCTTGTACTTAGTGTCTGATAATTATCTAGCTTCGGTGAAACAGGATAGTAGTAGCAGGTTATAGACTTATCTCTCTTTCCCTATTTTCTATTGTTATGGATCTTAGTTATACTGGTTTACGTCTGGTGGTTTCCTTTCAAAGCTTTCTAAGGTGCATTGGGACAATATTTCTAGTGTATCCTGGCATGAGTCTATTTGGAGGTAGTTATTTGTGTCTTCGGTGTATGAGACTTTCTTTTCTTGTGGCCTTGATTTCCCTAAATCCTTTGTACCTTCGGGCTTGACTTCTATTTCGATCCATTTAATTTCAATCTCCTCAAGCTGTGCCTATTGTAGGTAAACTATATTGCTTGATTATTTCTCTATTGATGTAAAATGTCACGGAAATGCATGTGTAGTCATAGGGGTGTTGGGACAGAGGCTAGCAAGGTCATTTGCATGCATAGGCACAAGAAGAAGAATTCAAAAAAATATTTCACTCAACTACTCCTCATTTTATCCACAGAGAAATTGTTTTGCTCGAAACCCTCACCACTCGAGGACCTGACGGGTTCCCTATTTCATTTTACAGAGCCTATTGGAGCCTCATCAAAAAAAAATCTCATGAAATGATACACTGGGCTCATCGAAAGAAGAAAATCGGGGGTTATACTAACTCCACCTTCCTAGCCCTCATACCCAAAGAAAATCGTCCATCCTCCTTTTCTCGTTTCAGGCCAATCTCCCTCTGCAATGCCTCCTATAAAATCATCACCAAAATCCTGGCCACTCGCCTCAAGCCACACATAAACAACCTCATCTCAAAGAATCAAGGTGGATTCATATCGTAAAGGCTAATCTCTGACTCTATTCTCCTCGTCTAGGAAGCCATTCACTCCATCATATCTCGTAACGAAAAGGGCTTCATCCTTAAGATTGATCTCGCCAATGCTTTTGACAGGGTAAGGCACTCTTTCCTTTTAGCTGTCTTGCATAAATTG
This sequence comes from Pinus albicaulis, assembly GCA_034641835.2. Lineage (NCBI taxonomy): Eukaryota > Viridiplantae > Streptophyta > Pinopsida > Pinales > Pinaceae > Pinus > Pinus albicaulis. Next base: position 1,032,541,295 of record CM076580.1, read on the forward strand.
GGGTTCAATCAGATTTTCATTGATCTTATCAAATCCTGTATCTCCGGGGCTTGGATTTCCCCTCTTGTAAATGGAAGACCTGCTCCTTTTTCCAATCCTCAAGAGGGCTTCGCCAAGGCTTCCCCCTCTCCCCTTATTTATTCATTATTATGGTTGACTCTTTTAGTATGGTTCTTGACCACATGAAGCGGGTCGGTCTCATCACAAGGATAAAATATGGAAATGGAGTTCGTAATATGAATCACTCCCAATTCGCTGATGACACCTTGTTAATGGGAGCAGCCTCCACAACTATAGCTCATCAATTCAAAAAATTTCTGGACAGATTTATGCACTGTTCTGGAGGGCTGACCAACTTCAAGAAAAGTTATTTCTATGGCTGGAATGTCTCCAGACAAACTTTACACAGCATCAACAGCATTTTTGGGGTACCACTCAAGTTAAATTGGGATTATTTTAGCTACTTGGGCATGCCTGTCAGCATCAACTTCTTAAATACTGAGATATGGAACGTGACCATTGATAAAATGAAGAGGAAAGTGAACCAATGGGGCTCATCATGGCTGAATCATGCGGGACGCCTCACCCTCCTCAAGTCTGAGCTATCCTCCCTCTTGCTCTATCAATTTACTCTTTTGCAAGCCCTGGCCAGCATTCATAAAAAAATGGAGGCTATCATTCGACATTTCCTATGGCATGGGGGAAAACAAGAAAAAAAAATACAACTTAGTCAAGTGGAATCAAGTCATCCAAGACCAGGAACATGGAGGCATTGGTGTTCGCTCGCCCAAAATCATGAATAAAACCTTTGGGGGTAAGATAGTTTAGAGATTTATCAATGGGGAATAAACATGGTGGAAATAGGTGCTCGAAGTCAAATACTTAAATTTTCCAAGATAGCAATTACTTCAGCAAGACATCCCCAACAGGCAATGCACCAAAATCTGGTCCTCTTGCAAAAAAATCCATCCCCCTCCTAGCAGAAAACCTCTCTAAAGTTCTGAAAGGAGGCACATCCATCAACATCAGCCAGGATCGCATCATGGGAGGTATTCCCATCATTGAAAGACCAAGCACACAGAACATTCTTCGACATTTGGACAGTATGGGCGTCAAATTCCTAAATCAGATATCTAAATGGGATAACAGAAATCAATCGTGGATCGGATGGCAATTTCCTTCTATCCCTCTCCTTCTCAATGAAGAACTCAATAAGTTGCAACTCCATCTGCATGGTATAGCTCCTGTCCAGCGAAATGCATTGGATGGATTCCGTTGGGATCCCACAGGAAAAGCCTACACCATCAAGTCTACCTACCAATTCCTTTGCAAAGAGAAATTTCCAGCCCCTAATTGGCCTATATGGAAAATGGTATGGTGCTCTGAAGTCATCCCAAAGGTTAAATTCTTCATTTAGACCTTGCCGAAAGGAAAACTCCTCACTGCTTACAATCTCCAGAAAAGGGGGGTCATAGGTCCTTCTATCTACCCCAACTGTCAAAACGCTGCAGAGACTATATCCCACCTCTTTCTTAGGTGCCCCTTCGCCACTCTCTGCTAGTCTGCCCTCACTACCTACTTCAAGCCTGATATCAATCAAGATGTCACTGTTGCAAATTTCCTTCTCCAATGGGAAAGAAGATTTCCTTGGAAAAATAAAAAGACCAATCTCCCAAGCAGGGTCTAGAACACCCTTCCGCTCACTGCCCTTTGGCATATCTGGCTCTCTCGGAATAATAAGATCTTCCGAGGCAAATAACCTTCACTTAGGAAGCTCTGCAACAAATCCTGGAGTCTCGTCACAGAAATCTTTACTGCCAAAAGTAATTATAGGATCGACACCTCACACCTAAGTGTCGATGAAAGAATTTTTCTCTGCGAGCTAATATTCAGAGGTAACAGGCATGCTATTCCCTCCGCTCCTTATTTCTCCTCCCCTTGGAAAATTCGTCTTAAGGAAAACGCCTTCAAAGACTGGATAAAAGACAGAGGCAAACCTACTCTATTTTTTGATGGTGCCTCGAAATTGAATCCTGGCATCGCCGGCATAGGGGGCATCATCATAAGCACATATGGGAATGTGATATTATATTTTGAATGGAGCCTTGTATCACTATCCAACAACAGAGCCGAAGCTCTGGCCCTCTATCAAGGTCTAATCCAACTTAAAAAACACAGACTGGACAATGCCATCATTCTAGGCGACTCAACGATTGTCATACAGTCCATGATTAGAAAGCGGTCCACATCAAACGTCGCCCTGGAGAAAATCCTCAACAGATGCCTCATCCTCCTCAGTGATTTGAATGGTATCACATTTTATCACATTTTAAGATTGCTCAATAGCGACGCAGATCGTTTAGCCAACCGTGCCTGCACTCGATCTCCGGGCCACCTCCTTTGCAATGATGCCCCGTCCTTATCTCCTCCCCCCTAATCATGATCTTCACCCCCTTCAAATCTCCTGCGATCCTCTCCTCTGCAATTTTTGATACCGCCTGCGCCCTCAGATGCTTTTCTCTCTTCACCCCCGTGACTCTCCTACTCTGGACCTCCCTCAGCCCGATCTCTCTTCTCCCACTCGACTCTATAAATTCTCCCTCCCACTGCTCTTCACTTCACCCCTGTCCCGACCCCCTGCTGTCTCTCTCGGCGCCCCTTCAAGCTCTCGGTCCCCTTGGTGATTGCCTACGCATCCCTTTGTGCCCTCCCTTCCCCTTTCACTTCTTCCTTGCCCCTCTGGTTATCCTGCACCTCCATCTTCCCATATCTGGTTCTAGTCCTTGGTTTCTGCTTGCAGATATCATCTCTATCTTAATCTCCTGGTCCTCTTAGAACAGAATGTCCAGAAGAAAAAATTGCTTCCATTGTGCTGACTTACAGGCGGAACTTTAACAAATTCGTGGTCATCAGAAGACCATGGATGCTAAGCTGAAGAACAACGTCAAAGCCCTGGAGGACAGACATCAAACCAATGTTAACTTCTTCCTCTCAAGGGTCTCATCCCTCCAGGATCAGTTTGAAGAGGTCTCAAATAGGTGCGCCCATGTCGAGGAGTCGGTCCAAATCCTGAAATACGTGCTTGAACAATGCACTGTCCCCAGCACCAGCTCCAACAACATAAGAAATGCGGGGAATGACGAGAATCTTGAACTCTCTACAACCAGGCAAATCAGTCACATTAACATAGATTAGCTCTCCTCCCTTTTTAATCATGTCTTTTAAATATTCATTTCTTCTCTTTCAGTTCGTCCATATCTACAATTTCATAGCATCTTTGTATTTTCCGAATGCTAGAAACAAAAGGTTTGTAACCTCCAGCTGTAGCTACTATCATTTAGCATTACAGACAGCTCTTATTGTAATCATGGAGCCCTAGCTCCCTCTTTTTTCTTTTTGAAATACAACTAGCAACCGATTTTGTCAAAAAAAGAGAGTTTAAACTAGTAGATTTTAGTTCTATAATTATTAATATGAATAATATTAACAAGAAAAGTTGTAAATAAAAAGTGTTGAATAATGGTTCTACCTAACAGCGAAATCAAGTCGCAAGTCGCAAATTGTATGCCAGACTTATGACATTCCAATCAATTTTATATGTTGGTAATTTCTTTGTAAACCAACGAAATATTTGAATATCACATGTAAAGTTATATTCTTATTATTTATAGCAAAAAATAATTAGTATACATTACAAACAAATTTAATATGACTTGAATATATAATTCTTAGATGTTTAAGTTGTGATTCATTTTATGTAAAGGAGTTTTCTCTTATTATCAAAAATTTTAGATCTAATTAATTCCTATATTGGTGTGTGGTTGAGATATTCTCTCAACCAATTGATTGTGTGTCTGACCTAAATGTGTATGTGCTTGAGGACCGTATAAATTGAAATTAAATTGAATGAGTTTTTGAGGCACTTAATTTAAATTCTTTAACACATTTAAACATGAATTTAACTCATAAAATGCATAAATTAGAGAGAAACAAAGCCATAACAGTAACCACAATATTTTATTTTTATTAAAAACAATTTATAAGGATTTTTGACATTATTGCAATTTTATTGAATTGGTTGATAAAGATGTTTTTGTCATTGTTAAAATTAATTGAATTGATTTCTTAATAGATTTGTTGTAATTGAAAGATGGAGGTTGAAAGTGAGATTTTAAAAAGTTGGTAGGTTATTATTAAAAATGGTTTATTCTTATAATTAATTGAATTGATTTCTTAATAGATATGTTGTAATTGATAGATGAAAGTTGAAAATGAGATTTTTATAAGGTTGATAGGTTATTATTAAAAATAAATAATTAATTGATTAATAATTTATTAGTATAATAAAAATATATTAATTTTTTTAATTATATTAACAAAAATATAAATATAAATATATATATATATAATCGGAACAAAAATATTATTTTAATTAAATTTAATAATCTTAAAAGATTTAAAATCATAACATGTGAAAGAGAAAAACTTTATTTCTTTTATTGATTTTTGGTTTGTTCTGTACATAAATCAAATCTTAATAATGTGATTAATCTAAAATATATTATGATTTCTTTATTAATTTCAATGTTTTCTATATATAATTTCACTTGTTAGATTAAAATTTAAATAATTTAAAATAATAAAATCATATTTTTTAAATTAATTTAATTTAAAATTTAGTATTTATCAATAATAATTTTATATAAAATTTATTAATAATAAAATTGTAATAGTTTGAATTTAATAATTAAATAATTAAATACAATTTATGAGTATATTAGAGATGTTTTTTATATTCAAATTCATAAAAATGTGTTTTATATATTATAAAGAAGTGAAATGTAATTTATATTGATTTTATCGCCTCAATTTGAAAATATTGTAATATTCATTTTAATCTATATATATAGTTAATATAATGTGGAGGAGGACAATTGGTATTCTCCCAGAGGTTTGCTGGTAGTTACGTGTCAGGTGGGCTGCTGGGTTCTTCTATTGTGGAGAGTTTACCCATTAAATTTGTGATTTCAATAATTTCCTCACAAAAATTAGATCGGAAAAATAACCTTGAAAACTTTTTAGAAAAGTCACATTAAAGAAAACTAGATAGGGAATCTTCTCCATATTTTTTATTAATAATTAATTTTTTTAATCAAAAATTAAATTGCACACTACTTGCTCCATTACATTAATTTTCTCACATGATTTTATTTATATTTTTAATATTATTTTTGCTTAATAAATTTTAAATTAAGATATTTTTAAAACTAGTTGTCTTTAATGAAAGTTTTTGAAAGTTTTTCCCTCTAGTTTTTCTAAAATCCTGTAGGAATTTATTGAAATCACAAGCTTGATGGGTAACCCCTACACAAAGGAAGTGACCTAGGGGTTTTTAGGGTGCTCAATCCATATATGCACAATGGAAGTGCCGTAGGGGTTTTTTAGAGTGTTGAATCCATATATGCAGAATGGAAGTGCTCTAGGGGTTTTTTAGGGTGTTGCACAATGGAAGTGCCCTAGAGATTTTTTGAGGGTGGTGAATCCATATATATAGTAAAAAAACCAATTTAAATATCACAAAACAAAATTTCACCTGGATTTTTTCGCAGGATTCCAGCACTAGAAAATCCAAAAAATTACACTAAAAACAACTCCATTTTAAAATAACAATAAATTAATGAGTATTATTAAATAAATTAATTTAAAAATATTAAATCTACTTGGCATGATATATAGTATATTCAAATAAAAACAAAAACCAAAACCTTCAATAAAAGTTATTTAATTTTTTACAATGTTGAGTAGACAAATTGTAAAGTATAATTAATTTTTTACAACATTGAGTAGACAAATTGTAAAGTATAGATATGTATGTCGGCAATAACCCCAAAAAAAAATAAAAAAATTCAATCACACTTTATTAATTTTGATTCAATCATACTTTATTATTTTGGTCAATTTTGAATAGACAAACTACCTATATGTTTTTCTTATTTTTATATTTAATGAACTAAATATAACATCTTTCAAGATAGTGTATAGAAAATAACATGAAAATTACATTAATTAATACATTTAATGAATTATATATGACATCTTTCTAGATATTGTATAGAAAATAACATGAAAATTACATTAATTACTAAATTAAGTTAGAGAAAATAGATGAAATATAATTATGAAAATAAAAATATTATTATAATAATAAAAAATAAAAATAATTATAATAAAATAAATGAGAATAAATTTAATTTTTATTAAACAAATGCAATATATATTTTTTCATAAAATATTTATAATATTGAAAAACAAAATCAAAACAAATTAAACTCACCTACAATACATTTATATTAATTAATACTATTTTTCATTAATAAATTTATATTAATTATTAATATTTTTCAATTATATTTATATAATAAATAATTTAATACTCTTTTATAATTATAATTAGTCCCTATATTATATTAATTTTATTATATTATTTAGTAGTGACACATATTAACATTATAAAAGGCACGCAGTTGTCATGTTAGCTTGATTTGTGGGGAAAGGTAATCCTATTATCACGCTTGACACATGTTATAACAGAATTGGATAAAAAATTTCTTAGTTATAACATGAGGTGATATTAAAGTAACCTATATTCTTCACATATCAGACCCTGACTTAGCCCAATATATTTGTCTTCCACTGACCAGAATTAATCTGGATATTTCCCCCCAGTGAAGCTATCCACAAAAACACAAAAACAAAAACTTATCCACAAAAACACAAAAACAAAAACTTACCTAAACTAATACACTGAATCCAACGTTCAAGAAAGAGTGGATCCAATGTTCAAGTTTTTGCTTTATAAAACAAAATGGTGGTTACACAGAAAACACCATAGGTATCAATGGCGGGCACAACATCACATGGTAAACAGTAACCAGGCGATTTCCAAATCCAGTGCCACCTACCAAAACCAAACGTTAGCACATGAGGACAAAAATCAAACATGACTATCACATTTTTTTAATATCAGAAACTATGGGCTGAACTACCTTCTGCTATATCTAACAACTCCTGCAACACACGTCCTTGCCACAGAGTTACTTAATTACACCTGACATGTTTCCTTCCAGTCCTGCAGAGAGATGGCTGCAAATGCAATGGAGCAGAATGGGGAAAATCCAAATCTAAATCCAAACCCCAGTCCAAGACTATGGTGATGGGACCATATACACATAGGGATCGGCTTGCCCGCCACTGCCAAACCTTTTAACTCTGTTTTCTTTCACTAACCTGCAAAGAATACATGAGCATAATGAATAGGTATATTGACTCTGCATTTGCACGAATCTTTAACCCTAACTCTACAGGGTTAAAAGAAAATAACTTGGTTAAACTAAATATAAATATGCCGCTTACAATCTGAGGGCTTTGCTAGTATCGGTGGTGTTACCACAGGCTTTTCGTATGCTTCTCTCAGAGCCGGCGGTTTTGTCGAAAATAAATTTGTAGATAGCGATGGAACAACTTCCATCTCTCTCGTTCTCTGCTTCGCCGCATTTCCTTTCGTTGCGTCCTGATCTAGGCATCGCCTTAGCAAACATCGGGTCGCGCGGTTATTACGATAGAAATTGAAATTTCGTTTGGGCGGGTTTCAAATTCATACAAAAAATTGCGCGGGTTTCAAATTCAAATTCAAATGTGCGTCCCATTAAATGTCGTATTTTGTATATACCGTATTGTATACCTAGCGTTCACGACATCGTAGTGGTGGCGACGGGCCATCAAATTCTTCCTCGTCTGTATTGCTATGCCCATCCATAAATAATTCATCAATTCTTCTTCGTCCGTATTGCTATTGCTATGTCAGGTCTCGGCGGATGGGCAGCGAAGTTTTCCGACGGGCAAGGTTTCCAGACCAAAACGCGGCCCCGGTAGACTACTCCTTTTGAAAAAGGTTCAGATATTTTAAAAAACAATTATTTTTTTTTAGCAAAGGTTCCATTCTTTAATAGTGCAGATATCTCAAAAGTAATGAAATTTTCAAACAATAGTCATGGTGGCCTTTTAATATTTACCTGGTCACTCTTTTCTACCAAATCAATAAAAAAGCCATATCGAATAAAAGCATAAGGACTGTGGATTCAAGTTCTGAAATTCTAAAATATATGTATTGCAAAACCAAGATGGGATTCAAAATAAATTCTTTTCGAAAATCTCGGCGTATTCAAGATATTTTGTATTCTGCCTATTGTATTTTATCCTTGTAAATGTTTATTCATTTGCCTATACTTTTTATTTAAATTCATGAATAAAATTACAATTTCTGTCTGTGCAAATAACATCACGACCGACCTAGATAAACAACGGTCACCAAATTAGTATCCCTAGAGATATTCAGACATTATTTGAGTTGGATGCCATACAATTGCACACCTTCAATAACAAATTTGATAGCGAACGACATGGATCAGAGCGAAGTCTCGCGATCATTTCAAACTTTTGGTGAACAAAACGTCATGGACACCTTGCCTCCTAAATCCTTTGTGCTGGAAACTCCCAGGCTTGCAGCAGTGCCACTCATTATTCATTTCATAACATTCTTCTCTGCTTTCTAAATATTTTTGTGTAAAACTTTCACAAACTTAAATTTATAAGATTTTAGAATATTCTCAAAATTTACATATCTAAAAATGTTCTAACTTACAATAATGCTATACATTAATCATTCCATAAATAAAAAACAAATCACATCACCCAAAAGTATATAAATATATATACAGACATGCTCACCTTCAATCCTCTAATTCAGGTTAAAAAATAATGAATAAAAACTACTCATAAGAATAGAGTAGATTTGGAAAATATATTGAAATCCAGTAAACAAAAATGTCAAACAGACATATATCAAATTTATTAAGCGGTGATTGAGTACTCACCTTAATGCCTCCAATGAAATTCAGCAACACTGGAATGCACTGGCGCGTAAGCCTCGAATGAAGCTCAACCACGCCGGTGCTCAGCCACGCCAGTTCATTCAACAGGAGTTCATTGAACAACACTCGAATGAATGATAACTCTCGAATGAACTGACGTTGGTTGAGCACTGGAATTAATGCTCCATTGAAACTGATCGTCTCTCCGATCAACAGCCACTCGAAATAATATTTCCCGTTTCCTCCATAGAAGCTCAAGTAGGTTACTGCAAATCAACCCATTTTGATAAGCTCATCTCAGAGACCGCATTTATAGATCGAATTTCGGTAGCACTCCAATTTTTTCCTTGGCTTCACTACCGAAAGTCCAGGACGCATTATGTCGTGGTTGTCGTTGTGCTTCAAATACAAGACACACCTTAGGATCTTTCACATTCTTTTAAAAATTATGTAAGATTGTGGAGTCTTTCGCAAGGCAGGTGGGTAGGAATTTGAGGGGTTTGAATGTGGTCAGGATTTTAACTCTTTTAACTCTTTTTCTGTTCTTTCTGGATTCCTCCACACATCAGCGAGGAATTTGTCGACAATTGAATATGGTCAGCATTTTAAATTTGCACTATCATGGTTGTCCCTGTGCTTTCACTTCTGAATGGTCTGGAAAAAAAAATAGTACGATTGATGTTTTGCCTTCACGATAAAATATTTCATTTCACAACGTTGTACAATATGGGCAGGCAAGGTTCAATTTAATGAGTATTTATCGATATGTTGTACCACTTGTAGTTGTATAACTCTGGGAAACGATGCGTATAAGACTCTGAATAAAACTCCCCAAAATACATTAATCCATTTGAGAAAAAAAGAAAAAAATAAAAATAAAAATAATGATTTTTGATGAGGTAATTTACTAAATTCAATTGTACTAATTAATTTTTTTCCAAAATTTGGGTATTTCATTGGTTTCGTGGTTTAATACGGCACTTTGCAATTAAGTAAGAATATCCATGTATTCACTTAAAGTAGCACAACCACATTATATTTACTAATGTGGTTGATATAGGCCAATAGGCCTATAATACTAATAATATATATTAATAATATTATAATATATATTAATAATATAATAAATAATAAATATTAATAATATTAATAATATTATTGATATATTAATAATATTATAATAATTATTAATAATATAATAAATAATAAATATTAATAATATTAATATTTATTGATATATTAATAATATTAAACCCAAAAACATAAGAAAGTAATAAACTCTAACAATTAATATATTAAACTCAAGAGATTAATAAAGCATATGAAACAATATTTAAAACAAAAACTTATGGATTTATAAACATTAACAATCAATATTTTAAACGAAAGATATTAATAAATCCAAGGGATAATTAATAATACAAACCCAATGTCATCATAAACCAAAGGTTTAAATATTACAAACCAAAGGAATTGGTGAACCCAAGAGATAAATATTATAAACATAAGGGATCAATATTAAAAACACAAGAGATTAATAAACCCTAAGAATTGATATTTTAAACTAAAAAACCTAATAAATTAATAAACCATAAGAATCAGTATTTTAAACATAAGATATTAACAAACCAACGGGATTATTAACATTATAAAGCAAAAGAACTTATAGACCCAAGGGTTTAATATTATAAACCAAAGGAATCAGCGAACGCAAGGGATAAATATTATAAACCTAACGAATGAATATTAAAAACAATAGAGATTAATAAACCCTAAGAATTAATATTTTAAACTGAAAAAACTAAGAAATTGATAAAGCCTAAGAATTAATATTTTAAACTCAAGACACTAATAAACCCAATGTGTGATTAACATTATAAACCAAAAGAACTAATAAACCCAAGGGTTTAATATTATAAACCAAAGGAATCGGTGAACCCAATGGATAAATATTAAAAACTTAAGGGATCAATAAGACTAAGTGAAATATTAAAAACAATAGAGAATAATAAAACCCAAGGGTTTAATATTATAAACCAAAGGAATTGGTGAACCCAAGGGAAAACCATTACCCAACAAATTATAAACCAAAGGAACTGGTGAACCCAAGGGAATTGATTTAAACATTGAGACAATTGTTGTCACAATGCGACGTTGGACCAACTATGACCATGGTTGGCCATAGCTGATTTTCATATTGAGACAATATTTGTCAGAATGTGACATTTGATCGTGGATGACATTGATCGATTAATCATATTATAAACCAAAAGAACTAATAAACCCAAGGGTTTAATATTATAAACCAAAGGAATTGGTGAACCCAAGGGAAAAATATTAATAGCCTAAGGGACCAATAAGGCGAAGGATCAATAAAATTATTAAAAAAAAATACTCAAGTTGAAGAAATTAATAAACACTAATAATTAACCCAAGGGTTTGTAATATTATAAACCAAAATAACTAATAAACCCAAGGGTTTAATATTATAAACCAAAGGAATTGGTGAACCCAAGGGAATTGATTTAAACATTGAGACAATTTTTGTCACAATGCGACGTTGGACCAACTATGGTTGGCCATGGGTGATTTTCATATAGAGACAATATTTGTCAGAATGTGACATTTGGACATGGATGACATTGATCAATAATTCATAGTATAAACCAAAACAATTAATAAACCCAATGGTTTAATATTATAAACCAAAGGAATTGGTGAACCGAAGGGAAAACCATTAACCAACAAATTATAAACCAAAGGAACTGGTGAACCCAAGGGAATTGATTTAAACGTTGAGACAATTGTTGTCACAATGTGACGTTAGACCAACTATGACCATGGTTGCCCATGTGTGATTTTCATATTGAGACAATTTTTGTCAGAATGTGATATTTGATCATGCATGACATTAATCGATTATTCATATTATAAACCAAAAGAACTAATAAACCCAAGGGTTTAATATTATAAACCAAAGGAATTCGTGAACCCAACGGAAAAATATTAATAACCTAAGGGACCAATAAGGCAAGGATCAATAAAATTATTAAAAAAGTACTCAAGTTGAAGAAATTAATAAACACTAATAATTAACCCAAGGGTTCAATATTATAAACCAAAGGAATTGCTGAACCCAAGGGAATTGATTTAAACATTGAGATAATTGTTGTCAGCCAGCGACGTTGGACCAACTATGACCATGGTTGGCCATGGGTGATTTTCATATTGAGACAATATTTGTCAGAATGTGACATTTGATCATGGACGACATTGATCAATAATTCATATTATAAACCAAAAGAACTAATAAACCCAAGGGTTTAATATTATAAACCAAAGGAATTAGTGAACCCAAGGGAAAACCATTACCCAAAAAATTATAAACCAAAGGAACTGGTGAATTGTTGTCACAATGCGACGTTGGGCCAACTATGACTATGGTTGGCCATGGGTGATTTTCATATTGAGACAATATTTTTCAGAATGTTACATTTGATCATGGATGACATTGATCGATTATATATATATTATAAACCAAAAGAACTAATAAACCCAAGGGTTTGATATTATAAACCAAAGGAATTGGTGAACCCAAGGGAATTGATTTAAATATTGAGACAATAGTTCTCACAATGCGACGTTGGACCAACTATGACCATGGTTGGCCATGGACGATTTTCATATTGAGACAATATTTGTCAAAATGTGACATTTGATCATGGATGACATTGATCGATTATTCATATTATAAACCAAAAGAACTAATAAACCAAAGGGTTTAATATTATAAACCAAAGGAATTGGTGAACCCAATGGAAAACCATTACCCAACAAATTAGAAACCAAAGGAATTGGTGAACCCAAGGGAATTGATTTAAACATTGAGACGACTGTTGTCACAATGCGATGTATGACCAACTATGACCATGGTTGGCCATGGGTGATATTCATATTGATACAATATTTTTCAGAATGTGACATTTGATGATGGATGGCATTGATCGATTATTCGTATTATAAACCAAAGGAATTGGTGAACCCAAGGGAATTGATTTAAACATTGATACAATAGTTCTCACAATGCGACGTTGGACCAACTATGACCATGGTTGGCCATGGACGATTTTCATATTGAGACAATATTTGTCAGAATGTGACATTTGATCATGGATGACATTGATCGATTATTGATATTATAAACCAAAAGAACTAATAAACCCAAGGGTTTAATATTATAAACCAAAGGAATTGGTGAACCCAATGGAAAACCATTACCCAAAAAATTATAAACCAAAGGAATTGGTGAACCCAAGGGAATTGATGTAAACATTGAGACAATTGTTGTCACAATGTGACGTTGGACCAACTATGACCATGGTTGGCCATGGGTGACTTTCATATTGAGACAATATTTTATAGGATTAATTGGTTACAATCCTTTGATTATATCTATGGGTTATAATCATTAATTGGTTACAATCCTTTGATTAATTGGTTACAATCCTTTGATTATATCTATGGGTTATAATCATTTGATCTATACTAAATTTACTATATTTAAATAACTATACCAACATCATTAATATAATCTACATAGGGCCTTTTAACATAAAATTTGTATAAAGAAAATACTAAAACATTAATATCATTAAAATAAGGCTTTATAACATTTTATAAAATAACTATTAATAAAATAAGTAATCTAAATTAAAAATAAAATTGGATAAAAAACATAGGACTTTATAACAAGGATAAATAATTAATATTAAAGGATTAAACATTAATATAATTTACATAGGGCGTTATAACATAAAATTAATACAATCAATTCATTAAATCATTAATATAATCTACATAGGGCCTTATAACATAAAATTAGTATAAAAGAACATACTAAACTTTAATATCATTAAAATATGGCTTTATAACATTTTATAAAATGATTATAAACAAAATAATTAATCTAAATTAAAACAAAATTGGATAAAAAACATAGGACTTTATAAACAAGGATAAATAATTAATATTAAAAAGATTAAACATTATTATCATTAAACATAAAGCGTTATAACAAATTATATGATATTTTTAAAACAAAATAATTAATCTAAACTAAATAAATATGGATAGAAATAGTTGAAAATATTTAGGAAGTTAATTATTAAGTTGGTAACTGGTCGGCTCTCTTTTTCCTGTCATCTTTTCCTCTATTTATTTAACACAATTGTTTCTTATTTGCAGATTTGTCTTGAAGATGGGTCTTGTTTTAGACCCGAAACATAGACTAAAAAATGAGGACTGCGGAGATTATGAGTTTTATATTAAAAATCTACACCACAGAAATCTACAATGTATCAAATTAAACATAATTTAAAAAAAAAAATTGGTGGATCATTCAACAAAGTTTCTACAATTTAAATTAATTTTTTCAAAATAATTGATAGATTTAAGTTAAATTTAACTAGAATTTATTGCGGAGAAAACTCCACATCTAACCCACCTAGAGGCTATGTGGGATGGGTGACCTCTCTAGTCCTAGTTATCCGGTGTAAGCCTAGTCAGTAAAAACATGATATGTGATAGAAAAAAATGTTTTAAAAAAGAATATAGACCATATAATAACAAACATAATTTAAAAAAAAAAAATTAAATATCAAAAAAGAATAACAATAACAAAAATAACAAAAATGCATTTATTGATAATTATATAAATTAGTTGTGAATATATGTAAGATATTTTAGGTAAATATTTTATTTCATAATGTTTATAGTATATTTTATGGTTACTTATGAATATATATAAATAACTCTTTACAATAATAAAATATTTTTTTGTGATGATGAACCACACTGGCTGGTTCGAAACTCGTTGAAATTTTTTTAATACATGTGATTTTCATCGAAAGTTTGTATACACAATAAAATTTTGTTTTATCAAAATAATTATAATTAGTTTGATACACATATTTATTTTGGAACAAAGTTTTCCAAAATTTTAATGTAATTATTAATAATTATTAGTTAGATGGTATAGATTTAATGGCCATTATATATATATATATATATATATATATATATATATATATATATATATATATATATATATATATATATATATATATATATATATATATATATATATATATATAGTTAGTTAGTTAATATATATACAAATCAAAAGTTAAGATTTATCTCCAAAGTAGTTGTATCATTTTTTTATTTTTAATTAAATTGATTGATTTAAAAAAACTATGATATGAACAAGTATTGTGTGAAGTGAGTTATGTTTTTTTTTTGCATGTGGTATTGATAAGCTATGGTAGTGATCCATGGTATTGTAATAGAGCTTATTTGCAAATTACTAAATTGATATAAATATATCCTTCAACCATATTATAACTTCAATGTCTCATATTTATTTTGAATTAAGTGTTTTAATGTTTATTATGAGTTTATGTCTATCGACATTTGGCTACACTAGCTAATATATTGTCAAAATAATAAATATTAGGGCAACCATGTAAATTAAAAAGATAGTAAATAAAAAATATACATTTTATGATACATCTTACATTGTCAAGAAAAAAATTTCATAAAAATTAATTAAATTTTAACTTTAAATTGCTTAATATTATAAAAATAATATATATATATATATATATATATATATATATATATATATATATATAATTCTTGTGAAGTGTATTTTTTGTTATTTAAAAAATACTAAATATATAATTAGATTCAACACTATATATATATATATATATATATAATCTAATAAATTTTTTGCTAGAATATAGTAATATAATTATTGTGAAATTGTAATTTTTTGTTATTTAAAAAAGACTTTTAAATATATAATTAGATTCAACACTCTATTGATTTGAACCTAATTATCAATTAGCATACACAGCCACTTGTCATGCCCCTATACCTTCGGTGGTCTTCCAACCATGTATAGATGGGGTGCAGCACTACCATACTTTTTCTTTTTCCAAATACTCAAGTATGCAGACTATGCCCTTAGAAACACTTGTTAAATTAGTTAATCAAATGTTCTTTCAATGTGTGGAAAACATAAACATCATTACCATATCCACAGTGTATGCCCATACATACAAGGGAGGGGAAAATCCCTTTTTAATAATGAGTCTGCCCGATAATATGTTTCATAGATATGAAATACAATATAAGTCCAATCCAACAAAAGGCCCACTTTGCTCTTTGGCAAGACAAGTCACCTTTTTCCTAAGCTTACAATGCTTGACAGTAATTAACTAGCCCACAACAATCATTTACAACATTAGAATTCACCTTGGGAATTTTCTATACAAAGCTGCCCAAGTGCTGATGGGTCACTTGGGTCACTCGAGTCGGCATTGAAAATGGGTTTATATCTTCCCACAAGTTCCCTGTGTGTCAAATATGCTCCCCAACTATATGGTTAGGTGCAACCTGTCAATACACACCTATTCCAAGTTACAACACTCAATTCCAACTTACAATGCTCCCGAAATGGCTTCTGAACTAAAAATCAGTTCGTGCAGAGACGTTGTGCCCGACCCAACTTGCACTTCAGATGGCTTATGGAAGTTTCGCATGTCCTACACACCCATCGCTTGAATCGCCCTACGTGCTGCCCGACTCTACCCACCCTATGGTGCGGACACCCTAGGGAGGAATTCCACACGTCCTGCACACTTCAACAACCCGACTCAACCTCAGTCTCCTTCCCTTCACCATTTTTCGTGCTCTTCATCAATGAGCTGTTGGATAGCTTGTTATGTCCAATGCGTATGCCTTGATTTTTCGTTGTGTTATGATCCGTTGATGCCTTCCACCATCCGCACACTCCTTTATTGATACATGTATCAAGTGAGGCATGGGTCACTCGATGGACCTGAGTCGACCCCACGTTTAGTTGTCGACTTCTCCTACGTAATGTTGGTAGTGCCCAATACGTCAGCCATGCCAACTTCGTCCGTCGGCTTCATACCTTGGCTACGGTGTGACGTTATGCTTATAAACATCACCTTGCCAAATTTGTTTGTTGGTCAAGTGCGATGTGCCCGCTATAATGCACCCGTGCCGCTTGCCACTACAGTGCAACGTTTTGTCCGTTTCGTTGCACGGTGCTTGCAAGGTGCCCATCTGATCTTGATAAGCAACTTAGACTTCTTAAAGATTTTTGCTCTACCATGGGTATGTCTGTTAACATTGAAAAAACAAAAGTTATGTTTATCAAATCCAAGAAGGACACTTACGCTAATTTTATGTATGAAAATAGTAACTTGGAGGAAGTGTCTTCTTATAGGTACCTAGGAATTGATATTCATCACAAGTTCAACTAGAACTATAGCATTCAGAAAAGGATTAATGGGGGGTGGAAATCTTATTTTAGTCTTGAAAATAATTGTAAAATGACAAACCTTGTAATGTGGGATAGAAATAATTTCCTCTTTGAAACTTTAGTCACTCATGTTATCTTATATGGATGTGAGGTTTGGGGTTGCAGCATCTCTAGAGAATCGTGGAGAAAGATTCAATAAATCCATAAGCATTTTATAACGTATAAACTCAAAATTAAAAGCAATACAGCGTATCCTATTCTCCTTATAGAAGTGGGTCTTTCCCCTATCGAGAGCCTAGCTATGACTAGGCTTCTGTTGTACAAGCAAAAGCTAAATAGGATAGGAGACCATATACTTCCTAAGATAGTTGTAAATTCCAACCAAAACCACCTAAGGCTTAAATGAGGTTGGTATAAAGACACCAGGGCCTGGTTAAACCATTGGGAGATCGACGAGAAAGTTGCATTGCAAAAAATTAATAACATTAAAAAAATTGTTACTTCTAAGTTCAAAGAAAAAATGTGGCGTGAGAAAGATGTGGCAGCTAAAAGAAAATTAAGATATTATAAGGAGGTCATCAACCCCACTCTAGAAGATCAAAAGTATCTCTATGTTTTAACTAGCTCAAAGAAGAAAATTAATATAGAACGAACTCTCGAGCTCCATAGTGAAGCATGTCGTTGGACAGATCCTAAAACACCATGGATGGAAGGGATCTATCATCCCTATGAGAATATAAACATCGAGGATGAAAATCAACTCCTCTTATAGTGCCTTGTGTACAACCACATTAGAGCTCAATTTCATAATCTTTGTTGCAATACTGACCTTCCTAGCCTTTTAAGATGTCAAAATTATAGTGAGCTTGGAAGGCTTCTCTCCAATCTTTTTGAACATAGAAATAAAATCTTAAATCAAACTAAATAACTCTTTTCTTTAGGTCCGATAGACCAAAGATTAGTCTCAGTGGACATTAACCATCATCATCATCATCATCATATACTATATATGTTATTACATATTCTTCATGCTAGCCAGGGATTTATTACAATGCCTAAATCTCTTGAATTTATTAAGGATGCTAATTAGTGATGTCTGTTATGCTCAGAAAATATTAAATTTATTGAGAATAATAACCTCCGGTACAAAGCATATTGACAGGAGGGAAAGTGTGCAATCTGTTACCATCGATCTGTGTGGAGTTAGTTAGCCATCCTCTCCAACAATGATTTAGTTTTATTATTATTATTTTGAATGAATCTCTCCAATGTGAATGTGCTATATACTTTTATTTTTAATTCGAAGTTTCAGTGTAATAATTTTTTCAAAATGGTTCTTCATCATGGACTGTGTGCGAGCTTATTCTAGATTAGCTATGAACAGAGATCCACATTGCACTCTTTTTCACCGGATTTGAATGAAGAAAGTGGGTATTTTAACTAGGAAGTTGGATGCATTTAGTTAAGATACTTGGTGATCGTAAAAAAATAAACTATTTTTTAAATTTGATTTTTATTTTTCTAGATCGTGCTCGAATTTAGAATAATCACAATTCTATTTCATTTTCTTAATTTTAATTAATTTTTAACTTAATAAAATTTTTATATTTAATTTTCTAATTAAATAATATTTGTTTTTAAGTATCTTATAAATATGAATGGGTACATTACAGACCTAAATCTGAATATTTAAGTATCCTATAAATCTGAATGGGTACATTACAGACTATAATTTGAATATTATACCCTTAGGATCTTATGACTTAGTGGTTGGTATGGATCGGATGGAACAACAGAAAGTAGTAGTAAATTGTTTGGAAGAAACAATAAATTGTACAAATGCATAAGGACAGTTAGTTGTAGTAAGAGGGAAAACAAAACCTGTATCGGTTAGACAATTTTTTGCATTACAGTTGAAGCAGACAATGAAGAAGGGTTGTCTAGTGTATATTGTATAATTTGAGAATTTGGGACAATAAAAAGAAAATGAACCTCTAGAAAATTGACCAGTGATTAGGGACTTCCAGGATGTATTTCCTGAAGAAATTCCTCCGCTTCCTGCTCGGAGAGATATTGATTTCTCTATTGATATGGTACAAGGAGCCACCACAGTTTCCCGAGCCCCATATAGAATTAGCACCCCCAAACTGTTAGAACTAAAACTACAGTTACAAGAATTGTTAAACAAGGGATATATCATACCAAGTGTGTTGCCATGGGGAACACCAATTTTATTCGTCAAGAAAAAATATCGTACCCTGAGGATGTGCATAGACTACAGAAAATTAAACAAGTTAACCATAAAAAATTGATACCCCCTATCACGAACATACGACTTGTTTGATCAAGTAAGGGGGGAAACTGTATTTTCAAAACTGACTTGAGAACTGGTTATTACTAGGTTTGCATAAAAGACAAATACATCCACAAAACAATTTCAAAACTTGGTATGGACATTATGAATTCATAGTCCTACCTTTCAGACTCACATACGCCCTTGCTACCTTCATGTGTCCCATGAACAATGTTATACACAAACATCAGGATAATTTTTTGCTAGTCTTCATATATGATATTCTAGTGTACTCCAAGAACAAAGAGGAACACCAGGAACATCTTCGAATAGTGCTGCAAACACTAGGAGAACAACAACTGTATGCAAAACTCAAAAAGTGTGAGTTTTACAAACTAAAGATTCAATATATGGGCATGTTATTTCTAAGGAAGGGCTTGCGGTAGATCTAGAAAAAGTACAAGAAATTTTAAATTGGCCTGTACCCACAAATGTACTAGCTATAGGTTCATTCATGGGTATTGCTAGATATTACCGCAGATTTGTGGAGGGTTTTTCTACATTGGCTTATCATATTACCTATTTGCAGAAAAAATGTAGAAGTTTGAGTGGACAGTCAAGTGCCAAGAAAGCTTTTAGAAGATGAAACAAAAACTAACTACTGGTCCCATCGTAAAAATTGATGATCCAACAAAGGGCTTTGTTGTGTGCACTAATGCTTGCATAGAAGGACTCAGAGCAGTATTGCTGCAAGACAATGCAGTGATAGCCTATGAGTCTAGAAAACTAAAGAAACATGAGAAAAAATTATGCAGTTTATGACCTAGAATTAGTTGTTGTCATACATGCATTAAAAATGTGGTGACATTATCTGTTAGGTAAGAAATTTGTGTTGATGAATGATCATATCAGTCTTTAGTAAGCCAAATTTGAAAGCAAGGCAAGCAAGGTGGTTATATTTCCTTAGCCAATTTGATATGGAGATCAAACACATTAAAGTAAAGGAAATAAAATTGTTGATTCCTTATGTAGAGACTCCCATCAAATTTTGTCTTACACAAGTAGCAGTGTAAAATTCGATGTTAAGGAACGAATCCAAGAAGTTATGTTACAACATTCCCGATATTTGGAATTGTAGAAAAAATTACAACAAGCTGAAATCCCAGGATACACCATGAATCTAAAATGATTAATAATCTACAAATAGAGGTTGTATATTCCTAGCATACCTACCTTGAAGCAGGTGATTTTGGATGAATACCATAAGATACCTTATGCAGGTCATCCAGGTTACCAAAATATGGTGACAACATTGCGAAAAATTCATTTTGGCATCGAATGAAGAAAGAAACACTTGATTACCTAGAAATATGTTTGAAGGGCCAACATCTTAAAGTAGAGCATCAACATACTGGAGGTTTGTTGAACCCCCTTTTGATTCCAAAATGGAAGTGGGAAGTGATGTCCATGGATTTCATCAGGACTACCCTGAACTAAGAATCAACATGAATCCATTATGGTAGTGGTAGAAACACTAACCAAGGATGCACGTTGTATCCCAGTGAAATCCACTTTTGGGGCAACAAAAGTGGCCAATTTATTTATGAAGGAAATTTTTAAACTTCACGGAATACCAAATATGATCATCTCTAATAGGGACGCAAAGTTCACCTCCACATTCTAGAAAACATTGTTTCGGGGAATGGGAACAAATATGAACTTCAACACAACTTATCATACCCAGATAGACGGGTAGACAAAAATTTCAAATCAAATACAAAAGGACATGTTTCACATGTATGTAATGGATGGACCCTCCAGGAGGGAGGATTTTCTACATTTGGCATAATTTTCTTACAACAACACCTATGAAACATATATTAAGATGAGTCTGTTCCAGAATTTTTATGGTAGGAAATTTCATACTCCACTTAGCTAGGGTCAACCAGAGGACTAATTGGTACTTGGACCTCATTCATTACATGAAATGGAAGATATAGTGAGGAAAATTCAATAGAAGATCAAATAAACTCAATACATCCATAAGAGTTATGCAGATAAGAAAATAATACACAAATAGTTTAAGGTTGGGGATCATGTGTACATGAGGATCAAATCTCGCAAGATTACCTTGCACACCTACAGTTGTGCTAAGTTAGCACCATAATACTGTGAGCCCTTTGAGGTTTTATAACGAGTGGGCTCGGTAGCTTATAAATTGGATTTACCTAGTCATGTTAGATTTCATAATGTTTTTCATGTGTTATTATTAAAAAAATATGTTCATGATCCTCCTCACGTGGTCGACTGGACTTTTATACAAGCGGAAACGGAAGGGGAATTTCTTCGAGAACCACTTCGTATATTAGAACGGAAAGAAACTGAGCTCCAGAATAGAACAATATCTCAGGAAAAAGTGCAGTGGAAGAACTTTACACATGAAGAAGCTACATGGGAGCAGGAAGAAAGTATGAAAGAACCATTTCTAATGTTGTTCAAAGGATAACAAGAGTTATCTGCTAACACCAAGGAAGATGTTTTTCTTTTAGGGGGGTACTATGTAATACCCCTGATTTACATCTTTTATGTTTATTTAAATAAGAACAAGGTCTAGGTGGACCTATGGAACAATTATGCTATTGGAAGAAACATTTTAAATTAATAATTATTTATGAAAGTTATGGAAATTTTGTAAAGATAAGAGTAATTGGGATCTGGGAATTCTTATGCATGAGGATAGGATATAATTTCATGCTTTCCCAAAATTCTCCATAAAAATCCTTTGGAGAAAAATAAAAATATTAAATTAGATGGGAAAAAATATCTAACAAAATCCCCAACAAATAGGAAAGTTACTTGGAAGAGGAAAGAAAAACTGCACTGAGGAAAAGTGAGTTTTTAAAGCAAATTTTGTGGACAAAAAATAAGTAAAGCCTATTCTATGGGAAACAAAAACCCATAATGATCTAAATTTGAATGTTATTTTTGTTGTGCTAATTTCAATTTTAGATATAAACCTTGCTGGACAAGGCAACTCTCTGAGCGTAGGCGATCCCTACTAGCCCAGCAGGGGTCTAGCAACAAACAAACAATGTCATGATGCAGGTTCCTAATTACGAATGAAAAGGCTGGAATAGAAGCCTACCTAGATTCCAACGCTAGGATCTGAAGAAGAAGCGTCCCCGTTCCTCAGCCTCGGCAGATCACAATCCCTCCACGATCTCCGCGGATGAACACCTGCACATAGAAGAAACGAACAGATACAAGCATAGAAACCAACATACGTAACTAAACATCAGTCAGAAAGGACATTACTCGCATTAACATGATGGAAAACGGAGTGGAACCATAATCATAATCATCTATTAAATAACCAGCGAAGAAAGATTACAACCAAGTTCTGACGTCGCGGTCTCCTTCGGACGGGTCTCCAGTATTCCACGTCTCGCAAAGCTCGCCAAGGAAAGGGGAAACCTCTCCAGAGTCTCGTAACAATGGTCTCCTTACTTGAGTCAGCCTTAAGGGAAAGAGAGGGTGCTTCACAACACAAAGGCTCTTGGGAATATGGAGATTCAGAGCTTAGGCACTTCAAGACTAGCTTGCCATTGATTTGAGCAAGCTTTTATAGATGGGGAAGGAGGAGTTGGGATCCCTATTATTATGGGATTGGCCCTATAAACAAGGAAGGTTCTATGGGAGGTGGCAAAACCACTTCCCTCCATAGAACTCCCGCAGCCAAACCTCCCAACTCAAGATAGGCAATGGTTTGTGAGTTTGTTAGAACTCAACTTCCGCCATCCTTATTTAAAAAACAACTCCCAAAATGGGTGGCGCGACTACGGCTCTATTACAGAGCGCCAAGTGGCGCGACCTCTTTGCATTAATTTCTCCATTGGCGCGAGTATTGAACTGCCTGCCCGCGCCAATGCCAAAAGGGATGTTTTTCATGACTTTTGCAAGGAGATGTCTCAAGGGAAAATAAAGCTCATGTTCAGAGGGATGCATTGATGATGTTTTCAAGGCATGATGTTGTCCACAAAGTCATTAACAGGTCCTCCATTGTATGATGAATGGTAAGGACAGCTGGATACCATCGTGTAACAACCTTATTACTGAGCTTATGGTTGATGTGTAGGTTCCCTTGTTGCGTATGTGTGTCAAAGAGATAATTAAAACTAAATTTATGAGTGTTTTTGAAAGCATAAAGAAAGAATTTAAAAGAATGAATAACTACAATATAAATAACATCAAACCATTACAAACTGAACCATTAAAACCAAGTTTTGATGAAGGAGTTCACCCCTCCTAGGTTAGATCTCCTTGGTCCAAATCCATATCTTCAGCCAATGTATTAGCTCAATTTTGCTCAAAGTGATGTTTACATGCATCAAATTATTTTGTAACTTGTTCCAATGAGTTTAAAATGTCAAAATATATCATAAATGACTATTTATTTACACAATTTGGTTACCAAATGCTCTGGGCACGGCCTTCCCTCCTGGTGGCCCTAAGCTTCAAATTTCTTCAAGGCAACAAAAACCTCTATAGATGACCCCTTCTACTTCTGAAACTCATTCCAATGGCTCCAAAACAACCAAATCTACTAACAATGACTCTTCCTGAGCCAAAATTGGTCTAGAATTCCCTTAGTTATGGCAAAACCAATTTTTCCTACAATTTCTCCACTAATTCTGGAAAATGTCAAGATAAGTCCATTAAATCTGGACTGTCCATCGGAAATGGTGGTCCATCAAAATGGTTGCCAAAATAACTGCAGCATTATATTAATGATAATCTTTGTATTAATTGTTAATTAATTTCAGTTAGTGCTAATCACGCTTAATGATTCAGAGCCCCCAGCGTGGTTGCGAGTCACGATCTTATGGTGAGGGGTTGGCCCTTTTGTTCCTACCACTGGAGCATACGTGCATTCAAATTTAATATCGGAGCATATTATTTCAAGGAACATGTGGCAACGTATTGGTTAGGGCGCTGGGTAGTTGGGGGATAGGTCACGGGTTCAAACCCAGACCTTGACCCACGTTTTTTTTTTGGTAACCTTTGAAATAACACCAACGGACCACCCAAACTTTAATACCACACCCAAATATTAATACGAACCCATATGCATTGTCTACTGATTTAATATACGTCGTCGTTGATATTTTTTGGACCCACCATTGGACTTATATATGCCCACTTCAAACCTTGATATGCCATTTGAAATGTTTAATGAATACATTTTCCATCGGACTTTGCAATGTTTGCCATCAAACTTAAGGTTTGTAAATAATTAAAATTGAAGGTTTATATATATATATATGCAAAATATGTTAATTAAAATTAATTACTTGGTTTAAATAAAAATGAAATTATATATATAGATATAGATATAGATAATTAATTAATTAAAAATAAAAATTAAAAATTTCCAGCACATAATATTGTAAACCCAAGTTCAAGGAGGTCATTGAACAAAATTTACCTTCACAAACCAAATTGGAAAATCCCGCAGTGACACTTCTCACAGTTCCATTGGAACAAAACTAAACAAGATTCCCTAAATGCTAACTAGGCTGCCATGTCATCAACTTGTACCTGCTCTACAATTCTTTAATAAAATATTGTGTGTTGTGAATGACAATCAGCATACGATAACTCCTTCATTCGAACTCAGTTTTCAAAGAAACGAGTCGCATTGGATTCCTTGAAACAATCCAATCATTTTTGTTCTAGTTTCATTAAATTCTGAGCACTTTCATTTTTGAGCTAAAATATTGAGCCTGTGATCACATAATAACGGGGCATCGTTATAGAAACTTGCTGGGGAAAGTGGGCTTAAAACTGCCATGACTAAGGTGACAAGAGGTTGTCAACACTGGGGAATATTGATCTCTGCTTGGGGGAGAGATCTGAGGAGAAGCTCGTTGTTGGGAGAAAAATTCATCCTTACAAATTGGTATGCCACATGTCAAGATTTTATATTTAATTTCTTATGTGTTAGTAAGGTCTAGAACAACATTTTGTCTAAGTTAGTAGACAAAATTCTACATTTTAAATAAGGGATTAATGACATGTTAATAGTTTATGCCCTCTTAATGGTACAAAAGTATCAATATTGAGTTCTAAAGTCTTGGTATAGACTAGCACCATGTGCTTGGTTAATAATATATACAGTATTAGTAAAGTGTATTATACAATATAAATTCTATGTATTGTACAATGTCATATATGTGTATTGTATAGTGTTAGTACAATCATAAATACAATGTTGATATTGTGTTCCGTATAAAAGCTAAGGTACTGTA
The DNA here is from genome assembly GCA_034641835.2 of Pinus albicaulis. Lineage (NCBI taxonomy): Eukaryota > Viridiplantae > Streptophyta > Pinopsida > Pinales > Pinaceae > Pinus > Pinus albicaulis. The sequence continues at coordinate 1,032,567,182 of CM076580.1, forward strand.
AGTGGATACAATTACAATATGTGTAATAATAAACCCAAAGGGTTATGGTTAGATGTTAATGACTGTGTACTTATTCATATATGTGTCGAAGTAAAGTACATAGGACAAATGTATATCTAATAATATAATGGAAGGCAAAAAAACTGAAATTACAAATACATTTAGGTATAAATTTCAGATCCATGAAACAACTACTAGTAAACTAACCAAGTAAACTAGTATTAAAACAAGAGAATTTTGGAGGGATAAAATATATGAAAGGATTCATAAATGATGAATTCATTATAAAAAATTCTGATAGAGGTACATATATATCCATCATGAATATGATGAAGAAAAAGTAATCCAAAATTCCAATTATAAAAAAATATATAAATTGTCTAGTACAATAATCCGTGGGGATTACACAGTCATATATAAATGACTAAATTAAAAAGAGGAATTATTAAATCATCTCATTACATGTCAAAGGCCCATTATGGAACTGATATATAAACTCTAATAACACCTGTCTAAGCTATGTGCGATAAGGAGATCCATGGCAGAACAACATGCTACCAACCTAAGAAATAATACAATTGGTAAGCATGTGCAGTGAGGGAAAATGTAGTGTCACGTGGACCAATTTTTTTTTACAAAGAATACCTACAAGAGAACAACAATATAAGAATTAGAGAGTATGAAATAGACTAATAAATAAAATGTATTACGTGTAAAATATAGAGAGATGTCTTACCTGAGCACACTATCACGCCATTGAATTCTTTGTTGGAAATACCGAAGGGGAGGGGAGGGGGTGAATCAATATTCCTTTAAATTAGAGCATTATTTAATCTTCAATTATTATCAGTGTTTTTACAATGATAATAGTAAACAAAAGGAGCACAAATTCACATAGTTTTTAAGGTGGAAACCCACTCCAGGACAAAAACCACCTAATGCTTTTCTAATAATTATTTAATATTCAACTCCAATTAAAAATAAAGCTCCAACTTCCTAGAATCTAGGAAATCATTCTTATCTAGCCCCCACTGGATGGACGCTCCAATGCCCGAGATTCTTCAGTAGTCAATTGAACAGATGCCCCAACACCAATGAGCTACAACTCACCCTAGCACCACCCTACCACCCTATAGAAGAATAAAACAAGAATGGAATCCTGTACCTTCTTCATTTGAAAGACCTTCTTCATCATCTCCCTTTTCTTCACACTTGCAGGTGCATGTCTTTTCAATTGAAGGTTGTTTGTCCTTATTGGTTTTCTTAGATGCAAAAAACACAGTTTCTAGATGTGAAGTACCCTCTTCTTCATCAAGTCTCATTTCATATGCTATGAGAACTCCACGTAATTCCTCTTTGCTGAGTTTTTCCACATTTTCACTGTATTCTAAGATCGATACCTTTGGGTTGAATCTCCCTGGTAATGTTCTAAGAATCTTTCATATAATAGTCTTCTCATCAACTGGCTCTCCCAATCCTTTCAGAGTATTGGTTATTTCATCAATGTATTGGAAGTATGCAGCAATGTTGCAATCTTCTTTCATTCTTTAGCTTCTGCCACTCTTTCTTTCATAGATTCAGCTGGCCAGACTAGAGCCGCCCAAGATATATATTCTCAAGCTTGTCCCATACATTTTTGGCAGTTTTACAACCCAACACCTTATGATAAGCAGATTCAATAAGTCCACCGATAATAATATTCTTTGCTTTTGCATCATTTACCAAATTCTTCTTACCTTGTTCATCCGCGGTTGATGTAAATCCATTTTGAACAGTGTCCCATACTTCGTAACCTTATGCCAAGAGATAGACCTCCATTCTTCCTTTCCAGAGTGCATAATTATTTTCATTGAACAAAGGTACACCATTCTTGGTATGCTCCATGACCTCCTTCCAGTTGTTAAACTGCTATTGAAGGAACCAAGCTCTGATACCAATTGTTGGAAATACTGAGAGGGGGGGTGAATCAGTATTCCTTTCAATTATAGCATTAGTTAATCTTCAATTATTATCAGTGTTTGTACAATGATAGCAGAAAACAAGAGGAACATAAATGCACACAGTTTTTAAGGTGGAAACCCACTCCGGGACAAAAACCACCTAATGCTTTTCTAATAATTCTTTAATATTCAACTCCAATTGAAAATAAAGCTCCAACTTCCTAGAATCTAGAAAATCATTCTTCTCCAGCTCCCACTAGATGGACGCTCCAATGCCCGAGATTCTTCAGTAGTCAACTGAATGGATTCCCCAACATCCAATGAGCTACAACTCACCCTAGCACCACCTGACCACCCTATGGAAGAATAAAAAAAGAATGGACTTTTGTACCAGGGAAAATGGTCCACTTTATAGTGATATAGAATGATGTATAAGAAGAAGAAAGAGTAGACCATAACCCCAACTATGACACAACCTCCTAATGATGATCCTAGAACTCCCAACACTACCTCTTCAAATCTTGTCATATAGACACTTGTACAATTTTTACAATGTTGCATTTACAATGACTGAGTACAATGATACCTTTACATAAATGTATGCAGTTCTGCCCACTTGAAGACTTCGTGTGGAAAACTTCTTGCTACTATTCTGCACCTTGGTTTTTGCTCTTGTCATGCTACCCTCTTACATTTCCTTTCCTTATTTCTTCCCTATGTTGTAGCCGCTACAACACCACCCAAAATTTTGGGTATATTTAAAATTTCGGGTTCCCCCTCTGCTCGCCTAGGCGTTAAAGTCTTTCACTTGACCTGTAGTCAACAACATCCCACCAAACTATCCTCAACCCCTCACGAGTTGTCTCATCACCATGACTTGATGCTATCGCTGCAATCACGCCATATGTGGGAGGGATCATCCAGCGTACGCTCGAACATTCTTACCGCAGTCGCGCCATGTGTAATGAGATTTCCATGCATACGTTTGAATGGAAACCTTTTATGTATTGACGAGTAAAATCCCTCCTGCTGTGGGTCATTAAGCATGTTGTTTGAATACTTCCCTTAGCTTGTTAGTTTCATGTGTTTTATCTGTGGTCATCATTATCGAAGAGTAATTATGATGTTGTAATATCCCACGCAGGTTGACCCCATGGGTGACAAACTCCTCAGTCGTGTCATGACATCAAGGGAAATAAAATTGGGCTCAACGACGAGGCCAAAGATGCGGAACAGGGGAGGGGCAGGAGCAAACGATCAGTACTGATTAAAAGGGGGATAGTGTGATACATGTTGATCAGAGAAAACCTTCTATGTCACTGATGCAAAAGCTTTCTTCACTAGTGCGGGCTAGATACTTTAAAGCGCTCCACTGGAAATGTCCAGATCCTGCATCATACCATCTCAATGTCGACGGGCGCATGCAAAGAAACATATTTCGCCACTCCGATGAGTCTAGTATAGCCCGGTGAACAAAGCGGACTCAAAAGGTTTCTCTAGACAATGACAATCTCAGTCAAGGTGTTTCGTGTCGAGCAACAGTGCGAAAGTACACGTATTGGTATGGCAGGCCAATGGCAGAGTTTTCAATATGTGAGCAAAATTTTGAGAAGCACCATTTATTAAGCCTGAGCTACATGGTGTGGAAATATTCTTGCTGCAAGGGGTATTATGAGGTAAAGTAAATGATCAAATTAAAACAAGGCTCGGAAGCATATGGTTTTAAAACCATAAGTTATCCTGGAGCAAAACCAAGTGATAACATTATAAAGGGCGCACATTCAATAGGTGATGTTGTATATGTTAATGCAAGGCGCAAGACCACGTGTTTTCCAAAACTGGTGAGCCAAGACTATATGGAAACATTACTAGTGAGCTCAATATTTCCATAGCGCATATAATGGTCAAAGGTTATTTTTTAAAACATGGAGCGGGCGCAAAGGTCGATAGTGGATGTTTGGAGCCATATACAAATGCAGCTGTCAAAGTTAAATGAAACATGGTGCAAATAATGCATGGATTGAATAGACGTGTGTACGCAGCGGTTGTGTTCGAGCACGGTCAAAGAGCCATACATGTCGAGTTTTTAAACCGTGTTAAAACATTTTGAAGCAAATATATGGGGTGGACAAATTTACGATTTCCAATGGCGGATCAAAACTACATGGCTAGGTGGCATGGAGGCCCAACGATCACGTTGGCGGTTTTCTGACTTGGTAAATAAATGGGCGGATATATTATATAGTGACCAAGAAACATATTGTTGTAACAGGTAACAAACCCATAGTGGCATTTGCTACCATGACTTCGGTGCATTGGAAACGTGGCGCATTCATGCGTAGACATGTTACGTAGAGCCAATCATTCGATGGCACGATTCAATCTATGCTGAAGCATTTGAGGCAGATAATGACTATGGCGCGTTGCATGATGATCTACAACTATGTTTTAAGACCACCGAGAGAAACATTACAGTTAGGACCGATACTTTTATGCCTTAAGTCGTATGTTGGAATATTTGAGGCATATATACATATGGTAGTCAACTTCACGATTACGTGGCAGATCATAACTATATAAAACACATTGGATGGAGCCACACGTCGCTGGCAGGTCTTTCAAACTTAGTAAATGTGTGAAGCAATTTACAGGAAGTGGAAACGTGGAGCAGAAATCCATTTTTCATGGGACGCAATATTTCGATTTGCTCAAAGGTTTTCATTACTGAGGTTTCCATCCGTAATAAACATTGGCAGCATATGTATAAGTGGTCAAATTCTATGTTTCAGTGTGGAGAATATATATATATTGGAAAATTGATATTTGAATGTGAAACAGAACTCTACAACAGACATATGACAGCGTGATACAACAATCATTCGAACTGTTATGCAGAACTATGTGTAAACGTTATATATTGGCGCGCGTTCAATGGAGGGAAATTTCATATGGGCGCAAGCGCTTTCAGCCACAATATAGTCTCTAGAACATACGTTAAAATACAAGCTAGAGGTTATAATAAAACCACGACGGCATGGATGTAGCTGTGAGCAGACTGTTAAATGTACGATGGGTGACAGAGCAGGTCCAGCTCACCTCTCATGCCCAAAGAAAAACGCTCCATCGAATCAGCATTGTTTTCAGAGGAAACATCTATTTGTTTCTGATCTGGCAGAAGGAAGGTGTCAGCCGCCTTATGCGTGGAGAACTCGCAGCACTGGGTTGCAATGCATGAAATCCTATCCAATGCATGGCATCATTCCGCTTGATTCTTGGGTGATTTTTCAATGGAGAGAGTAAAACGTTCACACGCAAACGCAGGAGGAACAGTCGCTGAGTCACATGATTAGTAGAGAAAATGAATTTGTGATCTGCGACCCCGCGATCTCTGTAAAAGAAGTTGCACGACCCCTTCAAGTCGCTGAGTCGCGATGCAGGATGATGGGCAAGAATCGCGACCCCGCGACTGTGTGACCCCTTAGAGGTCGCGAGGTCGCAGAGTGATATGCCCACAGAGAACTGCGACCCAAATATATTTCCGACCATGCGACCCCATCGGGAAACTCAAATTCACCTCCCACGTGTCTCATTCTCTGCCAAAGCTATAATATTTGTTCATGATGAGCTGGATAAAGTAAATTCCTGCTCTCCATGTGGCATCACATGTGACGCTATCCACCCAATGCATGCTGCCATGCACATAAAACGAATTAGGAAGGAGATCTGAATTTGGAGCAGGTGAGCCAGTTGCATCAGATGCAGTGGCTGAAGGATTTGTGTTTTGAGCTCTAGCTTGGTCTGGCCCTTGTTCAAACAGAGCATCAAAAGAATTAGAGCCCGATTCAGTTCCCACTGTCACCTCCTATTGTTGTTTCATTGAGAAACGACTCTCAAACTATTTCATATATACGACTGAGCAGGTTAAAGCCTTCCGGAGATGATTCGATGTTACGCATGGTCCTGTCATATTTCCCATCATCTCTTGCATGGAGTTCAGGACTCCTTGCTACATCCAAAGGTTGTCTCAGAGTTCCGAGGTCATTGAGTATGTGTAAAAATTCTGGGTGCCTGTCAATAATTTCCCACATCTGCAGATTACTCATAATCAAGCTTCGCATCAGAACTGGGTCGTTCATAAAAGTCTGAAATTCAGGCATATTCATCACCTCACAAATCGTGTTGAGGATCTGTCTATGATGAATAGTGATATTAAAATGCGATAGGGTCAACACGTTATGTCATAAAGCTGTGAACGGATATCATCAAAATGAATATATGGTCATTTTAATCTCCGAAGCGTTTCCTCTGTCCAAAGGCACTAAAAACTGGCATACAATAAGTGATTATTTTCCTGTCAGCGAAAGCATATGGTTCGATTTCCAAGATCGATAGCAGGAATGTGAATCACATAGATTACCCGGGGAATACTCCCTAGCAATTGCAGCATGCGATATAATCCTTTGTTATTCGGTGTCACTACCACGGGACTTGCGCACGTCTTGTTGGGCACTTGGACCACGTTGTTGTTTGGTGTTTAGAAGGGGATGAGAACAGAGCAATTGTCACCATGTCAAATGTCTTGGGTCGCATAGTCACGACTCTTTTCAGACTTGGAGAATGCGACTCAACCTCCACTTGCGGCTCTGATGACAAAGTCTTGACCACACAGGGGTCTTAATTTATTGTTCTTCGCTTTTGCAAATTAATTAAAATGCCTTTAGCACTATTATTGTTTCAATCATGGAGATATGTGACCTATGTTATTTTATTGCAGGAAGAACCACTCTGTTTGCACATAAGAGCCAAGGTTTTCCCCAGCAAACAAGGGGACATTTTCAGAAAAAGTAGATGTTGGTGAAACCCCAAAGAACTCGCAGATCTGGCGAGGTCGCAGGTCGCATGTCTGCCCAGTGTGGTCGCAAAGCTCGGGAAGGTCGCGGGTGTGGAATGCGGCGAGATAACGGAAGAGTCACATGTTTTATTTTTTCACCTTTTGCGACCCCGTGACCCAGCGACCTAGTCGCAAGGTCGCAGGGTCGCACCTCTTCAGTTTTTCCCCCTTTTGCGACCTCGCGACCCAACGACCTAGTCGCAAGGTAGCAAGGTCGCATTTCTTTGGTTTTCTTTTGACCCACGACCCGGCTAAATCACAAGGTCGCAAGGTCACATCTTAGTCATTTCTTTAACTCGTGACCACTGCGACCCGGCTCGGGTCGCGGTCGCAACTGCTTGACCAGTGTTAGATTACTTAAAAAGAGTGGGTACTTAAGGCATTAGCATTCAGGAAGATGAAAGGTCGAGGAAGCCCAAAGGGCGGGTTTTGTTTTATAAATACTCCTTCGGGGAGCTTGTAAGGAGGGGCTTTGGACAGGACTACAGTTGAATATATTGTATTACAGGAGAGGATTATCTGTGAAGCATTAATACAAGCATTTGAAAATTCTCTATGGGATCTAGTGTTGTCTTATGTGTCAACCTTTGTCGAGTATTATATTTTGGAGTTTGAACATTTGAAAGATTGAGGCTGTATTTTATGTATTTTTCAGGTCACATCCGATTTGCATGAGTTCTAGTTATGTTAATGGTGGTTGAGTTTATTTCACTTTCTTAGCTAATGTTGATGACTTTGTTTATCTGCGTTTGTGTTATCATTTAAACTTTTAGGAAGTGAAGAGTGCTCTCGCTGTGAGGAATTGTTTCCTTTGCGGTCAGAACAGTCTACAAGCATGACCCTAATGAAGTGTTGCTAACAACACTTCCTTCGGTCTTCATGCTTTATTATTTTCTCTTGCTACTCATAGTGCTGCATGTACATTTAATGCATCAATCATATGTCTTGTATCAGTTGATTAGGTGTGTACCCACTGTTTTATAGAGTTTAAGCGAGACCCAAAGCAAAGGAGAAATCAGTGGTAGCCGGACCCACACCCTGGACGGGATCCCTATTCCAAACGGTTCAAGTTCTAATTGGGACCTTTTACCGGGGAGATCCCCTACTGTTGGCTGGACATATTTTCCCGTCAACAGAATTGGCGCTAGAAGGAGGGCCCGAACCTCCGACCATATGGTTAACAAGAAGGGGGGCCAGATGACAAGCTGAGCCCTTAGAGCCTGCAGTTAATCTCATATCTGTAATGGCTCGTTCCCAAATCATTCTCCCGAGATGTTTGTCGGAGTTTTATGAGCCTGTATACTACATCTCCGATGAACTTATGTATCACTTGTCCCAGTTAAAATTTGATGGTGAAAATGGGGTGTCCATAACCCAACACTGTTCAGATTTTTGCGACTTTGGTGAGTGCTATGAAATTGACGATGAGGGTTTGATGTGTTTTCTTTTCTTCCTCACTCTCGAAGGTCGCGCTAAGCAATGGTGCCACACATTGCCGAAAACTTCCATCCATTCGTTTGAACAACTCGCCCATAAATTACAACAAGATTTTCACAGGTATGATCCTCATGATGTTGTAATAAAGTTACATCTCATCAGAATGGAACCTCAGGAATCTTTAGGTGAGTTCTTTATCAGATTCGTTCATTATTGTTTTGAGTTCCCTGAGAGGGATGTTGATTGGAAATATTTAGGTGAACAGGAGGCCTTGGCAGGTGAGTTTTAATCCAAGGAGAGTGTTGCTATTTGTGATATTCTCGCCCCTCTTCCTGAGTTGCATGGGAGTGGAGTTGTGACCTTGGAAGTCCTGAGTAAGGATAGACACTGGCAAGAGGATAAAGCCTATTGCACTACCTTTGAATCTTTCACGCACGATGACGAATCCGAGCTTGAAAGCCCCAGTGGCTCATTATCCCTCTCGGTTCATGAAACCTACCTCAAGCCCACTCGATGTTTCCCTGGGCACAAACCTAAATTTGATTCACATACTGATTATGAATCGACTCCTATCCCAGATGAAGTTGATTCCCTTACAAGGCCTGCAAGATCATTGTGTCTTTTGAATGACACGGATGCACGTGTTGAAAAGCCTTGTAGGGTTAACGCCTCTGCGACTCAATCTGTTCGTTCATTATTCCCTGGCTGGTTTCCCGATCCCGCCACACCAGTAATTTATTCGAGACATTCAAATTTTCCTTGTACTGGTATTGGCGACAATTTTAAGCCCGCAGATGGTGTTTCGCAATCACAGTTCAAAATCGAGGAATCTTTTAGATCTGATCTTTCTCACTCGGAATATTTAGACAGCCATAGGAGTGATTTTATATCTGGGCAACCTCAAGATGTCCTCTTTATTGATCCATCCCAGTCGGTAACTCTCGGGGAGCCCAACATGCCAGATACCCAACTTGATCAAATCAATGGTTACATCGATCCTTTCTTATCTGAAAGCATACTCAATCATACCTCTGAGGACTATCACTCGCATCTCTTTGCCGACCATATGGAGACACCAGAATTCGATGATTCGCTTCGGGAAGATTCAAGTACCCATCAGAAAATCGAAGCGCCTCAGCTTCTGCCGAACGTTTCTCAAATGACGATCCCCAAGTACCGCGCTCCTCCCAGCATAACCGCGGTAAATCCACCCTACCCTGGCGAATCTAGAGAATCCGATACTATAGATTATCAATCTGTCAGTGCGCAAATAGTTGACCGAATTGATACAAAGCCCACTGACATTTCGCAACTCACCACAATGCATGATCACATTCATTCGCCTATTGATCTCGCTGAACCATCAAAGTTGGACAACCCCCCGCTCGGATGTCCGAATTTTGATCCTCACACCCTTGACCAAACCCAGGAACAACCCCAGACTAGGGTTTTCGAAATTAGGGTTTCTACGCTTGGATGTGCATGCATCTATAATTCGCCTGGCACTTGCTTATTGTTTCCATTCCATAAAAATGATGGTCCTCAACACCATGAAGAGATTTCCGGTCAACTCGACCAACCCTATCCGGTTGATGTGCCTAAAAATAGGCGGTGGCTTACCCAGCGCCCATCAGACCCAGGATTGTGCATGAACGATTATGTATCATTCATAAATGTTAAGTTTCAAGAACGTATTTCCATGTATCAAGGTGAGAGTGGGATTCATCTTGCGCAATCTATTCTATCCTGTTCTTTGGCAAGTATCTATGATCGTCTTGCCGTTGCACCTGCTCCTCAGGTAAGTTTTGTTGCTACTGCACTCTTTTGGATACTGGCTTTGATCCTGATCATTGTTGTTGTTGCAGGATGCAAATTAATGCGGTGGCTGCACTGGAAAATTGATTTTACATAACCCGACCGCATCATTGGTTAAACTAGGGTTTAGGTGTAGGCTAGCTAGGACCTGCAAATAAAATTTTTAGTTCAAAGTTAAGTAGGTTTACTTGCCAAAATTTTATTTTTTCTTCATGATTTAAAAGTGTGTTTGTTGTTTTTGTTTACGATTAATATTTTAGGCATCATCATGTTACAAGTATTTTCCTTTCATTTCCTTTCCAGTTGCTTTTTGTTGCATAAATAATCATTGCTTGTATTGCGCCTCTTTTCCATCTACGACTGGTTGATCATTCTCGCACATGGCGTTGCATTGCACCTTGAGCCTCGCTTATTACATTGCGTCGTACTCTCTCTCCCTCACATCATTTTGGTCATATCGCCTGCCACTTCATGAGCCCTCATTGCAACCCTATCACCTTGCAGTCTTGTTTTGCCCCGATTGCTGAAACAGTAACCTCGTTGTTTTGCATGAGGTTGCGGTGGCTATCTCAAGAGGTAGCTTTCTCTTAGGACCAGTCATCGAAGTCGCATTCTCAACAAGATGCCTATGAGTCTAAACTTATTATCTGGGGAGATACGAGCCGGTTGATTGTGGGAGACCTAATGAGTTTGAAATGGCCCATACCCGTAAGCCTAAGCCTTGTGCCCAGCATGGTCTTGGACATTTTAATGATTTTTTTTGCCCGCTTCACCTATTGTGGTGAATGGGATGTGAAGGTTTGGCACAAAGGCAAACCCAAATCAGGATATCTTTCAGTTTCTGTAACACGAGAAACAACCTCTCTTGCTCGTAAAATAAGTCGGGATCCCTCATCCGCCCATGAAAAATAAGTGCCATGAGCACATGAAAATAAGTGCCACGAGCACATGAAAATAAGTGCTGTAAGCACATGAAACAAATAAGGGTAAAGGATCGAGAAAGGCTTCCTGCGCAGAGAGGTAATGCAACGACTCCGCCGGGGTACTGACCAGGCTCGCTGGCAGTGGAGCAACGTTTGTGATTTCTTGAAGTGACTCCGTCGGGGTACTGTCCAGGCCTGCTGGCAGCGGAGCAACACCAGAAACTTACTTTAAAAATCCTAAAAATAATAAGTCCACTGCCTTGCTCTTCACATCATCAACAAGCTACTGGCGTCTGTGAGCTTTCTCTTTGATGTGTTTCTGATTAGCGAGACTTAGTTGAGGCACAAGGATTAGGCTTACCTGTAAAAGGCCAAAGTAATTCAAAGGGGACCCGCGGAACTTGTTCAATATTCCCTTGCATTACTATTTAGTAGAAATGATGAAATTAGTGACTAGAGACTAAAAAGGATGAACACAATTATTTCTAAGTAATTATTAACAACTGAATAATTTTAAGTGACTCAACCAAAAATTCATCAGAATTTAACACCAATGTTAATTTAATTAGATAAAGAATCTACCAAAAGTTAGTCACCACAGCTATTTCAAGTGAATTACTACTAAATTTGAACAATTTTAAGTGACCCAACTAAAAACGAATAACTTAAACGACTAATTTAGTCTAGGGATAAAATAAACGACTAGAAAATAAGTGACCCAACTAAAAACGACTAACTGAAATGACTAATTTAGTCTAGGGATAAAATAAACGACTAGATAATAAGTGACCTAACTAAAAACGACTAACTTAAATGACTAATTTAGTCCATGACTAAAATTTATGACTACATAATAAGTGACAAAATTAAAAATGATTAATGTAAATGAACACTATAGTCTAAGAATAAAAATATGACCAACTAGCAAGTAAAAGAAGTATATGATTTAGTCATTTATGCTAGTCATTTTTAATTGTGTCACTCTGGAAATGGAACATTGCAATTTTGATATTAAACTGTTACATTTCACTAAAATTTGACACTGTAGATGGATTAAGAGATAAAGGGGGTCTATGAATCCATCTCCAATGTTAAAATTTAGAGACAAAGGGGTTGCTTCCCCACATTCATGGATGACATCCACAATAAAATTTATAGTGTGGAGTGACGCACTTTACTCAAGAGATTTGATCTAGGCATTTGATAGTGTAAAACTAGCCAAATACCCATCAACATTAATAACAAATTGTTTAGCTAACCCTTATTTTCCATACAAAAATACTCAAGAGATACTTTTCCACATTTGTGAATACATGTTAAAAAGAATTTTAACCCATGTAATCACAAATTAATAATAAATATATTGCTATACGTTCTTATGATTTGTTATAAAAATAAATCTTTCAAAATCTTTTCAATGAAATGAATGTTTAAAAATGTAATCATAATATTATTCATTTAAAAAAAATGAAAAACTTCTAAAAATTTTATACAAACATTATAAATATTAAAAATAGCTTAAGAGATGAATTAATCTATTTTTCCCATTTCCTTATTTTACAATATATATATATATATATATATATTATTTTTTTTCCATAAAAATAAAAAATTTCTCTTCAAATTAACAACTTCAAAAATATTTAAAAAATGAAAAACTTTTCAATAACTAAACCCAAATCAAAACGGATATCAAAGTGGTGGAAAGAAAAAAGAACTAAACCCAAATCAAATCAAAATGGTGGAGGGAAAAATCAAAATGGAGGGAAAAATAAATGAAAAACTTAAAAAACTGAAATATCAAGGATATATTGAATTTCCAAATTCCTTTTGCTGTCACCGCCACACAATTCGATTATTGTAAACCAAAGAGAGAGAGAGAGGGGAAATATATCGGCAGATGCTCGACAGCGGCATTTTTCCAAGTATTGTAATGTTTAATACGATGTTGGATGTTTTCTGTAAAGAGGGGAATGTGCAAGAGACTCTGGATTTGTTGGTCGAGATGGAGATGAAGGGATCTTCACCTAATGACGTGACTTACAATTTGCTTATAAGTGGTCTCTGCAAGGATGGGAAATTGGATAAAGCCAAGAAGATGATGCAAAAAAATGTAGAATACAGGCTTGACTGTTTCAGATTTCAGTTACAATCCTTTGATCGATGGACATAGCAAGAAAGGCAACATGGTTGAAGCTTTTCGCTTGAGGGATGAGATGGTAGAGAAGGGTCTTTTGCATACTGTTTTGACATATAATACACCAATTCATGGGTTGTGCAAAATGGGCAAGGTGAAGGAAGCAAATGAACAGTTTGATGAAATGTGGAAGAGAGGTCTAGTCCCAGATGTTATTTCGTACAATATAATGATTTATGGATACTGCAAAGATGGCAATATTATTGAGTCCTAGACGTTATTTCGTACAATATAATGATTTATGGATACTGCAGAGATGGAAATATGATCGAGGCTCTGAAGTTGCGCAATGAAATGGTTGCTGGCAGTCTTGTGCCCACTGCGGTAACTTACAATACGCTCATTGATGGGTATTGTAGGAGGGGAAACATGGAAGAGGCTCATAAGTTCATGGTTGAAATGATCAATAAGGGTTTGTTTCTGGTTGATAAAGGTTTGTTTCCAGATTGTTTTAACTACACTACTGTCATTGATGGAGAGTGTAAGTTAGGCAATGCCAAGGAGGCTTTCAAGCTGCATACTGAAATGGTAAGCAGAGGAACTGCACCAAATGTGGTTACTTACAATGCTTTAATTCCAAATTTCGTTACTTAAAATGCTTTAATTGATGGCCTTTGCAAAGCAGGGAAGATAAAATAGGCATACGGTCTTTTGCATAAGATGGTGGATGATGGACTAGTTCTTGATGAAGTGACTTTCACCTCATTAATTGATGCACATTGTAAAAAGGGAAACATTCGAGAAGCCAGGGAGCTCTTTACTGAAATGAAAAGGAGGGGTTTAGACCCATCCTGTGTTACTTACAGCATTCTCATTCATGGACAGGGTAAGGAAGCTAGAATAAACGCAGCTTTTGAGCTCTTCAATGAAATGATTGAAAAAGGTTTGCAACCTAATGTAGTATATTATAATTCTTTAATACATGGTCTCTGTAATGAGGGGGAAATTGAATGGGCACATAGAATATTTAATGGGATGCAAGAAAAAGGAGTGTCTCCCAATAAATATACATACACTTCTTTAATCGGTGAAAATCACAACAGAGATAATTTGCAGGAGGCTCTAAAACTATACAATGGGATGGTGGATAAAGGTATTCTCCCATACGTTTGTACTCACAGTGCATTGGTTAAGGGACTTTGTAAAGATGGCAACTTTCAGGCTATTAGTAACTTCCCAAATGAAATTCTGGAAAGGGATTCTGTCACCGAGGATGGCTTGAAGGATGAAACAATAGAGAGATTTAGCAGGGTAAATGACATCGATGTCGTTTTCTGAGACTTGGCATTCATAGCCTGACCTGAATTGCAGTGTCTAGTCAAAGTGAATTATCCATAGTGCATTTTCTATGATGATTCAGACACGATCGTATCTTCGTTGGCAACCTGTCAATGTAAATTTATGGCATCAAAATTCCACTCGTTCTGTGGGATTTGGAGCCATTTTCTCTCCGTCTTTGGTTTTTAAACTAAATGAGATTGAATTTGCTGAGTTTTTGGGGATTTTTTCCAGTGAGTAATGAGATTGAATTTGCTGAGGTTTTGGGGGTTTTTTGTCCAGTTAGTTCTGCAGCAGAACGATGAATTCGCGAATCTATCCCTACGACTTCATGAAGCTCGGGTGCAGGAGGGTTTGAAGGGTTTGGCCCGGCTTCTGGCAGAGGGCGTCAAAAAAGACTGTTTGATGAAATGCGAAAAGAATATGTTGTGCCCGATTGGTTTACGATGGTGAGTGTCATCCATGCTTGCACCCATTTAATAGCTCTGCAAAAAGTCACGTGGATCGATGATTACATAACTAGAAGTGGGTTTGAATTAGATGATTTTTGTTGAAACTTCACTCATTGATATGCATGAAAAGTGTAGGAGTATAGATATTGTGTGTGTTGTGTTTTATAAAATGCTTGAAAGGAATGTGGTATTTTGGAATGCCATGATTTGATTATTGGAAATGTGGTCAATGAGATTGCAAATGAAGCTTTGTTGTTGCTTAGATGAATGCAACTGGTATGCATTAAACCTCACTCTGTCACCATGGTGAACGTACTTCCAGCTTGAGCTCAGTTAGCAGCTGTGCAATGGGGTAAGTGGATTCATGCTTATAATATTAGAATAGGATTTTTGTTTGATATTTTAGTGGGGATTGCTCTCAAAGATATGTATGCCAAATGTGGAAAAATAGAACTGGCACGCCAATATTTTGATGAGATGTCTAAATGAGGGAGTACTAATTGTATGTGACTGTGAAATTCATCTTCGCTTGCTTCCACTAAAAATTGCATGTGACAAATCAGAAGCCATATTTGGTCAAATCACATAGAGAAGCAATATGAATTGCAATAGAGCCTCAAATCTCTAAAAAGATGTCAACCAATCCATTCAAAAGAAACCTACTATATATTTTAGACAAACCAACAAACAATTCCAAGAGGCATAGGATTCTAACAGATGATTGTTTGTCAATATTCTGACCATATTTCAACGCTTCTATACGAGATCTAAATGGCTCCATCCTGCATTTCAAGCTACAATATTTTCTTTAAATTATGGAGCATAGAAGTGTGTCTTACCCACTGCAATTCATCATTACAATTTCAATAGCATCCTCCTTTTGGAAATCGGGGTAGTGAGTTATTAGTTAAACTGGGTACATGCTCCAAATTCTACATGTAGCTAATGTCAAAATCAGAAATTCCTTCAAAATTCAACCAAGAATGTGCAAAAGGAAGTATAAAACGATCCTTGCACCCTTTAGAGAATGTAAGCATAACTGACATTCTACATGTAGTTAATGTCAAAATCAGAAATGCCTTCAAAATTCAACCAAGAATGTGCAAAAGTCAGTGTAAAACGATTCTTACACTCTGTACCCTTTAGAGACTGTAAGCAGAATTGCTCTTTGCAAGTATCTCGAAACAGATAAAAGGACCTGCATGTTGCCTACAAATTCTTGCAAGGAAGCCTCTTACCATTGCTTCATAACAGGAGTGGATCAGTTCAAAATTCATCGATACAATATACAGATGAATATCATTTACAAAGTTGTACATTAGCCATAAGTTGATAAGGGTGGTTTACAAAAATGAGAATCCACATATAGAAGTCTTAATAGATTTGTAACCAAATGGAACTGTAGTTGAATATTCAATGATGCCCTTCTATTCCTAATTCGTTGCTAGATTTCACTGGTTTCTTCCTTGGTCCCATTCGACCTCTGGTTTTCTTCTTGAAAACTACTATCAGGGATCCTTCTACACGTATTACTTTCGTGGCAGTCCTGAGACCTGCAACAGAATGAATATTTTCCAAAATTGATTATCAATCACCTATATTTTTGGGGAGTGACTATCACAAAAATCACATGCTTGGGAAAAAATCAAATATGCACAATTATTCAACTATACAAGTGTTAGAGATAAAGTTGGTTGTTAATATTTTGTATAAAATTGTTGGAGATGAAGTTGCCTGTTAATATTTGTACATGCGAATGAACACCATTGCAGGATTTCTGAAGAAAACTGAGGTTGCCAACCTCAGTTTAGTTGATGGTTTCATAAACTGCAAGAGAATATGGATGCTTTCTTAGGTAAAAGTTCAAACATTGTATTCATCATTGTTTGCCCTTCTCCATCATGTTCCCCATTCTATTCCATAACTGAACTTTGTAGTCAGAATCTTACAAGACAAAATCCAATCAGAAAGCTACTTTTACATCATACTAACACACAAAGCAAAATTATTCTCCACACAAATAGCTTTAAAATAACAGCCAAATAACAATGATGCTCTTTTAGCATTAGTCTTTGGGAAACTATACAGACAATTTTTCCTAAGGAGTTTTAGATGAAATCATGTTACAGATGGAATTCCAGAAGCCATGTAAGTTCATTTAGATGAGAAGGCCTGCACAGAGAATACAATAAAGGAAAATTACTGTTAGCTTTCATAGGCAAGTTGTAATGCTCAAAGGACATTCTACAACTAGAATTTCAGAGATGAGTGCTCATTAATACCACAAATACAGTGGCATGTCCAGGGTCTGCGAGGTGAGCCAATAAGTTGTCAATGGGACCAGTGCCAATGTACTCTGCTTGGAACCAAGCTTCCATGATAGCCAGCATGGCCAATCGGCCATTCTTGATTTCCTTGGTCCTCAGCTCCTTGATTTTCGTAGGAGAGCCAGAGCCCCAGCCAAGAGGGTCAAACCACAACCCACCAGGGCGGGGAAAATTTTAAGGATAGAAGTTTATCTTCAAATTTAGAAACCTTGGCGATTTTTTTATAATTTTTTTACAGAAGCAGGTATGTTTATATTAATTCAAAAAGGATCTGAGGCTTATGCTCAGTGATTGTACAACTGGGGACCCAATGTCTAGGGTGTTTCCGAACAAGCAAAATTCGCCTACTCTATTTCTTACATTCAGTCTAGCAATTTCCCAATGACTAGCAAACCTTCTAATGCAAACAAATTGCTGCAGCAAGAGGCAAAAATACATGACAGGCTAAGGCAGAGTGTCCCATGATTCCCCCTCATCGCAGAGGAGGGATTCCGCATGAAAAGAGACAACAATGTTGGCCTCAAGGTCCGCTTCTGTGTTATTTTTCCATAGGACGTGAAAGAACTGAAGTCTCTCAAATGACCCGATCAACTTCTTAATACGATCGAACATCCGTTGCAAGTGGAGGTCTTTAGGGACTTATTTTGTCACAATTAGGCCAATAAGATTTTGTAAATCTCCAATGACTCGAGCCTCCTTGATACCATGTTTTTGTAGCTGTTTCAAGCCTTGTAGGAGGGCCATGGCTTGCGCTTGATTGTTCGAGGAAAGCCCCAAACCCCAAGAAAAGTGGGAGATGATTTGGGCTGAAGGGCAACGGATAATTCCTCTGCCTCTGGCCTTCCCCGAATTACCCTTTGCTGCGCCGTCAAAAAACATAGTGTGGATATCTGATCTGCTTCTCCATTTGTCGAAGTCCTCATCCTCTAACATGATTTTCCATTCTTCTCTGCTCTTCTCCATATTTTGTCCCATGGGAAGATTTATCCCCAACTGCTGACACCACTCCCTGCATTTTTTATTTAAGCCACCAACCCTGCTTCTGGTTCACCTTGGCCTGCATTATTTCTTTGAAGAGGCTTTTAATTTTCACACCGGTTTGCTGCTGGTTTAGGGCCTTCTCTTGAAATATCCGTTTGTTTCTTTCAAGCCATATCTTCTAGCAAATAAGCTTTGGGATAATCATCCATCCCACGAAGGGCCAACCTCGCCCGGGGAAGGACTTAGGGAACAGGTCTCCCCAAAAAGACAACAAGTTCGTGGTGTTGGATGGGAGGTTGGGGTTGCTGTTCCAGATTGGTAGATGTTCGTTCCATATGTCCCGAGCATAGCTGCACTCGAGGAAGATGTGAACTGAGGATTCCTCTTGCTGTTGACAGAGCGGGCACCGAGAGGGGTCGTGGAAGCCATAGCGCTGCAAATTTTTAGTAGTGAGGATGCTGCTGTGCCCTAGCTTCCAAGTGAACATGTCGATCTTCAAGATGCTTTTGACCTGCCAAATCCCTTTCCAAATCGCAAGGTTGCGGGGAACAAAGGGGATGGCTTTAATACATTTGTAACATTCAGCTGCAGAGTAGCATCCCTTCGTGGAACCCCAACCCCTTTTGTCTTTTTTCCTGGTGTTTAGAGGGGCTTTCCCAGCCAGCGCCACCATGAATTTGGCCCAAGCTTGCTCCAGATGAGCGGGTTTCTCTATTTTCTGCCACCCTTCCCAGTTGTTGTTTTCCCAATCTGAGATGTCCCACAGCGTGCAACGACCATCTGCGATCATCCACGTTTTTAGTTCCAGCAACTCAAGATCCTCCCCAATTGCTTCTGCGTTCATGATTCTGTCCTCCCATAGTCTGATCTGCTTCCCATTGCCTGGAATCCAAAACAGGTGGTCACATAAGAGCGGGAGGGCACGTTTACACAGTTGATGAATCTGGGAGCCCTGACAATTAGTTTGGAAGTTCTCTAGGTTGCGAAGACGCCTTCCAAAGTTGTATTTTTTACACAAAGCGATTTGTGCTCATCCAGGATTCCTTGCATCCTACCGCCATAAGATCTTGGCTCCCAGGGCGATGTTGTGCTCCCTGAGATATTTTATGTGAAGACCACCTTCCAGCAGTGGCAAAGCAATCTTATTCCAACTGATCAGCTGAATTCTCGTATCGTTGTTCTTCCCTCCCTTTCAGAATAAGGAACAAATAGCTTTCTCCATCCTGCGAAGGATGCCCACAGGAGCCAACAATAGAGACATCTGAAAAATTGGAGGACTGTTAAGTATAGACTTAATAAGGACGGTCTTACCTACCAAATTGAGCCATGTCATGCCCCAGGCTTAAATTTGGAGCTTGAATTTGTCTAGAAAGGGGAGCCAATCTCTCCCACTTAGACGTCCTTGAAAGATCGGCAGCCCAAGATATTTGAAAGACCCCCATTTTGTGGATCCTTGGAAACCCAAAATCCTAGTGATCGTGCTTAGCTCGAGGCCAGATAGGTTCCAAGCGTAGATGAAGCATTTTCCCATATTAAGTTCACTCCCATACTCGAGGCAGTAGCTATCCAGCTCCAGTTAGAATCGGGAGGCCAATATGGCGGAAGCACCCCTCAGGAGAATGGAGTCATCAGCAAATAGATCATGATTTATGTCTCTGACTCCCATGGCGATCCAAAGACCCATAAGCCCTTGCTCAATTTTTCTTTTCTCCAACATAAAACTGAGGACAGAGACTTGAATAACAAACAGAAGAGGGGATAAAGGGCATCCCATCTTTATCCCACGACTAGCCTTGAAGAATTCCGCAGCACGCCCATTGACGAGAGGAGCAATCCATGGTTCCGCAATGCAAGCCTTGACGCAACTTATAAAGCGGCAGTCAAACCCAAATTGTTGCATGACCCCAAATAGAAATTTGTGCCTAACTCTGTAAAATGCACTAGCGAGGTCCAGCTTGATAGCCATACCTTTTTCTCTTCTTTTGATACTTGAATGGATCGCTTCCTGAACTAGAATGAAATTATCAGTTATCTGCCTACCTTTGACAAATCCCCCTTGATTATCAGGAATGATATCCGGAAGAAGGCCTTTCAGTCTATTGGCCATGACTTTAGTGATAAGCTTGTAGCCAATATTGCAGAGAGAAATTGGCTTGAATTTGTTGAAAGAGTTTGCACCTTTCTATTTTGGAATAAGAGCCAAGAAGGCAGAGTTGGTGTTGCCCCCAAGCTTGTGGCAGGTCTAGGACTTTAAGATCATTTTGTGGAGATCATTTTTGACAATGTTCCAACAAGTTTTGATGAATCGAGCAATGAATCCATCTGGCCCAGGAACCTTGTCCGGAACCATATCATCAAGGGCTTGCTTGATTTCAATAACGGTCACAGGAGCAGTCGACATGGCATTCATTTGGGCATCTAAGTCCCCTGATACGGGGATATGACGATACGAGGATTCGAGAATCAGATTCGGGATACGATGACCCCCGGAACATGACACTTCTGGGATATGATACGTTATATATTATTTTATTTAAAAATATATATATATTTAAAATATATATATATATATATATATATATATATATATATATATATATATATATATATATTAAAAATTAGATATTTTTTACACAAATTCATACAAATTCATTGATTCAAACATAGATTTAAGATCTTAGATACTCATACATGATACATTGATACATCATACAATTGTCAAATTTACTCAGAAAGACAAGATAGTAAGATACTGTAGTTTTCTCATTAAGTCATCAGAATCAAAAAGTGTTACATAAGTACACTGCCAATGGAAAATAGAAATAGAAAATACAAAAAAACTACAGTCTCCAAGACTACAAGCTTGTGTGTGTATGTGTTGGTCAATTCCTTCTACCATTGGTCTTAAAGATAAGGTCAAAGTGAGCTTATATCTCTGGATGTACGGCTGTTTACAGTGACAAAAAACATGCTACAGCCAATGACTTGCTGCTGTTTATAAATTCTAGATCTTATTTCTCAATCCTAATAATGGAAAATTAATCAAGTTGAGAGAGAGGAATGTCTATAGCTGAAAATGAGTTGTTTTAAGCAATTTTTATGCATGAAAATTTACTTTTCCACTATTTTCAGCGAATAATAACACATGAATTTCAAGAGGCAATAGTCTATCCAGAAACTCTCATAATCAAGGAAATGTTATACCCAGCTCCTTATAGACAATTTGATGTGGTAGAAGTTACAGCCTTTGTATTCAGCATTTGAGTTCCAAAATCATAAGCTTTATGCCCCCAAAGTAAACAACTATAGTAGTATAGTGTGTCTCCACAGACTTTTAGCAACCATTACAATATGAGGAGCTCACCTTATATAGATGTAGATTTAAAAACCTCCAATAGAATAATAATATCCATTCCAAAGACCTAGATTTATTCAAGGAATGCATAAACAAGTAGTATTAATCTAACTAACTCCATGAACCAGTCAAAGAAGGAATTCGGATTCGGTATTTTATAAAGCAAAATTGCAGTTTTTTTAGACAGCGAATTCGGCCGTATCCGTACAAGGTACAGTTGGGATTCGCCGTACCCTGTACGGATACGGCCGTATCCCGTGAATCATGTACGAATCCTGTTGAATCGTATCGGATTTGCCGAATTCGGGATTCGAAGCCCCTGGGGGACGAATCCGGTTTCTTAGTTGGGCATTGACCTTTGGAGGGACCAACTCGAGCAGATTGGAGCTGAGATTTTCTTGCTTGTCCACTAAGTACAATTCTTTGAAGTGCTAATGGGCATCTTGTTTGATGCTGCTAGGGTCGGAGAAGGATTGATCTCCAGATTTTATCTCCACTATAGAGTTAAAGTTTCTTCTGGCTTGAGACTTCTTATGGAAGAAGGAGGTGTTTCTATCCTGAGCTTGTAGCCACAGACTGCGAGATTTAAGTCTCTAGAATTCCTCCTCCCGAATACAGGCCTTATGGAGATTAGCCTGGAGCTCCTCTTCGAGGATAAGGTTGTCCTTCGAGATGTCCATATCTTTCATTTTTTTTTGGTGGCTTTCCAAACAGGCCTAGGAAGCCCGCCTTGACTCAGATGGAGAGGGGAGGGCTTTAGCCCAACTTTTGAGGGGTTTCTTCACTCTCCTCAGTTTTTCTTCCCACACAAATAAGGGGGAACCATTGATAGGTTGACTCCATACTTCCTCAACTTTGTCCAAAAAGTCGGGTTGCTGCACCCAGAGGGCACTGAAACGGAAGGGAATAGGCCCCAGATTCATGTGTGGCTTCTACTCAAGCCTAATGGGCTTGTGATCAGAGACCGACGAAGAAAGAATAGAAGAACAAACATCAAGACCTAAGAGCAAGAAGGAGCTTTGAATGAGAAAACGATCTAACCTTGCAGCAATGTGGCCTGGACCCGTTCTTTTGTTGGTCCATGTATATTTTCCCTTGGGAGGCTTGATGTCCAACAGATCCCAGTCCTGAATGAGCTCCTCCACCCATTTCTTGACTGGATCCCTTACAATGCTACCCCCTCGCTTCTCCTCTTGGCTTAGAGTAATGTTCATGTCTCTAGCGAGAATGACATTAATCATCTGAATCTCATTTGCTAGGTCCCTAATGGATTCCCAACAGGCTTTTTTGTCTCCCAGAAGGGTCGGAGCATAAATGTTGAATAGACTCATAGTTTCTTTGGTGTGGAGATGCAAAAACTGAGCAAAAATCCAGTTTGAGTTAAGTTTAACCAGCATTTTCTCAAAGCATGTCTCGTCCCATAAGATTCCCAACCCTCCTTAGGTGCCTCTAGAGGAGACTGCGACACCTCCTCCTTTTCCCAAAACTATTTTCTTTTATGGAGAAAGTCCTTTTCCTCCATTTTGGTCTCTTGGATGAGAAGAATGTTGGGCCTTTCCAACATTTCTAGACTTTTCATTGCTTCTTCTTTTGGTTGCTCCCCATCCCTCTACAGTTCCAGGAGACGATCTTCATTACTTCCTTTTTTGAGCTGAGAGGGCTCCCTTAGAGCCCTGACTTTGATTTTTGTGTGCTTTAGGGTTTTTTGCCAACATCTTTTCTAGGGTTGGCTGGGTCCCCTGCAGTTTCTCCTTATAGGTTTCTTGTTCTCTTTTTTCTCTGGAGGATTTCTGTCCCCTGGTAGATCTTCTAACCGAATTTTGGGAGTCCCCAATTTCTCCTTCTTCCTCCGACTCCTCCGAATCCAGATCTTCCCCCTCAGAGACAACCTCTTTCGTTCCTCTAGGATATTCACCAATATTTAGTTGTGCTAGGGTTTCTTGCATTTGAATATCCTTTTGCATGATCTGTGGTCGATTTCTTGGACTTCCTTTGTCTCTGAGCTCAAGGCCACAAAACTATTCTCTTGGCCTTTCTGGGAGGGTTTGGCTTTAGGAATACTCCCCGTGGGAGTTGAGCTTCCCTTTCCTTTTTCCGTTTGCCCTGACTTGGGGGCTCATTTTAGATTTCTTGGCTTGTTGCCATCCTTCTTCTTTCTCCTTTTCTGGGGCTGCATTTTTGGGACAGTTCTTGGCGAAGTGGCCATACTCATGACATCTGCGGCATTTGAACGACAACTGTTCGTAATCTAGTTTCTGCAGATGGGACCAGTTCCCCACTGTTAGCTTAATGGCTTATAGCAGCCCAACTTCAAGATCCACCTCCACATATTCTGGCACAGTCGTATTGGTCCTTGTTGTTTGCTCTGTCTATGAATTTCCCAAGTGCATTGCTGATTTGCTGCAATTATTCCCAGTTCCAGCAGTGCACCGGTAATTTTGGGAGCCAGACCCAGACTAGAACGACAGATGGGACATCCTCCGAGGGATCGAATTCAGGAGTCCAACGATTTAGGTACAGCCCTTGAGGCCCCATGAAATAGGGTTCGCTTCTGAAATTCAAGTCCTTGTCTTCCTTCATGTTGAATTTGAACTCGAAATAACCCTGCCCCAGGAAGTATGAGGTGATGCTATTGGCAATAAGGGGCTTCCAGTTGCGAGTGATCTAGGCCTCGATTGTTTTTGGTGAGGGCCATAAGCCCATGAACTGACCAACCAGAGCTCGATTTGCAAGGGAAAGGGCCACTCGCATCAGACCCTCAGGCGGGAGTGCCACCGAGGGGATCTCATCCAGCCGCTTGACAAATTTGGAGGAGAGTTACTTCTTCTTCTCTGGTTGGGAAGCGATTAGGAGCTTGAACGCCTCGATCTCAGGTGGAGGAGGAGGAGGAGGAGGAGGAGGAGGAGGTGGAGGAGGGTCCTGAGAATTCGCCATTGGACCGAGCCCAAGCCAGGGCGAGCACCCCGATGGCACCACCCTAATGCAGAACCAGAAACCCTAAGCGCGGTGGAGGGCAGAGCATGGGCTCAGCGGAAAAAAAACCACGAAACCTTGGCGAATATTATTAGTCCCCAATATGTAAATTGTAAAAATTTTAATCATATTTTTGTAAAAATATTTAGGTTTCTAATTATTTTATGTTAGTATATATAAAATTTTGGCGACTTTTAGGGTAAAATAATTTTATACTATAAAATTTGGGCGAATCAATTTTCAAAAAAATGGAAATTGTTGGGGAAGATTGGATCGGTGTTGACTGAGCCGGGCTTAAGTATATCTGCCCATCTGCGGCCCTCGACCCATCCAAGGAATAACATCTCCACCACAAAGAGATTTGTTTTATCTGTGAAATACTCCAGCTCTCCTGCAGTGTACCAGGAAGGGGTGTTGAGGATCTGCAACTTAGTTAACAGCTCTTGAATGAAGATTCCAGCTGCCCCCAACATTGCCCATCTGCAATGAAAAAGCTCGGACTGTACAATCTAAACCCCTAGCACATAGAAAACATAGTTGTAGCAAAGCCAACATCTTTCATGTCTACTACCCCAAAAAGATAATGGTAAGCAAAAACCTCTTAGTATTTACACTTCCTTAAGAGAGTATAAAAGCAAGTATACAAACATTAAAATATAAACCAAAAAGAATAAAACCAATAAATCTAATACAGAGATTGTGCTTTGCAGAAACCAAGTTACATACCTAGATTAAGAATCACAGTATCCTTGTGGCATTCTTCATGGACAAGTGGTGTCAAAGCTTCCTTCTCTCGAACTACGATGCCTATAAGCCCACCCTTCATTGCAATCCTCCAAGTATGGACTCGACCACCATCAGTAATTCCCGCACACATACCAGCTCCAATGGATACCTGGCTCAACTTATCACCATGTGGAATGAAAGGACCATGTCCATACAATGGGGTAGCTGACACATTATATACTCTAGCCACGGGATTTGGTATAACATGAGTCCACTAATGAACATCTCCATCATTAGTTAAAACAATGAAGTCTTCTGGTGGGAGTGAAAATATTAAAATATTATAAGAATCACTGCACTCAACATAAATGAGTACCCATCCTTTCTCTAGAAACAGTCTGCACAAATCCACACTTGCATTTCTAAAATGTATTTTTTTGCACACATGTATGTGGACATGAATACACAGTAGAATGAGAAAGAGTGGATTCATTAATTCATTAGATGATGCAATGTCTGATTAAGTCATTACATATTAGGAGAAGAGTAGTACATTTCATATCTACCAAATACCTAACTAACAACAACCACATTTAATACTATATTAAATGCCTCATAACTACATCTTCTATTTGGCAGCTCAGGCAGCTCAATTTCACAAATTTTCTAGGTGGTGACTAGTTAAAATTTGTATGATAGCTATCAATGTTCTTTGTTATCCTCTGCTACATGTTGGCTTCTCTTTTGGTGGCTTAATCACTTTGATTCAGTGGCTCTACCATGAAGAAAAGCTATACATTTTGACATCTCTCTTGGCATCTACCCACTCACTGACAACATATGGAGCTTAATTCTTTGGTTATTCATCAGATAATATCTACCCATGTGATGACAGGCTTCACAAAAGGAAAACCTATAATGTTCCTACACTTAGCGTCACTCCATGAATCGAGATATTGATTTGATATCATCAATTCTATGATTCTTTGGCCTGCCTTCTGCAATATTTTTGTGGGTTTTTCCTTGTGCTATGAATTCCCATGGTTCTCACAGTTTGATTGCATACATATACACAATCCCTTTGACTCACTCCAGGATGGCTAGCCTTTGTTATCTTTTGTCCAATTAGACTAATTTCCAAATTAAATCTAAGGCAAAAAAATTGTAGTGCCAGCTGGCATCAATAAAGGAACTCAGGTATCCGAAATACAATAATGCCATCATGGCAATGGAAAGTTGCAAACATGATAGACTTTACCAAAAAATATTATAGAGTTGAATATCATGTACCAACCGAGCTCTTCTAGTAGCTGGAGAATTGTTTTTGTTATTGTGTCACATACCTTCCCAGCCTTTGGTCTCAGTAGGGTTTTGGAGTATTAACTTCCCATCCATAATTTTCTGCCGTTGTGGTTGTTTGGCATCTAAGATTCCCATAGACATCATTGGAAACTTGCCATTCAGGGGCTGATTGGGTTGGCTGTGAGGTCAGTTGTGGTGGTGTTCATGGTGTGCCCTAAATGCCTGGTCTGCTTTGTGTTTGGGGTCGTTCACCACTGGGATGAAATTGCTATGATCTGGTTGAAGGAGGCAGAGAATCAGTTGGAGTCTCCTATTCATACATAGTTTTCAAGGAAACACTTACAACTTTTGCAAACTTCAGATTAGAATTGTATGCATTATCTATGACCTGGATAAACATGTAGATTGATATTTACTTTGCTTTTTACAAGTATTATAATAGCATAGTTATTAATGTAATCAATTTGCCAACATTCTAATATGGAATATACCACTGGAGGATTGGACTATTATGCTGCATGCTATAGTCTAGCACACATGAAAGTTGCACACAAATCCAAAGAGACTAGTTGTAAGTTAAGGAGATCTAGATCTCTTCAGGCTTGTTAACTGATTTCATCTCTCTAGATAGAGAAATGCCGCAACCGATCAATTTTATAGGGTGAGGGTCTTTTCTTTGCTGATTCTGCCAGATGTTTCAACTCTGTATTTTTGGTCAGAATGAAGTAACTTAACTCCAGAAACTTGCTTAAAACAGGTTATGACCTTTTTTTAATGATTTGGCCAATTTCAGTTCCATTCTGGTTTGACTTCTATGAATTAAATTTAATAGAATTTCCTAAGAGATTGCAGTGCAAAATTAAAAGCTGATGGATTAGCTGCTAAGTTAACTTAGCATAATATTCTACCGAGGGGGAATATACCCAAGTCTGAGTACTTGAGGAAATGAATATCCTTAAGGCTTAGATATAAATGAAATTGATAAAACCTAACTTCCTTGCAATGCATTGAACATATAACTAAGCCTTTTGCAACATTTATCAGATGCAACTAAACCTCTTCGAATGTTTACTGTGTGCACAGTCAAGCCTTGTTATGCTAACTGCATTTATTATTATGCCAATTGAGGGAATATACGACGATACACTTAATGGACATTAATTCCATTTAGATATGCAGAACTAGATTATTTATCTGGAATGGAACACTATTCTAGTATCCTTTTATTATTATTATATTAAAGTGTCACTGTCATTAGAGAGTGTCTTGTGATGCAGAGGATGCCCACGCAACGATCACATTTCTTTAATGCTTTGCTTCTTATTTATTTTTGACCTGCAATTTGGGACACACCAAAGAGGGGAGGTTCTGTTCTAATGAGGGGCGTCCTTATAATTTAATTAACAGATTTCGTGTAGTGGTCGGTTGCTCTAGAATCCAGCAGAGATGAGTGTCAAGGGCCATCCAGGCATGGATCGAAATTACTCGGACAGGGCCAGCAGGATGTACAGTAGACATTGAATTAATGGGGTTTGGTGTGGTTGCTTGCGGACATTTTTTTATTTTATTTTATTTTCCCCACCGTTTCTGCAAGAGGTGGATTGGCAACAAACCATTCCACGTAGAAAAAAGGAACAGATCGTGTGCATACTAGATAAGAAGATTGCTCAGACTCGCCAAGGACAATATAACTGGTACTTGGTACAGTGGGAAGACTTCGCACCAAAAGAGAGTACATGGATCACAGAGCAGGAATTGCATACCTTGGACCCTGTTCAATGGCAACTATTTGAGCACAGCAAATTGCAGGAGCTGCGTTGTTTCCAACCAGAGGCGAATGATGTAGAGGCTGCCCTCGCAACGATCACATCTCTTTAATGCTTTGCTTCTGATTTATTTTTGACCTGCATTTCAAGCACACCATCAACATCCTCCAAGATGTGCCGATGTCTTTCCATAGGATCAACAGAGCTCTCTGGCTCTTCTTGCACTTTAACAACTTCAATGGGTGAATTATCCTCATCTTTCTTCAAGTCATTTGCACTTGGTTCCTCGTCATCTTCAAATATATGTGGCATCAAGAATCCTGGTAACTGAAAGGTTGTATTACTGCCATATTCATCAAGCATCCCTTCAATTTCCCTCAATGGGTCATCAACAGCACACTGTACTCTAGAGGGATGCCTTGATGAGATAACACCAGCTTTATCATCATTTGAAGATCCAATCTCATTCATGTAACAATGCAGAACAGGTTCTGGAAGAATTCTCCGTTCAAGCTAAAGCCTCAAAACCTTAAGACACTGATGACGATTCTCACGTGCAATGCTACCTTGTGGAGCAGCTGCACCCAACAAGCGTGGAAGAGCACTCTGTACAGTAGGAAGATATGTATCTCCAGCCATACCTTTTTATGTGTGTGAACATTGAGTTATTGAATCCACCAAAAAGAACAAGTCTATCCTCTGATGGAAACTCGCTTCATTTTCCAGCCTACGAACAATAAGCTCTACAACCTCCCCAGCAATGCCATATTTTGTAGAGTCAATAGCATGGTGCGATGCTCTGCCAATAATTTCCTTTGTCCTTTACAATATCTCAAGTATTCCTTCAAAGGTGTCCCTGGAAATTGCTGCTTCTGTATCCCCGCTAAGTGTCCCTCCA
Source organism: Pinus albicaulis (assembly GCA_034641835.2). Lineage (NCBI taxonomy): Eukaryota > Viridiplantae > Streptophyta > Pinopsida > Pinales > Pinaceae > Pinus > Pinus albicaulis. The sequence continues at coordinate 1,032,596,443 of CM076580.1, forward strand.
ACTGATTTTCGCTCTGAGTCTATTTTACCTTCTTCACTTGATTCCAGATTCATCATATTTTCCAGGCCCCACTGCTGTGCATTAACTCTGGGACTTTTTGGTTCCACATGGGCAATGGCATCCTTGGTATCCTCAGTTGCCTCACCATCAAAGTGAAGTTGAATAGGTGAACTGTGTTCTGAACTGCTCCCTCAGATTGGCGAAGGACTAGAAATAAAAGGAATAGAATTCTCAGTTTCTTCAATTAAAAAGGGATGTGGCAGAGGTGCTGAACGAGCTTGTTCTCGCTTAGCTTGTGCAGCTGCTATAAGATTCTTCAGAGATGTAGATGGAGTTGCCATATCAGAATCATTTGGCACATTTCTGAGTTTTACTTCTTTTGCAGCATCATACACTTGTCTGAGCTTGGTTACTTTTTCTAAATGCAACTCTGTAGGATGTGACACACCATCCAATTTCATTGTTGTAGTACCATTTATCTTCACTTTACATTTTGAAGGAGATGTGACTTTTTCTGCCGGAGGTTCAATGCCAGATTTTATAGGGGAAACTTACTCATGCTTGCGAACAGCCAATTGCTTAGGTAACTGCCCTTGGTTAAGCTTCTCTGACCCAGAATTCCCACGATCTTTCTTAAGGCCTCTGCTATTTTTCTTTGCTGGGGTCATGCAAGATTTCTTCACCCTGATGATCTTTGACTTGTATTCACATTGTTCAGCCTCACCCTTTAGTGCAACATGAGCCTTGTTCAGAGGTGTGCTGATTGAATTGCCTTGTCTTGAAGCTAAATTTGCACCATCTTGCTTCTTTGGAGAAAATAGCACTGGTGCAGTCATGCTGTGTTTCTTTTGTTCTTCCAATTTATAATCAAACAGTGATGATTCACTAGGAATTTTTGTGTTTGCATTCCTCTCATCCTTATCTCCATTCTTTTGTTTATCTACGTGCTTATAGGTCTTTGAATCTTGAAACAATGGATTCTACCCAACTGACCAGTTCTGAAGGAAACCTCATAAAGGATTGATATGAATCTGAAGATGCTAGAGGTTTCTTGCTGCATCCTATTTCATTTGCTGATTTTGGAATCAACATGTCTACTTTGACACATTCCTCATTTCCCTTAACTGCCTTCTTATCATTCTCGAAGCATTTAGTGTAAGGCCTTTCATCTGCAGAACTCCAACATGCGCCATCCTGTCTAGCAACACCAGTTGTCATTGGCTCCACTGAAGCAGTAGCAGCTTCTGCAACACATGCAGACATAGCTTCCTGAGCCCGGTGATGTCGTTTAGAGGGGGGTAGGGCTGCTTCATCACTTAGTAAGCTACTTCGCAGATGATATTTATCAGCCTTTGGTGGCAAACATGTAGCCCTTTCCATTAAAATTGAAGGCACCTGCCCATGTGGCAAATCTCCTTCAGTTTCAAGACTTTGAACTTGTGACATTACAAGTTCTCAAATGGCATTCCTTTAACATAAATGCATTATCTGCTGCAGTATTTTCTCCTGTATTGTCAAAGGCACTTATCATGCCTCCTTTACTGGAACCTTCTACAATTTTTTTGGTTTCATCTTCAGCATCAACTCTTTCCCTTTTTACCAAATGTGGATATTCATCAAAGTTGAGTTTATGTTTCCTTCCCTTAATCTGTGTTCGTTTCTTTCGATGATCTACCCCTGGTAATAATTCAAGAAAATTATCTTCTTCTGTGCAAGTATTTATCTTTGTTTGATCCTCATATCTCTGCGGTAGTGTTGATAATCCTGAATTATGTTTCTTCAAGAGATTTCCTTTTTTTCTTCAGAATTTAATTCTGATGCAAAAAGTGTTTGATACTGCCCTAACTTCATTCTCTTCAGTCACAGATGTAGAAAGCACATGATCTTTGTCATTAGGAACAAAGTTTTCATGGATATGTTCAAAATCTTTTTCACCCTTCACATTTTCTTTGGAGTTTGAAACCTGATTGTCGTCTTCAGTGTTTCCATGTTTAAAAGATTCAAAATTGCTAATACTGTTATCTGTCACTGATTTTGTCCAATCTTGGATTTCACTTTCAGGCATTAATCGAGAACTTCTAGTTTCTTTTTCTATGCTTAGGTGTTTGATAAGTGTTTTTGGGTCTGAAATCATTTTGGAATTGGGATTTCTGCTGTACATCCTGCTGGTCCTGTCTGAGTAATGTCGATCCATGCCTGGACGGTCCTTCACACTCATCTCTGCCGGATTCTAGAGCAACCGAACACTACACAAAATCTGCTAATTAAATTATAAGGACGCCCCTCTTTAGAACAGAACCTCCCCTCTTTGGCGTGTCCCAAATTGCAGGTCAAAAATAAATCATAAGCAAAGCATTAAAGAGATGCGATCGTTGCGTGGGAAGCCTCTGCATCATCTTGTTAGATTTTCCTGGTAACAATGTTAAAACCCAACTACCATTAATTGGGGCTTATTTTATGTACTATTGTGTGGTTCACATTGTGGTTGTCATGAATTTGTGAACTCCAGCCTAATTTTTCCGTACTTTGTAAATGATTCAGGATATGTGGCTCTATCTCTCTGAGAATGAGAGGTTCTATGATTTTAGCGATGAAATGAGAGGTTCTATGATTTTAGCGATGAAGCAGCTCTTGTCTGGCAAGAAACCAATGTACCTTTTGCAGTCTGGGGCCCAAACAGTGTTTGAAAACATACAATAGTTTACCATCCTTCAGAGGTATTTGAGATAATTCAATGTAGATTCTGGTTTTGGTATATATAACTGTTTTTCTATTAATACTTGTAATGTGATCTTACTTTCTACCATATTAGATTTTGGACTATTTGATTTGAATATCAGTTGGCATATAAGCTGTTAATATAAAACACTTGAATTGGTTGACATAGTTGGTGGAGGCTAGAACAGGTTTTAGCATATTGAAGTATAATGGTGTAATTTTTGTATTTATTTCCAGGCTGTAAAGAATAATGGGAGTGTGTATGCTCATGTCTTCTTTTCTTGTTCAGGATATGCTCCAGATCCTAGTGATCCTGAGTATGATCCATTTGCTACTTTAGGAAAAGCCACCGTAAGTTTGAATGTGCGTGCAGATTACACTTGAGAATTTGCATATTTTTGGCTACAATTGCACCCTTTGAAGGATGTTGCTGTGGATTGAATTGCAAAGAATAAGCATGATGTATGTTTTCTTTGCTGAATTGTGTAGCTATTGTTACATATCTTCCAAAGCCAAAGGTAGATAAGCGTAAGAGCCTGCTGAGTGGTTGCAGTTGGAGACCAGGATGGATCAGAAATTGAGGTAAAGATATTTTTCTTCTTACCAGACATTTGTTGCCTGGAATATTGATTATCAATATCTGTTAAAAAATTCTGAGCATTTGGAGAAGAATATGTCAAGTGTTCAGTTATAATTATTTCTTTTCTTCATGATTCAAGAGATACTCTTTGGTAGTTTGTGTAGGAGGTCCGAATTAAAGGTTATTAATCTGCCCCTTAGTGCCTTCACTAGCCATAGCATTCCCTTGACACTAAAAATTGCATGCCACAAATCAAAAGCCATGATTTGGTTAGATCGCATGGAGAAGCAATATGAATTGCAACAGAGCCTTGAATCTCAAAAAGGATGTCAACCAATCCATTAAAAAGAAACCTACTTTATATTGTAGAGAAACCAACAAACAATTCCAAGAGGCATATGATTCTGACAGATGATTGTTTGTCAAGATTCTGACCATATTTCAACGCTGCTATACGAGATCTAAATGGCTGCATCCCGCATTTGAAGCTACAATATTATCTTTAAATTCTGGAGCATAGAAGTGCGTCTTACCCACTGCAATTCATCATTAAAATTTCAATAGCATCCTCCTTTTGGAAATCGGGGTAGTGATTTATTAGTTAGACATGGTACGGGCTCCGCATTCTACATGTAGCTAATGTCAAAAATAGAAATTACTTCAAAATTCAATCAAGAATGTGCAAAATGCAGTATAAAATGATTCTAGCACACTTTAGAGACTGTAACCAGAGCTGTTCTCTGCAAGTATCTTGCAACAGATAAAAGGACCTGCATGTTTCCTACAAATGCCTGCAAGGAAACCTGTTACCATTGCTTCATAATAGGAGCGGATCAGTTGAAAATTCATCGATACAATATATAGATGAATATCATTTACAAAGTTGCACATTAGCCATAAGTTGATAATGGTGGTTTACAAAAAGGAGAATCCACATATAGAAGTCTTAATAGAGTTGTAACCAAATGGAACTGTAGTTGAATCTTCAAGAATGCACTTTTATTCCTCATTTGCTGCTAGATTTCACTGGTTTCTTCCTTGGTCCCATTCGACCTCTGTTTTTCTTCTTGAAAGCTACTATCAAGGATCTTGCTACACATATTACTTTCGTGGTAGTCCTGAGACCTGCAACATAATGAATATTCTTGTTTTCTAAACCCCTAGTACATAGAAAACACAGTTGCAGCAAAGCCAACATCTTTCATATCTACTACCCCACAAAGATAATGGTAAGAAAAAACCTCTTAGTATTTACACTTCCTTTAGAGAGTATAACATCAAGTATATAGAAATTAAAAATATAAACCAATAAAAATACAAAACCAATAAATCTAATACAAAGATTGTGATTTGCAGAAACCAAGGTACAAACCTAGATTAACAATCGAAGTATCCTTGTGGGTTTCTTCATGGCCAAGTGGTGTCAAAGCTTCCTTCTCTGGAACTACCATGCCTATAAGCCCACCCTTCATCGCATTCCTCCAAGTATGCACTCGAACACCATCTGTAATTCTAGCACATATACCAGCCCCAATGGATACTTGCCTCAACTTATCACCATGTGGAATGAAAGGACCATGTCCAGACAATGGGGTAGTTGGCACATTATACACTCCAGCTGCAGGATTTGGTAGATCATGAGTCCATTGATGAACATCTCCATCACTAATTAGAGCAATAAAGTCTTCTGGTGGGAGTGAAAATATTAAAATATTATGACTAGAATATCAGGAAGCTTTTAATGATGTCTATGAGCAAGAGGGTATTGCTGGAGAAGATTGCCCACTTAGCTACTGATATGGGTCTCCCCATGGATTTAGAACTAATTTATGCAACAGGGATCCTGAATTTTTTGAGGTTGTTGATACAGATTATGGGCTTGCATTGGAGTTAACTTCATGGGATCCTACTCTTGCAGTCTCTTTTGCAGAAAAGGCCTTGGAAGAAGCTAATAATCTGGACAGTGATCTTATACTTGACAGGCCTTGGAAGTTCAAGAAGTTAAATCTCGTTCAGTTCTAAGTGTTGTACCCACCATTAATTAAGCAAGTGGTTGTTAAGGTAAGTGAGCCTATGGAAGGTAAATAGTAAAGATGGTAATTAAGTGGGACTAAAATTGTTGAGTGTGCATCTAAATTTCCTATGGAGTTGCCCATATGGCATTCCCACCAAAGGTGTGATCCTGAAACATTGGCCTGATGAAGTAGAAAAGAGTTGCTGAGTCTTACGGTGGAGAAGAGAAGACTGGTTGATACTCTGACCCATTTCAGGCATGCCTTCAAGTTTTCTAACAAGGTAAAACTCAGGAACTTTTTAGCTCTGGATTCCTCAAAAGTTATAAATTATTAACCCACTAGTTGAGTAATAATGTAAAATTAAAGTGTTACCCAGTTCAGTGACAATGCAAACTATTGACTGTTAATTATTGGATTGTCTTACTATGATTTGAGCCCTTTTGACATAGGTCCTTTTAGAATGTTGAATTCGCCTCAAATAGGTCCTTGTAGAATGTTGATATGAGTCTATATGTATCCTACACCTAAAATAGGCCAAAATTACAATGGCCATAGGGCTGAATTTCAGACCTGAAATAGGCCAAAATTGTGGATGCTACATTGGCCTAAATTTAGAGATTAATGTGCTTACTACAGGTCTACAGGTTAGAAAAAATATAGGTCCAAAAATTCCATCCAGGGGTCTAAAAATATGTCTCGTTTATTTTCTCTCCTACACTATTCTTTAGCTTCTCTTTACCAAGATAATATGATATTAATTGATGCTTATTCGATTTGAACATTGGTTCTTATATATTTGTCTTCCACAATGGAGGTAAATGATTATTGGAGAGGCATGTCATGCCTACATATGTAAGTTAGTAGTCTTTCATGTTTGATCTTAAAAAAATAATTTTTATTCAATGAAAAGGAATTAGGATGTGTATGAGCACTCATTTAAAATATTATAAATTCCTCTCCAAGCCGGTGTCAAACCCATGAAGCAAGTAAACCAAAGATTCATTTTATTATTATTGACTTCATCTTTACATAAGTACATAATTACATAGTCATTATAATGAAGACCTACCTAGTTACATAGTTAGATCTGATTTGTTATACCTTCAAACTAGTTCCTTCTTTTAGTTGGTTCTTGCACTGTCAACTTCATAGGAAAGAATTCAGATTCTTTCAAACTCAATGTAAGCAGCTATTCCGAGATCCTCGAATGTACTATTTCACTGTGTATACATATTACTGTTTTGACCTTATTTTGTGCTTCGATTGTAAGTACTTCACTGTACATGTCTCTGACTTCTGTTGACCATTTCTGTGAGACCCTATGTGATACCATCAAACTGAAATGGCATACTTCTCATCAAGCTGTGATGGCACCGAACCAGTGAGACCTTTCTCACTGTGGTAGCATGAAACAGTGATAGATTTTTTACTGTGGTAGTTCCAAATTGTAGTGTCATACTTATCATGTGATTGATTATACCGAGACTGTAGTTGACCTGTGATTATAACACTGAATATCTTCACTGTAATATGGATTATACTGATATCTTTTTGTCACACCGAGCCTTAACTGTAAATACACCTTTATAACTCATTCTCCTCACTGCTGTGGTATCGAAATAATCTTATAAGAGTAGTATTGAATTGAGGCAGAGGTAATTTCAACACTGATGTCATTGAGATTGACCTTTCTTGTGAACTTGCACCTAGTTTAATTATTGGATTGTCTTACTATGATTTGAGCCCTTTTGACATAGGTCCTTTTAGAAGAAGTCATAGAAGAAGTCTATAGACCTATACTAAGAATCTTGTTCATGAAACCCATGAAGCAAGTAAACCAAAAATTCATTTTATTATTATTGACTTCATCTTTACATAAGTACATAATTATATAGTCATTATAAGGAAGACCTACCTAGTTACACTCTTCAACATTATAACTATATATAATTTTGATGTTTCTAGGTTGGAGATTGTACTATTTTCATTGGAGGATGCTACTATTGATGCGCACAAGGCTCTTGAGTTACTTGGTAGGATTCTCGCAAAATTGGTTGTTGAAGGGATATTCTTTATTCAAGATATAGCAAGGGAAATCAAGGATAGAGGTACATAGCCAGGAAGCTTATTAGAAACGAGGGGATTTTGAGGTTTTTCTCAAGAAGAAAATTTCAAGGTAGTATGCTCACAATTTTAATGCCTGATCAATTTTGTGGTTTATTTGTGATCTCTCATGTTGATAAGTGAATGGTTGGTTAGTTTTTAGCTTGTGCTCACATTTGTTGGTTCCTGAAGCTCGAGCACTTTATAACAAAAATAGGCAAAGTCAAACAACACAAATGGTCCACTAGCTCTCTTTTCATTTGCTAATATTATAATGAAGTTTTATTAGAAGCACTGTTTGTTTGTTTATTTTGGTTAGAAAAGGGTTTGCTCTTGGTTTTATGTGATTTTCAATTTATCGTATGTAGCATGTTGAGAAATGGGAAAGAATAACGTGACATTTATTTTGCAGAAATTGATGCTGAAGGAAAATTGCTTTGACATTGTTGATGTTAAGGTATATGTTGTATAAACTATTTATAGTCTAATTTATGTTATATTCTAGTGTTCATTGTCTTTCATTTCTTACAGTGCATTGTATTTTTTTTTTGTTTTCAGAAAATGAAATCAGTATTGATGGTAAGAAGCATGAATTGAAAAAAGAGAAGAGCAATAACATTGGAGCGACAAATGCAAAAAGAGAGATGAGAACTGGTCTGGTGATACCCTTAGAACCAATATTTCGCATAAGACACACATATAAAGACTGATGATCAAGTCTTCAGAGTTGGTGAATTTACCTGTAATGCCTTGACAACACAACGATAATGTTTTGAAGTGATGAAACATCATTTCATGTGTAAATTGTAGTCCAACTAATATAAAGTTGGAAACTCATATTGTAATATTTTAACATTTCATATAAATTAATTTATGTGGTTGAAATGATTTATAGTTGCACTTGATGTTGTTTAATATTGTAATTAAAATATGCTACTTTGTGTTTTCATATTAGATGAACATGCACATTGTATGACATTTTTTAAATCATACAAATTAATTTATGTTGATTAATAATGAACACAAATAAAATGAATATGCGACTAAATTAGTCGTTTATAATGATTATTAATGAAATGAATATAAACTACTAAATTAGTCGTTTATATAATGAATAAATGGTTATTGCAAATGATAAATTTGTGACTACAAATGATGACTAAATTTTGTATATATACGACTATTAGTAGCTAATTTACAGTATCTTATAACACGACTAAAATTTAGTCACATTTCTTCGGTCATTAATTGGTTTCAAACAATGACTAAAATTTGCATATATATGACTATTAGTAGCTAATTTACAGTATCTTATAACACGACCAACATGTTGGTCATAGTTCTTTGGTCATTAATTGCTTTTCTCGGGTGATCATATAGTAATATATTTTGTTGTATATTTGGTCATTAATTGTGACCTTTAATGACCAAATCAAAGACCAAATCAATGACTAAATGAATGACTAAATCAGTGACCAAATGAATGACTAAATCAGTGACAAAATGAAAGACCAAATGAATGACTAAATTAGTGACTAAATCAATGACCAAATCAATGACCAAATATACAACTAGATAACAAAATTGAGATAACCAATTAATGACTAAGCTAAAAATGACCAAAAGTTGGTCGTGTTATAAGATACTGTAAATTAGCTACTATTGGTCACCGACCGAAAAATAGTCGTTTATATGCAAATTTTAGTCATTTTTTTAGTAACAAATTAGCCATTTTGTACTAGTGGTATCCAGATCTCCTCAATGGGATGGGTTCTTTGTAGTCCTCAGCACTTCAGATCTAAGCTTTCTCTCTCTTGTAGATGTAGAAAACCCAATGCAGAAAGTAGAGCTCAATGGGAGCAAAATGGTAGAAATGAGACCAAGTGTATAGATCCAGAGTGATCTAATAGGCAACAAAAGGTGAAGAATGATGGGGAAAATCCTCCTATTTATAACAAAATATTGGGTCATTCTAGATCTTGGTGCATGATTAAAATAATGTTAACCAAATCTAGATCCACCTCTATGGAATATTTTATTATATTTGTTTGAGGGAAAGGGTGTTTGACTTGGGTCAAATCCCTTGATTAGTGAAAAATAAATAAATAAATGATTTATTTATCTTTTTAAGGAAGTGGTTGGGATATAATCAAATAAATAATGATTTATTTGATTAATGGTGGTTGATTTGGTCATATTTAACAAGGAATATTATTTAAATAATTATTCTTAGAAAATAATAAGATAACTATGGGTTTATCTCATTAATTTCTTTGTTTTTGGGTTAAACATGACTGGGAATAATAATTAAATTATGGTTTAATTAATTATTCCATGAGGAAAATGAAACAAATATAGGTTTGTTTAATATTTCCTTTTGGGGTTTCCTAATTTAACATAGTGAAAGCAGTTTTACTTAGGGTAAAACCGGTCTTACATGGTGTACTTGGGTCCATCTAATGATAAAAGGTTAGATGACCAAAAAATGGTGTAACAGATTGCCCCCCAGCGTGCGAGTGTCAGGAGCAAATCGTATGACCGAAGTACGTTGTAAGAATACCATCACTAGACAACAAAAGGGATGTCAGAGAGAGAAATGTGAGGTAGATAGTGTGCTGAAGGACTAGACCCTAAGGAGACGAGACTCGCAGGTGCAACAAGTCTCTTTTTATGAGAGGGTACCTGTGCTGAAGGCAGCGGGGGAGGCATACCTATGCCCGCCGAGACAAAGTAAAAAAGAATAGTGTGTCCAGTAAACAAGGGACCGAACCATAGAGTACAGCTGGCATAATCAGGAGCCAGATAAGAATACAATGAAGAGTCTCACATACATGTTGTGCCTGGGATAACAGCCAGGACTAGTACAATAATATCTGAGTACATGAGATAAATACAACCCAAATTCCCCCCGTAAATGGGGAAGGGCTCACAAAATCTGACTGATACATGCAAATCAAAGAGGTGCTGCAAGTGGCTAAGGCCGACATCATCAAAATCTGGAGCGGCATCGAAGGCTGCAAAGAAGAGGTCATCCGGGCATGTGGGGGGCTCCCTGCAGGGCCACCCCCTCATGAGGGCTGAGACATCTCACACACACCCGGGAATCATCAAGAGCTGCTGCTGGATCACTGAACCATCGAGTATACGGATCTCGACCATGCTGAAAGGAGCTGGAGAAACAATCAAGTCAAAGGGGAAGAAGAGATCCCTTTGCCTGATCCGAGGCACCGAACAATAGTGGAAGCTGGAACCAAGGTACACCACCCTCTAGACCTGGCTTCTGGAATGAATGAGCTGATGTCGACAGAAGGAGGTCCGCCATAGGTGAGGCAATGAGAGATCCTCAACTAAGGCACGAGAGAAAATAGTAGAGTGACGGACAGACTGACACTAATGATGATGGCGGAATGGAAAGGGTGGGGTGGCGAGTGAACGACTTCCCTTGTTAGAGCATAAAGGACATGAATGACATGGCAGCGACTGACACAATATCAGAAGGGATAGGGGACAGTGAGGCTGAAGGTCATGATATGTGACACAAGAGAGGAACCAAGCAATAATGGAAGGAGGGTTATGGTGGGGTACAAAGGTACGCCGGATAGACTCCATGAATGCAATGATGACTCAACTTGGATGCTCTAACCAAGGGCGACACGATAGTGCTGCCACACAATAAAGGCCCCAATGGGGGACCATGGAAACATGAGTACAAGGTGGGCACTCATGACGAAAATCGTCACGAACATGGACAAGTAAGGGGGCATTATGGTGCCCCAAGTACAAGTGTCGTAAGTGAGGAAATTCGATTTTAAGGAGCGGTAAAGTGACCCTTCTTGGACAAAATGTGTCCGGGTGAAGTATCAAATCACCAAAAACTAATAGAAACCCATTTGAGAGCTCGGTGAGATCTTTCTAGCGGTTCTGACGGTTCTTCGAACGGGGCTACGGTGTGGTCGCAGCAGTCGAAAGAAGAAACATGGGTTCTCTTTTAATAAGGCAGTTTTCCCTCCAAAATCATTCATTTGCTATTGTTGCTGTGGTGAATGTGGAGAGGAGGGAAGGCCCTAAATCTTGCGGCGAACGTAGCGGACAAACCGACCGTTAGAATCGAGATCTGTCAGTTGGAGGTAAGAGGCCTAACCTTGCTCTTGCATTTTGATGGATTACTTTTGCAGTTTAGGGCCCAACCTTCCAGGAACAACCCCTCCTTCATCTCTACGGTCGGGTCGCACTTTTTGGGGCAAAAAGTGCGACCCAGGACGCAGGTTTGAGGGCAAAAAGTGCGACCTGGTCCAGAAAAAGGCAGAAAACTGCGACCTGGGAGATGAGGGAGTTTTGGTGCTGTTTTATGGCTGGAAGCTGGGTTTTGGTGTTTGGTTATGGTTTTCCCGATCTGAACGCTGACAAATGTGATGTGTTTGTGTAGGTATGGCAGAGTTACGGGTCAACTGGAGAGAGAGAAAGATCTGGGGACACTTCGGGCAGAGATCCAGGCGGATCAGGGCGTCCGTCGTGTGTTGGCCATATTTGGGGTTCTTAAGTTTGTGGAGAACCCATTGATGAGAGCAGGGGAACCGTTACTGGCCCGGATTATTAGTTATTGGGATCCCGATCAGGAGATCTTTATGGTGCAAGGGCACAGGATCGAACTGACGGTCCAGGATGTGTACTTCCTGACCGGTCTTCCGCCACTGGGGATGGTGGGAAACACACAGCCAGTGTTGCCGCGTGGGCGACATATCATGGAGTTCGTGGAACGCCATGGTCGACTGGGTCTCCAAGTCAAGGGGACTCGAATATCGATCGGGGATCTAGAGAGGCTAGAAACTCGTGCAGTGGCCGCAGCTGTGCTGCGAATCCTGGGCAGCCAGGCGTTCCATCACATCACTGGGGGGCAGATGATGTTAGTGGAAAGTGTATTGGGTGGGACCTACTATGGGTGGGCCCAAATGCTGTTGGTGTCGCTAAAGCGACAATTGTCACTATGCAGGCGGCAGGTGAACCATGACTGTGCATATGGGACTTTGTTGTGCGCCTTCTTCTTTGAGAAGATCCCGACCTTAAGGCCTCATGTACAGCTTCCAGATGGGGGCCCGAGAGAGCCTAGGATGCACCGTTGGGGACGGCTACTGTGCAGAGGAGGAGGAGGGGCGGTCGGGCGAGTATTTCGACCAGAGTTTTTTGCCCATTGGGATCAGATGCCTTTGTACATAGACGACTATCCTTATAGTGGGATGAGTTATTGTGGGGATCCGGACCTGCCACTTCCGCCTGGTCGAGTCTGGGGGCCCGATGGTAAGTGACAGATTGCTATTCTTGTATGGGCATGTTAAAGTATTTTGAATAGTAGAGTAAGGTACTGATTCATGTACTTTTGGTGTGCAGATATAGCACCGGTGAAACCGGCCGGATATATGGGACGACCGGCAGCGTCTGGGGCTACAGGTCCAAGTGGTTCGAGAGCAGCGCAAAATGAGGATGCAGCTGCCCGGCTGGAGGATATCCGATGTAGATGCGAATGGTTGTTGACCGGAGTATCAGAGCGCGGGTGGCAGGATTTGGACGACCAGTTCATAGAGCCGTGTGTTGGTGTACCCTCGGAGTGGCGAGGTGTCATGCGGCGCATGGCGATAGCTGGTCAGGCGATGCGCGATCTACAGGCTGCAGGGGCAGAGCCATTGGCTCGAGATCCTCCAGATAGTGATTAGGGGTGGGGCATGTGGTGCCCCCTTTGATGTATGTAGGGGCAGGTGGTGCCCCCTATGATGTATGTGGGGGCAGGTGGTGCCCCCAATTTTTGGCTTTTTGTTTGTAACATGCTATGGGCATGTCGTATGTATCAGAGTATATGGACTCTAAATGTATGCTTTGCGACACATATTATGGATATGTATCGTCTTTTGATGGTTGATTTAATGTTATTGTCTTGTATGAAATGTGTGTGATAAATTCCAATCTAGAACATGGTTTGCAATACTATCTACATAGTGATTCTGGTCTCGGGGTACATGGTTGAAAGTTATGGTTTCAAACGCACGTATTAAGACTTTCACTCGTAAATAGCGTCGAAACAGCACAGGGTTATGCACACGATAAACACCATTTAGTTGCATTACAAGAAGCAGGGAATCCAAACGAACGTGCAGATGGCGGATGCGATGCAACAGGGCATCAGCTAATAGGCCACGCATCGCATCATATTCGGCTTGATTGTTGGTGGCAGAACCAATGCATACCCCGTTAGACAGAACGAGGTCATGCAAGGGGGTGAAGATGGCCCACCCTGCCGAGGCAAGATTCCTGGAGTAGCGACTTGCACCATCGGCGTAACCGATAAAAGGTGTGGACGGGGGGTCCTGCAAAATGGTGTGACAAGACAATAAATGAGGGGATGAAAGGAAATGACGGCAGCGTGAGGGTACAGAAGTCATCGAGCGGCAATGGCAGGAGGAGGGGGAAGTGGCAGGATGAGCAAGCCTCAAACAAGGTGGTGTATGAGAGCTATCGGAAACATGGTGAGGACTCGGGCTGCGGAGGTCAACAGAGACACAAGTGGAGTGATCTCGAGTATGAGGAGGAATAGAGTGATCAAGGGACACAACAGGGGAGGATGCAGACGGGCTAGGCTCCGAGTGTTTTGCAGAGGAGGATAGGTAAAGGATGGTTACCGTAGACTCCGTCATCTGGACATCGGGGGGAGGAATGACAATGGGAGCGGGAGGATCCTCGGGTTGGCCTGAAGCATACTGCGCGAGGATGGGAGAGGCAGATTGATTCTGTTCAACCTCGTACTCTCGAATGACCTCTAAAGAGGCGCGATAATGCGTCAGGTGAGGACAGTGGTGGGAGTAGTGGCCATGGACACCGCACAATGCGCACGGTTTGTTGGTGCGGAGAGTCTTGGGGTTCTTGGTTACGGACGAAGAGGAGGCTTCGGGGGCCGTAGATTCGGGGAACGCGACTTTAACCATGGGTTGGATACGGGGCAACTCGGGACAAGCATGGGTGGCATGACCGGCGACATCGCACAAGGCACAGGGCTTGGCAGGTTGGGGAGGGGTCGGGTCAGTCGTGGTGGTCTTATCTTTTGGTGCCCCCTTACGGGCTTTGCGTTTCTTCTCAGGAGCTGCCACGACAGGAGAGGGATCCTGCGGAGGTGCTGGAGGCACAATAGAAACGGAAGAAGTGAGGGGGACCGGTTGGACCGGTGTCAAAGCCATGTAGGGTTTGGGGTGACCAGGAGGGGTGGCGGCTGGGGGATCAAGGTACCAGACCGGAATGCCCAAGGTCAGGTTAGGAAGGGAGAGGGTGGCCATGATGGGGACAGAATATACTCCGGGAGGGGGAGCCAGGAAGGGGATCTGTCCAGCAGGGTAATGGCCGGGAGGGACGGCTCCGAGATGGTTAAGGCCAGGGGGAACCGAGCCAGGGGGTAAAGGGGTTCAGGGATACCAGCTGTAGGAGGAAGGCCAGAAGGAGGAGGTCCGGTTGGCAGAGAAGTATGGCTAGGAGCGGGTTGCGGAGGGCGAAGGGGCGGTTGCGGACTAGCCGAAGCAGGCCGTTTGAGGGCGGCCTGAGACGATTGCATCATGCAAACATTTGACAAGCTGGGATCAGGGATAAGAGGAGGGGGAAGACAAGGAAAAGTTCCAAGCAGGGAGGAATCCTTGTAAACGCCGGGGGAGACACTGGTCAGGGAATCGACGGTTTGCTTGTTGGCTACAGAAGAGATGGTGGTCTCAGAGGAGGTCTGAGAGGGAGGCTCATGATATGTCAACTGGTCAATGGTGACTATCTTTCCATTATGGGGAAAAGACATCTTGCGAAAGACCGCGGACGGGACAGCAGACATAGCATAGGTGTAGCTCCGCCCCAAAAGAATGTTGTAGTCGAGTGGGGCGTCAATGACTTCGACGTCAACGCAAACAGTCTTACCGGCGAGGGTGATAGGGCAATTACGAAACAAGCCAATGGGATGGGAGGCATGACCGTCCCACGCTCTAAGGGTGATCGTGGAAGGGGCTAGCTCAGGGGATTCGAGTTGCTTCCAAACCGAAGCGGACATCACGCAGGTGGATGCCCCCTCGTCAATGATACACCGGGAAACGATGGCGTTCCGTATCTTGACTGGGATTTGGAAGGCGACGGAAGGAGGGAGGGGAGGGTGATCCGATTGAGTGGCGTCGAAAACAATCATTTGGTCGTCAGCAGGATCTACAGTGCCCACGGCAGATAGTAGAGCCTTCTTTTGGGAAGGGCATGACTGGAGGAGTTCCAGCGTGGAAATGGCAGCAGGGGACTATGCCAAATCATCTACTATGCTATACGACTGAGCGGCTCGACCGGAAGCAGCATTTCGGCGTAATGGTCCCTTTGGAATCTTTGGATGAACCTCAACTTTGGGTTGAGGGATGTGTAAGGGACCATTGGATGTCGAAAGAGGCTCTGCAGAACCTGAAGAGGGAGGCTCGGGAGCAGACTGAGCAGGAGGCTTGGGGTACTGGCGAGACCGAGTTTGAAGGTGTAGGTCGACGGTTGAGGATGGATCGGAGTGCATCATAAGAATCTGGTAATCAGAGGAACCAGAAAGGGACGGGGGGGCAACTACTTGGTTGTCAGGTGGTTGGGTAGCCACGAATCCTTGCTGAGGGAAAGGATCGGTAAACACAGCTGGCTGGGTAGTGGCCACATTAGGAGGAGCATGAGGGGAAGCGTGCTGTCCGCGCAATGTGGCTTGAGACTCCCACATCTGCCGCATCTGGGGTAAGAGAGGACAATTGTGCGTGTAATGGCCATAAACACCGCAACATGAACATGGTTTGTTTGTACGAAGCGGCCTGTCCGGCTTGGGCGGAATGCCCTGTTGCTGGTTGCTAGTGTTAGGGTCCATACCAGAATTGGGTCCTCGGTTACCAGGGGCAGATTGGTTCTAGTTGCCTCTCCGCCTTCTTTGAGAAGAAGGGGGATTAGTCGCGCCCTGGTGTGCAAATACTTGCCCTGGAGGAGGATGTAGGTGCTGTTGCTGGGGTTGAGGAGGCACGGGAGGAGGAAGCGCATACGCCGGAGGAGCTGGCGCACCAGGCTGTGGATAAGGGTAATGGGTAGGGTGAGCAGCATTAGGGTAAGCAGGAGGTTGGGCAAAAGGAGGAGGCATGCCATATCCTGGATACATGTTACCGGGAGGGGGAAAAGTGCCGGAGGAGCTGGCCCCTCCTTGAGGGAGACCATAGCCCATAGGAGGTTGGGCGTATGGATGGGAAAGGGCTCCAACAATACCGTCGGCGGAATGAGATGCCCCCGGGGCGTTAGCGCCACCGGGCCTGGGGATGTCAGGAAGGACAGTATAAACATAACCAGACTGAGCGTAGATCAGGTCATATTTCAAAGCTATTTGGAGGGCGGCTTCTTCAGTTTGAGGAAAGTGGGAGGCGACATCTTTGCCGATGGGAGCGGGAAGGGTGCGCAGGAACCAGTCCATGTAAACCCGATCTTCGAAGGGAGGGGCTCGACATAAGCTCCGTCTTCGTCGCCATTCCCGAACATGGGCGGAAAGGCGTGTTGAAGAGGCTTGCTTAAAGGAAGTCAAGAGCTCCGTGCCGCATCGCATCTGAGGGGGATCCGAAGCACGACAAAAAGGCTCGGGGCAAGAGTCTCAAAGGTGGTATGTAGAGGGGCTGGTTTCAACAGGCCGATTAGAAGCTTCGCCGGTAAGCGTGCGTTGGAACAAACGAAGACGGATGGAGTCACTTCCGTAATGGAATTGGAGGAACACCACATGTGGAAAGACCAAGACGGATTGGTTGGATCTTCGCCATTAAGGCCCTCAAACTTAGGGATATCAGAGGGTAGCTTGGTGGGCATAGCGGGCCAGGTAGTATTATGGTGAATGGGGTCATTAATCAACCGATGGAAATCGGGGAGGCTGAGGCCTGCAATGTACGGCAGCACAGGGGTGGCCGGAGTAGTGGTTGTGACGGTTCCGCTAGAAGTAGGGCCGGTATTGGGGCCGGGAGAACCGCTAGCATTAGGCCCTGATCCGGACATGGTGAAGGTAAAAGGAGTCGGAGGGGGAGAACCGGAAGGAGAAGGGGGATCCGATGAATCAGGAGAGGAGTCGGAGTGCGGACTCGAAGGTGGGCTGGCTCGACGACGGCGGTGCGGAGCAGGTCGATCAACCGGAAACTGAGGGTGAAGGCCAAGAAGTCTCCGGGAAAGGCGCCTTGGGGGCGCAATGATGACAGGAAGAAGGAAACCGACAAGGGCAGAAAGGGACAGAATCAAGAAAGGTCAAGGGCAGATAAGGTGTAGTGACAATTGATTTTAGAGTCTTTGCCAGGCGGTGTTAACCAGGCGCTTCTTCACTTAGGGTCAGTGTGTGGTGTGCATTAATTTTAATTTTTAAACCCTTTCCGTTGTCGAGAGCAAGAAAAAGTGTGCTGCGTAGCTGAAAATAAACCTACAGAGAACAGAGTATAATGCTGAAATAACAGAAAAATAACAGCTACGTATGCATCTATTTAACCCAAGAAGGTGGGTCTCTCACAACTATGCTGAAAAGAAAGGGAAAAACTATGTAAAACACACATAAAGGGAGCTCAACAGATCTAGGGTCAAAAGGGACAGGGATCTGGAGGATAAAGCTGCAGGCAAGAGGTGCAGATCAAACCGGAGGGGGGAGGCGGAGGCCTTCAAAGGAGGTCCAAACAAAATGACAAGAGGTGATTTGAAAGGAAAAAGGGCCGATTTCAATGGATCTGAAAGGGAGGTACCAGATCTGGAAAAAAGGGGGCTGAAGCTCTGAAACCGACGGCTGAAACAACTAACACTCTTCCACAAAAAGTGGAGGGTACTAAAGCCCTAAGGGGTCAGATAGGTTCCCACTAGATGAGTAAAAATAGACGATATTACTGACATGGCCGAGACAGAGGTCAGAAAACCCCGGCGTGGCTGTACAAGCAGAATCCCGTAAAAATTGCGTAAAAAAATGGCCGGAAAAAAGGCAGTCGCAGCCCGGCACTCCGATCCGAGTTCAGCTCTGTAAAATACGTTGGGTGTGCGATTCTGAGGTCCCAGTCGCAGGGTTTAGGGCCAAAAGGCGACCCCCCGGTTCGCTGTCTCAAATGCGCATTTTCGAAAAGTTGTCAGCTCCCGCTACTGTGTCGCTACTCCGTTAATAGCCGAAACACACTAAGTTAGAAATTTAAGGTTTTAGGGTTTTATGGAGAAAAGCACAATAAAGAGGAAAACTAAGAAATAAAAGAAGCCCAGTATTCGAAGTATGGACAGTGTGACAGTAAAAACGACAGCGGTCGTAATTTAAAACCCGCGTGGAGTCGCCATTTGTTAGTATGAATTCTTCGTCGAAGTGTACGAAAAAGAACCACTTTAGCTATGCATAACTAATAGCCCTAACAACAATAGAGGCTGCCAAACATCTTCAGATCTGCAATTAGTAGTTAAAATGCCGCAACAAACAGATCTATAAATGGAAAGACATTAAGCAGTAAAGTAAAGAGTTTGCTCCATGCATCCAACAGACAAGACAAGAACACGATTTTTGAATGAATTTTTATATTACAGGGCACCTGGGAGGAAACAAGAAGGTGTATCCAGATCTCCTCAATGGGATGGGTTTTTTGTAGTCCTCAGCACTTCAGATCTAAGCTTTCTCTCTCTTGTAGATGTAGAAAACCCAATGTAGAAGGTAGAGCTCAATGGGAGCAACAATGGCAGAAAATGAGACCGAGTGTATAGATCCAGAGTGATCTAGTATGCAACAAAAGGTGAAGAATGATGGGGAAAAACCTCCTATTTATAACAAAATATTGGGTCATTCTAGATCTTGGTGCATGATTAAAATAATGTTAATCAAATCTAGATCCACCTCTACGGAATATTTTATTATTATTTGTTGGAGGGAAAGGGTGTTTGACTTGGGTCAAATCCCTTGATAAGTGAAGAATAAATAAATAAATGATTTATTTATCTTTTTAAGGAAGTGGTTGGGATATAATCAAATAAATAATGATTTATTTAATTAATGGTGGTTGATTTGGTCATATTTAACAAGGAATATTATCTAAATAATATTTAAATAATTATTCCTAGAAAATAATAAGATAACTATGGGTTTATCTCATTAATTTCTTTGTGTTTGGGTTAAACATGACTGGGAATAATAATTAAATTATGGTTTAATTAATTATTCCTTGAGGAAAATCAAACAAATATAGGTTTGTTTAATTTTTCCTTTTGGGGTTTCCTAATTAACATAGTGAAAGCAGTTTTACTTGGGGTAAAACTGGTCTTACATGGTGTACTTGGGTCCATCTAATGATGAAAGGTTAGATGACCAAAAAATGGTGTAACACTTATCTCCTCTTGCACAAGATCCGACCAAAGTCGCTCCCATCCAGGCAATTTCTCCCGACCATTGACAGAGTCCTCATAGGAATGCCAACTCTTCGGAAGACCAAGGAGAGCCAAGCTCACCAAGTCCTCATCATCCACACTAACTCCTACACTCCCAAGTTCATCCCTGCAGTGGACAAACTTTGTCAAGTATACCGGAATAGTGTCATTCTTCTCCATATTTATTTTCCTGAGTTTATCCTTGAGCGCCAACTTCCTTTGGTCACTCTTGCTCTGGAATAATTCTGTCAAAGCTTTCCACATCAAGAATGGAGAAGCTTTACCATGCAGGCTGGATACTATGTGATCCTTCACGCCCTCCAACAGAATCCTTTGACACCTTGTTGTCTTCTTTTTCCAAGTCTCAACTTGAGCAGCATCAGTAGGCTTTGGGACTTCAGCATTTATGAAATCCTTCAGCCCGTTATCATATAACACTGCCTCCATCCTATCTCTCCATGCAATATAATTCGAGCTTCCTTCCAAGGCATACTCCAATCGTAATCCGACGAAAGACATCTTTGCTTTTGACACCAAGAAAAACAATTCTGCAATTCGAATTCCAATAGCTCCAAACTCCACCGCTTCCGATCTAAAATTCATGAGAACAAATTATTTCCAAATCAGAGATCGACGGCATGGGAATTTACCAGACCTTTCACCTTCAAATAAGGATGAATCCGGAGGCGATTGCAAACTCTGCCTGAAGAAATAAAATGCAATCACTTTTGAATAATAGATCTGATGATCAATATCGCTCCGATACCATGTATAAATTTGAATAATTTTCTGAATTATTCACCGAGATTATCCTGGTCACATACTATTTGAGCTTCATACATAACACATAATCTCTTCTACGCATTAATCATCACATGTGGAAATAAAAACAACAAGCGGTATTGAAAACATTCACATGCGCACATAGAAATTCAACACATATAACACAATATGTATACCGGGGAAAGCTTACAGCTGAAAACCCCCTACTGTCTGTATATTATAATGAAGAATAATCATGTAACAATATCAGTACAATACTCCTCACAAGTACTCAGTACTGTCTCCAAAAGTTACACACAAACTAGCTCAGTTTTGAAAAGTCACGGGTTCAAAATTCCTCCACTGTTTGCCTGCCTCTACTGCGCAATCCAAGATGAGAGAATGAATGGAATGAATTAGAATTCCCTTGGCTTTAACTGCGCAATCCTCATTGGCAATCTCCTCCAATGATTGTGCAAATCTCATGCACACTATAGTCACAACTGATAGTAGACTCCACCCTTTCTCCTACCTCTTCCATTGGTCTTCACTGAACTGTACATGCACTGAGTTAACTGATGTGTTCTTTAGTTGATTTATGAGTTAATAATTAGTGAATTAAATAATATTTAATTCACACCACTCATCACTAGTGTATTTGTCAGTTAGACTAAATACAACTAGTTCAACTAAGTTAAACCGAACACAACTCCACCAACTGTCTCATCAACTCCACCAAACTTCGCCACTTGAGTTCTAACTGAAGTCAACCATGCATGAGCTCACCAAACCCCTAGGAATAGCGTAATTCCTTCTGTCAGATGCATGGGCCACATCCGTAGCTCCAACTGAAGTGCTGCAAGAGGATAAAATGAAGTTTATAGTCCAAATATTATTAAGGGCTAATAATATTTGACTGACCTATTTTTAGACAGGCAGTCTAAAAATAGACTTCGAACTGTATGTCTAAAAATAGAGGTCCATCTATTTTTACCAACTCGACCAATCATCCAAGAATAGCATACTGCAACTCCTAGACCATGCTCCATATGTCTAAAAATAGACATAGTCTAAAAATAGACTTTTCGACAAAAATCACATGTGTGGTCCCCACCTAGTTTAGGTGATCACTTTCCAACTAGGATCAGGAAAGATGTTTCAGGAGGCCTCCTTCACTGTTTCTTGTTGCCATTTTCAACAATTGCTTTGCATTTACCCAAATCCACTTCCTTGTTTTTTCTGTTGAAATAATTTTAACTTGACCTAAATGATTGGTTTCCACATAGCCTGATATTTCCTTGCCATTTTTAACATTTGTTATTGATTTTCTTTCCATTTTAAGATGATAAAATCCTCCCGAGCAGAAAGGTTGTGTTGTAGCCGCTACAACAACACCCAAAATTTTGGGTATATTTAAAATTTCGGGTTCCCCCTTCCACTCGCTTAGCCAGTAGGGTTTTAACTCGGCCTGTAGTCAATGACATCCTTTAAACCAGTCCCAAGCCTTGGCCGAGCCTTCCCATCATCATGACGAGATTCTCTTGCCACAGCCGCGCCATGTGTGGGGGATCACCAGGAATACGCTCGAATAGGAATTTCCCTGCGCATTAAGTATATCTGTTCGAAGCCCTTTCATCATGGATCATATAGGCATTTTGTTTGAGTGCTGTAATTAAGCTCTTAGTCTCATGTAAAATTATGTGGGGGGATCATTCTTTGAAAATGACTTGAACTAATTGATATGATAATGTTGCATGCAGGTCAACCCCACAGATAATATATCAAGCATAACAAGGGCGCATCAATGGAGAAATTTTCAAATCATGGTTGAATCACATCTTTCCGGATGTGCATTTCCATCCCTAAAAGGGAAGAGTTACCTGATCCAAATGGGGAGTGTCTGATGCAAGTGAAGAGTAGTATTCTTATTTACCAAATGTGAAACAAACAATATCAAGATAGAATTGGATGCTTCACAGATAACTGACACTTTAACTTGGGATGCAATGGGCTCCTTTTGTTGCTATCTATGGAATCCTACATTTTTGGGGAAGCTAAGGGCGGGGCACCTAAACCTTGCCAAAGTTTGGTTTTATCACTGATAGAATATCTTCATTGCCAAGGTCCACAACTGGCTATACAACATCCGTAGTATGTGTACATGATAAAATCATCAAAAAGTAAAAGACCAAGGCATGTCATCAAGATTGCTGACAGTTGTGCCTCCGGTGCAGTCACATAGTAATGTAGATAATGAAAAACTCTCAGAAACTATACATCAAGAGATTGGAGTAAATATGAGAGAGATAATAGATGTTTTTTTAGTGAAGCGCATATCCCTCCTTCAACAAATAGAGAAGGTGCTAAGATTAGTGTGCTTGGGAGAAAAATATGGTGCAGATCTGGTTCAACTGTAAAAGGAGACATTTGAGTTCCACAGGGAAAGTCCCTTGCATATCATGATAGCCAACAAATTCCCCAGCCAGACCATCTTATCGATATAGATGAGTTGTTAATCTCCTTGAAGGGAGTCTCCAGTGAAGAAGAATTGTATCAATTGATGGCAATTTGGAAAGGAAGGTTGTCCTTGAGGTTAATGGTGTTGGTACTGATCTCATCACATATAGTACCTTAATCGAATTGGCTAGAAAGGTGAAGGACTATTCAAAAGCGATCTCACTTTTCTCCAAGTTGAATTCTATAAACTTATATGCCAACCTGATTTTATATAATACGATGATGGATGTCTTTGGCAATGCAAAACGGTTTCAAGAAGCTAAATATCTTCTCAGGGAGATGAGAGAGCAAGATATCATCCCAGATGCTGTAAGTTACAACACACTTCTGAATGTCTACATGGAAAACCAAAACTTTTAGATGCGTTTTCTGTCTTCTATGAGATGAAGTCAGTAGAATGTATAGCCGATCTGACAACTTGCAATACCACGATTGGTGTTTATGGCAAAATTGGATATGATTATTTTGGAGCACGAGAAAAATAGGCGTCCTTATTAACGTTTTTACCTATAAGAACATTCTGAAAATGTATAGAGATGTAGATGCGCAAACCCATAGTTGAAAATGTGAGCCAACAAACATCTAGATCAGATGTATGTCTCTACGCTGGCGTGATCAACTTCTACCCTTCGATGTTTTCTTAACAACATATGAGTTGGGACCCCTGTGCAGAGCAATATTTTTGAGCGTTGGGCTTTGTTGCATTTTGTATGCCTCGGATTTTTGGTGAACTGACGGATTTCATCACTGCATTCTGGCAAGTTGCAACCATGACTCAAGGTGACAAAACCTCTGGATGTAGCAAACAGTTTAAGTTGCTAAGATATATTGTGCATGCATTCATGTTTTGGTGTACAAAAGCTTTAATTGTAAAGAATGGAACTCTTACATTGCCACCACTATCTAAGGTTACAATACTGGCTCCATTGGCCCCACTTCAGAAGAAAATTTATGTATCTGTATTGCATCAAGAGTTGCCCAAGCTTCAAACAAGTGGTTCAGGCACTCAGCAACGATCTTCACAAAATATTGTGGTACAACTGCGAAAGACATGTAACCATCCTTATCTTTTCAATGGTGTGGAGCCAGAGCCATTTGAAGAAGGTGAACACTTGGTGCAGGCGAGTGGAAAGCTCATCATCTCAGACATTTTGCTTGAGAAGCCGCATAGTTAAGGACATCGTGTCTTGATTTTTTTTCTCAAATGACGCGGACAATAGAAATTCTTTAGGATTACTTAGAGCTAAAAAGGTATTCTTATGAGCGTCTTGATGGATCAGTAAGAGCAGAAGAGCGTTTCACAGCTGTGCAAAGCTTTGGTGGCAAAGCATCAACACTGCCAGAGTCAAGTGACATCAGAAAGGCCAATGATGATAATCGTGAAGCATTTGTATTTTTAATATCTACTCGAGCTGGTGGTGTTGGTTTGAATGTTGCAAGGGCTGATATTGTCATTTTCTATGAGCAGGACTGGAATCCACAAGTTGACAAGCAAGCATTACAGCGTGCTCATCACATTGGTCAGCTGCGTCATGTCTTGGCAATAAGCATTGTAACAGAAAACACAGTTGAGGAGGTGATTATGCAAAGGGCCAATAGAAAATTGCAGCTTAGTCACAATGTTATTGGCCATGATGATGCCAATCCAGAAGCACATGGAGCAGACGATATAGCAGGTGGTGATTTGAGGTCCATAATAATTTATGGCGTGCACAAATTTGACCCATCGTGACAACATAGAAGGAAGCTCGAGCGAAATGAACTTCACAGATGTAAAAAATGTTGCTGAAAAGGTTCTGGGAAGACGCTATGCTTCCCCTGACTTGGATGACGAAGGAATTAAGCTCCATTCTCATGAATTGAGAGGTGTTGATTCTGTTTACACATATGCTGGAAATGATGTGTCTTTTGAAAAATATGCAAAGGAAGTAGACTCAGAGCATGCCATAATTGCTGATCAAGTTGTATTTGAGGCTTGGATGAACAAAGCAAAGGATGAATCATTGAATAAGGATTTGGGTGGCAATGTGAGAGGGAGGAGACACACGTATTCAAATCACAAGAGAAGTGTAATCGACGGCAGTGGCTTGAGCATCGCTGTAGCTAACGCTTAAAGACTAAGCATGCATTAGGCACCACACCGAGAAACGTGGGCACCCGTCAGGAGTAATTAACCAACTGTTCAAACCGTGTGCTTGACGGTTACACGATGGATATAGAAGCAACCAAAAATAATGAACACGAATATCGGCCGTTATAGGTATATTCGAGGTCAAAAGTGTAAAGAAATAAAAAACATGGAAGCGCAGGTTGTTTTTTTAACAAGACATCAGATCGGGATGAATGCCGAGAACTGCGGAATGGAAACAACAAGTATCACAACCGCATGCATTATTGTGCGTTGCACTTAAACTTAGACTAAAGAAAAAACACAGCTACAAGTACTAGTCGCAGTTTCGTTTTCAACAAAAAAGGTGGCAGAGGAGTAAGGTATTGCGAATCTGCGACCTTATGGGGTCGTTGCTGTCGATCAAGGGCTGCGACCCAGTCCCTTTGCAACCATGTGACCTTTTCCAAGTCACAAGGTCGTGAAACAACTCATCGAGGCAGTCTAGAAGTTATGCGACCCCTCGATCATGCAACTGTGTGACCAGGTCGCCAGGTCGCAGAAATTGCAAAGTCAACCAAAGGGCGATCCTCCGACCATGCGACTATGAGACCAAGTCATCGGGTTGCGGAAACTGACTAGTATGCACAAATGAAAATGAATGATATTCATCCTCTTCGAAACTGGTTTAAATAGTGTTGCACATTTACATGAAGGTTTTGTTTCACGTGGAGCCCATGGAAAATGTTAATACGATGGTCATCATTTTATAATGGTAACACGAGGAGATTATGATGATGACTCAGACGAGGAAGTTTGCCGCTTACCCAGAAAATTCTGGTTCACGTGGCAAGAGCTAAGACTATCTCAACAAGAGAAATGTAGAAGGGATAAAACCCCCAGGTCGCAGACTTCCTCAATTCGCCAGGTCGCGGAGTCATGTTCCATGCCAAACGCTCGAAGACGTGACCCAGCAACCCAGTGACTAGGTCGCGAGGTCGCAAAATCCAAGAAGGTCGCAAGTCACAAATGCATCAATGTCGCAGGTCGCAGATTGCTGGGGGTCGCAAGTCACAAGATCCAGTCAAGTCGCAAGGTCGCATCTGTGGCTCAGGCCGAAAGTTGCAGATCTGTTAAGTCACAAGGCAGCCCAATCGTCAGGAAGGTGAAAATTCAGGGACCCCAAAGGGCAAGCTTTTCTCTATAAATACTTCCTTCAGGAACTTGTAAAAGGGGCTTTTTTGGTTTAGGACTGGAGCTGAGTACACTATATTACTAGGGTTATACAATTTGAGAATGAATACAAGAATTTTGAAAAATTCCTTTGTGGATCTGATGTTGATATATGTATGAGCACTATGAGTATTATATTTTTCAGTTTCTAAACATCTTTAGATTGATGGAACTGTTTATTTAATTCATATCACATTTGCATGACAGTTTGCTGAATACATGTTAATGATGGTTGAGTTCTTTTCACTTTATTAATGAATGTTAATGAATTTGTTTATTAGCATTTGTGTTATCATTTAAAGCTTTCATGAAGTGAAGGGTGTTTGCCATAAAGAATTGTTTCTTTTATGGTCAGAACAACCTACAAGCATGACCCCAGTGATGTGTTGTTAACAACACTTCCCTCGGCACTTATGCTTTATCATTTCATCTCGCTACGCATAGTGTTATATGTGCATTTAATGCATCAATCATATGTCTTGTATCATTCGATTAAGTGTGTATCTAGTGGTTTATAGAGTTTAAGCGAGACCCAAAGAAAGGAGAAATCAACGGTAGCCGGACCCACACCCCGGACGGGATCCCTATTCCAAACGGTTCAAGGTGTAATTGGGACTTTTTACCGGGGAGATCCCCTGCTGTTGGCCGGACAAATTTCTCCGTCAACAGGCTGAACAAAAAATACTCCCTTTTTCAGCAAATAGTAAATTCAAATCTTCACTACTGTGTTGTCTTGAACTTATTTTTGTGAGAACTCAACTATTGACATCGTTCACATTACCGTCAAAATTGGCCTACGCGTGAATCGTCGTTGAAGGATCTCTCCATTGAGGTGTTCGATCTCCTGTTGTTCGGTCTCCTACCGCTGGAGCAAAGCCGATCTGCTACCTGCTACCTGCTATAAGATACCTGAAATATCAATCATGTAGTGCTTTGTTCTCCTATTTTTCGGTCTACCTTTGTTACGGCTACTCCTTCCCCTATCTCAAATCTCATTTCTCTGACGTTGTCCAGTATCCTACGATGTCCAGTCTCCAGTTCCCTCTGTTACGTTGTCTCTCACGCTATTTGGTCTATAGTGTCATTAGGAATCGATGGATAGAGAAGGCACTTATGTCTAGAGAAGGTTCTTATTAAACCTTATGTGCTCTAAATATAATCTTCAAATTCCTCAAATCTCTTATCGTGGGCCTTTAAGATTTCATTACTAATATTAATATTCCAAAGGGATTTTCAAGGAGATTCGAAAGGGTTTAACAATTCCATGTGTCTTTTTTTTAATTAAATTATAAACTAAATGATTATTAACAATTAACTCTAAACTAAATGATTATAGACCATAAACAAAAGTGTCCAAAACAAATTGGTGAGAGGTATGTGTATTACAACAAGGCCGATTAGGATGTATTTTTATTGAAATTTATCAATATATATTTTTAGTAATAGTGTTAGTTTTTATTATTTAAAATGTACTTTTAATAGGGAGGTAAAAGCGGGAAGGGTTATTTATCGCTTCAATGAAGACTATCACCCCAATGAAGAAATTCAGATCTAGTTTGTTTGGGAATTAGGGATCGTTACAAATAATCAACCTATATTTTTGGTTGTGTGGCAAGGGTTAGTAAAAGTTATATCAAAGAAAATTAAACATTTTTTGGTATTCGGGGTCTCAATGGCAGTCATCCAATAAGTGATTAAGTTAGCAGAGGTCTCAGATAATGATCAAGCCCGTAACTTGTAGAGGATCAACAAGCATATTAGAAATTTTGAGGCCATCAAGTTCTTCCATATTAAAAGGCATTTGATTGTCAAAGCGGATGCCTTAGTAAACACAGGTGTATCCTTGGAACATGGGACATTAGTCCAGAATAATGAAATGGGCTCTTTTAATCCATTTCCATGAACATTGCAAAAAATATTTAATTTATCCTAACATACTCACCATCTGAATATATGAAGAAATGAAGTATCACTGGGAGCTCCCCCACATGCTCGTTGAAGAAAATATTTGGATGGTGATTCCATCACTCTAACCAAAGGAAGATTGGCGGCCCATCATAAAAGAATGAACCAAATACTTAACTCACACTTGGATATGGGAGGTTTATGAGTTCGAGGACAACAAGAGATAGTGGATAAGAAAAATACTAAGTAAATGCATGTGAAAGAGGTGGATTACAAACTCTATATATAAGTTAATACTTGCACGATCCATCTTTTTCATAGCAATGGAGGCGAATTGGAAAAACATGGGCAAATATTAGGCCAAGGAACAATGGAAAGGAACATTAAAGAGGGACACCAAGTTATAAATGAGTGTGAACGAAATCCTGAAATGAAGAAAGTGGAATTTGCAGACACTTCATTGCAAAAAGCTTGCAATCTCTCTCTCCCTTGCACAATGGTGTGGTTTTGTAACCACATTCCTGGAGAATTCCGTAGTAAAAAATTGCGTCAAAGATGGCAAAGTCCTCACATACCTCTGGACTATATGACGGCCGCCATGTAGCATATCTTCTTTATTCTGGATAGACAAAGGGAAATGTTGGCCTCAAGAAACTAAGCCCAAATGTAACTGTCCAATCTGAAAATTGGCCTTCTCCAAGCCAAAATCGACAGGTTGTAAGTGAAAATGGAGACACTTGAACTAAGACTGGAAAATTTGGAAGGCATAACCAAATTTGGAGTGAAAGAGGACAAGGAAGATCTGGAGCTGCGCACAAAAGCGTAACCTTGTCGTCTTTCTGCCTTTGTTCAGCTTGAGAAAATACGGAAGAAGGAATGTCAAGAGTAGGCTAGTTTTTTTCTTATCATCTAGATAAATGTTTTGCAAGTACGTATTAGTGCTAGGAGGATTTTGGAAAATATATAAGTGTATTAAGTTTTGGAATAGAGTTTCGAGGAAGTGTAGTGAGAAAAAAAATATGTTTTTTTAGATAGGGCAAAAGAGCAAATCAGAAGACCTCAATGAAAATGTAAAAGGACCTCGCCTTGAATCTAGATTTTTATAAATACAATCATAGTCATTCTGTTGAAAAAAAAAATGTATTTTTAATATATAAATAAATTCAATTTTTAAAATTGTATAAATTTGATAATTTTAATTATAAATTAAAGTTTAAATATATTTGATTGAAAAAAGTATGATTAAATAACATAAAACATTTAAATTATATTAAATAATAATAATAATAATAAAGTATTAATTCATTAATTATATATATTTATTAATTAATCACTTATTTTGATGTTGAGTGCTTCTAGAATACTGTGTAGTATTGTTAAGGTGTCTTACGTTTTGGGCGAATAATTTAGCTTTATGTCTCTGAAGATGGGTGCGGTGTTCGTCCGAAACATCGAACACCTCAACAATACTACACATGACTGTGAAAACCTACATGTTAATAATCATTTATTTATATGATATAGTTAAATAAGTCTTGAGGTTTAGTTCAATTGGTTGAGCCCTTATCATTAAAGTGCTTTTGTTACTGAGAGGTCACGGGTTCAATTCTCTCGATACCCTCAAGGTCAAGCTCTGTGGTTGAGCCAGGAAGTGATTCCTTCAAGTAGATCTATATTGTACAAATATTTTATGAACATAGAGGTCACTAATTGTAGCACCCCCTCATTGATTTACCGTGTAAATAAAATAAGACCAAGATCATGGGACACGTATTCCGAGTTTAATGGTGGGAAAACATTATAGTGGGCATCACTTGTGGTTTAATAATGGCTATGGAAATTGGCAAAGGCAAAGAGGCAATAAATGACATTTAATTAAGGAAATAAAGGAAAATAGGAGAAAAGGGAGATGAAGAGACACACATATGCATGCAAGGGAAATTATAGAGAAATTAGAGGAAAATGGAAGAAAAAGGAAAAAGGAATGGAAGAGATTAGACATCAATGATAAAAAGGCACCAAAGAAACAATTCACAACTTTTGTCATTTTATCTTTTGGCTCTCTTCTTCCATAATCTTACACTCTTGCACACTTAGAGCATTCTAGCATTCACTTGGACCTAAAGAGAATCAAGCAAAGAACAAGCAAAGAATTGGAGGATAGTGGAAAAGAAGGTTGGATCAACAGCTACAGTTGGAGTTCATTGCAGGTAACAGGTTGCATGTGTAATTTCCTTATTTCTATTTAGATGCATGGTACATGCATGTGGTTATTTGGTTATTTTGTTGTCATTGGCATGGGATTTGCCTGGATTGACCATGGTTTCAGCCTTTCCTTACCATTTCCTCGTTAGCCATGTTGTAGTGGGTTCTCTATTTGATTTAGCTTTGGATGGTCGATAGACTTGGATCCTAGTTTAGGTGGTCTTGGGAAAATTCCCAAGAGTCAAGGGTGGAGATGTGTTTTCTCCTCGAACTCTTGAAGACTGGGTGAAGACAAGAAAATTTCTCTATAGTTGGTGAAGGAAGTCGGAGGCATCCAAACTTGTTTTGGTGTAAGTGTTTTTTGGACTAGTTTAGGTGAAATCACTATGGTTGAGGGTTGAGGTGTTTTGGTCTCTGGAAGCCCTGGTTGGTTCCATTTTGGTTTAACCCATATGATACCTTATTCATGCTTGGAATATGGCACAAGGGTGTTTAGATGAAATATTTATTTGGTTCAGCCTAATCTATGGTTAGGTGGGACGTGGAAGTCCTTGACTTGGTTGGCTTTTGCATATGTTAATATGAGTTAATTTCTTTCTGTGATCAATAAGCACATGTACTAGTTATTGCATTGATCTTATGGTTGATTTGTCATGGTTTCTATTTTGGTTACATGCTTGGTTAGATTATGTGCTCTTACTATGGATTATGTTCATGATTTGATAAATTATTGAATGGTTTGTGAATGTATAGGCTACCAAGTGTTGTTGAAACTACCTTGAGATGGAATTGGACCTTCTTGATAATTCTCTTATGAAGTTCAGATGTTTATGATCAAATATGCATTCATGACCTGTAGCTTCTATGTTTATTATTTGTTTGATGAAATATGTATCTTGTATTAGGCATGTCTTGGTCAAGATCTTGCTTGAGTATTGGTTGTTTAGACTTGTTATCATCTGAGAATTGACTTTGGAAAGTTCTAGGAAATAATGGGTAGTGGCCTATAGACTAGCCCTGAAAAAGTGGCATAGATCTCGCCACCACATGCACAAAACTGGAAGATTTTGGTCATAACCGCATGCAAGAAGGATTATGGGTGTAGTTGGAGCCTCATAACCGCATGCACAGTGTGTCATGGGTGTGGTTGGGGTGTCAAGCCTAAGAAAAAGAAATTTCATTTAGGGATTGATCACTAGGGGTGGTTATCAGACACTTAGGTGATTTTTGGTCCTTGAGGAATGGAAGTATGGTTCCAGTTAGTAGGCCCCACTTCCACAACTAGAACTTGGAGTTCGGTTCATGTAACTCTCAGCTCATGTTTACCCTAAAGAACTTGTAAAAGTGGGTAAATGTGGGAGGGGTTCTTACAGAGTGGTATCAGAGCAAGGTTGCAACACTGGACCTCGCGATACATGTAGATGGTTATGGCTATCATGTGTGTAGTTATTGTTGCAGTTTGTATTATTATTATGTATGCATCATGATGTTGATGTGTTTTTTTATATATATCTATCGTGTTAATCTGGAATGAGTTGTGCAGATGTGATAGCCTCCCCTGAGATACACTGAGGTATGATTTTGATTATGTCTTCTATTTGGTTTATCTAACATGGTATGTTTGTAGGAAATATAAGATTAGAGATGAAGAGTAGAGTGGTGGACTACAGTTCACATGACTCCCCTTACAAGCCTGATGTGAAATCTGTGGAATGGGAAAGGTTAGTTGAGAAGAAAGGAGAAGAGTATTCTCCTGATCTAGCAGATACATTGAGGAGTCTAAGGGAAGAGATCAGAAGTTGCAAGGTAGATAATAACAGGTTGATTGAGGCAAAGGAAAGACTTGCTAAAGCTCAAGAAAAGCAAGCTGAAGTCAATGCAGTGATTCTTCAGAGCCTTAAAAATTTGCAGAAGAAGTGACAACTGGGGAATTGTGTTAAATTATAGCAAGAAAATGCTTCATTTGACTTGTGCCTTAGTCAAATGGAGAAATTCAATTTTCCACATCAACATGTTGACTTTAGTTGCAGTTAGCAGGAGTGACATGTCCAAGTCACTTAGTTAAGTTAGTCAATTTGATTTTGTGGGCAAGAAGTAGAGTTGTGCATGAGTTTATTATTAAGATCTAGCAATATAGTGGAATTATAGTTAGTGAAACTCGATTATTTGAGCTCTAGTCATGAATAGAGTCAGTATGAGTTCAATTAAGTATTTGTAATTGTTTTTAACTCACTAATCTCTCAGTTAAATTGTCAATTTACTAAAAATAGCCCTAGTCATGCATGCAATTTGAATTGCCTAGTTGAGTGGAGGAAAAAGGCATCAATGCAATTAACTATATACTAGTGAGTGTACAAAGTTTGCATGTAGCAGGTGAAGAATTCTATTGGGATTATACAAGAAAATAGGAACTCTTCCTATTCTTTAGGAGCAAGAATTATGCAAGGAAATAGGAGGAATCAGGAGGCCTATTTTGGTTAAGTACTGGCTAGAGCAGACTCAAGAGGAGATCAGTATTACATCGCAGATTGAGCTTCAAGGATTGAAGTTGTCATTGTAATTGGTCTTTGTCTCATACGATATAATACAAATGGAGGAGGGGTTTCTCCCAGTTGGGTTCCCTAGTAAAAACTTTGTGCATTGTGATTGAATGATTGCATGTGTTTCTATTCTATGTTTTCCCTTCCATAGATTGAGTAGAAGAAATCCGTGTCTTTTTTTTTAGTCGAAATTCATTAGCAACTGCAAATTTCAAGTTATTTCTACATGGTATCAAAGCTATTGAAAACTACATATAAACCAGGTTCTTGATATTCTCTCAGAGAAATTTTGGAATAACATATTTGTGGTGTAGGAATCTTCTTCAATGCAAGAGCAATTTCCTTCTATGGATTGAGGCTTGAGTATGCATTAGAGTGCACTTCAAATTTCATAGCTTATAAAGACAAAATGGAAGTTGTGTTGGATGCCAATAGAGTATTGGAGTACACACAAAATTATATTCCAAAACCAACAACATCAGAAACATCAGATGCACAAGAACTAGCTTAATGGAAGAAATACATAGCAAAAGCTAGGAGGAATATCCTAGATGGAGTCAGAGAGCATGTGGTTTCGAGTTTTCATGGCAAGCATACTACTTATGCAATGTGGAAAACCCTCATAGAGTTATTCGAAAGCAACAATGATGTCGGAACATGGCATTGAAAGATAAGCTCAGGAACAATCGAATGCAGAAAAATGAAACCATTGTCCAGTACCTATCTAGATTCACTCAAGTCAGAGATGAACTTGGAGGAGTAATAGAGACTATGCCACCATCTGAGCTTGTGAGCTTAGTACTCCTTGGTCTTCCAAAGTCTTAGCACAACTATCAGGATTTAGTTAATGGAAGAGGCAAGCTCTCAAATAGGGAGAGACTTTGGTCTCACTTGATGCAAGAGGAGATCAGAAGAAACACTAGAGATGGTGCCACATCTAGAACTGATGAGGAAGAAGACTTTGCTCTAGTTGGAAAAGGAAATAATTCCAAAGGCAAGAAGGCCCAAGGCGAGGAAAAATCCATCCAGAACCATGGCAAGAAGAAAGGCCTCAGTAAAATTAAATGCTTTCACTGCCATGAGTATGGACACTATGTAACCAAGTGTCCACATAAGAAATACAGTAAGGAGCCTACAATAACAACAGGAGGATATGCTCTCACATCACAATTTGATTTGAATTTCACCCTCATTTCTTGCATGGAAAGAACAATAAAAGGGAGTGAGTGGTACCTGGACTCTGGTGCTTCATATCATATGGTAGGAAATAAGGAGTTCTTTAGCATCCTAGAGGAGAAGGACCTACAATTACCCATAGAGCTTGGAGACGATGGGAGATATAATACCAAAGGGATTGGCACTGCCACCTTTAATATGGATTCAGGCTCTCATCTTCACCTAAAGGATGTAATGTATGTGTCTATCCTGAAGAAAAATATAGTTTCTTTAGTTGTACTTGAAGATAGAGGATATGATGTGGTGTTTAGTAGAGGGAAGGCATATCTGAAGCATGTTGCTACTGGACAAGTAAAACAGATTGGTGTTCACGTTAAAAATATCTACAAGCTAGAGGTATATTTCGCCATGTATGAATCTATACCTCCAAGAGTGAGGTGGGGTGATGTAGAGCCTTAGTCCCAAAGTTGCAAAGATTTGGGCAGGGTCCATGGGAGAGAAACAACAATTGCAGTATACTATTCTCAAGGTTCCTTACCCTTGATACAAGGGCCCACAATATTTAGTAACATGAGGATTAGTGTTAGTTGATCTAGTCAGAACTTGGGCAACAGTTGCAGGCTAGTAGTAGTCGGAGAATCAAGAGACAATTGCAGCTCAGGGAAATATTCGATTCAATATTTTGGATGCTTCTCAGTTGCAGTAGAAACATCATCAATGAGAGGGAGTGTAAATTGTGTTACAATACATTCCTACAGAGGATCAAGATTATGGTTGTGCATAACCATTTTCTTGCTAAGGGGGAGTGTTAAATTGTAGCAAGAAAATGCTTCATTTGACTTATGCCTTAGTAAAATGGAGAAATTCAAATTTCCACATCAGCAAGATGACTTGAGCTGTAGTTAGCAGAAGTGACATGGCCAAGTCACTTAGTTAATTAAGTCAATTCAAGTTTGTGGGCAAGAAGTAGAGTTGTGCATGAGTTGATTGTTAAGATCTAGCAATCTAGTGGAGTTATAGTTAGTGAAACTCAGTTATCAGAGCTGTAGTCATGAATATAATCAGTATGAGTTCAGTTGAGTAGTTGTAACTATTGTTAACTCACTAATATTTAAGTTAACTAGTCAATTTACTAAAAATATCCCTAGTCATGCATGGAATTCAAATTTCATAGTTAAGTGGAGGAAAAAGGCATCAATGTAATTATTATTGTATACTAGTGAGCATATAGAGTTTGCATGTAACAGGTGAGGAATTATCTTGTGATTGCACAAGAAAATAGGATCTCTTACTATTATTTAGGAGAAGGAATTGCACAAGGAAATATGAGGAAGAAGGAGGCCTGTTTTGGATAAGTATTGGCCAAAGAAGATTCGGGAGGAGATCAATATTGTAGTGCAAATTAAGCTGAAAGGATGGAATTTGTTATTGTCTCATATGATATAATACAAACGGAGGAGGGGTTTTTCCCAGTAAAAAATTTATGCATTATGATTGAATGATTGCATGTGTTTTTATTATATGTTTTCCCTTTTGCAAAGAGGATAAATTTGTGTCTATTGATTTTAGTTTGAATTAATTAGCAGTTGTAAATTTTGAGTTATTTCTACAAAAAATCACAGAGATAGACAAGAGGAGAATACCAATGGGGCATATGGTAGCAAGTCTAAGAGAAGACACGTGATGGATAAATATGATACAGACAAAGGTGACAGATATTTGGATACACATGATAGGTGGGCTAACATTCATGGAGTTTATTCCAACTCTGGTTCAGAGAGACATCATCATCATTATCACCAACATCATTATACGAGGAGTGAGAGGGGTACTTTCCAAATGAGTTCAAGAAATCCAAGCGTCCTACTTTCAATGGGGAAGAGAGGAAATCAGAAGATGCAAAATCATGGCTCCTTGGGATGAAGAAGTTCTTTAGATTGCATGATTATTTGGAGAACATGAAAGCCAAGATACATATCTTTGGTCACAAGGGAAAAGTAGATATCTGGTGGGAAGATGTTAAGCGTGTCAAAGGCATCAAAGAAGAGGAGCTAAGTTGGCATGATTTTAAAAGACTCTTCGGGAAGAAGTACTTGTATGAGATATATTATGACGAGAAAGCCAAGGATTTCTATGAGCTTAATATGGGTTCCATTACAGATGAAGATTACACAACCAAGTTTTTGCAGTTGTTGAGGTATGTGCCATACCTCAAGGATGAGAAAACAAAGGTCCAAAGGTTCACTAGTGGATTTCATTTAACATTTAAACATCAAATTGAGTATGATGAGCCACAATCATTAGAGGAATTCATTGGGAAGTTGAAGCATTGCTATGAGTAGTATAAGTGCAAGCCTGAGTTCAAACGTGACTGGAAAGCTAATGAGAATACAAAAGGAAAATGGCCTACAAAGCGAGGAAGATCTTAGGACGTGTTATCACTCAGTAATTTCTCCAGAAAGAAAACATCGAGGCAACCACAGACCAACTTCAAACTCTAGGATATAACCTTCCTAGGGTTCAGAGAGGGCTATAACATAATGGCGACTCCACTGGGGAATACTAACATTTTCTTCAGAAATATTTTACAGGTTCAGATCTGATCTATGATGGTGGACAATGATCAGACACACAAAGGTTAAAATCATCCACCTGGCGACTCCAAATCAATTTCACTATCAAGACTCCACTGGAGGAATGAACCTAAAAGAACAATATGGAAAGATCAGGCTTTCAACTTGGATCTTAATCTAATAAATTATGTTCTTTCTCATTAAGAAACTTTTTCAATGTATATTGTATTTTATAGAAGGATCTAGCTTGGTTGTATAGATACAATGGCCCTTCTTTATGACTATTTACAAGATGACCCGAGAATAAAACGCAGGTATGCTCCTATGAGTAGAGATCACATATTTGGATTTCCACACAAACTACCAAAGGTAAATTGGGATAAAAATCTTCCTATATTTTAAGATGAGAATATTGATGATCCTTTATTACTTCTCATTAAATTTCATATACACTCATGGAGATTGAAGGGTGATTGGCATGAGGATTGCCTCATGAATCTATTCATGGAAACTTTAGAAGGACAAGCAAGGGAATGGTATGAAGCTCTCAAACCTGCTAGTTTATTTTCTTTAAAGGATTTTCATAGTGTATTTAATGAGCATTACAAAGAAGATTTTCCATCTTTATCATTAGCTGAAAATTGTTGTGATCAAGCTGAAGATCCCATGCATTACCTTAAAAATATTGATGAAGATTTTGGAAATTGGCATCCTGAAGATTTATTAGAAGAATTCCATAACTTTCATTCTCAAGTTAAGTGTCATGATAATCAAGAGGAGTTAATCAAAGATCAAATAGATCAGGGGATGAATCAAGATCCACAAAGCCCCTCTGTACTAACAAATGATGTTTCATATAATGTTTTGAATGAAGTTAAAGAAAATATTCAACCTCATGATCAATTTTTACATGAAAGAGAAAACAATATTCAAAGCTAAAAATTCAAATATTCCCACCCCCCCTCACCGAATAAGAAATCAATTTGCTTCTAAACATGCAACCATCCTCAAAATATTTACATAATCAAGAAATTGTTTCTACTTATTCTAATGTTGATGTATGTACTAAAGTTTTTATCCATGAAGAGACATAATAACAGGTTGATTCTCATGTTGTTCTACTTTCCCAAAAAGGTTCATTGCCTGATAATACTCCTATTGAGCAAAATGATGACCTTCAAATAGAATGCAACCAATATAATCAAGATATATCAGGATTGTTGGAAAATCAATCTGCTGATCTAATGTGTATGATTGATAACATTCCTTATTTTGAAAATTTGCCTAAGTATGATCAATATGATGATGATTATGTTCTCCAAATTCAAGCTAACTTCACATAACAGTCACTAGCTAGTTTGTGGGATGAGGAAGTTCAGTTTCAACAGTTCAAATACAGTGATCAAACAATACACATAAAATATGGGAGTGAAGAAGAAAGTTCAGAAATTTTGAAAGAAAGTTCTATACCATTATGCTCTAAAGCATTTCAGTTTTTAAAGGATGAACAACCCCTAGAAATCTATGAAGTTTCATTAAAACCCATATATAAATTGCAGCAATCCTTCAAAGTTTTTCATGATCCAATAACAAATATGTTGAATGATAAATGCATTCAAAGCCTACCTCCATTAACTAACTATGAGTTTCAGAATCAAGAAGATAAAAGTTTCCTCAAACAGACATTTCTATCAGTAGAAATATCATCACAAAGTTTATCAGAAATTTTGCAGGGAGATAAAGATGAAAATAACATTTCAGTTTCATGGCATGGACGTCATCCAGAACAGATGTATAGTTGTTTAGATCAGTTAAACATTGGTGTATATACCTTGGAAGATCCTCTTGAAAAGTTTCTAGAGCCAACAAAGGAAATCAAGTATTTCCTTATTCTCTCATTTGTTGACAAGTTTCTAATAGGTTGTAGAATTACAGTTTTGACAATCAACAAGAACATGCAACAAAATCTATCAAAGTACATAATGCTTGAATGGTTGCATTCGCTATTTCATTTTACCTAACAAGCAGTTGGATAGCTGATTAGAGTAAGTAGGTAGGATTTTAGCTTATTTCAGTTTTCAGTTTTCAGCCAAGGAAAAGGCCCTAAGATATTGATGATTTAGTAGTTTGGTTTGAAGGTTGCAGCACCTTTTTAGTCTCAGATCAGATTTCAGGTTGCAGAAAAGGGTGTAAATTCAGTCCAAGAGTTTCAGTCATAGATATTTTATAACAAAGCAAATGCATGTTTGGGATTGGCTCAAAGGATCAGGCTACTAGTCAACGATGTTCTTAACATCTCACCAGGAAATGTCATCCCCATGTGGAGCCACTATTAGGGTCCTATAATAATAGGGTTCATAAAATTTTTAATTGACTTTGATAAGTCTTGTAAATATGTACATACCTTGCTTTCTGCAATTTGTTTTCCCATATTTTGAAAAAAATGAAAAAAGAGGGTAAAAAGTCCTAAAATAAAGATCAAAGGACTTAGAAAAATGTAGACCCCAAAAGAAAAAGAGATGAAAATAAGACCTGAAAGTGAGCAATTCCAAATGCCACTACTTTTAATTTTACTGCAAGAATAATGATTATGTGCAGAGTGTCAATAAATGCCATAATCCATGATCAATTAAAATGTTTAATCTTAACTTTTCATGTTTTAGATAGTGAATAAAGATTTTTCAAACAATTTAAACTTGAAAAATCAGTAGATAGGTAGAAAATAATGAGGAGCCCAACTGTTTAATCTGAGCCCTCGGATGAAATAAGGTAGATTTAGATAGTGTCATGCTTTGAAAGAAATTTTTTTAAGGTTGAAATCCTAAATGCACCTGCAAAAATGAAGAAAATATGTTAGAAGTAAAATTGGCTAGGTAGAAAGCAGTGGAGCAAACATATAATAAATGATCATACGACAAAATCACTAATTTCCCCTCCCCTATAAGTATTTAGTATTTTACGCTATCAGTCAAACATGCTAAGAGCATTTCTCTGACTTTTGTTGGGATCGGACCCAAGGCTCGATGACTGGTTAGTTAAAAATATTGAGTTCTTATGTTAAACCCACTTTTATTATCATTCACCCTTCATTCATATATTAAAAACCCTTTTTTCCCAAGTAAAGATACATTCTTACTTAGTAAAGCTAAAACCCCATACAATTAAATTCATTCATTCAAAAGCATTCATAAAACCCTCAAAATTACATTTATCCTAAGTATTAGTGAAGGAAATATAAAGATGAGCAATGCTTGATTTTATACTATACTTGGAGATAATATGTGTTTTGTTTTTATTGCATTACCCTTTCATATTAACTTTTAACATATTTTTATTAAA
This sequence comes from Pinus albicaulis, assembly GCA_034641835.2. Lineage (NCBI taxonomy): Eukaryota > Viridiplantae > Streptophyta > Pinopsida > Pinales > Pinaceae > Pinus > Pinus albicaulis. The sequence continues at coordinate 1,032,636,627 of CM076580.1, forward strand.
TCCCTAAGAAGTACCCTCCCGTAGTTATTAAATCCATTATACTTAGAATAAACCCCAAAACCCCACTATTTTAACGTTTATACCAAGGTTTATTATCCCCATGTGCGCAAATAAACTCCACCATACGAACCCCTTGGTCTAAACCTATCATTAGTTAAATACCCCGCCCCTATAGTTTAAAAACCATTCAAAATGGTTAAAAAAAAAAAAAAACTATATAATATAATATATTATCGCGCCCACATGTGAAACATTTTTCAAATGCTTTAAACCTAACCCGCCATATATTATACCAAGTCTAAGGCTTAAAAACCTTGTTTAAAGCGCCTTTGTAATGATGTTTTATCCCGCCGCTATGTATAAATAAACCCTTGCCGCCAATATTCATATAACCCATGGTTTAAACGTATGTAAAACATTTATTTTATAAAGTTAAACCATTGCGTTTATATAATAAAAGGCCTGGTCCCACATCCCATTTCAATGCAATTACCGAAGCAATCCTGACCGTTCGCGTTCAACTTTCAAATCCGACGGTTGACATCCAAAATCGCGTGGAAAAGATGTGCGTTCATCCCTGTGCCAAAGTTGCGCGAAATAGGTGGTTTCGCCCATACCTCTCTCCTCCATGTGGCCTTTCCTTACTGGATCACGTGGGTTGAGTCTAAAACCACTTACCACCCAGTTGCTGTGCGATAACCATCGGTTTTAAAATCCGTTGAATCCTGAAATCGTCCTTCTCGCCGATGCGACCAACATTCAATGCATAAGGAATTTAACCGAAATGTATATCAAACCTTGGGAGTGCATTCATTCCTTTATCTTCTACGCATTAACCTAAAAACCACTGCATTGTCGTCCTGACTGTAAAAAACTCCCTTTTAAGCTGTTTTCTGCCATTTTTGCGCCTCAGAAACCTGCTAAATTTGCTCGTAACCTTTGAAGACTCTTGAGGAGTTGCACATTGCTTCAGAAAAGCTACAGAAGCCATCAACTTATTAAAATAACCTCAGAAATTGTTCCAAATCTCAATACCTACATATTACAGGTATTTTTTTTTTAAAAAAAAATTCGAACCTGCAATCAATTTAAAGACTTTTTAAGAACAAAAGCACACTCAGAGCTTTAAAAATTGATTAAAAGAAGCTGCCAAAAAGATCCAAAAGCAAGCCAGATCCTGTCAAATTTTTCCCAAAAACCCTGTTTTTACTACTGCACGTTATTTTGAGAAGAAATTGTAAGTTTTTTACAGCTTGATGATCTATTTTCAAACTATGAATCAAACCAGAAAGCCTCTGAAGGTATCCAAAGCCTCCATGACATTTTCCAAAAGAGCTTTTAGCCCAATTTCTCAGTAAGAGACTCAGGAAACCCTTGTTTCTTGTTTAAAACCAGTCAAAAGCCATTATCCCTTCATACAGACCTCTGTTTTATTAACAATTAGTTTGTTTTTCAGGTCATTAGAAAAAGGAGAATTTGGATAAAACAATCTAAATACCAGTTAAAGATATGTTTTAATCCAAGAACTTACAAGGAAATGAATTCAAAGGATTTTCCTTAAAAGATTCGAGGCATCAGAGTTAAAGAACAGTCATCCTGCGAAAGATAAAATAACATTTTAATGTAAACATTAAAACAACGCATTCATAATAGTCAGGGTAAAAGGAAGAACTCACAGTAAAGGTTAAAGTTCAAAGTAAAGTAAGAATTCATAGGGACAATGAAAACATAACAGTTAAAGAGTATTAGTGGTTAAAGTGTATTAGATGAAAGTCAGAGTGAAGGTTAAAACAAAGTTACAGAGCAGTCAAGGTAAAACAGTAAAATTAAAAACAGAGGCAGTAATGGTTAAATAGAGATGAAAATACTTTCACCAACAATGAAGTTTATCTGAAGTAAAATAAAAAACAGTTAAAAGAACAAAAAGGTTAAAAGATGAAAACAGGGCAAGAAGGGACATTTTTGCAGAAATTTCGTGTTTAAGTCATTGTTTTGCAGAAACTATTATGACCAATCTAAGATGAATTTTGCAAAACTAAAGGACCATTATGTTCATAAGATCTCCAACTACAAAAACATCTCTCACTTTTCTAACAACCATTATGGGTTTGGAAATATTAAACAATATGTGAAAGCATTTTTTTACAGAAAAATTACTGTTAAGTCATCATTTTGCAGAGAATATTTTGGCCAATCAGAAATACATCTTACAAAATTGAAGGAGGTTTTTGTTCCTAAGAGACTCATCTACAAATACCTATCTCACTTTTTGCACAGGTATTACATAATGAGAGATACATGCACATATTTATAGCCTATGTTTAAGACTCTGCAAAACTCTGTTTTACACATCATTTTGCAGAGCCTATTGTGAACAGCTAGAGATGAATTTTAGGGAACAGAGAGAGGTTTATCTCAAAAACATATTTATATATAATAACCTCTTTCACTTTTTACATATATATTTCGGATTGAGAAATAAAAAGGTATCATTGCACCCCAAGTTTGCATAATTGCTGGAGCAGAATGCACAAAGAAAGGAGACAGTTAGTGACTTGGATGCCTCATCATCAAATAAGAGTTGAGATCAAATTCTAATTATCCTCTTTGTAATCACCTATCCATAAAAAATAGTGCCAAATAGATGCATTAGTTTTGAGTGTCATTTACTAAGTTCTATTTATGTAAAACAATTGGAGATATTTGTAAACCAATCTTGATATTTTTTCAAGATATTCTAGTTTAGAATTTGTATAAATACTTCAATTTTTGAAGTATTTTGGTGGAATAAAATTGTTGGAGATTACTATAGATATTTTGTTGACTTGAAGGCTTTGGATTTCGATTTTGAGTAGCAGATTGGATCAACTATTTGGCATCATACTTCAGGATCCCTGTGATAAGCTATCTGGAGTGAAGTACTCTCTAAAACTTGTCATTGTTATATTCCTTTGTTACATGCATACATCTGTGTTTTAATTCTAACTCTGAATGTATAACTAGGAGTATTACTACAGGACATGTTAATAGCACCCTGTTTTTAACTAGTTATCATTTCTTTGCTTTCTTCTGATTTTCAGTGTAGGGAACCCTTAAATTCACCTCTATCTACTACTTCCCTTTTCTGGATCAAAGGATCCTTAAGTTCCCTTTATCCCGATCATACCATCTCAAAAACCAATTTTCCAAGATCTCCAAGGGTTATCTATCTTGCCCTGAAGACATTTGACCTTTTAGGCCTTGATCCCAGTTCTGTTATCTTGACTTAGACTCCATAGCCTAATGGACAAGTAGATTTCCCTCTATCTACCCTCCAAGTGAAATTTTCCGACCAAATCTATCAAAACAAAACCAAAACTGTACTTTCATAACTAGCCTAATATTCACAAATTAAAAGAAAATATAAACTTTAAAGAGAGAGCCCTCTCTGAACCCTAGGAAGGCTAGATCCTAGAGTTTGAAGTTGGTCTGTGGTTACCTCGGTGAGTTATCTCTTGAACTTGGAGAAATTACTGAGTGATAACAGGATGTAAGTGACAAGGAGAATGTGAGACCTCATAAGAAGTTCAATGCAACTGAGAGAGGACATGGGTCTCAGGCCGAGGAGCAATAGAATAAAGGCAATGGCAAGAAACCTTTGAGGTGTTGGACTTGTGGTGGAGAGAATCGCAGGAGATATTATCCATCACATCTAGGCGACAGGCCTCAAATTTATAGTGCTCAGGAGGTACAGACATTTGGGATGTAGGCCAGAGTATTCCCCATATTTGTGCACCAACGGATAATAGGCAAGCATATCATAAAACATCTATTATTAAGATGGAAGGTAAGCTTTGTGATAAAGTTGTTTCTATTTTAATTAAACTTTGATCTAATTATAGTTATATCAGTCCCGAACTGGTGGATAAGTGTTGCTTGAGTAAAGAGGTGCATTTAAAATCTTGGTTGGTTCAGTTGGCTACAAGAACCAAGAGAAGAGTTAATCATTGGGTGAGATATTATGCATTTGAGATTAAGGGTATGCATGCATCAACCCATCTAAATGTGATTCCTTTGGGATCATATAGCATGCTTTTTGGCATGAATTTGTTGTTCATTCATATGACCAAGGTAAACTGATATGACAAGGCAATTGAGTGCCTAAATGATGACGGGGAAAATAGAATCTCGCAGGGAAAGAAGAAGCCTACGTCAATGAGAATGGTTATAGCTATGCGGGAAAATTAAAGTTGTAAGAAGGGACATGTATTGTTTGCAGTTCATATTTCTAGTGATAAAGGGGAGGAGGTTGAGGATGAGGAAGTCTTGAAAAGGTATCCTATTTTGTAGCAGTTTTCGGATGTGTTTCCTTCAAAGATTCTAGAGTTTCATCCTCATATAGAGGTGGAATTTTCTATTGAGTTGATGTCGGGAGAAACATAAGCATCTAAGGCACCGTATAGGACGAGTACTACAGAATTGGTGGAATTGAAGTTGCAGATTAAAGAAATGTTTGATAAGAGATACATTAGGCCAAGTGTATCTCCTTAGGGTGTGTTGTAACTTTTTATGATACCTTTAAAAAGTTTTGTTTTTTTGTTTTTGTTTTTGTTTTATTTATTTACTTTTTATTTATTTATTTTTTTAATTTGACAAAATTTTCCACCTTCCTTCAATCTTATCCTTGCATTGGAAAATGTCTTCCTTTAAATATCACTCCATCTAACCCTTTCCATTGCTAAAGGATGAATTGTCTTTGAAGTTTTTATAAATGTTTCTGAGTTATTTTTAATAGTTTTTATTTTAAATAAATTTTTAATTTTATAAAATATATATAATTTTATTTTTTATAAAATTATTTTTAAAATATTAAACTTAAGTGTGTGAAGCAATACATCTATGGTTTGTCAGGGGATGCCTATCCAACCTTTAACCTACCCCCCCTCCGCAAAGTTGTTTCACTTTACCACTTTTTACAGTTGTCTTCATCTCATGCATTGTGGGACCCCCCCTACCTAAACCATTTACCATTTATTGGAATGATATTATGGGAGAAGCTTGAGGTAAAAGGACGTTAGAAATACACTTCAATACAATCACATGGAGTTTCTAATGCTAGAAAGAGATGTTTCCTCCTTGTAGAAAAAAATTACAGAGGTAAAAATGAAATTTTACAGAGCAAAGAAATAATGTTTTATGCAGGTTAAAAAAAACATTTGGGAAACAATTTATCAAAATATTTTCCTCCCAAATATTTTACGACAAGCATTCAACATATCAAGATGGAGCTGCCAGGTCCACAATATCCACATGATGAGGGGAGATTGATGATAGGGGGAGCATGCTGGTGTATTTTCCATTGATGTCAAAGGGAGAGTAGTAGTATTGGTGACCAAACAACAGAAAAATAACTTCAAACAAAAGAAGGAGTAGTATTAGTGACCAAAAAAAATATTGATAAGAAATTCAAACTAAGGGGATTTATCTTGGTGAGTAGAAAAGAAAGGATAAGTACTCCACAACAGGTTATAAGTGAATTTTTGGGATAAGGAGTCCAAAGGAGGAGAATATTATGATGCACACTTTATTTCTTTATGGTGTTTATTTTGTTGGACATATTTGTTTGATCAACGTGTTTCCATCAATGCCAAAAGGGGGGAATGTTAGAAATGTGTTGTCATTGATGGAAAAGGTGATTAGGATGAAAGCAACAACAAAGAAGAATGTTAGAAGAATGAAGAACCAATCAAAGAATGGTTAAGGAAAAGCTGGTTATGAGGCAAATACTTTGGAGCCATTTCCTGTACAACGAATCATATTAGATGCAATTAAGACCAAATAAGATGGAAAGAGCTCTTGAAGATATTTCCAGTGGTATATGGAAGATAAAAAATGGCCTCCTCGATCACAAGTTAGAGCTAGTCAAAGTTGAGGACCCCAAAGTCAAATATTGTAGAGCTAAAGTTGTTGGTGGACCCTTTAGAGTATGGTTAGTTTGGCACATTTTCCAAATGTGACGAAGTTTTAGTAGAGTGGCTTGGGAGGAAAATTCCCCTGAAGAAACATGAAGTGCGTGCGAGAGTTAGAGCTGGGGAGCCGGGAAGACAAAAACTAGAGGAAATTCCCCTAAAAGAAACAATAAGTGCATGTGGGAGTTAAAGTCGGGGAGCCTGGAAACCAAAAATTGGAGGAAAATTCCTCAGAAGAAATAGGAAGTGCATGTGGGAGTTAGAGCCGGGGACCTAGGCAATAGAGGTACAAAAGGGCTTAAACCTGAAGGTTTTTATTAAAAAATTTAATAAAGAAAAATGGTTGCAAACCAAGGCTTGGGACCCCCTTCTCTCCCCTCTATGACATGATGTGTGGCAGCATTTGATTGATTGGTGATGATGTTAGCATGATGTATATAGAGGACACGTGGCAGGAAATTTTAGTGCTTTTAGGTACCCTTTGTGGGCCAACTAGAGTGACACGTGTCACCACTTAGATGGCACCATGTAGCGTTGGTGACAATAACATGATGTCAGTCAGAATAAACTACCTCAGAAGAAATAACAAGTGCACGTGGGAGTCATAGCTGGGGAGTTGGGAGACGGAGCAGTAGCAGAGATAAGTAGTATGTGCCCAAAAGAAAAAATTCCAGATGACCTAGAAGAAATAACTCAGAAGTAAAATCCGATAGGATCCTAGAAGGAAATCCTAGGAGAAGGGAAAAAAACTGGAAAGATATAAAACCGAAAAGGCTTGACCTCGAAGGAAAAACTTAGGCACAAGAAGGAGAAATTTATGGGAAGACGTGCCCGTGAGATGAAGTTTTTTCTGATAGGAAACAGTCTGTCGAGTGATAGAAATGTGCGTGAGGACGTGGTTTTTGATTTGGTTCTATGTGTATTATGACTGAGGGTGTGAAGGTTTGTAGTGCTTTTGGCCTATGTTTAAGGCCTTCGATGAATAAGTTAACAATTTGTAATTTTTACATTATACGCCATACATGGATGAATGATTCGACGACTTTAAGTTTGGCAGTTATGTCAAACATATCAACATAGGGCTAAATTTTGGTAACAAAGGCATGAAAAAGTTGGTAGCACAAATAATGACATGGACATATTTGAAGTTAGATTTGGAAGTTAAGCCAAACTTGGAGATTCGCCAGAAATAGAAGACCTCTGCTAAAGCCTGTAACTTACCAAAATTGAGGCAAAATAATAGATTAACTCAATTTTTCTCAGAGAGATAGCAAATTTGAGTTAGATAAATTTAAAAGAATATTTAGAAGAATCAATTGAACGTGAGAGAGGAAAAAAATAAGAGATTCATGCAAAGATCAAAGTGCAAGAAAACTGAGTTTCAATTCCAAAAATATCAGTCCAAATTTCTTTATAAGAAAGAGTCGAATTTGCAAAGAAAAGAGAGAGAGAAGAAGAAGTAGAAATGTAGAGAACAAGTGTGTGAGAAGAGAGGTGTGGTGAGTATGGTGAAATTTCTAAAGGTGTTGTAATGGTGGTTTTGATGAGAGTTTGAGAGACAATTTGATTTATGTTGTAAAAAGGTTTGGCTTCATGATTTGAGTATGAAAATTGTATGAAAGCTGAATCATTGAGGTCATGCAAGCTATAGCTTGGAAGTTAGGGGTTGTAGTTCCTTCTAGAAGTTGTTGGTAAATACTTAGGGGTTGAAGCTTCTTTTAGTAGTTGTTGATATAACTAGGAATTGGATCTCCTTTCACTTGTAGCTGATCAATTAGGGAGTAGTTTTTTCTTGCTGGTTGTAGCCAGAGAACTTTGTACAACAAGTTTTAGCTTGCCTTGTGAAGAAATTAAAAGAAATATTTGAACAATTTGTGTGTTCTCGTTGTGATATTCATGCTATTTCTTTTCATGCTCATATAAACCAATTGATGGAAAGTTTATTGGTGTCCCAATATTATTGCAAGTAAAAGGAAGTTTTAAAACTCCTACAATATTGATTCACCCCCCTCTAAGTGTGGTCCTTATTTCTAACAATAAGTTATTACATAATAAGGTGACTTTTCTTATATAAGTATTGTTGAAAATAATTACTGAAATCATCAATAAACATGATTAAGAAAATAATTCAATAATAGTTAGTGGTTTGATATAGTTAAGTTAGTTGTTTGGCAAAGTAGATTGACATGGTCATAGAGTTGTTAGATCTTGACATAATCAAGATAATATATTATCTAGAGTATATATGTGTGTGTGTGTGATGTAATAGATACTAGTATGAGTAGAAAAGAATAGCATGAGCTATAGTTTAGTTTTTGGCGTGTTTCCAATTTATGTCTTTTGAGTAATAGTGAAGAGCTTTCAAGCTCCATGTGTTTTCATCTCCATATTTTCAGATCTATGTGTAATCTGCCTCTTTAAAAATAATGTAAAGTATAACAAACTCACATGCATGAGTCTATGCAACACATGGATGATGGATATATCCAAAAGATATATTTGTAGAGAGAGTAGTGGAATTTGAATTTGCATAGCCCCTTGCAACCATGGAAGTTGTTGCTTCTTTACGTTTTGATTCATTGGATGTGTATATAATAATTTTCTAAATATTTTTCTTATGGTGTTGATAAATTTCTAATTATAGTATGAGATATTAATGTTTGGCTTTCATGACATAATCTTGGTTGATATTGGTAGTCATGTTTATTTTGCATATTTCAGAAAGTATATGAAATTAGGAGAGCTGAGAAAGAGCTTGATCATTTTTTTGGAGAGTTTTTCATCATTTTTCTTCGAAAAGTTGGGATTTGCAAGAGCGGAGGTCAATTTTCATTTGTTGGTAAGCTATGTTACATTAACGTCCATAAATATGTTCTCATGGTCATGGAGTTATATATTAGCTCAATCATTTATCCTTGTTGAGTATTTTACTATTTCAATCTAATTACAATTTTGAATTTCTTAGGTTATAATTTTGAGATTATTATCATTTCAGTGGAAATATTTAGGTCAAAACCCTCTCTAAATGACAATTTAGTTAATAAGTAACACATGCATTGGTTTAGGAAAAACAACCCGTGCCTTCTTAAACAATAGATGCAGTTCAATAAATTTCATAAAATTGATAATAAAATTAAATATTTACATTCAAAATGTATTTCAATAAATTTCATAGAATTGTCCATAAGGTCTTGGATAGATGATGATTGGGTGCGCTATTAAGGCACTCCTTGATGTGAAATCATTGGTTCAATTCGTCGCCCCAATCTGGGTGATGTATTTGGACATGATGATGAAGATGTAGTCCTACCCAACTTACGAAAAAAAAATCATAGAATTGGTAATACAATTAAATATTTACATTCAAATTATTTTTGTGATGAGCATCACTAATAATATTTTCTTGTTCTAAGAACTGAGTTGCTTTCAGTTAATCATAGCTAAATGAAATTCAAATCTTAGGGACACACTCACGAGTTTGGATATGTCTTGAACTAAAAATGTATGCTTTTGAGTAAAAAAAGGTCGTTGGATATAGATGTTGCAATGGATTCATGATTTTACCTAGATTTGACATGCATCCAAATTATTGGATTCTTTATTGGTCTCATAAATTTCACCTTCCACCACTCAAATAAAGTTGAAATCAGTTTTAATGATGCTTCTAATTTTATTAGTTGTTTTGTTTTCATCTTAACACTTAGTTATTGTTTTTGTTTCCATATTTATATTTTTCATTATTTTAATTGTTTGAATATTTATTTATTCTAGGAAAATGGCTCCCATTGGTCGCCCTAAAAAGGAAAAACAACAATTATCACTTCTAGATGCATTTGGAATCAACCAACATCCTGATCAGCCATGTCCTTTCCAAAATTATTTTAATGCTCATCCACTTGAAAACCATGACTCAGATAGCAATGAGATTCCTAGAGAGAAGCAAGCATCAAAGAAACGTAAAAGAACATTCAAATAAAAATGGAAGACAAGATTTCCATGGGCTCATGCTTATAAGATTGTAATGGAGTTGACAAGATAAAATGTTCTTTGTGTGTTAAATATAAAAGGGAAACTCCATTTACTAAAGATGGAATCGCCCCTCGTCAAGTTGGTGGTATAAATGCCCATGATAAATTAGAGGCTCATGAATTGTCTCTACAAATTTTGGAGGGAGAAACTAAAAGAAGTAATCTTTCGATTACAAAACATATAGAGCCAATGGTAGATGCTAAGGAGATAATTAATTAGTAATTGAGAATATGTATTTTGTTGCCATATATGACTTACCATTAGAAGTGTATAAGTCAATTTGTGACTTGAATTGGTATAAATGCACTCCAAACATGCCTTTATTTGATGAATACTTAGCATATACAAATAAAACATCTGGAAAAGAGTTTATACATGCTTCCAAAGAGGTATATTGGAAAAGGATAAAATGTGAGATTTGTCACAGTCCATTTTACTCAATTTTACTTGATGAAAGTACAAACAAAACTATGGAACAACATCTGATTATTTATATTACATATTTGACAAATAAAGGAGGAGGCCAATGTGTGACAAGATTCATACGCTTACTTCAAATTAAGGATGGAACAACTTAGTCTATGTATGATGCAGTGACACATATTTTAATAGAGATGGATCTATCCTTGATGAAATTAGTTGGATTAGGATTTGATGGGGATTTTTCCATGAAGGGTGTACGTGAAGGTTTATAAAATAAATTACGTCGACATACTCCTCATTTATTAGGTATCCTTGCATAGCTCATTGAGAAGCATTATCAACAAATAATGCTTTATCTTATTTTCCAAAGTTGCAATTTATTGATAAATTCGTAAATAACGTTTATTCTTGGCTTGGAAAATATGCTAAAAGACATGGAAAACTAAAAGAACTAATGGAAACATTTCAAATCATGAGGTAAGAGCTGTTACAAATTCACCAAATTAGGTGGTTGTATAGATCTAGAGGAATGGTCATGGGAAGACTTGTTAAGGTCATGCCTACCTTGTTAAAAAATTGGGAGTTTGGGGAGAAAAAAATGTATGTCTTGGCAACAATATCAAGTACAAATCTGCATCCATTTACTTGTAGATGTACTTATTGTGTTAAATAAGTTGAATTAAAAGTTCTAAGAGGATCACGTGGATATTAATTCTATTGACACTATTATAGATATTACAATTAACATGCCTCATAAGCGGTTTTTAGGAGGCATATTTGGAGCTAGTACAATGCACACATCATTCTTTTTGAAGAAATCACAGAAAGGAACTCTTGAGTTTTCAGATTGTGCAAGCATGCTACATGTGCATCTATTGAGGTTCGTGAGTTGTGCTAATACACATAGATCAAGGACACTAGATGATTGCATTCTTTTGGGCAAGAGCTTTGTATTGAAGTTGATTGATTCTCTAAATATGAGGTTCATAAATTTACCAATATTTAATGCCACTAAGTTTTTAGTCCTTGCCATTATTACGAGGAGACGAATGATAGAGAGACAAACAAGACGATGGTTAACATCCTAATGTGAAAAAATTAATATTGGAGATTCACCTATTGTGGATGTTGCTAGGTGTTTGGGTGAGATGGATGAGTTTGATTATACTATTTATAAATCATACCCAGAATAACATATGCATGAAGCATGAGATATATGTGGAAAATACCCTGAATGGTTTGAAAGTTTTCCATGTCTAATATGACTATGCCAAACTATTATTGTTATTCTACCGGGTACAACAATATGTGAAAGAGGCTTCTAAAAAATAAATAAGATAAAAAATCATGATAGATTAAGATTTTTTTTGGACACATTAGATGTGTTAATGTTTCTCTCTCTCAATGCACCTCATGCTCTAAATGAGGTAGACTCGAATGTCAATTATGATGTATGGAAACTAATGAAAGCTTGAAAGCCACTTCCATTGGGCAAATAGCTTTATCTCATCCATGATGTAAATTTTAATGATTTTGAAAGATTTGAATTAAATGGAAGCAAATTGTTTCAATGGTGTTTTTTGAATTGAGTTAATTTATATAAAATGATAATTTTTTGGATAATTCTATATGTAATAAATATGCTTTTAGGTTTTATTGAAATAACAAAATTTTCATTGACTTGTTGATTATTTATAGCATTATTAATATTTGGAAGGACAATATTTTATTAAACATTTATTTAATGAAGTGAGTAATTAATTTGTTGTTTTCAATTAAAGTACAATCATATATACAATGTTTCAACATGGAAGGCTTAGAGAATATATGCCCTTAAAAATAAAAATTAAAAAAAGCCCTTCAATTTTGATCACAACCTTAATGATGTTTATGAAGTAGTTATATTGGTGTAATAGTAACAACCAAACTAATTAAAGTTATTGATTCTAAAAATTCTCATCCCATTTTAAAAAAAAATCTAAATTTAATTGAAATACAAATAAATTTAAACTTAAAAATTAAAAACTATAAAAACTATTTAATTTTAATTGAAAATATATTTTAATTTTAATTAGAAATATCTTAATATAGATATTTTTTAAATAAAAATAAAATTAATAAATAATGTCAAAAAAATATTATAAAAATATTTAATTTTAATTAAAAAAATATCTGCATCATATTTAAATAATTTAAATAATTAAAATTTTTGTTTTTGAAAATTGAAAATGATAATATATCATAATAATAATAATAATAATAATAATAATTTTAAAATTACATTATTTATTGCGCCGAGAGGCCCAATCTACAGCCCAATATGACCCCGATGTCGGGATGTTGGGTATGTCACATTCTCAAAAAATAATAAATTTTACTTTTTCTAATGTCGGCCAAAGCATTAACCTAATCTTGAATTTTATATAGCTTAAATATTTAGATTATATATAACTTTTTAAACTTATTAATGGGTTGAGATTAACTATTAAAATACAACTATGTATTATTTATATAATTTGAATGGATAGTAAATTATATACGTGAATTTGAATGGATCATAAATTTACCTTTAACAAAAAAAAATTACCACATTGAATTTCCAAATTAAGTAAAATTTTAAACATCTTTACTCTTTAATAAAGTCAATAACATTTCCTAAATCAAAGGAAAAGAGTTAATTCAACACAAACAATTAAAATCCAAAATCTTTTAATATTTCTTTTAATTAAATATTTATAAAATGAACCTTTAAAAAGAAAACCCATATTCTATGGATATATTAAAATATTTAAAGACATAAATATTTCCCCATCAAAGTTGCAATATTTTAAAATTTAAATAATTATAAATATAAATAAACATGAGGTATGCTAAATAAATAAAACCTATTTTTATACCAGAGCTATGGTAAATAAATAAAAAAATATATAAACTAGATGTATGGTAAATAAATAAAAATTATTTTTATATTTACTCCATAAACCTTTTTATATTTAAAAAAAATTGAAAAAGAGGTTTTATTTAGATGAAGCCTATAGGAGGAATACCATGGGACAAATTAATATTGATATCATGGGCCAAATACCATATTTATAAAATAAGTATGGTAAATAAATAAATATAAAAGAGGTATGGTAATTAAATAAATATAAAAGAGGTATAAAGAGGTAAGGTAAATAAATAACAATATATCAAATTATAAATAAAAATCTAATTATATATCAAGCCTATGGGTCAAATACCATAGTAAATAAAAAAGGTATGGTAAATAAATAAAAATATAAATAAACCAGAGGTATGGTAAGTAAATAAAACCTCTTTTCATATTTACTCCATAATCTGCTTTATATTTATGAATATTTATGTTCATTAGTTTACATAACTAAGAAGAAATAGAGAGAGAAAGAGAGTGATAAGGGAGAGATAGAGAGAGAGTGTGTATGTTTAGGGGTGTGATAAAGAGACAAAGTAAGATGTATGGAAAGAAGGGGGGAGAGAAGAAGATAGAATGAGAGAGGGAGGGATATAGTAATGTAGTTGGAGAGAGAGAGGGGCGGAAAGAGAGAGAGAAAGAAAGGGAGATGGGGGAAGAGAGAGGATTGGAGGGAAAAGAGAGAGGGAGGTAGGAGAGAAAGGGAGAGAGAGGAGGAGAGTGATGGGGGAAGAGAGAGTATTGGAGAGAGAAAGAGAGAGAGAGAGAGAGAGATTGGGGAAGAGAGAGGGAGAGAGAGGAAGGACTGTTACACTGAAATTTGTCACCATGACATTTTAGTACTCCCTTAGAAGTCTACAACATCAAAGTTCTTAAAATCAAGTCTTGAAATTGAGAGAAAATATCATAAAAGTCTTAAAAACACTTGTACTGCACTTTCTCTTAACATTACTTGCGGTGCCGCACTTTATTGCTCTAAATCATGCGGAGCTAAACACACTTTTTATTTATTAAAGGTGCGGACCCCTGTAAAAGATAAAACAAAGGCGGAAAGTAACATTTAGAAGCCCAGCAGTCAAATCTGGAAGCTTCTAGAAGTAGTTATCCGGTCGAAGGTTCACTCTATTATGAATTTTCATGCCTCCATTATGGGAGCCTACCCCTTGATTTATGGAACCCAATCCCTTCAAAAGAGCATTCTATCCCTTCTTAATGGGAACCATAACCTCCTCTCTTTTCCTATAAATTGAAGCCATAGTGCAGCTTCAAAGGTTAGATAGAGTTGGGAGTTAGTGAGTTAGACATGGAGAATTTTTGAGGAGAAAGGCTGTGAAGACTCATACTCTCATAAGCTGATCATTATATGGGAATGATTACAAACCCATGTGCTTTTAGCTGAGAGAGTGCAATGCTTGTCAGAGTAAAGGAAACACCTATTCCGGACCCCAGGAAGGCCTATATGACATCAAGGCAGACACGGTTGTAAGACTCTTCTTATTTAAGTTAATATGAATGAATATTGTTTTCTCAATGGGCTATTTAATTGATTATCTCACTTCTTGAATTCCTTGATCATCTTGATAGATGTTTGATTCATAAATTGATTTATTATACATGTGCTTTTGATCTTTTCTTGTTTTTGTGATTGCAGGTTCTTGACGACGACTTTATTCAAGCCATTGGAAAGAAGATCAGCGCTGGACTACAAGTAGGTTTCTAAAACCCTGTTATAATTAATTCCATGTCAAACAATATCTAAAGAAAATGGTTTTTATTTGTCCATTTGTTGCTAGCTGTCCGTAGGACACTTGGGAGGTCTATCTTGTCCGTAAGAACGACTTATCCGTCCAACAAAATGGCGACTCCACTGGGGATTTTGTCTTGAACTTTGATTTCTTTTATTTTTTGACTTGTGAATTTATTTTTTCTGATTTTGATTGATTTATACTGGCCTGGGTAGTTTATCCTTGTAGAATCCCTGAGAAATGATTTAGAATTTTTTGTTTTTTCTTTAGTTTTCTTGTGTCTGCTCTTTTCTTTTATAGACAGTGCGGGCAGTTCCACACTTTTCTTGTACCCACAGTGTGGGACCGCACTGGTTTGCACCGAATCCCGCGGACCCTATGAAAATTTTTGGAAAATCTTAAAATCCTCTTTTCTGGATTAGTTTGTTAGATTCTCAGTGAATACCCAGACTTGTATCTTTTGTCACGAAGCTTTGGTTAAGAGTTTATTTCAGCAATTTTAGTTTTGAATGATTTTATGGAAGATCTGCATGTTATAATGATTTTTGATTTGTCTTTATCCCGCTCAAAGATTAGAAACCTTGGTATACCTTTAGATCACTAGTATTTCCTTGCTTTCTTGCTGAGTCTGACATCATAGCAGAAATTGTTTTATGAGTTTTAGATCCCATTTTTCTCATTTGCAAATCTTTAAAAAACTTTTGTTGATAAGTTTGGAATTTCACTTTAAAAACCAAAATTGGATGTTTTTTTTTTGAGTTCTTGCTGATCCAAGCAAATAATTTCTTAGTTAGATTACAAGCTAAGCAAGACATCCTCTAAATATTTAAAGTTTTAATTCAGATTTAGTCTATATAATTTTTAGATCTCAAAATTAGTGTTTTTTAGCCTTGAGTGTTATTTCTAGAAATTGTAGTGTTCTTTTGAAGAAAAACTTGGTTTGTAGTTTCGATCTTGAATAAAAGGGATTTCTTATTGAGCAATAGATCACTTTGAGTTCTCATTTAAATTAGATTTCTTTTCATTTATTCTTGTTTGAAGGAAATATTTGTTTTTAAAAGATTTCATTTCTCAACTCTTCCTTTAGATAGAATTCATTGAAAGAAAAAGAATAGTTTCTCATAATAGATGCATTTTTAGTGTGTTTTGAGTCAGGTCACTACATATCATCAGTTTCACTTTCGCACCTATTGTCCTAAAAAACAACCCATTAAAATCAACGCTTAAATTAAAATCAATTTAGTAATTTTTATATTTCTAGGGTTCTTTTCATGAATATAGCTTAGGCTAGTGTCTTGGAGTAGGGAGTAATTAACTCTCCAAGACAATTGAAACAAACAAGTAGTTGATCTTGCGGTAGGTAAAAATCCAATAGTCACTTGTAAGCTCTGGGAAGCTCCTCTTAAAGGAGTTAATCACGAGGTCATATCTGAACTAGTGGGATAATCAATTCTATCTCATTGGGAACGATAGAAGATATGCGTGTATTAACAACGGTAAAAATCGGATAGACCATTGTCGAGGAGACTGGGGTCAATTGTCGATATACCTTGGATTATGTCAAGGAGCCTTCAAGGGGATTGAGCTTTGTTACTCTGCCCTTGCGCGTATGTCGGATCGTAGACTATTCCCCCAGGTATATTAGTTCCTGTTGGTAACCATAGTGACCATAATATTTACGGTTTTTTCCTAAAGTGATGGTGGAGGAAAGATCCCACTATACTTGGAGCAGACGTTGACTAGACTCACTTGGACTCTCTGGAGGGTTATCTTCACTCGAGATGGTTTAGGTGGAGAAACTTGCATCGGTCTATTTCATTAAGCAGGTTGTCGGGGTAACTGTTCCAACCGCCCTTTCTACATTAAAATACTACGATGTTAGATTTCATCACCAACTAGTGTTTTTAGTGTGAGAAGTTACTGTTTGTGTGTGATTTGATCTCCTAGATTTTTAGGCGTGTGATTCATTTGTTTGTTTCCTTAGCGACTCTAGGAGTTTTCATTAAATTTTTCTTTGATTGCGTGTGATTAATAATTTTTAATCGTCGCTGAATTACCAAGACAATCGCGTAGACTTCAGGGGAAGCCCCCTAAGTATACACCAAGCCAACATGAAGGGCTATGAGCTCTAGTATCGTCTAGTGACAGTAGAATTAGATCAACAGAAACAAGAGAGTCATCTATAGTTATTCATCTTGATTATCAATCACAAACAACAGAGCATATTCAAGAGCCAATTTTAGTTTTCGAAGTTATTGGTAGTATTTCTCCTTCCAATGAATTAGCTGAAGAACCTGAAATTTCTGAGCCTGACACTGAACCTGTTGTTTTGGAACCATCTTCAGGATTTGTTACTCCAACTTCTAGTGATCCTGGTTCACCTAGGCTAAGACATCGCATTAATGAAAATCTTCCTTCCGACCTCATATCTATTGAAGAACTTGTTGGTCCAGACGAAGACGTAACTCTTCCCAAAACCCAAGAAACTTTGAATCTTAGGGAGCGTGAATCAATATTCTATAGTCCTTTTAGAACATACACTTGGTATTTATCATTGACTGATTTTTTAGAAAACCCGGGTCTTATTATTCACCACCCCGAATTCCTTTTCATCCTACACCAAGAGGTTACTATCCTTCATCAACTATGTCAAGTGAGTCATCTATGTTTTCCCAATATCCGGAAACATTTTTATACGGTGGTCCTTCTGTTCCTTTGGGGTACCAGTCACTCTCTGGTACTTTCTCAGGAGAAACTCCTCGACCAACTGAACAAGTGTTATGATCTGGTACAAATGGAACTAAAACTGAAACGTTGAATGCAGAGCAAATTTTTATGATGTCTAGTAATATTCCAAATACTCAACGTCAAGGTAGTCAATTACCACCTGGTGGGCAACCTCAAGGTAGTCAATTACCGCTTGGGGGGCAACCTCAAGGTCGTCAGTTATCTCCTGGAGGGAAACCTTAAGGTAATTTTTTACCAAGAAAAACTGTAGGAAAATATTATTTACCTGGAGAACAACCTCAAGGACATTACATACCTCAAGGTTATCAACCTCAAGGACAATACATACCCCAAGGTCAACCCCAGACTCAGTATATTCCTCAGGGTCCTTATCAACCCCAGATTCAGTATATGCCTCAAGGTTATCAACCTCAAGGTCAATACCCAACTCAAGGTTTCCAACCTCCTTTTGGTCAACCATTATTACAAGGAGTTGGAAATTTACCAGTTAATTATCAACCCTACGTTCAACCAGGTTATGGTCCTTCATATGCACAACCTTCTACGGGTCAATACCCCAGAATGAACATGGTGTGGAATCCATCTCAAATTCAACAGACAATGAAACCTAATGTGCAATTACCTAATCAACCTGGACAACCTTTAGTTTCTGGTCCAACCCAGCAACCTGTCCAATCTACTGTTCAAGTCCCTGCACCTGGTTCTGTTCAGCAGCCCGAGCCTAGTACACCTCAGACTCTGCCTCAGACTGCTGCAGCTACTGCAACTTCTACTCAACCTACAACACCTGTTTTTGGAGTATCTGTAGCTCTGGTTTCTTCTATCCCTGCATCAGTGCAAATTCCTCAAGCATCTGTACCACAGTCAGGACATAAAATTCAGACTACGATCCAGATGCCTACAGGACAAGATAGTACTAGTACGATTGTATCTAGTCAACCACCGTTTACTTATCAACCGTACTAGGGACAATATCAATTTGGTCAGGCTACACAAAATCCAGTATATCAGTATCAGCTGTACCCTGGGTATACTTATCAAGTACCTCAACAACCCCAGTATGGTTCGGTTAATCCTGGTTACCCAGGAGGTTTCACGATTCAAAATGCACATACAATTCCAGGGTATCCTGGATATCCTCCTCCTGGCACTGGTTTGATCACACAAGGTTATCAAGACCCTAGCCATCGGCTACCATTCATAGCAAATTTAGATTTATCGGATCTATCGCGCCTTACGAACGATCCCATTTTTTATCTTCCATATTGGCCACCGATGCCTAACAAGTTGCACAGTGATATTCCAAAATTTGAAGGTAAGTCAGGAGAGGACCCATCTAATCACATTATGAATTATCACCTCTGTTGCGCATCCAATTCACTAATCGATGATTCGATTCGATTGCGTCTTTTTTAGAGAACTCTCATTGGTCTAGCTGCCAAATGGTAAATTGAGTTACCACACGGCTCTTTTAATAATTTTAATGCACTAGCTACTACTTTCTTAACCCATTTTCAGTTGCCTGTCAGATACGACAACACAGAGTTGCTGACTTCATTAAAACAGTCTATGTCTACGTACATATCTGATCACATTCATGAGTGGAGACGTATAATATGTTTAGTGAAAGTCTTTATTCCAGATCAAATTTTGGCTGAATGGTTTAGTAATTCATTATTACCCAAAATTACTGAATATGTGGCCAAAGGAGGCGTTGTTATGGAAGAGCAAGTCATTGCTCAGGCTCAGTACCTTGACCTTGTATATACTCAGTCAGGTACTCTGTATGATAAAATCCCTGATTTACCAATACCTGGTCAATTAACTGCAACTCATTCTGGCTCTCATGCCACAGATGGTGTAATTGGTTCTATTAGCACTGGTAAAAGTAAGAAGAAGTCTTCCAATACCACTTCTCCTATTATCACTTTACCCGATTGACCCAAAGGAGATTCTTCCCTAGAAACTTCCGCCGATATTCATGTTGTAGAGACATATACAACCAAATCTAAAACCGGTGGTAAGAATAAAAAGAAAAAATATTCAAAAGATAAAAACGATACAACTGAACCAATTGACGAAAAACGTAAACCTCGATATCCTTGTCTAATCTGTGACGAGGATCATTTTACAAAAGAGTGCCCGCATAGAGCCGAGGTATCAAAATTAGTTAAGGGTTTTCCTATACCTGCTGTCTTGAAGGATCCCTTTCCCGCTCAAGATAGTAACATGGTTGGATCTTCCTCCAATACGCTTGAGAATATCTTGATGGTTGCGACGTGATCGCAAGATTATGGTATTAAAAATACTGGTAAAGAAGCAGAAACATCCAATTCTGCATAGAATACATCTCCCTCAGTTTTTGATCCATTACAGATCGAGAAACAAAATCCTGACTTAGTAATCAAACAACCAGCTAAAGGTGTATTTCGTAAATCAGCTTTCGATCCACATGTGAGAGCTGCTCAGAATTACAATATAGTTGAAGATTTGGCAATTTCCTTTTCAACAATGTTTGCTTTGGAAGTATTGCAATCATGCCCAGCCCAAAGAAAATTACTTATGTCAGCCTTAGGAGCCGTAGATCTCCAGGATTCCAACCTCATGATCTTTGATTTAGAGAATTTTACACCCCGCCTACCCCATCAAATGGATTTTCAGATTCCGGTAATAGTAAAAAACAAACATATATTTCGTACTGTTGTTGATGAAGGGGCTTCTACGTGTATTATGTCATTAAAATGTTAGAAATCACTTGGTTCTCTGACCATTAACCAATCACCAACTATTCTCAAAGCTTTTGACGGAAGAGGTTTTCAGCCGTATGGTATATTACAAAATCTACCAATAGAGGTCGAAGGCAAAATGGTTAATCTAGATGTGGAAATGGTTGATGCCCCTCTGGATTACAACCTTCTCCTGGGTCGCAGTTGTCTTACGCCATGACTGCTGTTGTATCATCGATCTTTCATCTCATCATGTTTCCTCATAAAGAAAAGATCGTTAAAATAGATCAACTCTCATATTATGCATCTGACCCAGCCTCTATTGATAGCATCCAACATATTGGAAAATCGACTATCCCTTATAAGGATGTCGGAGTAGGTTTGCTTAAAGATTCGGCTTTACTGGGAACTTTTTCCTTGCCTGCTCCCAACGTACAAATTCCTATTGATAATATCAATATGATTACATCAAGTACTATTTCCTTTGATGATCCTTGGATAGTACCTTCAGAATCAGAATTGGATTCTTTCGATGGCCCGATGCCTTTGAGTCCTTTTGAGTTAGCATATCAAAATGTACAGTCATTTTCTAATACTCCTTTAATTGAGTCTGATCCAGTGAATGTGATCAATCAGGAGTCATTTTCAATATTGAGCTTAGCTTCGACACCAATTCCGAATCTTGCTCAAGTATTCAATACTGATGAACATATTCATGAATTCTTGTCAGTAGATGAGTTACCATGGGAATATATTCATCATAGGTCTTCGTTTTTACCTGATCTCGATCATTTTGAGAATTATTTTTCCTCCATTTTTACCATTGATTACGTCAAATAACCTCAAAATCCTCTCTCACATATCGATTCTGAATTGGATTTAGAAAATATTTCTACAACGGTTCCTCTTGAAATTTCAGTAAAACCTGGAATTGTTGAAAACATTCATATAGGTGCTTCTTGTACGACTGATGAAATCCAAGCATATAAAGCCTTATTTCATGAATTTCACAAAATTTTTGCCTGGTCATATGAAGAAATGACAGGAATTGATCCGTCGATTGTTTTTCATGAAATTAAGACATACCCAGATGCTAAACCCGTTTGACAGAGATTATGTCAGATACATCCGCGAAATGCTGCCGCTATCAAAGCAAAAGTTTAAAAATTACTTCGTGCAGGTTTTATTTATCTGATCTCGTTAACGGACTGGGTATCTAATATTTTTCCGGTCAATAAAAAACAAGGAACAACACGAGTATGTATCGATTATAGGGATATAAATCGAGCTTGTCCAAAAGAAAACTATCCAACCCCTTACATCGATCAAATTATTGACGATTGTGCTGGAAGTGAAATGTTCTCGTTCATGGATGGATTTTCCGGCTACAATCAAACCAACATACTCCCTGCAGACCAACCTAAAACAACTTTCATTTGTCCATGGGGAACTTTTTCTTATCACAAACTACCTTTTGGCCTTAAGAATGCTGGCGCCACTTTTAAAAGGGCCATGTCTTATGCATTTCACGACATTAAGCACATTGTACAACCCTACCTCGATGATTGTCCTGCTCATTCTTCACGCAGAGCAGATCATATTACTCATTTACAAGCCATCTTTATACGATGTAGGCATTATAAGATTCATCTGAATCCTCACAAATGTGTTTTCTGTGTACGATCCAGATGATTATTGGGGTTTATTGTCTCAAAGGAAGGAATTCATGTTGATCCATCGAAGGTTGAGGAAATCATCAATTTACCTCCTCCTTCTACTCTTTGCCAAATCCAAAGTTTGCAAGGGAAATCAAACTTTTTACGTCGATTCATTCCTAACTACGCCGAGTTAACGAAAGGCTTCACTACGTTGTTGAAACAAAATATTCCTTTCTTTTGGGACAAGGTCGCTGATAGATCTTTCGATGCTCTGAAAAACGCATTGACCCATGCACCGTTACTGCATCCTCCCAACTACAACCAAGATTACTTTTTGTACCTCGCTGCTTCTGATTCCACAATAGGGATGTTTTTAGTTCAGGACGATGAATTCCACGGTGAACATGTGATTTACTATCTCGGTCGAAATTTGCATCCAACTGAGATCAAATATTCACATGTGGAGAAATTGGCCTTAGCAGCTGTTCAAGCTGTCCAATGTTTTTGTCATTACATACTTTCACGCAAAACAACAGTGATCTCTGATTGTAACCCTATGATTTACATTTTGACAAAACAATTTCTAGGGGGAAAATACTCCAAATGGATTGTTATCTTGTAGGAGTTTGATTTGGAGTTTGAAAAATCCAAATCCAAGAAATCATTGATATTTGCTGAACTTATGTGTGATTTCCCACGTACTGATACAAAAACTGTGGCAGAACAACCAATCACGGATGAATCCTTGTTTCTTATTAGTACCATTGATCCTTGGTATGGAGATATTATTGTTTATCTTCAGACCCAATCTTTTCAGCCTGAGCTTTCACAGACGCAACGACGAAAAATACGTTTCCAATCTCAACAATATCATATTGTTGGAGACACACTATACCGTCGTGGTGCGAACACAATTTTTCGACGTTGTTTAACCCATGAAGAAGCCAAAAAGGTTTTAAATGACTGTCACTCTGGAGCATGTGGCGGTCATATGTCTGGGTACGCCACAACCCAAAATATATTGTGCGCAAGTTATTTCTGTCCGTCCTTATTTAAATATTGTATTTATGCGGTCCGAAAATGTCATAATTGTTAAATATTCAATCGAAAAATGTGTGCACCACCTCCTCCTCTTCACCCCATAATTGATGTCGGTCCTTTTGCAAAATGGGGCATAGACTTCATTACATGTAACCCTCACTCGGCCGGGGGGCATGGGTATATTATTCTAGCAGTAGATTATTTTACCAAATGGGCCAAGGCGATGCCTACATTTGCGGCAGATGGAAAATATGCAGCTAATTTCGTATTCAATCATGTGATTTCTCGTTTCGGTGTACCCCAAGCAATAATTACTGATCACGGGAGCCATTTTCGGAATATCATGATGACCGAGTTAACGGACCAACTTGGCCTGCGCCATGACAGTTCTACACCATATTATCCACAGGCTAATGGTTTAGTTGAAGCAATTAATAAAGTTTTAGTCACCATGATCAAACGAATCATTGGAATTCATAAGTCGAATTGGCATACCATGCTCTTTTCAGCACTTTGGGCATATCGAACCTCAGCAAAAACATTGATAGGCTTTACCCCTTTTCAACTAGTTTATGGTTTAGAAGCGGTATTACCCATTGAATGCGAGATACCGTCACTCCAACTAGCCATAGAGTTACTACTAGCCGCTTCTGAAGAGGAGAAACATTTTTTATACTTGGCTCAATTAGATGAGAATCAGCGCACCGCTGCATTAGCTACCGAGACTCATGCGAAAAGAATGAAAGCTCAGTATGATAGAAGTGTTACCCCTCGTAATTTTTCAGAAGGAGACCTAGTTTTGATTTATGATCAAGCCAACGATAAACTAGGGGCTAGGAAATTTGAACCCATGTGGCATGGTCCTTATATTGTCAAGCGACAACTTGCAAAAGGGGCCTATGAATTGATTGATTTTGACGGGGTCTCCTTAGGTATACCCAGAAATGGACTTTATCTGAAGATATATTATGCTTGATTTTTGTGTGGAGATCTTCTCTGTATATTAGTTACTTTCTAGCTGGTGTGCTATAGATTAGAAACGTGTGCCTAGCTTAAGTGTGCTTTAACTACTATTCCTGCTTATCTGGATTACTCTTGATATCGCAGATGTCGACGTCTTTTCAAACATATATTGGCTTTGCTGATGGCGCTTGTCGTAGTAGACAAAACATCTCTTCCGCAACTTGGGTTATTTATTCACCCACTTATGAGTTAGTATCTATGCATTGGGTAAGCCTCCGTCAAACAACGAACAATATTGCTGAGTATAGTGCAATTATTGAATTATTATCATAATCCATTTCATTTGGAATTCAGAGTTTGATCGTTAGGTTAGATTCTGAACTCGTTGTATGATAGTTAAACCGAGTATATGCCAGTAGAAACCCAATATTATTAAGATTATTTATAAGGGTTCGTCTCTTGGAACGAGAGTTCGATTATATTGAGTATCAACACATTCCAAGAAATTTAAACACACTAGCAGATGCAATAGATTCTAGTGTTATAAACAAACATTTGCAATTATAAAGTAATAAATCAACATTCGATAAAATGATTGAACAGGTAACTGGAAATAATAGTATATCATAGTATAGATGCAGTGTTCAAAAAATAGAGCATCGTCTTCGATCATACATTCAAAACGCCTTATGATCAGAAAAAAGTGATACAAAAAATGAGTCTATATAGTCAATCACCCACTATCCATGGTAATGATCACGATAATACACTACTGCTCGTGCCACCCTAGTAAAAAATATCCTGAATGGTCTAGGAACACCAATGGCGTATCTCTATAAACGGAGTGGGATGTCATCTATGGTAGTCTCAGGAATATCCATAGTTAGCTGCTCCAAATGGTGTTCTAAATCAGTCAGAATATCTACTGTCTGATCTGTTGAAAATGCAGCAAGATGATGGAGCTTGGTGAAATGAAGTCGCCTTCACTAAGTGGGCCCGCAGGCAAATTCTAGCGCAAAATCTATTTTTAGACTATGTCTATTTTTAGACATATGGAGCATGGTTTGGGGATTCCAGTTTGAGATTCTTGAAGTATGTGTCATGTTGGTAAAAATAGATGAGACTCTATTTTGAGGTCAAAGAGGTCGAAGTCTATTTTTAGATTGCCTCTCCTTAAAACAGGGAAGTCAAATATTATTTACCCTTAATAATATTTAGACTATAAACAACAGTTTACTCTCTTGGAGCACTTCAGTTCGAGCTACAGAAGTGGCTCATGCATCTGACAGAGGAATCACGTGGTTACCAAGGGTTTGATGGCATCATGCATGGTTGACTTCAGTGGCAGAAGTTTGGAGGAGTTAATGAGACAGCTAGTGGAGTTGTGTTCTGTTTATTTTAGTTGAACTAGTTGAGATTAGTTTAACTAGGTAATCAATTAGTTATGAGTGGAGTGAATTAAATATTATTTAATTCATTAATTAGTAACTCATTATTCAACTCAAGAACACATCAGTTCACTACAGTGCATGATCAGTTCAGTGGAGACCAGTGAAAGAGGTAGATGAAAGGGTGGAGTTAGCTATCAGTTGTGACTATACCGTTGCTATTTGCAACACACAGATAGGTGGAGTAAGCCCATGAGGATTGTGCAGTTCAGGCTGGTGGTTTATCTATATAAAGAGGCCATCCCATAGCATTGAAACATGCAATAGAGGCAAGGAAATTGGCGGTGAGTTTTGAACCAGTAACCTGTTCAAAACTGAGCTAGATTGTGGGTAACTTTATGAGAAAGTACTGAGTACTTGTGAGGAGTATTGTACTGAGTTTGTTACTTGATTTATCCATTATAATATACACAATAGCTGCGGGGTTTTCAGCTATAAGCTTTCCCCATACATACTGTGTTAATGTGTATGATGATTTGATGTGTTATCGCTTGATTTTATTTCCGCATGTGTGATGATCTGAGTTGAGTTGAGTGGAAGAGATTATGTGTTGTGTATGAAGTTCAAATAATATGTGACCAGGATAGTCTCGGTGGATAATTAATCATTATTCAAATAAATTTCTACATGATCCCACAATAATGTTGCTATCGCATCCCTTTTCCTCGGTTTGGGTGGGGCGGAGAGTGGCTGGTCGATGTGGACCCACATCTGCATTTGAAATTTTTGTTATCAGTTTTGGACGATTTAAAAAAAAAAATAAAAAATTAGAAATTAGAAGATGTCAAAGAGATTTTTTACCTGACTCATTCCACTGAGCTCCTGGAAGAAATGGCATATGTTGGTCGCCGCGAAAATCCATGCCCGCATAAGGAAAATCCTCTATCACAAAAAGTTGGCGTTCTAACCAATGAAAATAAGTCGAGGGAAATCAAACAATCTCCCCACCCTCGCTGTGACGGGCCATCAAAGCAACCCATCAAACCATCCGAGGATCTTGAGGTCTACCAGCATCAACAGGAATATGTTGTGGGGCTAACATAGGAATCCTCTCTAAAGCAAAGGTAACCACGATAGATCCATATCCGAAGTTGTTTAACTTCTCGTTTTTTGCTCTAGTAAGTTGGCCTTTGACATTAGCCAACACTGCCTCGCACCAGTTGAATATGGTGCCTCAGAAAAAATCTATTGCAATCCGCATCTAAGATCCAGTAGCTACATGCAAAGCTGGACTTCCGCACAACTTGACAACGGTAAATGAAATCACTTTTAACTCAGGACGGATGATAGTTTTAATGTCAATCCGTTTGTCTCTAGGATTGGCTTCATCATTAAAAAACTCTAATTGTAGGCTGGCAACAGACTGGACACCTGGCCTAGCCCCAAATAGAGAAAGTGGTTCACCTCTCTTAGAAAAACCAGTCAAAAAATATATGTCCTCCAGCTCAATTTCGAGTCAGTGACCTCCAATCATGAAACACTGGTCTTGAACGTCCCACTTGTTTACCAACCAAGTGAGAAGATCTACTTGAGCTCTCATGCCACTGATAGCCCAGAATTTGAATAGCCCGCATGCTCTTAAAACTTGCAAAGTAGGTTGACGGATCATTGCTGCTTCATATACCTCCTCATGTTCCCGTTCCTGCCAAATGAGCATTGTAAATATCCTACAATAAGTAAAACGAAGGATTGGAATCATTTTAAACAAAAATTTTGGGTAATTTAGGAGGAAATTGTGTTTTTAAATTTGTTACAGCGCCCCCTTACTTTATGCTCAGAGACAATGCGTAGCTTCGCACTGGCTCTATGTTAAAAGTGCGGGGCCCCGACATTTTCCTTTGTGAGAAAATGTTGGGGTTCGCAGGTACCTAGTGTCTTACCTACAGACCCTCGAGGGTGGATTTTTGAACCAGTTTTCCTCCCAAAAATGAAATTTAGACCCTAATTTAAGAAAATGAACGGATGAAAAGCAAGGAAAAGAGGTTGTGGATTACCTGGAGCAGACGGTTTTCAATTTCAACGGTCGGTTTGTCCAGAATCTTCTCCGAAGCGTTTTTTGCCAAAAGCTCTAAAATTTTCACTCCAAACTCAAACGGTAAAAATGAACTTGAAAAACTCCTTTTTATAAGTTTTTTTCGAGTAAATGAAATTTGAATTTGTTTATTTTTCACTTTAAAAAGATGGGTTTTCAAAATATTTTTATTATTGAAACAATTGTGTTTAATTTTTTGAGTTATTTGTGCAGAATACCGGATTTTTTAGGCAAAATGATCATTTTTGACGAAGAGTATACTTTTATCACTTTTTCGGGCTCTTTAAAATTTACGAAAAAGCGAAACCATGAAGTCCTCTTTTAAGCTCTTTTCACTTTCTAAAAATGAAAAGATTGTCGAGTACTTGACTATTCGAACTCGTTAAAGGAAATGAACGGTCGTCCCTTCAGTATAAGTTTACCCCTTTTCCGGACTGAAATGGAAAATTTACGAAAAAGGCATACGTTGACCAATCATGCTCAATAGAGTTCTCTCTTGTGTTATTTTATCCTTTTTCGGGCCTGAGAGACTAAAATTACGAAAAAGTACACCCATGGAGTTTTCTTAAGTTTTTTCTTCTGACTCTCTAAAAATGAAAAACACCAAGTTTCTCCTATACTGGACTCGTTAAAATTTAACAGTAAAGGCCTTTTCAATTTCAAACAGGAACGAACCACTCCTTCTTAGGGTTCGATTTTAAACTAAGTTGGACTCATCCGAAGGATGAGCTTATAAACAAGCAAATGTTATCCTCCTCAAGCTTGTCAAAAAATAAAGAGGTACTTGCCAGAAATGGTGGGGGAAAAGAGAGAAAACAGATTCATTTGTTACAATTTGATTTGTAAAAGCATTACACCACTCTTGAACACGACACTTTTTGTCACACTTCTACCTGGGTTGGGAAATCCTTTACCTATTAGTTAATCAAACCACCTTGAAGGTCTTCAGCTGGTTTCTAGGTATTAGCTTAGGGCAACTGTCACCAAACCATCTGCAGTGTCATTATGTGTTCAAGAGGACAGTCAAACAAACCATTCATCTGCAAACATTTGTCTCCATTCGCGTTGAACATCCCTGAGTCAGTCCTTGCAAAAAATTTCTTCAAAACTTGATCTATGGTTTCGTGTCATGATCTTGCTTACGACGGATCACTTTCTATCGACGACAACTCATCATCTAGGAAGTTGATCTAGAATCCGTCAGTACCTTGGAATCTGCATGCCTTAATGGCAGGTTTCTCGCCTTCGACGACAGGTTGCATCATTGACCTTCGATTGAACGATTCCGTGAAATGTTCGACTTCATATCACTTATTCACATTTCATGAATTGTACTGAGTACTTTGAGAACCATTACCATTATTGGTGGTTTCTCTCACACTTGTTAATATTTCACATCATTGACTGGTAATCAAGTGGTTTCTACCATGTTCGACTTCAAGACATTTAATCGCATGGATAGAATCATACTAGTTTGGGAAGTAAAAATCAAGACCCTGGATCTAGTTTCCACCATCCAGGCTGCGAAGAGTTTTATTATTCATTATGCAGTATACTATTCATTACAGATGGCTGCGCCCATGCTGTGTCTACACTATTGATGTAATATTAAAATCATTTCTGTATTAGAACAAGTTTAGTTAGTTTTGATCTGAGTATGGGAATGCCTACCTCAGCGATGATATACATGTTTGGCATTGAATGTTTTTACAGGGTTCTGACTGGGGTGTCCACAGGCTAATCCTTGAAATGATAAAGCACATCACTCTTCGAATGCTCTCAGACTTCGCACTTTAGGGGGCAATTTGTTACACTAAAATTTTTCACCATGAAATTTTAGTACTCCCTTAGAAGTCTACAACATCAAATTTTGTAAAGTCAAGCCTTGAAATTGAGAGAAAATCTCATAAAAGTCTTAAAAACACTTGTACCGCACTTTCTCTTAACATTTCTTGCAGTGCCTCACTTTCTTGCTCTAAATCATGTGGATTTAAGCGCACTTTTGATTTATTAAAGGTGCAGACCCTTGTAAAAGATAAAACAAAGGTAGAAAGTAACATTTAGAAGCCCAACAGTCAAATCTAGAAGCTTCTAGAAGCAGTTATCCGGTCGAAGGTTCGCTCTATCATGAATGTTCATGCCTCCATTATGGGAGCCTACCCCTTGATTTATGTAGCCCAATCCCTTTAAAAGAGCATTCTATCCCTTCTTAATGGGAACCATAACCTCCTCTCTTTTCCTATAAATTGAAGCCATAGTGCAGCTTCAAAGGTTAGATAGAGTTGGGAGTTAGTGAGTTAGACTTGGAGAATTTTTGAGGAGAAATGTTGTGAAGACTCATACTCTCATAAGCTGATCATTATATGGGAATGATTACACACCCATGTGCTTTTAGCTGAGAGAGTGCAAGGCTTGTTAGAGTAAAGGAAATGCCTGTTCCGGACCCCAGGAAGGCCTGTATGACATCAAGGCGGACACGGTTGTAAGGCTCTTATTATTTAAGTTAATACGAATGAATATTGTTTTCTCAATGGGATATTTAATTGATTATCTCATTTCTTGAATTCCTTGATCATCTTGATAGATGTTTGATTCATAAATTGATTTATTATAAAGGTGCTTTTGATATTTTCTTGTGTTTGTGATTGCAGATCCTTGATGACGACTTTCTTCAAGCCATTGGAAAGAAGATTAGCGCTGGAATACAAGTAGGTTTCTAAAACCCTGTTATAATTAATTCCATGTCAAACAATATCTAGAGAAAATGGTTTTTATTTGTCCGTTTGTTGCTAGCTGTCCGTAGGACACTTGGGAGGTCTGTCTTGTCCGCAAGAATGACTTATCCGTCCAAGAAGGACGAGAGAGAGGACTTGAGAGAGAGGATGAGAGAGGGATCGATAAGAGAGATGGAGTTGGAGGGGGAGAGATGTAGGAAATAAGAAATATAGAGAGTGAGAAGTGGAGAGAGAGAAGGAGTGACAAGGGAGAGACAGAGAGAGAGCGTGTATGTTTGGGGCTAAGATAAAGAGACAAATAAGGAGAGATGGAGATAAGGGGGGAGAAGGAGATATAAGGAGAGAGGGAGGGATATAGTAACATAGTTGGTGGGTGAAGAGAGAGAGATAGGGAGAGAGAGATGGGAGAGAAAGGGAAAGAGAGGAAGGAAGAGAGAGGATGTGAGAGAGTGGAGAGAGGGAGGGAAAGAGAGATGGACTTGGAGGGGGAGGGAGAGGGAGGTAAGAAGAAAGACATAGAGAGAGAAAGGTGGAGAGAGAGAGAGAGTGAGTGATAAGGAAGATGGAGAGAGAGGGAGAGAGGACAAAAGGAGGAAAAAGAGATATTAGCGGGGGAGAGGGAGAGAAGGGGAAGATAGACATATAGATGGAAGGTGAAGAGAGGGAAGAAGAGAGAGATGGGGAGAGGAGGGGATTTCCAAAGATATTGATATACATGGAGTGCGAGAGCGTGTGTGTTTAGTGGGGTGAGATAGAGAGATAGAAATGAAGAGATGGAGGGGGGTATAGATATGGATGGGGGGTGGAGAGAGGGAAGAATATTTCATTGTTGGTGAGGTAAATCCTCTTTGCAGGCAAAGGCGATCCCACTAGCCCTAGAGTGGGTATAGCCACAAATGAGACATGCTATGACATCAATTCCCAGTTAATAATGGACAAAGACTTGGTAGATCACTTACTGTAGGTCCCATGCCGTTGTGTCGTCGTATACATCGGTTGCCTCCCGCTCCCGATTCGGCATATCACGATCTGCTCGTTCTCACGCCCAGATACCTGCACATATACAAGAGACGAAGACGATACACAACATACTATTTCAAATTCCTAACTATCAGTAAGTCGAAGAAGAATAAACCACATGCATTAAATAAACACAACACAGAGATGGAAACAATATCATAGTTGAGTATATTAATTTAAAGAAGGAAGAGTACAACCGATGCTTCGACATTGTGATCTCCTCCAGCAGGGTTCCAGCGGAGCACGTCTCACAAGCTCGTCGAGAATTCAGACGACGCTCTCTCTACGGGATCCTCCTTGGTTCGAACTTCTCTATAATGATTACTCAGCTATAATGTCTCTTCTCCAAGCTCAGCTTCTTCACTATATGTTTAGCTATTGTTTCAACTAGCTGATGTAAAGGGAGAAGGCATGTTTATATAGAGAGAGAAGAAGAAGTTAGGATCCCTATAATTTTGGGGGGGAGTCCTATCTTCTTAGAATGTTCCATCAACCATTTCCTAAAGGTAGAGATCCATGGCTTATCGAGTTTATCCACTTGCAATGAGTCATTCCCGAGGTAGTTAAAGGAAACTTCTGCCTCCAATTTGTTAAAAAAAATTCCAAAACAGGTTGGCGTGGGTACATCACAGGGATAGAGCGCCAGTTGGCATGCCATCTAGTGTATATTTTTCCCATTGGCGTGAGGGATGAACTGGCTACCTGCGCTAATGCCAAAACATGGGTTTTTGGGTGCTTTCCGAGGAAATGTTCAACAGGAGGAATCATATCCTTATGCAGAAGGATGCAAAGAAAGTATTTGCAGAGTATGAAACTGCTCACAAGTCACGGGAAAGACCCTCCAATATGCGGGGCGAGGGATTGCAGGGACGGTGGAAAATTGCTGTGTAACAGATGCCCCCTAAAGCATGAGGTCCGAGAGAGAGGGAGGGGTGAAATGATTTATGAGAACGTGTTCAACCAAAACACTGTCATCAGAAAACCTGCAAGTACAAATACAACTGATATATCTGATATATGACATGTGGTATGGGCGTAGCCATCCATAATAGAGTACATAAACAATGAGATGCAAGGTATGGACACAACCGTCTAGCAGTAGGGATCAATAAATAGACTTAGGTATGGTTGTAGCCATCCAATAAAAGGAGTCACAATGAGTCATAATAATCCACAAAGAACCCGCAGCCTGGATTTCATTAGAAAAAACCCAGGGTCTTATGCTCCATCTCGACCTGAACATAGTACAAATTCGAGCATGTGAATATGTGATCTGAAGTCGAACATGCAAGAACATCGTCTGATTACCAGCCAATGATGAAGGCTGTTAACAGACACCAGAGAAACCACCAATAATGACAATGGATCTCAAGGTACAAAAGGTATAATCCATGGCATGTGAATAGTCATCTGACGTCGAACACCCACGGAGTCAATCGATTGAAGGCCAGTGATGTGGACCTTACGTCGAGTGCGAAGAACCTGCCATTGAGGCATGCAGGCTCTAAGGTACTTGAAGGGAGTCTCTAGATCAACTTCTTGGATAATGAGTTGGAGTCGATAGGAAGAGGGCTTGAAGGTGGGCCATAATGTTTCCCACATCATTGACACGAGACAGAGGGATATGATGTTTGTGAATCAAGACCAACAGAGAATCAGAGGGAGGTTGAAAACTGTAGAGGCAAACTTCTCTTGAACATATCGGTGGCACGACACTGGATTTGGTAGTATTTGACATCAAGGGATTTGAGGTTATGGTGACATGGTAAAGAGCAGATGAGTGGTCAAAAGAGATTACCCAAACCCATAGAGGCAAACAAACAACGAGTTGAGATGTCCCCAAACCAACATGAATGCAGATAAGTGCCATGTTCAAGAGCGACATACTGCCAATACGACTATGATCTTGGTTCCATTTTCCCCCACCATTTCTGGCGAGTACCCCAATTATTTTTGGAAACAAGCTTGAAGGGGATAGCATGTGCTTGTGATGTAAGTTTGTCCTTTATACAAATCCAACCTAGTACATTTTACGAGCCCTAGGAAGGAGGAACTCGAGAAACATCATGACGATGGAGTCCGATGTCATCAGGGTTTAACGAGTATGACAAAGGAAGAACTTGACATCTTTTCATATTTAGAGAGTTTGAAAAGAAGGCGAAAAAGAAAACTCCAACAGTTCCTTTTCATAAATATTCCCTCATATCCGAAAAGGTAGAAAACTGTGTCTGAGAGAACCTCCTAGTTGCAATAGGCTAGGGTATTCCTTTTTCGTAAATAATATATCCCAACCCGAAAAAGGGGTAAATGTATACTGGGTAGATGTCGCTTCGCAACCAATTTAATGAGCTCAAAACGACAAGCGGCTCGACAATATTTTCAGTTTTAGAGACTCAGAAAAGCTGAAAGGTGACACGAGTAGTGACTTTTTCGTGTTTTTACCGAGTCCGAAAAAGTATAAAATACAACTTGTCTCTTCGTCAAAACCACATGAAAAACTGTCGCTGCACAAAAAGACGCGTGTAAAACATATTACATGAAAATAATATGAAAATTTATCGACAAATGTGTTTTAAAACCTATTTCAGGACTTTGAAAAGTTATAAAAGACCAACATTGGCAAAAATTATTTACTTTTCACTTTTTACCTCTTTGCAGAGCAACAGTGACCCTTTTCTCTTGCGATCTTCAGGTGTCGATTATGAACAATCCAGTGGACCAATCCGAATTCCATCTGTTTCAGGTAAGAGCCGACCTCTTTTGCCATATTTCAAGTTATATTTTATTGCATTTTATTGCATTTTATTGCCATCTGAGATCCCTTAGGGGAGGATTGGAAAAATCTAGGGCTCCGTGGTTGGTGCGGGTTTCGGGCACGGACCCGAGCCAATCGACCCAGTTTTACACAAGGGTTGCGCCATATGGCGCGACTGTTAGCCAAACAGCTGCGCCAATTGCGCAACTCAAAAATCTGCATCAAATTTCAAAAAATGCAACCAATAGAATACACATTTGAATATCTAAGAGGGATTACAATGTTCCCATGATCAATTGATGCAGGTACTAAGTGAAAAAAATGGTTATCGAGTGGAAGGAGAGAGAACATAGCAAAGAGGATGAACAAGCAATGCATGAATGCCCCCAGGAATTATGGGCTCAAAAAATTCTTCCTGATGCCATGTCTCTGGGCTCAGCCTGAATTGCTACAGTATCTTATCAGCATTTGGGATGAAGATCAGGAGAAATTCACAACTTCGGGATCAAGAGATTGAGCTAGAAGTATCAGATATATATTTCATCACTGGACTATCACGCAGGGGTCCAATCCCTATTCTGACTGGTACCAGGCCTTCTGGGGAAAGCATGAGAATGGTCATGAACAGAGTGTGCCCAGGGGCACGAAAAGGAACAGGGAGTGGTAAAGTAGACATCCAGACCGTCCCTGATCTAGCACTGAGAGTAGTGCTACACACCATTACGCGGGCTATGGAATCGCAGGCACCGAATGAGGCCACGAAGACACAATTACTTCTTTCTTCAGAGTGTATGAACCCGACCATCTTCTACTGGGCCGAGGCCATAACCATGAACATCAAACGACAGCTCACCAAATGCAAGAAGACCAAACTAAAACAGTTTGGGTATGGGTCGATTATGGTATCGTTCTTCTTGGAACGATTACCCATATTTCAGCGTCACGAAGCTATAGTCCTGGAGCCACCACTAAGAGAGCCACGGATGGCTTGGTGGGTAGAACTGATGCCCAGAGTAGAGGGTGGCCAGCAGATGTCCTGGAGGCCAGAGTTTTTTTATTGGCTCCGACGACAGTTGATTGTTGTGGAGGATTGGCCCTATGCCAACACAGACTTTACCAGAGACCCAAACCTCCCACTCCCAGAGGGAGAGGATTTGGACGAAGAACTTGGTAAGACTCATTTTTTTATTTTTATGAGTTTTATGATTTTTTGCTATATATGCATGTTCTGACAGTTAATCTCATATGGATGTAGATGTTGGCCCAGAGCGTCCCGTCGGTATGTCTCCAATAGCGAGGTGGACTCCTCATGACTTCGATCCTCAAGGTGAGGGCATTGACGAGGAGTTAGTGCACAACCTGGAGGCAATCACCCGTGGGGTCCTAGATTATGCCCGTTTTGATGACGTACCTCGAGCCTACCAAAGGCACACTGTGGGAGTGCCAAGCTGTATCCACCGCTTGCTGAGGCAGTTGGTACGGGTGGTGACGTGCTATCATGAACACCATGCCGACTAGGCATTTAGGATTTATTTCTGCATATTTTTGAGAGACATGTTGTCTCATGATGTAACCGAAATAGACATATATTATTTTTTGTGGGTTTTATGATGCACATGACTTGTAAAAAAACGATATATATATACATCTATTTTCTACGGGTCTATGTACATATGATGATGTTTTTATAAATTGCGCAAATGTCTATCTAGCACAATGTTAGCTATTGCATCTGTTAATGTATTCATTCATCTTGTTATATGTTGATATGTAATGAAATCAAAATGTCGTTCAAGTAAACGAATACACAAATACAATCTCAAAATGCATGGGTTTCGAACCGAATAATGATCGTTCAGTTGAAGAACAACAAGTTGTGAATCCAACTTGACAAGTAATGCGCGTATGCTGAGGTTGACTGCCTCGGTTAATAGTTCCAAAGATGCACTATATTCAGCGACATTGTTTGTGGCTGGTCCCAGACAAATACCTTGTAAGTTAATCAACTCACCAACAGGATCATAAATTACCCAGGCTGCTGAAGACAAGTTCCTGGTACTGCAGGAGGCACCATCCGCGAAACCGACATAGGGGGAAATAGACATCTGCATAGCAAACAAGACCCAAATAAGCAGAAGAAAGCTCACAAAGCACATCACACCAAATCATGCACACAAAATGAAAACAATCACCTATGTACACATATCACGCGTGAATAATTCAAGCATAATATTTTTTCAGATACAACCCATTTCTGGGCTGCGATAAAGGACAACCTTCATAGTCAATAAGCTCATAAGCCCCATTCTGTAACACACATTTGACAGTGTAGGGCCCATGCCACATGGGTTGAAATTTTCTTGCCCCCAGCTTGTCGTGAGTTTGGTCGTATAGAATAACGAGATCGCCTTCAATGAAAGAATGAGGAGAAACTGATTGGTCAAAATGTGCTTTGACTCGCTTCTTCCGTGCTTTGATGACCAAGGCAGCTAAGCGACGAGTTTGGCCAATCTCTCTAAATAGAGGAGAAGTTCTTCTTCAGGCAAATTATCAAAAAGTAATTCGACAACTAACTTAAGTGAAGGGATTTCACATTCAATTGGAAGCGTGGCTTCTAGACCGTATACCAATTGAAATGGGGTAAACCTGGTTGTGTTCTTGATCGATGTTTTCTAAGCCCATAGATCTAAGAACAACATGAGAAGCCAATTTGATTTGTGGATCCCGATTGTTCATTGAAGCATTGTAACAAGGACTTTGTTTACAGCTTCAACTTGGCCATTAGCTTGAGGATAGTAAGGCGTTGAGCTGTCGTGACGCAGACCCAACTTAGATGTCAGCTCCGCCATCATATAATCCAAAAAATGGGAACCATGGTCGATGACGATGGCTTGAGGGACACCAAACCGAGCAATAACGTGATTGAATATGAACTGTGCCACTGTCTTACCGTCCGTAGCCAGTGCAGGCATTGCTTCGGTCCATTTCATAAAATAATCGATGGCAACGATAATATAGGCATGCCCTCGGCCGAATGAGGGTTACACATCATAAAATATATGCCCCATTTGGAAAAAGGGCCAATAGTAATGACAGGGTGTAGTGGAGTAGGTGGTGCACGCATCTTGCATTGATAAATCTGGCACGCATGGAATTTACGTACTACAACGATGCAATCTTTAAAAATAGATGGCCAGAAGTAGCTAGCACGAAGGATCTTCTGTGCAGTGGCATAACCAGACATGTGACCACCACAGGCGCCACTGTGGCAGTCACTTAAAACCTTCTCTGCTTCCTCGAGGGTCAAACATCATCGGAGTACAAAATCGATTCCAACACGGTAAAGGGTATCTCCAACGATATGATAGTGTTGCGATTGATGCCGAATGCGGCTTCAGACATCTTTCGTTAGTTTAGACCTGAAAGTATACGTTTGGAGGTACACGATGATATCACCGTACCATGGATCGAGGGTGCTGATCAGGAAGAGAGTTTCATCCGGAATATGATCTTTAGAGGAAGAAGGAGCAGAGTCGGCGGGGAGAGAACAAATCAAATCAAAAAACATAAGTGATTTCTTCGATTTGGCCATAGTGAACTCCAAATCAAACTCTTGGAGGATGACAATCCACTTCGAGTATTTTCCCCCTAGCAACTGCCGTGACAGAATATAAGTCATAGGGTTACAATCAGAAATCACGGTCACCATGCGTAAAAGAATGTAATGAAGAAAACGTTGGACGGCCTGGACCGCAGCCAACGCTAACTTCTCAACATGTGTGTAATGCGTTTCAGGGTTGAGAAGGTTCCGAGACAGGTAGTAAACGACATGTTCGTTACCGTCATCATCATCTTGGACCAATACCATGGCGATCGTACTGAAGGCGGCAGTTAGGCAGAGGGTGAAATCACAATCGTAATTTGGAGGACGCAATAGAGGAGCGTTGATAAGTAATGTCTTACGTCTATGCAAAGACTGCTGGGCAATCTCATCCCAAAAAAAAGGGACGTCCTGCTTTAAGAGTCGTGTAAATCCTTTGGCTACTTCGGTGTAGTTTGGGATGAAACAACATAGGAAATTGGCTTTCCCTTGGAGACTCTGGAGTTGATGTAATGAGGACGGGGAGGGAGATTGACAAGAGCCTCAACCTTAAGAGGGTCAAGGTGAATTCCATCTTTAGATACGATAAACCCTAGGAGTGTACCGGAGTCGATGCAGAAGACTCATTTGTGCGGGTTGAGCCTAATATTGTAGCGTCTACAATGAAGAAATATTTGATGAAGATGTTTCGAGTGGTCTTTCCACGTAGCTGAATGAGCCGGAAGGTCATCCAGGTATGGTTGGGCAATATGCCAAATATCATGAAAAGCATAGGACATTGCGCGCTGGAACGTAGCCCCAACATTCTTCAAACCGAACGAGAGTTTCCTATATGCAAACGTTCCCCATGGACAAATAAAAGAGGTTTTGTGTTGATCCGAAGGGAGAATGTTAATCTGGTTATAGCCAGAAAAACCGTCCATAAGGGAGAAATTTCACTCACCGCACAATCGTCAATGCTTTGATCGATAAACGGGGTGGGATAGTTATCCTCAGGACAAGCCCGATTGATATCACGATAATAAACACAAACATGAATGGCGCCCTGTTTCTTATCCACAGGAACTATATTAGAAACCCATTCAATTAGGGGAATCAGATAAATGAAACCCACTTTAAGAAGTTTTTCAACCTCAGATTTGATAGCGGCGGCTTTTCGAGGATGCACGGAACGAAGATGTTGGTGAACAGGCTTCGCACCTGGGTAGGTGGGAATCTCGTGCACCACAATACTGGGGTCGATTCCAGGCATTTCTTCGTAAGACTAGGCGAAAACATCGCGGAATTCGCGAAAGAGACTAGTATACACTTGGACTTCTTCGGAAGAGCAAGTGACTCCCACATGGATGTTCTCGACGATCCCTGGTTTAATGGAGATTTTGATAGGCATCGTTTGAGTAATATTCCCCAAGTTACCTTCCGAAAAGATTTCATGAGTCAAAATGGGTGTCTGAAGTGGCGGAGAAGGAACCTGGGATGCGAAGTGCTCAAGACAGTTAGATATGGCCCCGAGGCAAGGCATAAACGAGGAAAGATGATGGCCATCGCTCCATGGTAGATCCTATAGAGACATGATTTCCATGATAGCCTCGTTGGATGGAAACACTTATTTCAAAGGATCGCGCAAATCCGCATCGCCGAGCCAAGGGGATTGAGAATACATGTTGAGAGCCATGCTCAAAGGAGCAGCTTCAGGAGGGGGAGAATCAGATGCAACTGTAAGCTCAAAATAATTGATCTCGATGGGACTAAGCGACATCGAATCTCCAAACGAATCAACCTGTTCAGGTGAAGGGACGATCCAAGGGTCACATGACCGAGAGATCATATTGACTTGAATGGTATTTGGTAGTGGAAAGGGAAAAATACCCATGAGAGCGGGATCTTTGAAAAGACCCGGCCCTATGCTGTCAGGGGTATTAGGAATCTGATCCATGTATGGTACGTTGTTCTTGGAAGATGAGGTAAAGAATGACAATTGATCAACAGTAATCATTTTGCCCTCATGTAAAACTTCAAGAGTCGAAAGAGGGTGGAAGGAACACACAACATAGCGTAAGTCCAACTGCGATCGAGTAGAATATTGTAGTTGAGTTTGGCATCAATGACTTCTACTTAAACGTTGACTGTCTTTCCTTGTAATTTAATCAACAATATAGCGAGAACACCTAAGGGTTTTGATTCCCTTCCATCGAATGCCTCAAGGGCATTGGGTGACGAATTAAGGGCTGGAGATCCAATAGCCTTCCAGCAAGCAGATGACATGATGGATGTAGATGCACCTTCGTCAACTATGGCTCTATGGATGTTGAGACCGTTAATACCGACTTGTATAACAACCGCAATCTGGTGTGGAAGTCGGGGGACGAAATTCTCTAGATTGAAAGAGAGAAGGCTAGAATCAGTAAGATCGATCTCGCCGATCGCGGATAACAGTGCTTTCCGTTGAGACAGACAACTCTGGAGCACCTCTAACGTGGAAATCGTGGAAGGTGGCTGCGCTAGATCCTCAACAATACTGTAATGTTGAGTAGCATGGGCATTAGGATTATAAGAAGATTTTCAGAGAACACCTTTGGAAGGTGGCCGTATAACGGGTTCATCACTGGGATTCTCAATTTCAAGGGGACTAGAGGCAGGTTGGGGAGGAGGACCATCAACGACCTCTTTCCCAATTTCTTGGCATGATTTGGCATAATCTTTCGACCGAGTAGCGATGGAAATAGGTGCAGAACCATTCATCATGAAAAGTTGAGAGCCAAACGACGCAGATGGTGAAGGTTTCTCGACCATCTAGTTCTGCTGAGATGGGAAAGGTTCTTTAAGAACCGCCAGAGTTCCCTTAGCACCCTTAAGTAGTTGACTAACCTTGGATCGTCTAGGACAATCCTTAGTGTAGTGGTCCTCATCACAAATCAGACAGGGATACTTCAGTTTTCGCTGTGAACCATCATCAGCACGAGATTTAGACGATTCCGTTTTGGGGCATCGGATTTGGCCTTGCCTTTGCCCTTATTTTTCCCCTTGGAAGTATTGTCCGCAGGATTGGCCTAAACGGCATTGACCTTCGCGGTTTTACCTGAATCTGGGGAAGCCCGAGGAACACAATTATTGGAAGAATTTGATTTCTGCTTCCCATCAGAAGACTTACGTGAAGTCTGAGATATGGAACCAATAACGCTATCGACTGATGGGGTAGCTGGTGCTTTAGAGGTCCCAGGATGTGGAGCTTCAGTCAAGATGTCATACAAAATGCCTGATTGAGAGTACACTAAATCAAGGTACTGGGCATGAGCGATGGCTTGTTCCTCGATTACACATGCCCCAATGGCGATGTATTTCGCAATCTGATTGACAAAAGAGGTAGTGAACCAATGAGTAAGAAGTTGATCAGGAATTTCAAACTTGATCAAATGACGACGTTGTATCCATTCATGAATGTGGTCCGAGATATGGGTAGCTCAGTCCTGTTTCAAGGATGTAAGGAGATGCGTCCCGGCTTCATAATGAACCGGCAACTTGAAATGAGTCAGGAATGCCATAGAAAGAGTATTTAAATCTTGAAAGATGCCACGCGGCAATTTGATATACCACTTAGCAGCAGCTCCGGTAAGAGTTCACTGGAAGAGACGGAGCCGAATGGAATCATCGACCCAAGAATTGGAAGAACACCATAAATGGTATGTCATGACGTGAGCTTGGGGGTCTTCTCCAGACTTCCCCTCAAACTTGGGACAATCACTAGGAACCTTGGTCGGGATCGGAGGCCAATATGGATTATGAAGAATGGGATCATTTGTCAATTTGGACACATCCGGTGGCTCCAACGTAGCGAGGAAAGGTAATTGAGGATTAAACGACATGGCAGGTCCTCGGTAAGAAACCATACCCATACTCCATCCTGGTTGAGTATAACTCTGCCCCCATTGGGTCTGTCCCGGAGGATTTTGACCATAAGGGGTATAAGCCGGATAATTCGGTTGATATGGTGGCTGAGAACTGGGATACGGGGGTTGATAACTGAGATACTAATTTTGAGTATACGAGGGTCTCGATTGAGCAACATAAGGATTATGCTGTGGAGTATAAGTATAGCCTAGTGGTTGAGGGTAATAAACAGAACCTTGAGGCGGGTTGTAGACCGGTCGATATTGACCTTGAGGAAAATAACTGCCTTAGGGTTGGACAGGCTACTGATAAGTGGGGCCTTGTTGAGCCGGATACGTCGGGCACAGCGGTTGATTTGGCTACGACATAGAGTAGAGCGACGCCTGAGCAGGGTGAATAGGTTGTGCAGGTTGGCCTATTTGGGCGGGTTGACCTATATGATGAGGGCCACCAGGTTGCCCCGATTGAACGGGTTGGCCTTATGGCTGAGGGCCACCAGGTCACCCCGGTTGAGCGAGTTGGCCTGATGGCTGTGGTGGTCGAGGTTGTACCTGATAAATAGGTTGACCTAGAGCAGGACCATAAGAAAGCCTTGGCTATGCAACATTTGGATTAATCGGAAGATAAGGCTGTTGAGGTTGCACCAAAGGTTGAGATGGATGAATCTGCCCCCCAGGACCGTATGAAGGTTCGGGTTGATATACCGGCTGCCCAGCTGGTCCTTGAGGTTGCCCTGGTTAGATCACAGGATGGGCTGGCAAAGGTTGACCTTGAGAATTGTAAGGCTTCCCTTGCTGGTCGTAAAACAATCCTTGTTGGACCGAAGGTTGTCCCTGTAAGGGTTGCCCTTGTGGGTCATATGCATACCCTTGCTGAACCAAAGGTTTTCCATGAAAGGGTTGTCCTTGTTGGTCATGAGCATACCCCTGCTGAATCGAAGGTTGTCCCTGAAAGGGTTGTCCTTGTTGG
The DNA here is from genome assembly GCA_034641835.2 of Pinus albicaulis. Classification (NCBI taxonomy): domain Eukaryota; kingdom Viridiplantae; phylum Streptophyta; class Pinopsida; order Pinales; family Pinaceae; genus Pinus; species Pinus albicaulis. Next base: position 1,032,679,288 of record CM076580.1, read on the forward strand.
TTAGAGGGATGCATAACACCAGAAAGAAAATGATAAGCGTCAGGAGCAGGCAAGTAGATAGGGTTTCCTTGCTCGTCATGCTGAAACAGAAGTGAATAAATCGAGGTACCGTCTGCTCCATAATGAGAAAAATAAGACCTATAAGGATCTTGAGGGGACTGATAAGTCTGGGAGTTCTGTTGCTGAACAACCAGCTGATACTCCTCAAACGAAAGGCCGTCAGGGATTGCCATGGCAATCGAGGTTTCTACCGTAGTTGAAACTCCTGACGACTGTACAGTGACAACCGGTGCTGAAGCGGCCACACAGACAGTGGGCCTAGTGGGAACATACGTGAAAAAAGGTGTCGATGATGACATAGGTGTCGTAGGTGACATACCTAAGGATGGAAGGATAGGACCCCTTGACGAAGTTGATGTTGCCATGGAGGCAATACCGACCATAATCTGACCCAAAGACCTATACTCAGCTGGAAGCGACACCGAAGGTTAAGATTGAGCAGGTTCTGTTTGGATGTCTTCTGGTAAGAGTTGGTATTGTTCATCAGAAACTGGAATACCCTCACTACCATTAGGACTAGACGAATCCATGTCTGAATCTGCTGTAAGATCTTATAAAAGAGTACGGGGGCTAGGAGGTATAATAGCAACAAAAAACGGTGATCCCGATGTAAGAGGGGGAAAATGTTCCCCAACTCCAAATCCAAACCAAGCGTTGGAAAGAGGCCAATGGAACTCAAATGGTTCCCTAAAGGGATACTCAGACGAGATTATAGGTTGTTGATGCTCAGCAAACCTAGAGATCTTTGAAGTTTCAGACGAATTGTCCGAGAAAGGACTGCCAGTAGACGAAACTAATGGTTCCGCCACTGTGACTGTAGCACACAAGAAAAGGGAAGAAGATCGAAAATGAAGACACTTGGATCAAAACCAAGGCAAAAAAAATACATGCCAAGTAATTAATATTTAATGGGCATGTAATCGTAGGTAGTTTATTTTACCACATTGAAACAAAAGTTTATTGTTTCATGTTTTAAGAGTCAAGAAGCAATCAAAGATGACTCTAGTCTCTTTCAGTTTTAAGCAAGTGCGAAAGGACAAGTGCTCGATGATATTTTCAATTTTATGGAGTCATTAAAGATAAAAAATGACTGCTCAGGTAGTCTAGGTAAAAGGGTGTACCAGGTTCCCGTGAACTGCCATATACACCTTGGTTATAAAATGAAAGAAGAATCAATCAAGGACTTAACGTACGTGCAGGTAGTCTCCCCGAATGTTGTGTTCAGCGTATCACAGTTATGAGGTGGCAGACTCGGCTTCCTACGGATAAAAGGATTGTAACCTATAGGCGTATCCCTTTATATACTCAACGGTACGGGGAGCACAAGTCCGTACTAGCGCTGTCTGAATCCAGATGGCGAGTGACAACTGCTAGGTTTTAAGAAGCTGGAATGCGTCTCTAACTTAGACCACTAAATTTTTCATTAAGTTTCAATGTTGCCTTAGGTTAATTGAATAAATTTTAAGTTGATCTTGTATTTATGTTTCAGTGCCAAGGTCCTACCGAATGTTGGATCTCACAAATTCCTGAATGCAAGCTACATGCCATAAAATACCATTGTGTTCAATGAAGAGCTATCTGCGAGAAGGTTAGGAATTTCAAGTGATAGCCAACAATGAAAACACACAGAAGTATTCACTACAGAACCGGATGCAAACTAATGAGAACGAAAAACCTTTCCTAGAATGCCGAATGCTAGTTATGCAAAAGATTTTTCAATTCTACAATGCAAACAAAACAAATGCTAGCACAATATATATATATTTTATTTTTTCAATGTAATAGAGCAAATAGTGCACTAAATAACATGAAAAACGAATCTTCACACTAGTTCGAGCATGCCAATGCAAGAGTCGAAACAAAGCAACTCAAACAACTCAAAAGCAAACAAGACAAGAACTCAAACCAATGTCACAATCTCTCAAATCGAAGAAAGATGTCAAAACGGACCCATAAAAGTAATGTGAGCTATGCTTGGAGCGATAGGAAGAAAAACTGAATGAAAGAGACAAGACTCACTCAAGACTCATTTCACCAAAGCAACCACTCAAAACGGACCCAGGGAGTTGAATGCAATCAAGCAACTAACGAGAGTGACTGCGAAACAAGAGACCTAAACTCCAACAGGAGGCTCAACATACCAAAGCACTAGAAAAACCTAAAGCCAGGATGCTGAAAGAAATGGAAAAACAACCGAAGGGAGAAGGCTGATCACAGTCACAAACAAACCCAAAGCACTCAAAACAAGTGAAGAAAACACCTAGAGACACCAGGATGGACCAAAAATCCCAAAACAAGGAAAAACCTAGCACCTACAGGAATTGGCGCAACTATCTGGCTGTAATCCGCGCCAGATAGGGGATGGCGCGAGTGATAAACTGGCAACTCGCGCCAGTGGGTGCGACTGTCAGGCTGGAAACCGCGCCAATGAAGCTAACTATAAAAAGGTGAAAATTTGGAAAAACAGAGGTCAAAACTGATGCTCTGGGGCTGAACAGAGGCCTAAGTCTTAGCAAAAACAATCCAGAAAGGAAAGCTAAGCAAGGAAAGACCAAGAAGAAGATCTAATAGACGAAATACAAACTTGCACTGATCCCCAGTGGAGTCTCCAATTTGTTGGTGAGGTAAATCCCCTCTGTGGACAGAGGCAATCCCACTAGCCCTAGGGTGGGTCTAGCCACAAACAAAACACGCTATGACATCAATTCCTAGCTAAGAATGGACAAATACTTGACAAATCACCTACTTTAGGTCCTGCGCTGTTGTGTCATCTGGAAGAATGGTTGCCTCTCGCTCCTAATTCGGCAGATCACGATTCGCTCGTTCTCACGCCCGGATACCTGCACATACACAAGAGACGAAGACGATACACAACATACTATTTTGCATTCCTAACTATCAGTCAATCAAAGAATACTAAATCACATGCATTAAATAAACACAACACAGAGATGGAAACAATATCATAGTTGAGTATATTAATTTAAAGAAGGAAGAGTACAATCGACGCTTCGACGTTGCGATCTCCTCCAGCAGGGTTCCAGCGGAGCACGTCTCACAAGCTCGTCGGGAATTTAGACGGGGCTCTCTCTACGGGATCCTCCTTGGTTCGACCTTCTCTATAATGATTACTCAGCTATAATGTCTCTTCTCCAAGCTCAGCTTCTTGGCTATATGTTTAGCTACTGTTTCAACTAGCTGATGTAGAGGGAGAAGGCATGTTTATATAGAGAGAGAAGAAGAAGTTAGGATCCCTATAATTGTGGGGGGGGAGTCCTATCCTCTTAGAATGTTCCATCAACCATTTCCTAAAGGTAGAGATCCGTGTCTTATTGAGTTTAACCACTTGATTCTCAATTTCCGGGCTCATGGACACAAATTTGAGGTCAATTTTCAATTTATATAGACATACGAGCTCGACCCGTTGTTGTAGGATACAATACTGAGAATGTTACTTGAAAGAGAAAGAGACATCTGGGTCATAAATAACGAAGGAGAAAGAGACTCATGAAATAATACACTTGACCATCAAAATTTCTTCTGAATTTTATAAGATTAACACTTGTGCCAATTCATTTTCTTTATTTTGATATTATTTATACACGTCAGCGTTTGATCATCAAATTTCCATGTCATTTTTGTGGTTGTATTTACTATTACCCATTGTGCCAATTCGTTGTGTTATTTTGTTATGAGATTTATGATGAGTGCGACATGCACATCCATCTTCATCTTACAAAACTATATCACAGTGTTGAACCATGTGGCACATGCACTATTTTTCTTTAGTTCACATGAGTTTGAAGTCTCTTAAGCTATGTCAAACATATAAATGTGCATTGTTGTTATATTCCATCATTAATATGATGGGGACGATGCTTGAAATTTTATGTTGGACTACTCTTGTTATGCAAGATATGCATTCACAATAATCACGATGTTTACAATGGAGGCAAGAATTCAAAGAGTAACATCACTTAAAATTTCACACATAAACTTATACACTTTATTTCTACTAATTCATGAGTAGCCAATTCTAGTAGCAATTAGATCAATGTGCATGACGAAAATAATGCAGACCTCGAAAAAACAATCATGGAATGAAAAGATAATAATCAATTCTTCTTAATTTAAAGTAAACACACACATATATTTGTCCATGTTAAATAAATAAAATAAAAATTATCTATATTTTTTATATAAAAAGAAATTGAGATTTAAAGGTTTTCCAAATATACTATATGTGTAATTATTTTTCCGTTGAATATGAAGTTAATATATGACATTTAGTTTTTACGCCCGAGCCCGTGCTCTGCCTTCCCCTACGCATAGGGTTTCTGGTTTTGTAGCAGGGTGGTGCCGGTCGGGGTGCTCACCCTGGCTAGGGCTCGGCCCAATGCTGGACTCTCAGCCCCTTCCTCCACCTCCACCTCCTCCTCCTCTTGAGGTCAAGGCCTTCAGGCTTCTGATCGCTTCCCAACCGAAGAAGAAGAAACAACATGCCTCCAAATTTGTCAAGAGATTGGATGAGATCCCCTCGGTGGCTCTCCCGCTTGAGGGTCCAATGAAAGTGGCCCTTTCCCTTAAGGACCGAGCACTGGTTTGACAGTTCACGGGCTTATGGCCTTCACCAAAAACAATGGAAGCTCATATCACTCGGAACTGGAAGTCCCTCATTACAAACAACGTCACCTCATACTTCCTGGGGCGAGGTTTCTTCCTATTTGAATTCAACACAAAGGAGGACAAGGACCCGATTTTCAGAAACAGACCCTATTTCATGGGTCCTCAATCACTGTACTTAAATCGCTGGACTCTAGACTTCGACCCCTCGGAGGATGTTCCATCTATCATTCCAGTCTGGGTCAAGCTCCCAAACTTGCCGATGCACTATTGGAACTGGGAATCAATGCAACAAATCGAAAACGCCCTTGGGAAATTCAAAGATAGAGAAAACAACAAGGACCAATATGACTGCGCCAGAATCTGCGTGGAAGTTGATCTCGAAGTTGGGCTGCCATAAGCCATTAAGCTAACGGTGGGGAACCGGTTCCATCTGCATAAATTAGACTTCAAAAAACTGCCATTCAAATGTCGCGGATGTCATGAGTATGGCCACTTTGCCAAGAACTATCCCAAAAATGCAGGCCCAAAAAAGGGGAAAGAAGAAGGATGGCAGCAAGCCAAGAAACCTAGAATGAGCCTTAAGCCAGGGCCAATCGGATAAGGAACGAAGAAAGGAAAGGGATGTTTAGCACCCACGGGGAGTATTCCTAAAGCCAAACCCACCCAGAAAGGTCAAGAGAATAGCTTTGCGGCCTTGAGCTCATTGACAGAGGAAGTCCAATAAACTGATCCACGGGATGTGCAAAAGGAACTCCAAATGTAGGAAACCCTAGAACCACTGAAGATTGGAAATTATCCTGGAGAAACCTCGAAAGAGAAAGAACCTGTCTCCGAGGGGGAAGATTTGGACTCAAAGGAGTCGGGGGAAGAAGGAGAATTAAGGGTTCCCAAACTTCGGTCAGAAGATCGACTAGGGGACGAAAATCCTCTAGGGAAAAGAGAAAGCAAGAAACCTACAAGGAGAAGCTGCAGGGGAGCCAACTGACCCTAGAAAACATGTTGGTAAAAAACCCTAAAGCATACAGAAATCAAAGCCAGGGCTCTAAAGGAGCCCTCTCAGCTAAAAAAAAAGAAGTAATGAAGGTCGTCTCCTGGAACTGTAGAGGGATGGGGAGAAACCTAAAAGAAGAAGCAATGAAAAGTCTAGTAAGGTTGGAAAGGCTCGACATTCTTCTTGTTAGCACTAGGAATGAACCTTAAGCCTGAGAAGAGGCAACTCTGAGGTAACCACAGACCAAGCTTTCGATGTGGCATCTAGCCCTGCCAGACCAGAGAGGGCTCTCTCTTGGCCAACAAAACGTGGCTGCAGTAACTGAATCTTAGGCTAGCTATGAATAATAAGGATTTGGTTGAAAATTGTGGGTTGAAAACAACAAGAGAAGGGACTATTGGGCTATGAATTTGGGGCTAGTTTCTGCCGGAAAACTTGAGGCAAAGTAAGTGCAATGTACAACCAGATTAAATATGTAATGAGAGAATAAAAGAGAGAAAAGACCGCTGCCCTGTAGGCATCAATCAGGGGATGGATCTACAATGACAACTTTAGAAGAAAGATAAGCACCAGGTTACTCAACAGAGCATCTAACAGAGGATGGATTCTGAAAAGATAACCACTACATAAAACAACATAATCATTGTGAGAGGAGCATCATGCATGGATGGATTCCTAACACTTCCCTTAGATAATTTTGTAACCAAATTAGCAGAAAAAACAAAGCATGGAAATGAATTTACAAGAAAAACATGCTGCACATTAAACACCGTGATGAATCCCAAATTTAAAGAGCAGAAAAAGCTTTATTAAAATAATATTCAAGGAAAACTTTACACATTCCAATAACAACCTCACTCTGCTGCAAAAATCCCACCCTTACACTCTGAAATTCATAAAATATATACAATTTTCTCATCCATGTATTAAGGGAAATGAGCTCAACCATCTTCTTCAAAATAGAATCAGTTACATTAAATTTGGACCGAATTTCTGAAATTAGGTGTCATAGATGAACTCGTATCTCCTGAACCATAGCATCTGTTACAAAAATAAAATAATTTTTGTAGATAAGGTTATTTTGGAGAAAAACCTCTCTCAAATTTTGGAAATTAATTTCCAGTTGCTCGGAATCTGTGCCACAAAATCATCTCTAAAACAGAAAATCATTAATGGATCGAATTTCTGAAATTAGGTGTCAAAGATGAACTCGTATCTCCTGAACCATAGCACCTGTTACAAAAATGAAAGAGGTTTCTGTAGATAAGGTCATGTTGGAGAAAAAAATCTCTCAAATTTTGGAAATTCGTTTCCAGTTGCTCGGAATCTGTGCCACAAAATCATCTGTAAAACAAAAAATCATTAAAAATTTAAATCTGTAAAAATGAGCTGTAAATATCTAGTCAAATATTCCAATGCACGACACCTGTGAATAAACTGAGAGAGGTTTTTGTTATATGGCTTGTGGTTAACAAAAAACTCTTTGGGTTTCTCAAAATTACTTTCCATAGATTGTAACGTGGCACCACACTAAAATGACTAAAATAGTAAAAAAACTGCAAAATTTGTTTTGTTTTAATGTAGGCTTCAAATATCATTGCATATCTCCCACATAGTAACATTTATGCATAAAATGAAGGAGGTTTTTGTTATTTAGTATGTGATGGACAAAAACCTCTTTTAATTTTGTAAAATTTCAGTCCAAATTGATTTTGTAGTAAACTTGTCCTTGTGTGCAGCAACTGACCTCAAAACATGCATAACCAAGAATCAATCATTCATTTCGATCATATCTTCTGATCCAGAAACCGGTTACAGGTGTGTGATATACTGTTGGAAATATTTTTCCGAGCTCCTTCTGATGGAAACATTTAAAATATTTTTTTCACTGAAGATCATGTGAAAAAAATCTAACAAAACTAGACATAGTAAGAGCCCATTCTGATCGCTAGTGATAGGCTGCGAAGACTGGAACTAACATCGACCTTATTGGTGATGGTAGCTCCTTGGAGGTGTCAAGAAAATCGTAGAATAAGTGCCCCATCCATTGGGAAATACAGTCAGCAAACCTCTGTAAACCTAAAAAACTCATACCAATCCAAAAATATATACATACTGCAATATGTACATAAACCAATATAGGAAGCTGAAATGCTGCCTTGGGCAGCTTATTTATGCACAAACCTACCCTACTTTGCAGCAAAATTGGTAGATCAAGTAATGTTGTAATGCCAGACCAACCAATCAAGTAACTGTGACAAGGATGCTGCTTGGAAGTGCTTGAACCAGGACACAACTGGAAATGCTGACAGCCATACATGCAGAAAAGGAGTCTGGCTGTATAAAAGGAAATCTGGCTTGTTATTCAAACTGATTTTTTTTTTTTCATATATGCCGCAACAGGATCAAAGAAACCAGACTCTATTTGCTGGCCCAACTCCTCAATACATGCTTTCAACTGCAAATTATTAATGCAAACATCCAGGGACAACCTTACCTTTCCTTCCTTCTGCTGGAAAGGTCCCCAAAGAATGGGACTTGATAGTCCAGATCCTGGGACTATATTTGGGTCTCCAATTCAGTTACATCTTCTTCAATTTTGATGGAAAATTCTTGCAAAAATTTGAGCTTAACTCCATGGCTACATCGACAAGACTTCAAATAAGAAGAAAGAGATGAAGCAAAGTTCTCATCTACCTCATCATCTGTGCACATATCTTCCCATTATCTAAAGCCTTGAATAGAGGGCACCTCTATTTTGAATTCTTCCTCTTTCTCCATCCATGTTTCTAGAAAGATATGCCACAACTCTACAAATGACTTAATAGATCTGATAGACAATTTTTCAATCCATTGTCTACATTTTCCTTGAAAGGAATCATAGAAAAATCTGATAAAAACATCCTCTTTTTTGACTCTAAGAGATTCTACAATTGTTTTAAAATTTGCTACATGTTCAAGAGTCAAAGCCAGATCTTCCCCATTGAATGTAGGGCCATTACTCAAAATATATGCATCCTTTGGTAATTGATTAGGAAAACCAAGAAGATTAGATAAATCAATACATGAATACCTTGAACAAATAGAAGCAATAGTTGAGTCCTTCATTTAGCCAGTGGAGCCACCATCAATACTTTGAAACTCGGGATTTCGAACAATGGAGTCATCAGGTAGATGATTTCAGCCTTCATATGTGTCTGACTACTGTTCACCATCAGAAATCAGATCTGCAACTTGAATAGTATTTATTGGAGAAGATCTGTCACCTCGTCCCCGACAACGACGCCAAAATGTTAGCACTGAGAATGAACCTCAAGGCTGAGAAGAGGCAACTCTGAGGTAACCACAGACCAAGCTTTCGATCTGGCATCTAGCCCTGCCAGACCAGAGAGGGCTATCTCTTGGCCAACAAAACGTGGCTGCAATAACTGAATCTTAGGCTAGCTATGAAGAATAAGGATTTGGTTGAAAATTGTGGGTTGAAAACAACAAGAGAAGGGACTATTGGGCTATGAATTTGGGGCTAGTTTCTGCCGGCAAACTTGGGGCAAAGTAAGCGCAATGTACAACCACATTAAAGATGTAATGAGAGAAGAAAAGAGAGAAAATACCGCTGCCATGTAGGCATCAATCAGGGGATGAATCTACAGTGACAACTTTAGAAGAAAGAGAAGCACCAGGTTACTCAATAGAGCATGTAACAGAGGATGGATTCTGAAAAGATAACCACTACATCAAACAACATAATCATTGTGAGAGGAGCATCGTGCGTGGATGGATTCATAACACTTCCCTTAGAGAATGTTGTAACCAAATTAGTAGAAAAAACAAAGCATGGAAATGAATTTACAAGAAAAACATGCTGCACATTAAGCATCGTGATGAATCCCAAATTTAAAGAGCAGAAAAAGCTTTATTAAAATAATATTCGAGGAAAAATTTACACAGTCCAATAGCTGCCTCACTCTGCTGCAAAAATCCCACCCTTACACTCTGAAATTCATAAAATATATACAATTTTCTCATCTATGTATTAAGGGAATTGAGCTCAACCATCTTCTTCAAAATAGAATCAGTTACATTAAATTTGGACCGAATTTCTGAAATTAGGTGTCAGAGATGAACTCGTATCTCTTGAACCATAGCACCTGTTACAAAACTGAAAGAATTTTTTGTAGATAAGGTTATTTTGGAGAAAAACCTCTCTCAAATTTTGTAAATTCGTTTCCATTTGCTCGGAATCTGTGCCACAAAATCATCTCTAAAACAGAAAATCATTAATGGACCGAATTTCTGAAATTAGGTGTCAAATATGAACTCGTATCTCCTGAACCATAGCACCTGTTACAAAACTAAAAGAGGTTTCTGTAGATAAGGTCATGTTGGAGAAAAACCTTTCTGAAATTTTGGAAATTCGTTTCCAGTTGCTGGGAATATGTGCCACAAAATCATCTCTAAAACAGGAAATCATTAAAAATTTAAATTTGTAAAAATGCGCTGTAAATATCTAGTCAAATATTCCAATTCACGACACCTGTGAATAAAATGAGAGAGGTTTTTGTTATATGGCTCGTGGTTAACAAAAACCTCTTTGGGTTTCTCAAAATTACTTTCCATAGATTGTAACATGGCACTGCACTAAAATGACTAAAATAGTAAAAAAACTGCAAAATTTGTTTTGTTTTAATGTAGGCTTCAAATATCACTGCATATCTCCCACATAGTAACATTTATACATAAAATGAAGGAGGTTTTTATTATTTATTATGTTATGGACAAAAACCTCTTTTAATTTTGTAAAATTTCTATCCAAACTGATTTTGTAGTAAACTTGTCCTTGTGTGTAGCAATTGACCTCAAAACATGCATAACCAATAATCAATCATTCATTTCGATCATATCTTCTGATCCAAAAACCGGTTACAGGAGTGTGATATACCGTTGGAAATATTTTTCGGAGCTCCTTCTGATGGAAACATTTAAAATATGTTTTGCACTGAAGATCATGTGAAAAAAATCTAACAAAACTAGACATAGTAAGAGCCCTTTTTGATCCTTGGTGATAGGCTGCGAAGACTGGAACTAACACTTCTCATCCAGGAGACCAAAATGGAGGAAAGTGAATTTCTCCACAAAAGCAAACAGTTTTGGGGAAAAAGAGGAGGTATCGCAGTCTCCTCTAGAGGCGCCTCAGGAGGGCTGGGAATTCTATGGGACGAGACATGCTTTGAGAAAATACTGGTCAAACTCAACTCAAACTGGGTTTTTGCTCATTTTTTGCATCTTCATACCAAAGAGACCATGAATATATTCAATATTTATGCTTCGGTCATCTTGGAAGACAAAAAAATATGCTGGGAATCCATTAGGGAACTATAAAATGAGATTCATATGGACAACGTCATTCTCGCTAGAGACATGAACATTACTTTAAGCCAAGAGGAGAAGCGAGGGGGAAAAATTGTAAGGGACCCAACCAGAGAATGGGTGGAAGAACTCATTCAGGACTGGGACATGTTGGAAATCAAGCCACCCAAGAGAAAATATACATGGACCAATAGAAGAACGGGTCTAGGCCACATTGCTGCAAGGTTAGATCACTTTCTAATCTAGAGTTCCTTCTTGCTTTTAGGTCTTGATGTCAGTTCTACTATTATTTCTTCATCGGTCTCCAATCACAAGCACATTAGGCTTGAGATGAAGCCGAATTTGAATATAGGGCCTATTCCCTTCCATTTTAGTGCTCTCTGGGTGCATCATCTTGAATTTTTGGACAGAGTTGAGGAAGTCTGGAAACCCCCTGTTAGTGGATCCCCCTTCTTTGTGTGGGAAGAAAAGATGAGAAGAGAGAAGAGGGCCCTCAAAAGCTGGGCTAAAGCCCTCCCTTCTCCGACCAAGTTAAGGCGGGCTGCCCAGGCCTGTTTGGAGAGTCATAAAAAATAAATGGAAGATATGGACATCTCGAAGGACAGGTTGACCCTGGAAGAGGAGCTCCAGGCTAATATTTATAAGGCTTGCATCCCGGAGGAGGAATTCTGGAGAGTTAAATCTCGCAGTCTGTGGCTACAAGCTGGGGACATTAATACCTCCTTCTTTCATAAGCATGCTCAATCCAAAAGAAAATTTAATTCTATAGTGGAGATAACCTTAGGAGACCAATCCTTCTCCGACCTACCAACATCAAAAAAGGTGCTCATCAGCACTTCAAATAATTGTACACAGAGGATAAGCAAGCAAGTCACAACTCCAACCTGCTCTAGTTGGTCCCCCTAAAGTTCAATGCCCAAATGAACATTATGTTGACTGCTCCTGTCACCATTAATGAAATCAAGCAGGCCCTTGATGAAATGGATCCGGACAAGGCTCCTGAGCCATATGGGTTCACTGCTCGATTCATTAAAACTTGTTGGAACATTGTCAAAAAGTATCTCTACAAAATGATCTTAAAGTCTCAGACCTACCACAATCTTGGGGTAAGCACCAAATCAACCTTCTTGGCCCTTATTCCTAAAGAGAAGGGTGCCAGTTCTTTCAACATATTCAGGCCAATTTCCCTCTGCAACATTGGCTACAAGCTCATCACTAAAGTCATGGCAAACAGATTGAAAGGCCTTCTTCCAGAAATCATTCCTGACAATAGGCAGATAACTGATAACTTCATTCTTGTTCAGGAAGCAATCCATTCAAGAATCCAAAGATGAGAAAAAGGCATGCCTGTCAAGCTGGACCTAGCTAGTGCATTTGAAAGAGTTAGGCACAAGTTTCTCTTTGGGGTTATGCATCAAATTGGGTTTGAATGCCGCTTTATAAGCTAGGTCAAGGCCTGCATTACAGAACCATGGATTGCTCCACTTGTCAACGGGCGCGCTACTGACTTCTTCAATGCGAGTTGAGGGATAAAGTAGGGACGCCCTCTATCCCCTCTTCTCTCTATCATTCAAGCCTCTGTCCTCAATTTTATGCTGGAGAAAAGAAAAATCAAGCAAGAGCTTATGGGTCTTAGGATCGCTAGGGGAGTTAGAGACATAAATCATGATCTCTTTGCTGATGACTCCATTCTCCTAGGGGGTGCTTCTGCCATCTCAGCCTCACGCTTCAAGCTGGAGCTCGATCGCTACTGCCTCGATTTTGGGAGTGAATTTAACACAGGCAAATGCTCCATTTATGCTTGGAACCTCACTGGCCTCGAGCTAAGCACGATCACCAAGATTTTGGGTTTCAAAGGCTCCATGAATTGGGTGTCTTTTAAATATATTGGGTTACTGATCTTTCAAGGATGCCAGATTGGGAGGGACTGGTACCCCTTGCTAGAAAAATTCAAGCTCAAAATGCAAGCCTGGGGCACGTCGTGGCTCAACCTGGTAGGTAAGACTGTTCTCATTAATTCAGTCCTTAGTAGTCTTCCAATCTTTCAGATGTCTGTTTTCTTAGCTCTGATGGGCATTCTTCACAAGATGGAGTAATCCATTCACTCTTTTTTCTGGAAGTTTGGGAAAAATAACGCTAAGAGAATTCCGTTGATCAGTTGGAATAAGATCGCTATGCCGCTGCTGGAAGGTGGCCTTCACATAAAAGATCTCAGGGAGCACAACATCGCTCTGGGGGCCAAGATATTATGGCGGCAGAAAACAAGGAATCCGATATGGGCACATATTTCTTTGTGGAAAAAATATAGCTTTGGAAAGTGTCTTCGTAGCCTAGGGAACTTCCAATCTAATCAACAAGGCTCCCTGATCCATTAGTTGTGTAAGCGTGCTCTCCTGCTGCTGTGTGACCACTTGTTTTGGATTCCAGGCAATGGGAAGCAGATCAACCTGTGGGAGGATAGGATCATGAATGCATAGGCGATCGGGGAGGATCCTGGGTTGTTGGAGCTAAAAAAGTGGATGGTTGAAGATGGTCAATGCATGTTGTAGGACATTACAGAATGGGATAGAAGCAACTGGGCAGGGTGGCAGAAGATAGAAATTCCTGCTCATCTGAAGCAAGCATGGGACAAATTCATGGTATCACTGACTAGGAAAGCCCCCCTAAACGCAATAAAAAAATACAGAAGGGGTTGGGGTTCCTCGAAGGGATGTTATTTCGCAGCAAAAGGCTACAGATGTCTTAAATCCATTCCCACTATCCCCCGCAACCCTACGATTTGGAAAGGGATTTGGCAGGTTAAAATCATTCCGATGATTGATATGTTCACCTGGAAGCTCGGGCACAACAATATCCTCACAGCTGAAAAGCAACTTCGTGGCTTCCACGACCCCTCTCGTTGCCCGCTCTATCAATAGCAGGAGGAAAATTTGGTCCACATCTTTTTCGAGTGCCTCTTCGCTCAGGAAATTTGGAATGAAATCTTGATAATTTCAAACATCAATCCCATCCTCCCATCCAAAATAATGGGTATGCTTTCTAATTGGGGAGAACTATTCCCTAATTCCTTCCCCAGGAGAGGCTGGCCTTACGAGGGGTGGATGATTATCCCTAAGCTCATTTGTTGGAAGATCTGGCTTGAAAGAAACAATGAGATCTTTCAAGAGAAGGCCCTAAACCAGCAACAAATTGGTGTGAAAATCAGAAGCTTATTCAAAGAAATAATGCAAGCCAAGGTGAACCAAAAGTGGGTTTTTAGCTTAAACCAACAAGGTAGGGAGTGGTGCCAGCAGTTGGGGCTAAACCTTCCCACAGGGAAAAATATGGATAAGTGTAGAGAAGAATGGAAAATCAAATTAGAGGATGAGGACTTTGACAAATGGAGAAGCAACATAGATATCCACACTATGTTTTCTGACGGTGCAACAAAGGGGAATCTAGGGAAGGCCGAAGGCAGAGGAATTATTCGCTGCCCTTCAGACCAAATCATTTCCCACTTTTCCTGGGGTTTGGGGCTCACTTCGAAGAATCAAGCGGAAGCCATGGCTCTCCTCCAAGGCTTTAAGAAGCTGCAAAAACATGGAATCAAGGAGGCTTGTGTCATTGGAGATTCACAAAGCCTCATTGGCTTGATTGTGACAAAATCGATTCCTAAATATCTCCGCTTGCAACGACTATTCGCTCGTATCAATAAGTTGATCGTGTCCTTTGACATACTTCAGTTCTTTTATGTCCTTCCGAAAAATAACAAATATGCGGATCTTGAAGCCAACATTGCGGTCTCTTTACAAGCGGGATCTCTCCTCTGCGAAGAGGGGGATTCATGGGATCCTCTGCCTTAGCCGACCCCTCTCCTTGTTATGTATTTTTGTCTTTTGTTGCAGCAATTTGTTTGTATTAGAGGTTTGCTAGTCATTGGGAAATTGCTAGATTGAATGTAAGAAGCAGAGTAGGTGAATTTTGCTTGTTCGGGAACCCCCTAGACATTGGGTCTCCAGATGTAAAACCTCCGAGCATAAGACTCATAAATTTTGAAGTAATATAAACATACCCATTTCTTAAAATAAATAAATTAACTCATCATAATTTATTTATTAAATATATAAAATATAATTTTGATATTTATATACACGTTATATATATATATATATATATATATATATATATATATATATATATATATAGAGAGAGAGAGAGAGAGAGAGAGAGAGAGAGAGAGAGATTTTCTCCTAAGAAGAAGGATCTCAGGGAAAGGCAAGCGGTTATGGTCACTAGGCAGTAGGCGGTCGAGTGGACAAAGGCTATGACTAAAATGAGTAGGGTAGGGAGGAAGTACCTAGTGAGAACTGTGGACTTCTGATCAGAGGCTCAATATTTAGCTCAAAAATGAAAGTGCTCATAAATTCTCCAAACCCGAATGACTGATAGAGCTCATCGCCAGGATTTTAGCGCAATTCATTTCGTCTAAATCCGACTTTGTATAAGTAAGTTATGACCTACTGTCCATCTTCCCAAACAAGTAAAAAATGTGCATAACAATGACACACTGATGACTTGGTAATCCAGTCAGCACCTCAGGAATATCCAGGGAATATTCTCCAATTTTCAGCCAATGACATTGTACAAGTGTCACAGTCAGATTGTCAATGTTACTTGGGAATTGATTTTTTTTTTTCCTATTCTAAGGTTGACATTTTAATTATTGGGTGCATTATTATTATTTTTACATATTGGAAATTGGGCCAATGGAGAAGGGACACGTGGAGTAGTGGGAGGTTGCCACGTGCCCTCAACCATGGCAAGGAAGGATGGCGCATTATTTTTTTAAGTCAAGGTCGAATTCAAACTTTATATCCAATTATCAAATAAGCACATATATTTTAACCAAGGTTTATTTCAAAGTTCCGGTCAACAAAATTATCACCAAGGAGGGCCAGAGGTCGGGGTCGACCCCGCGACCTCCCCCAGGCTAGCGCCCCCACCAACCATCAAACCACACAGTATAACTTAATTACTATGGGTGCGCACCTCTACTTAAATTTCATGCTATTCACCAATGGGCGGAGGAGGGGGCCAACCCCCTTATGATAAGACTGTGACCCTGTGACCGTGCTAGATTGCTGGGGGCTTAAGCACGATTAGTGATAACCAAAAAATTAATAACACTTAATACGTGCTTATCTATCAGTTAATGGCACAGTTAACTTAGCGACGGTGTTGGCAGAGTCCGCTAAATGCGGCTAAGCTCCAGTTTCAGTGGGTTTATCTGGCCAGTTTCTAGAATTAGTGGAGAAATTGTAGGAAGAATTGGTTTTGCCATAATTGAGGCAAATTTTGACCAATTTTGGCTCAAGAAGGGTCATTCTTGGTATATTTTGATGTTTTGGAGCCATTGGAGCAGGTTCCAAAGGCAACATGAGACTATAAACATCATTTTTGCACAATTGAATCTAATACAAAGGCCCATGCCATGGAAGCTGGACCAAGGAGATGTAGCCTAGGAGGGGTGAAATCCTTCATCAAAACCATGTGTATTTGACTCAGTTGTTTGTGTTTACTGTGTGTTTATATGCTGCTGTTAATTTTTTTTTTCCATGCTTTTATTTTCATGAAATACACTTAATCTCATCAAGTTTGTTGGTTTATCAATCATAAGCACATATATAGACCCTTGTACAAGAAGCAAACATAAGAAATTTCATATTAAATCTGAAACTGATATTATCACAGTATTAAATAACAATCAATTTTCAGATCAAGTTGGTATCAGAGCAAGGTTATTTTCTTGCTTTCCTTGAGATATTGCAAGAAGGGTTTTAATAGTTGCAATTTTATGATGCCTATAAGGTTGAAGTTGCAGAGCGGAGAAGGGAAGCTATTGGTTTCTAGTCCTGAGGTTAGGAACAAAAGAAAGAGAGCTAAGAGAGCATCATATTCACCTAAATTTCCACTCATAGCTGCACTTAAACCACCTCAAGTTCTATCTCCAGCAGTTGAGATTGAAGAGGTACAAATTGCACAAGAAGCTAAGGTGATTGAAAAGGTACAAGCATCAGAAGTTGAGCTTGAATCCTTAGCCATTATGTCAGGTGTTGGAGATACTCAAGGAAATTCAGAAGAGGAATATGTCAAGAGAGACTTAAATGACCTTAAGAGAATGGTTAAAATCATGTTTGATGCATTCACTACAAAAAGGGCAGGAGAAGGTTCTAAGCCTCCGCATGGAGAAGGAACTTCAGATGAAAAAAAGGATGAAGAGAAGAGTTTGAAGGGCAGTGGAGGAAATCCACCTCCATCTCCACCATCCTCATCCTCATCATCTTCATCAACATCATGATCTTCCACTTCCTCCACAAAAACCACCCCTACTCATTCAAAAACTCCAAAAGGAAAAACTCAATTACTCAAGTTGGACATCAAGTTTGAACTTCCCATGTACAATGGTAAGGTAAACGCAGAGAAGTTGGACAATTGGATCCGTCAATTGGAAGTATATTGAAGAATTCAGAATCTACAAGAGGACGACATAAAGATCTAGTTGGCTTCATTGAGGCTAGAAGGAGAAACACTAGTTTGGTGGGAGGCAAAGACTCAAGAGGAAATGCGAATCCATGGTAAGATATCCATTTCTTGGGTTGAATTCATTTCTACCATTAAAAGACAGTTTTATCCATTATCCTATATGCAAAAAGAAATTATGAGTTGGAAAAACTTTAGGCAACTCAAGGTCCAAACAGTTCAAGAGTACACCCAGGAGTTTAGAAAGATGGATTTGTTGTTAGGAGTAAACTTGAATTCCCAAGGCACACTCTTGAAATAAATTGCGGGTTTACATTCCTATTTGAAACATAGTATCCTTATGTTTAACCCAAGCAACTTAGATGAAGTATGTGTGCAAGCCATGCATCTTGAAGCAAGGGGAAAGAACATTCAGGAAGAGGGTAATAAGAAGAAGCCATTCAAGGGTAAGGGAAAAGAGAAGGGAGGAAAATGGAAGTGAAAGAAGAATGCAAGCATCAAGAAAGAAGGGGAGAAGACTACATGCAAACATTGTTCCAAACAGGGGCATGATGAAGCCCATTGTTGGAAACTGCATCCCGAACTAAGGCCTAAGAAACCAAATAACAAGGGGAAACAAAAAATGACTGCTACCACACAACATGATATTGGATCCAATTCTGGAGATGAGACCAAGATCATAGCCATGGTGAACAAGGCAAAGGAAGCCATAGCAATTAATAGTTCCTCAAATAGTCACAACAACACTCCAAATGAAGACATAATGATGGAATTGTTCCATGTGAGAGTGATTTCAAATCATACAAAGATTGATGCATTGTTTGATAGTGGGTCACAAGAAAACCTGATTTCAGAAGACTTGGTCAAAAAGATTAACCTTGAAACCGTACCAACTCATAAACCATACCCTTTGGGTTTGATAGTTAAAAATGCCAATTTACAGGTTACAAGGAAATTCATATTTCGATTTGCTATTACTGCAAACTTTGTTGATGAAGTCGAGTTAGATGTGGTTCCACTTGACATTTCCAGGATTATCTTGGGAAGTCCATATTTGTATGACAGGAAAGTGGTGTTCTATCGCCATGAGAACAAATATCATTTTCTTAAGGATGGGGTGGAGTATATTGTGATAGCTCATCGCAAAAAGATGAATATTTCTTTAGCTAATGCAGGGCAAATGAAGAGGCTAGTTAATGCAAGTAAAAATTTTGTGCTTCTAATGCTCATGAAAAATGATGATGTTGAATATGAATATTTTGAAGGATGTGATGAAAAATTAAAATATGATTTGTTTGATGTGGTAATTCAGCATGGCGAGATGTTTCAAGAACCAAGTGGGTTAGTGTAATATTCCAAAATTTGCACACAAGAAAATTGGAATATTAGATTTTGATGCTTTCACTTGGGAGAGGAATAAATGGGAAAGGAGGCCCATAAACAATAAATATATGAATAAATTCCACCTTAGTAAGGAGGGAGATCACTTTAGGAACTGGTTTTACACTTCCAAGTGTGAACAAGGTCAAAATAGATGGGGACATAGTCAAGTTTGACTAAGTCAACATGAATTCTTGAGGAGGAAGAAATCACCCAAGTAAACTAGCTCAACGTGAACAACAATTAGCCTGGACACACATATGAGAACCGGATTGAAGATGCCTTAGTGTGAAAAGAGGCATTGCAGGTGGATTAGTCCCAGTTGACCAAGTCAACAGCGCTGCTACAAAGAGGTGGGAAGCCAACTAGGGCAGCGCAGTTTTGAAGGAGGAATCTTCACTAGGAAGTCACCTCAACAATGTGTGGGGTCCGGGGTGAGGAGGCTCACCAAAGATAAAAAGGAGGGCATAGCATCAAAGAGATCATTGAGTATTCAGCTATCTTTGGTCTTCTGACTATTTGCATGCTTCAGCTGTTTAGCCGAAGTTGCTACACTGCTTAGTGCAAAGAATTCTCGTGCAGGAATTCCATCCTTTCTTTGGATCAGCTTGCTTAAGGGATCAAAGGGAAGGATTTGAGCCTCCATTTCATCATTTGGCTTAAGGCCACTCAGCCAACAACATCTAATATTCCAAAATTTTCACACAAGCAAATTGGAATATTAGATTTTGATGCTTTCACTTGGGAGAGGAATAAATGGGAAAGGAGGCCCATGAAAAATAAAGATATGAATAAATGCCACCTTAGTAAGGAGGGAGATCACTTTAGGAGCTAGTTTTACACTTCCAAGTGTGAACAAGGGCAAAATAGATAGGGACATAGTCAAGTTTGACTAAGTCAACATGCATTCTTGAGGAGGAAGAAATCACCCAAGTAAACTAGGTCAATGTGAACAAGGATCAACCTAGACACACATATGAGAATTGGATTGAAGATCCCTTAGTGTGAAAAGAGGCATTGCAGGTGGATTAGTCCCAGTTGACCAAGTTGACAACGCTGTTACAAAGAGGAGGGAAGCCAACTAGGGCAGCGCAGTTTTGAAGGAGGAACCTTCACTAGGAAGTCAACTCAACAATGTGTGGGGTCCGGGGTGAGGAGGCTCACCAAAGATAAAAAGGAGGGAATATCATCAAAGGGATCATTGAGTATTCAACTATCTTTGGTCTTCTGACTATTTGCATGCTTCAGCTGTTTAGCCGAAGTTGCTGCACTGCTTAGTGAAAGAATTCTCATGCAAGAATTCCATCCTTTCTTTGGATCAGCTTTCTTAAGGGATCAAAGGGAAGGATCTGAGCCTCCATTTAATCATTTGGCTTAAGGCCACTCAGCCAAAAACATCTACAATGCAACCATCTTCAGAAACTGCGTCTTTTTCTGCAGGGGCATTGTTGCTGGGTTAAACATTGTTGTTTTGTCCTAGTATTTGAGGAGGAGGTGTTTATTTCCCTCCGGGAGATCTAAAAAGAAGGGTCTTAGCAATTTTATGTATTATTCAGCTTTTATATGTCATATTCAGCCATGTTTAATGTAGAGTCATATTAGACTGCGTTATTTTGTGCAGTCCTGCTTTTTGTATATGTATATTGCCGGAAACCCTTGTCGGGTGTCTTTCTCTTTGTGTAAAAGAGGTTAAACCTCCAATTCTCTGTTATTTGATTAATAATAGCTCCATATTAGTCTTATTTAATAAATTTATGTAGAAACTTTCATGGGAATTACACTCTCACAGTCTTCAGAAATTCTGTTGTAGAGAAGTCATGGTATCGGGGTGTTTTTAAGCAGTATTGAGCCGGGGAGATCTGTTTAATGTAGCTAGTTTCATTTGTTTCACCTCTAATTCTGCATGTGAGTTGTATATCATGTCTTCTAAGGGATCCAAGTCCCATTTCTCACTTGTATAGCATTATTTTCTGAAGAAAACTGTTTTATGCCATGTATTGCTGCATTTCCCCACCCGGGAAGGAGAATATAGGCCTTTTTCTTGCTGAGGTTCTTTCATTTGCTGGTATGATGTTATTTTACATCTAATGAGCTGCTCTACATTTCCATGCTCATTATTTTATGAAGCTCCACATTGGTAATAACTCAAATCATTCCCAATAGTGTAGTTGTTCCCATTTTGGGATATTACAGTGGTATCAGAGCTGCCATCTTGGCTCAACCTGTGGATTTCAGATCCAATCAGAAGATAATAAGGAGAGGAGAACAAAGTGATGGAGAGGATGAGATTACTCTGATCCATTTTCAGATATAAGAAGAAAGAAGAAGAGAAATGCATTGAAACTCCAAGAGGGTTTCAAGGAGGAGAGAGCTGCAGTGAGACCTCTAGAAGGTTCCAGGAAGAAGAAGAAGGTGCATGCACTTCCTGTTCTAATCGAGGAAGTGGAGAGCTAGGAGACCACTTAGAGCATGAAATCCTGAGTGGGTATTTGGTAGAATAAAAGTTCCAACCTAGGGCTTTCAAAGAGACCCTAGATTTTCCTCAGTTTATTCAATTGAGAGAAGAAAGAAGACCCTGCAGCAAAGGAGAAATTAAAGGCAATAGGTTCCTATTGTCTACATTTGATGGGTCAACTACAACTAGAGCGTGGGAAAGAAAGCTTGAGGCATTCTTCCTACTTCATCCAGTGGTAGAGAGGGAGATAGTAGAAGGTTCAGCGCTGCACCTGGAGGGTGAAGCCAATGCTTGGTGGTTCAGTCACTCAAGCCATACAAGAGTGACTTCTTTTCCTGAGTTTACTCAAGGGCTGATTAGAACATTTTATGGAGAAATATCAGAGGAGAGAAGGCCCACACCACCATGGGAGGAGACAAGTACCAGCACTGTCATAGCCTTGGAAGAGCAACCTTCTACATCAGCAGTTGGGGTAGCCATTACATTGGAGGGAGGAGCCTTTGAAACTCTACAAGAGGTTCCCACATCTCACCAAGGTATGGGAAGATTTCCACTTCTATTTATTGCAAAAAAGATTTCTAGGAATTGTGGGAATTTGTCTTCATATGGCCCAGGGTCCAACATTGCTGCTAAGGTAGAGCAGCAGGATTTCACTGCGCTCTACAAGCTTGAATGGTTCAAGGAGCAAATGAACCATCATTCTCATGGACCTATGTTGAGTTACACACAACCCTTGAGGTTGGAGTGTGATCCTTGGGAAAAAGTCATGAAATTTGAGATGGAGTATGAGGCGGCAATCATGTCATGGGAGAGACTATCAGTGCTGTCAAACAATAGCAGTAAGAGAGTTTTTCCTTTATCACCTTTGGATCTTTATGGATTCAAGATGGATATGAACATGGGATATTCTCTAAGATATATCCAAGAAAATGCATTTCAGCACCACATGGCATGCAGAGAAGAGTAATTGGTTGTGGAGGATGATAGCCCACATGGGAAGAATGCCAAGGTGGATAATGACAGAAGGCATCCACATGGGGTTGAGTGGATGTGGGGAAAGAGCAAGAGGTTGGTGAGCCACTTGCAAATTTATGATATAGGGCAACAAGAGGCAAAATTGCGTTGGCTACTCTTGAGAGAGTTTGGCCATCATGAGGCATATCCTTTTCCGAAGGGTATGAGGATAGGAGGAACTTGGCAGGGTACTTGCATCGTGGGGCAGAAAGGAGTGTGGATGCATTATGATGATGTAATCATTATGTTTTCACCACATGAGTTGTATGATGGAGGTATGATGGGGCAGCAAAGTCGATTGTTGCTTTGGAGGATTGAGAGAGAGCAAGGCTAGAGTTTCTCTCACATTTTGCATGATGTTGCAATGGGAGGAGATGGCAACATTATGAGAGGAGTCTTTGACATTGAACATGTCAGAGGATGGATTTATGAGTTGGCATGAGCCTATTTGCATAGGCCAACAACGCTGTCACTTTGGAGCATGAGCTTGTTGATGGAGTGTTCCTAGGATCACTTCATATTTGATGCACTTGGTGGAAATAGAGGAGGTGAGATTGGTAGAGTGATGGATGGACTCATTGGTTATTGTGGTATGTTCTCCTTGACTTGGATTTCCAAGCATGAGAAGGAGGATTTTCATGCAGCATGTGGTTCATTCCTCTTCATATGGATATGTCATACCACTATGGAGGATCTATCTATGGATTTAGTCACCATCCTGCTTTCCTTACATGGTAAGAATTATGTTTTGGCATTAATTCATTGTTCAACACAATATTTGTATACTTTCACAATTTCCTTGCAGTGCATTGCTCTACAAAGGGGCAAGTTTCTCTTTAGGCTCCATGGACCAATTTTGGCCAGCTATTATGATGGAGACAACCATCTACTATATTATCTGGGGAAAGTGTTTGGTTACTCCTTGTATGCTCAGTTGATACATTCAACCATCCACTATTTGCTAGTAGATGTGGTGACTTACACAACTAGCCATCTGTTGAGAAACAACTTTCCATGCTATTGTTTGAAGCTGCAGTGGGGAAGACTGCGCTGTGACCACTTGGGAGACTGTTGATACCCTCCAACACTACATAAAACCTTTAGTATTTCTCTCATTGTGATGCTGATCATGATCCTATTTGCTGATATTATTCTTGCCTATATGAGGAGCATGATTGGAGGAGGAACACATGGAGTGGATGTGTTCTTTGGGGAGGAGGATCCCCACACTTTCTGCATTACATGTTCTAAGGGGAGCATGGGAAGAGACATGGCCTCTATAGCAAAGTATTTGTTTCTTTATGAGAAGGGCCATGAGATGGATGGGATGCCCTATGATGGTGATTTCTTATCCATCATGTATGAGATGTTTTGGGCCAGCTTGATTCATAGCACTAGAAGAGGGGCCTTTGGAGGTCTAGTTTCCTTCTTGCCATTTGAGGGCAACAATATTGCAGCCCAAGATCAGAAAATTCTCTACACTCATCTTAAGTGGAGAGGAAGACAACATGGGGTAGGCTATCTTGTCTACCATGTTGAGATTTTCAGCCCACCTATTCTACATGAGCTCAAGGTGGAAGAGATGCTTCATGAGTTGCCATCCTGGAGGGTGACTCATTTTGTTTGGTTGATAGCTTGGGGAGGAGATATTCAAATGGGGATGATGAATCCCAATCTATATAAGCCATCATGCTTCAAGAGGACCTTAAAACAACCCATTGTTGCCACCATGGATGTTTCACTGTCACACAATGTTAGCTATTTGGGATGTTCCCCAATAGATGGCCTGCACACTTGGGAAGGGAAACTTGGAGATATATTGATGATGTAGTACCTTGATCCTTGGAGGATTTCATCTTATGAGGCTGCTACAGGGGAGAAGAGGATGCTCTTCAGTCCTATCCTTACAGTTGCTTGAGGACAAGCAACATTTGGGAGGGGAGGACTGTAATATTCCAAAAGTTGCACACAAGCAAATTGGAATATTAGATTTTGATGCTTTCACTTGGGAGAGGAATAAATGGGGAAGGAGGCCCATGAAAAATAAAGATATGAATAAATGCCACCTTAGTAAGGAGGGAGATCACTTTAGGAGCTGGTTTTACACTTCCAAGTGTGAACAAGGGCAAAATAGATGGGGACATAGTCAAGTTTGACTAAGTCAACATGCATTCTTGAGGAGGAAGAAATCACCCAGGTAAACTAGGTAAATGTGAACAAGGATCAGCCTAGACACACATATGAGAACTGGATTGAAGATCCCTTAGTGTGAAAAGAGGCATTGCAGGTGGATTAGTCCCAGTTGACCAAGTCAACAACGCTGCTACAAAGAGGAGGGAAGCCAACTAGGGCAGCGCAGTTTTGAAGGAGGAACCTTCACTAGGAAGTCACCTCAACAATGTGTGGGGTCTGGGGTGAGGAGGCTCACCAAAGATAAAAAGGAGGGAATAGCATCAAAGAGATCATTCAGTATTCAGCTATCTTTGGTCTTCTGACTATTTGCATGCTTCAGCTGTTTATCCAGAGTTGCTGCACTGCTTAGTGCAAAGAATTCTCATGCGGGAATTCCATCCTTTCATTGGATCAGCTTGATTAAGGGATCAAAGGGAAGGATTTGAGCCTCCATTTCATCATTTGGCTTAAGGCCACTTAGCCAACAACATCTACAGTGCAGCCATCTTTAGAAACTGCGTCTTTTTCTGCAGGGGAATTGTTGCTGGGTTAAACATTGTTGTTTTGTCCTAGTATTTGAGGAGGATGTGTTTATTTCCCTTTGGGAGATATAATAAGAAGGGCCTTGGAAATTTTCTATATTATTCAGCTTTTATATGTCATATTTAGCCATTTTTAATGCAAATTTGCAGTAGACTGCGTTATTTTGTGCAAACCTGCTTTTTGTACATGTATATTGCTGGAAACCCTTGCCAGGTGTCTTTCTCTTTATGTAAAAGAGGTTAAACCTCCATTTATATGTTATTTGATTAATACCAGATCCATATTAGTCTTCTCTCATCAATTTCTATAGAAATCCTCATGGGAATTATGCTCTCACAGTCTTCATAAATTCCATTGTAGAGAAGTCATGGGATCGGGGTGTTTTTAAGCAGTATTGAGCTAGGGAGATCTGTTTAATGTAGCTAGTTTCATTTGTTTCACCTCTAATTCTGCATGTGAGTTTTATATCATGTCTTCTAAGGGATACAAGTCCCATTTCTCACTTGTATAGCTTTATTTTCTGAAGATAACTATTTTATGCCTTGTATTGCTGCATTTCCCCACCCAAGAAGGAGAATATAGGCCTTTTTCTTGCTGAGGTTCTTTCATCTGCTGGTATGATGTTATTTTACATCTAATGAGCTGCTCTACATTGCAATGCTCATGATTTGCTGAAGCTCCCCATTGGTAATAACTCAAATTATTCCCAATAGTGTAGCTGTTCCCATTTTGGGATATTACAGCTCCCAAGAGGGGAATTCAACATGAGATTTAGCTGCAGTAGGATGTTCCACTTCCAAACATTGGTATGTATCGCATGTAAATTATGGAGAGTTTGGAAATCAAGAAGCAAATCCAAGAATTGTTGAACAAAGGTATCATACGCCCATCTACTTTGCCATGTGGTTCGCTAATTATTTTGGTACCAAAGAAGGACGAGACTTAGCGCATGTGCATATATTTTCATGCACTGAATAAAATCACGGTAAAGAATAGCTATCCACTCCCATGCATTGATGATTTTCTTGATCAGTTAAAGTATGCAAAATATTTCAATAGGCTAGACTTACGAAGTGGTTATCATCAAGTTAGAATAACTGAGGAGGATATTTGGAAAACTGCATTTAAAACTAGACAAGGATTGTTTGAGTGGCTAGTTATGACATTCGGTTTGACAAATGCTCCAACTACTTTCATGAGAGTTATGAATGATGTACTAAGACCATTTCTAGATGACTTCGTCATTGTTTACTTAGATGATATTTTTATTTTAAGCAAATAAAGAGATGAACATGTCATGCATGTGAAAAAGGTACTTGATGTCTTGAAAAAAGAGCAGTTATTTTTAAAGATGTCGAAGTGTGATTTTGGAAAAACTTCTTTAGTGTATTTGGGATACTGTAATATCCCCAAATTGGGATTGCTAGCAAGGCATGCCTGGAAAACACATTTTTCAGGGATGTGTGCTACAAAAAACAAGATTATCCCTTGGATCCCTTAGATCTGATAATCTAAGACCCAAATCCAAGATGAAATCAGAAACCAAGCAAACTAGGTGAGGTAACCAAGCCTCTCACACCTAGAATGGCTGGAAAATGCCCAATAATGGGACTGCAGCAATATATAAACACAATTCTGGAGAAGAAACAAGCTATTCACTCATGAAATGTGTCAAAAAAAACATTATCATCAGTTGGTGTCACATCAACAACTTATACTTCATTTCAGGACCCAAAAGTTGGGGAAAAGTAGCATTTTAAGCCCTAAAAACGTTATTCCCAACAAATAGCATAATAATAGGGGAAAATAAAGGTTGGATCCTTTATATTATGCTATATGGGACTCACACCCAGAAAATAATCAGGAAAAAATCTGTTTTACTAAGTTAAACAGATCTCCCGGTCTCGATATGGCTCAAAAAGGCCCAAATCCCATGACTTAACTCAACAGAAAGCTACTGAAGCATATACAGTGTGATTTTCTGGAGGTTTCAGATATAATATGATGCAATAACAGATCTGGATTTTATTATATCATAACATGGAGGAAAATGGAGATCTAACTCCTTTTATACATCAAAGAGATAACTCGACAAGGGTTTCATGAGAGCACAAGTACATAATAGCAGATCTGCAGATCTATATCTGAAAAACATAGTTACACTACAGCTCTGAATACATATAGCTAATATATACAATTAATAGAAGAAGGATTCTTTACAAATTCTTCCAGGAGAAGGGTTGGCCCTTCCTCCAAGGAACAAGCTCACAAACAAGGGCTTAACCCCTGCTACTGCAACACTGAGTAAAATGACGCAGTTTCTGTCAGTGACTGCACTGTAGAAGGTGGAGAATTATTTGGCCACATGCCAGTATGTACAAGATGCTCATAAACCTTCTTTACAGATCTTACAAAAAAGGGAAGCTCCCTCCTCTGAAAGATAAAATCAGAAAGTGGTGTTGGGGACTTTCCACTACAACACCCTGCAACACAACACTATACTCTGTAGAAATAATGCTGTGGCTGAAGGAGGATGCTTGGATTCAAGCCTGAGTGTGGAAAACTGAAGTACAATTCTCCTTCAAGAGGCCTCTCAAGAAAGGAGAAGGAATCCTAAACAAGAGATCCTTGTGCTAAACAACACTGCAACTCTGCTAAACAACAAGAGGATGCCAAACAGTCTAAGTATAAAAAAATGAATAATATCCAAGCTAACACCAAATGGATGCCATCCTCTTCCTTATAAACTTTGTGAGCCTCCTCACCTTGGGTCCCACCCATTAGGGTTTCCAACTCCACATGAGCAATCTCCCTCCAAAACTACGCTGTACCTTCATCAAGGCCACTCCTCCATACTGCGCTGTTTGATTTGGTCAAGGTTGACCTCTTCAATCTGCTTCATCCCTTTTCACAATCAAAGGCCTTCAATCTAACTCTCAAATGTTTGTCTATACTGATCCTTGTTCACACTGGAACTAGTTATTGTTGAGCCTCAAGATTGTGCTTTCTTTCATCTTACTTTACCTCATTTTCCTTTGTCCATTGTTATCCCAGACCCAATTGATCAATGAATTTAGTTAAAATGACTTTTAAAATGATTAACATGACTGACTTGCTAAGTTTTGTGATTTTTGTCATTGTAATGCATTTTGACCAGAACTAGCTGCAGAATGCAGACATTCCGTAGCTCACCGACAATTTTGCAGCTATCTTCACATTTAGGCATGTTCTAGGTGGCTTCTCAAGAAAAACCGCATATGGGTATATTCCACGTCATGTCTACATTGTTCGTTGCTCACCATGAAGGAAAAACCGAATTCTGGATATGGTTTTGGTACGTGGGAACACATTTAGGAAGGCAGACTTCTAATAAGACTATCTTAGTCAAGATGTCCTTTTTCTCTTTACGTTGCCATATTCAAGAGTCCTAATGTGATTTCGATAAGGAAAGACAATGATCCTGGAATTGTTGCAAGTCTTGTTATGTAAATTTGTTATAAAAACACTTGGGAAACTGAGAGCTAGGCTAGATTTTGTTCTAGATTTTGCTTAGATTCTGTGCTACATTTCTGAAGACGCAGATTTCTCTGTTCAAGTTATTTCTCCTTTAATGAAGAAGACAATATTGTTTTGAAAGCGTTGATTTGATTTGGAGTTAGATTCCGTCTGGTGGTAGAGGGCCCCTGCCTCCTGCACGGTTTTACTTGCGTAATTTAGATAAGTATCTTAGTTGCCTTTACGTTTTTGAAGTTTGAATTCGTAGTTTTTTTCATTAGCCACTATAGTTATACTCGTTCTAAAAACTCTTCCAAAAGAAGAAGCTCTTCCAAAAGATCATGATAATGAATGGGACATGGCTATAGTGTTGTAGGATTTAATTGTAATTTCTTTTGTTCACCATCACAGTTATACTTATTCTAAGCACTCTTCCAAAAGAAGAAACTCTTCCAAAAAATCCTTATGATGTCTTAAGCATGACTGTGATCCTGAACGTTTCAGTTGTGTGTTTACACTAAGTACCATAGTTGTTCTTGCTCTTAAAATGCTCTTCCAAAATATCATAATGATGGGTAGGAGATAGCTATGATATCTTAGTTTTTAATTGCTTTCAGTCTTTATGTTTGCATTTGCACTGAATTGTACAGTTAGAATTGTTCTAAGAAACTCTTCCAAAATACCAATCATGATGGACAAAACAGACTGTATAATTCCATAGAATAATGCATGATAGCTTAGTTAGGATACTTCGAAGTCTAATTGCATTCAACTCATGCTCTGTTATTTTTTTTTGAGTTTGATAATGACTTGTTAGTTCAGCACTGTTTTAGACTAGTGACATCTTAAGTTCAGTTTTAGCTTAACTCATTGCATTTGCACTCCACATTTAGTTATCATCCACTGCATATTAGATTACTTCAGTTGTTAAACTTAACAAAACAACCTTCATTATTTACAAACCTCTTCTTGTTCCAAATCTATAATTGAATCATAACCATACGAACAGAAGACAATATCATTTCAAGGCCTGAAGTACTTTTGCAACTTCCTTATCATCTCACAAACAAACATTTCCTCAAAACACTATTCTAAAAATCTATAACGTTTGAGTGAAGTGTAGTGGTATAAGACTAAGTTGCAGAATAGAGTTAAGAACTAGTTTTAGAGTAGAAGATCCTATGATGTCAACAATATTTTTCTCCAAATATGTTTTCACAAATCTTTAATCATGGATAAAATATTGTCTCATTATAAGCTGATGGTTTAATTGTTTAGATTAGGATAATTTGTATACTTAGCTGACCATTTCTCAAACTCTCCCAAAATGCCTTTGATAAAAGAATTGGACAAGTTAAGTTTGTATTTTGATTCATTTACTTAAAGTCATTATCAAGCTTAGTATTTTGCTTAGTCATAGTTTAGGTTTGATTTTGTTTCAGTATTTGCCTTTGCATTTGCCATTTGTCATCAACCAATTAGGCTTCACTCTGTTTTTAATCATTAGCTTCTTTCCACTATCTTTCTAGTCATTTTCCTTGTGAACATAAAACCACCAAAAAGGTCAAAAACATCACAAATCATCACAAAAGACCAAAACATCATAAAACACTAAACACAACGCATTAAGAGACAAACATCTAGGCACATACGGTGCACTTCACTTCAGCAGTTTACCAACCCTGGTTGACAATTAAATGAACTCAATTTAGGAGACTAGATTGAGACCAAACATTTTGGCACCGTTGCCGGGGAAGTGAAAACTAGGTAACCTTTGTTTCTTAGCATCCAAAAACAATTATATGCGTAGGGAGAGAGATTCAAGGGGAAGATTTATAAGCAGCAGAAGCAGAATTTTGATTTCTAGAACACCACTTGTTTCATCTAGATCCAGAGCTAGTACACCTTCAACTCAGACCCACATTCCATCCTTTACTGATCCTGGACTTCTAGAAGATCTAAGGTCAGCTATTCCATTAGAGAAACCTTCCACTTCATCCACTGAACCTGCCATAGAAGAAGATCTAAAAACTCCTGTTAGGGACACAAACCTTTCCACTTCCACAGGAGAGTCAACCATGGCAGAAGAAGGAGGAGGAGGAGTTTTTAATGGAGAACACACAATATTTGGAGGTAGAGGGAGAGGTAGAGGAGAAGGAGGTAGAGGTGCAGATGGAGGAAGAGGTAGAATAGGAAGCTCTTTTGGGTTCCCTATAATTGATGAAGAAACCAATACAACCATGAAAAACATTTCACCCTCTGTCCTTCCAAACTTCTATGGACTTAAAACTGAATATCCTGAAACCTTCTTATTTGAATTTGAAGTTCTGTGTAGAACTTATGACTACTTACAAGATGCTCAAAAACTGAAATTATTCCCTTCAACCTTGAAAGGAGCAACATTGAAGTGGTTTATGAGTTTGATTAACAGTTCTATTAGGACACGGGAAGACATGAAACAAACATTTCTAGAGATATATCTGGATTATTGTATGCCGGTTAATCATAAGGAAGAAGTGTTTAAGATGTTACAAAAAGAAGACGAAAATTTGGAACATTTGTTGGAGAGATTTAATTACAACATCAAAAGAGCAAAAATGGAAAACCTAGATCAAGACACCTTAAAAGCTCTTTTGTTGAAAACAATTAGGGATGAATGGTTGGATATCCTTAACATGATGGGAAAAGGGGATATATCACAGCTCACATTACCTGAAATATCTGAGTTATGTATCAACCTTTCAAGAGGAAAATCTAAAACTATCAAAGGTCCAAGAGATCCTGCTCTTGCAAGGGCAAGTAAGTCTGCTTCTGGGACAGTAAGTAGATCAGAAATAAGACACATGCTTGATGATTTTAAATCTGACATCTTAGGGAGTCTTAGTGAACAAATAGACACCCTTAAGATACAAAACAAGCAAAAAGCTGAATCTGATGCCTTGGCAATCTTTTGTCCCAAATGTAGAAAAAAACATGCCTTGAGAGAGTGTCCATTGGATGTAAAAGTTGTAGAGACCTGTGTCATTTGTTCTGAAAAACATGAGACCAAGAATTGTCCTTCTCTTCCTGGTCTCAAAGCTGTCTTTTAGGAGGAAACTCCTACAGATTCCACAGAGTCCCTCAATTTTGTATCTAGAAGGCCTTGGCAAGGACCTCAGACACAAGGATTCCATGATCAAATGTATAATCAACCTTCACCTTGGAATTCTTGGCAGCAACCTTGGCCTCAATTTCAAAATCAATCTCCAGCTTGGGCACAAGGATCACAAAGTCCCTATGGAAGATACTCCCCATATTATCAATATCCACCATCCTATCCACCATATCCACATTTTTATCCTCAAAATCCTCAACAAAATTTTCCTCAAAATCTTCAACAAAATTTTCAACAAAATCCTCAACAACATCATTAGAACCAACCACATCAAAATCAACCACTTTCATTACCATTCCCTCAAAAATCAAATCAATTGCCTGCTCAACCCATACCAAACCCCAATAATAAAAATCCTCAGAACACACATGATAGAAGGCCAACAGTTTCCAACTTATTTAATTACTCCTCTGGACCTTAGTGATGTTCAACTTAGGTCTGGAAGAATACTTGAAAAAAGGAAACCTTCTATGATCATACAAGAACAAGATAACTCTGAGGAAGACTCTCTACGGGCGAATAAAAGTCTTGAGGAAGACACATCCTTTCAAGACCCAAACACTGAAAAATTAAAGCAAAAAGATCTAATAAATTCAACTCCTGTATTAGAGCAACCATCTACTTCTATACGTCCCTTTCCGGAAAGATTACAAATTGATAGAGGTGTAGAAAAACAAATTATGGTGCCTAATTATGATTTCCTAGATGAGCTGAGAAATGTTTGCATTAAAATTCCATTATTACAAGCCATCAAGGAAATTCCAATTTTAGCCAAAACAATAAAGGATTTGAGTATGAAGAAAACAAGAAAAAGAATAAGAGAAACGAATAAAATTCAACTGGCAGGAAAAATAGCAGATATTATGATGGGCAAGATTGCTATTCCAAAGTATCTTGACCCAGGAAATCCAGTTGTTAAAATTCACATCAATGGAATTGAAATAAAAAACACACTCATTGATTTAGGAGCAACAATCAATATCATGAGTAGACAAATCATGGATAAACTGAAACTTCCTAATCTTCTCTTTACACCCACACTATTACAATTAGCAGACAGATCTGTGATCAAACCAGATGGGGTAATAGAAGACATTCCAGTGTCCCTAGATTCTTGGGAATACCCTGTGGATTTCATGATCCTAACTCCTAAGAATAATCTAGGAGGCCATCATGTTATATTAGGAAGACCTTGGTTGGCTACAGCTGATGCTTTTATTAGTTGTAGGTCCGGTGATATGTATATTTCTGATGGTAGTTCAACTAAGAAATTCAATTTATATCCTCCAGCTAGGACAATTACAGATCTAGATGACACTCGATGGATAGAGGATGAAGAAGATTTACAACCACTCTTCACAATTTCAGAAATTAGTGAAGATAATCAAATTCTGAATACTCTAGAAAAATTTGAATCCTCTCTAGAACACAAACATGAATCATTTCAAGAGGGATCCAATATTGAGTTTTTGTCATCTAGGCAGATGTCTCTTCATTCTATGGACAAATTTGGTAGCTCTACAAGTGAAATTTTTCCAAGCAAAACTTTGAACATAAACAAGAACCTAGAAAAATCTCAACAAGAAGAGTTAGTCAAAGTATTACAGAGACATTCTTCTGCATATGCATGGGAATACACTGACATGAAAGGGATAAGCCCCAAGACTTGCACTCATCACATATATATAGAGGAAAATTGCAAACCAATCAGACAACCTCAAAGACGGATGAATCCAAATCTTAGGGAAATTGTTAAAGAAGAATTGCAAAAATTGTTAAATGTCAATTTCATATATCCTATTTCAGATAGTCAGTGGGTTTCTCCTTTGGTAATTGTGCCAAAGAAAAATGGAAAATGGAGGGTATGTGTTGACTACCGAGAACTAAGCAAAGCTACTCTTAAAGACCATTTTCCCTTACCTTTCATAGATCAAGTGTTAGATACATTAGCTGGCAAAAAGTACTTCTCATTCTTAGATGGGTTTAGTGGTTACAATCAAATCCAAGTAGCACTTGAAGATCAAGACAAAACCACATTTACCTATCCTTGGGGTACCTATGCTTATCGAGTATTGCCATTTGGATTATGTAATGCACCTGCAACATTCCAAAGGGCAGTATTAGGAATTTTTTCAGATCTAATACATGATTGTGTAGAGGTGTACATGGATGATTTCACAGTTTATCGAAACTCATTTGAAGAAGCTTTAGAAAACTTGGAAAAAGTTTTAAAGAGATGTCAGGAAGCAAATCTTTCACTTAGTCATGAAAAATGTTTTATGATGTTTACTGAAGGTATTGTTTTAGGGCATCACATTTCAAGGGATGGGATTAGAGTTGATGAGTCAAAAGTTGAAGTCATCTCTAACTTATCTATTCCAAGTTGTCAAAGAGATGTTAGAAGTTTTCTAGGATTTACAGGATATTATTGGAGATTTATAGAAAACTTCACCAAGATAGCATCTCCACTCTTCAAATTACTTACCAAAGATTGTGAATTCAAATGGACTTCTGATTGCCAGTTAGCCTTTGAGACCCTGAAAACCAAAATTTCTGAAGCACCTATATTAAGGGGACCTAACTAGAAGTTACCTTTTCATATCTCAACAGATGCTTCCGATACAGCTATAGGAGCAGTATTGGGACAAAAAGATTTGATTCCCTATGCCATCTATTATACCAATAAAAATTTGACTCCTGCAGAGTTAAACTATACTGTAACTGAAAAAGAGTTTTTAGCTGTTGTTCATGCCATAAACAAATTTAGAAACTATATAACAGGCTATGAAATTTTTGTTCACACTAATCATTCCGCAATTAGATACTTAATGAACAAATCAATTACTAATGGCAGAGTCATAAGATGGTTATTGCTCTTACAAGAATTTAACATTACCATTCTAGATAGGCCTGGAAAACAAAACACAATAGCTGATTTCCTATCTAGACTCCAAAATATCAAAGATGACACTCCAGTTGAAGATCAATTTCCTGATGAATATCTTTTTGCAATTTCTACTCAAACTCCATGGTTTGTTGATATTGCTAATTATTTAGTTTCAGGGAAATTTCCTTCAATAATGAATGCAAGAGATAAAAGAAAAATCATTTATGATAGTGCAAAATATTCATGGGTTGCTAATGAGTTGTATAAGACAGGTCCAGATTTGATCATTAGGAGATGTGTTCGTGAAGATGAGATGCCTGAGATTCTCAAAGCATGTCATGATGAACCTTGTGGCGGACACTTTGCTGATAAGAGGACAACTTATAAGATCCTTAATTTAGGATATTATTGGCCATCCTTGTTTAAAGATGCTAAAGAGTATGTCAAAAGGTGTGACAGTTGCCAAAGGGTAGGGAAACCTTCTCCTTCAGGTGAGATGCCATTACAACCTCGGGTACATATTGAACCTTTTGAAAAATGGGCTTTGGATTTTGTAGGACCTATTAGTCCTCCATGAAGACAAAAGAAATATATATTAGTTTGCACTGATTATGTTACTAAATGGGTAGAAGCTAAGCCATTACTTGTTGCTAATGAAGCATCTGTAGTTACTTTTCTTTTTGAGGATATTTTTACTCGTTTTGGTGTCCCAAGGGAAATTGTTATAGATCAAGGAGCTCAATTTACATCAAGGCTAGTGGAGCAAATGATGGAGAAGTACAAAATCAGACATAGAAAATCTACTCCTTATCATCCACAAGCAAATGGTCAAGTGGAATATACTAATAAGGTCATTGAAGGAATCCTAACAAAGACTGTCCATTTACATAGAAGAGATTGGGTAGATAGGCTTCTTGAAGCCTTGTGGGCCTATAGAACTACATGGAGAAACACAACAGGCCATACTCCTTATGAACTTGTTTATGGAAAGCAAGTTTTGTTTCCCATAGAGTTCCAGATTCAAACTTTCAAAATGGCTGTTTAGCTAGGACTTGATTTAACGGAGGCACAAAAGCATAGACTGGAGCAGATTAATGAATTGGATGAGATCAAACAAGATGCAGTTCAGAAAACAAGTCTAGTCCAACAACAAAGGATTAGATGGCATGAAAAGTACATCAAAGAAAATAAATTCAAAGAAGGTGACTGGGCTCTCTTGTTTGATTCAAAATTCAAGGATTTTCAAGGTAAATTTCAAACACATTGGCTTGGGCCATATGAAATTGTTGAAATTTTTGACAATGGAGCAGTAAAAATCAGGACAATAGATGAAGAAGAGATCACTTTTCTTGTGAATGGTCATAGACTGAAGCTGTATCACAAACCACTCTCAAGAGAAGAATTTGTCAAGAAGTTCCAAGAAAACAGTGATGTGAAGTTAATGAAGAAGAGTCTTTCTTCTTCATCAACTTGATTGAATTTTCTGAAGCATTTCTTTTGGAAAAAAAAAATAATAAAAAATAAAATAAAATAAATAAATAAATAAATAAAGGTATAAACATGAAAACCAATCATTGATTGGCATGTTTATACAGAAAAGATAGGGTGAAAATCAGAGTCTCTCTGACACTCTAACTTTTCCATTTTGTTTTTGCAAGCAGCTGTTACAAAATCATAAGTTCAGATCCATTGTATGCATTTCATTTCACTTCATTCCATTCACTTATCCATCCATACTCCATTTTCATTCATTCATTAATACTTCATTTCATTCCATATATCATTCATCTCATTCCATAATCCATCCACCTCATTTCGATGTCAAAATTTAAAGTTTGATGTCTTGCTGTAAATGAATAACACATGTCATGGATTGCAGGCCATTTCTTATATTCTTCCACTCCATTTCATTGAATTCATTCCATTTCATCATCCACTTCATACATATCATGACTAATCATCCATATTCATTCATATAACATCTCACTTATATCCCAAACCACTCCATTCCATGATTAAAATACTCTACAGGTACATTCTGCAGCTTAACAGACATTCTGCAGCTGATCAGACTTTCCGCAACTAGACAGTCATTCTGCAGCTACAACTCTTGAAGGCACTAATCAGCAGACATTTGAATTGCAACAAGATGATCCAGTATATCTATGAATAAGAATAATCAAGGAGGTTTATGAAGACTCTTCCAAAGGAGAACAAAGAAGACAAAGACCACAAAAAGCAAATGAAAAGCAGAGGTAACAAGTTTTGATTCTAATGGCATTTCATAAAGTTTAGCATAGTTTTAGTTATGAATCATTCGAAAAAGTTGTTTTAATTATGTTTATTGATCATGACCAAAATACCCTCCACAAACTTTGGATTAAAATCTCTCATTTCAAATTCCATACCCGACATCATTTAAGCGGTTAAAAAGGCTGAAGTATTTGATTTCCTCACGTCACCCAACCAAATCATTCAATGATGATTTTCTTTTCCGTTGTAAAAATCTCCGCAGTCTTTTCACTCATTAATTCGTTTTCTCCACCTCACTCCATTTACTCATTCCGTAACTACTTCCATCACTCCATTCTGTAGCCAGCACTTCATTCTGCAAAACCGAGATATCCTTATCACCGTGAGCAGAGCAAAGGATATATCAGTTTGAATATTAAACCACTATCACCGTGAGCAGAGATTAAAACACTATCACTGTGAGCAGAGATTGAGCATTATCACTGTAAACGCAGAGGTATAGCAGTGTGGAATTTGAAGTCATTTGTCACCGAGAGACAGAGGTATAGCAGTGTGGAATTTGAAGCCATTTTCACTATCAACCAGAGGCATATCAGTTCGAAGTTTGAAGCCATTGTCACCGAGAACCAGAGGTATATCAATTCGAAGGTGAAAGTTATTGTTTCCGTGGGCAAAAAGAATATTAATATGAACATTGAAGAAGCAATTATGGGTCTTATTGTAAGAACTGAACCAATGGGTACAAAATACTTGGAAGGATACCCTTAATGTAAAGAAATGTTGCAATAGGTAGGATGGCTACAATTTCTTGAGAAATTTAATAGCTTCCACAAAGAAGTCACTAAAACATTTGCAAGGTCATTTCAAGGAGCTGAGGTTGAAGTGGGGGATGTTAAATTCACTGTCACTGAAGTTTTCATTGCAGAAGCTACAGGATTGCTTAGAAATGGAGAGAGATGGTTCAAAAACAGAGAATTCCATAATGAATCATGGAAACAAATTCTAAAATCACCAGGTATGGATATCACTGTGTTTAAGAAAGGAATTCCAAGTTCTGCATTGAAAAATAAATGGATAAACATACTGCTTATTTTGCAAAAATTTATTACATGTGAAGGTAGATATGGCACATTTTATGTTTACCACATCAGACTGATAATGCATTTTCTGGAGGAAGAGTTAAACTTACCCTATTTCTTGCTTCAAAGTTTGAAAAAGATGGCTTCTTGTGTTCAAAGAAGGGTTCAATTTTTAGAGACAACTCTATACCATCATGGCTTGGTTAAGATTTTAATTGAACACCATTTAGCCAAAACAAATGATACTTGGGAAAATTTCTTGATAAGAAATCATTTTGAAGAGCCAAAAGAGCCCTCACCTGAACAACAGCCTACAAGGAGAAGCAGAAAATGGAGAGCTTCTAAAATTGAAATTGATGAGACAGTCCAGGAAAGTAGTGAGGAAATAATCTCAGAGAAGTTGACTCAAATTAAGAGACAACTTAAGAAAGAGAAGGTAATCAGAAAATCTGCCACAGAAAAAGGAGAGGGATCTTCCCAGCCAAGAAGAAGCCATAGAATCAGGGGGAAACTAAGGAAAACTCAAATCAAACAAACAGGGGTAATAAATATAGAAGATGAGGAAACATCTATTGAAGAAGATGTTGAAGAGGATTTTAATGAAGGAACCCCTGAAATTGACCCTGCTCAACAAGAAGTTTATGACTATGTTGAAACTTTGGAAATGAAAGCTTCAGAGAGTAGAGAGAGAACCCCTAGTCCTCCACTGTCCAAAATAGATGTGTTAAGAAGGGATAGGTATGAGTTGGAAATACTTAATAGACACATCAAAAATGAGAATGATATTCTGAAGGAACAAGTCAAACTCAAAACCGATATGAACTCAACCTTATCTCTACATATGGACAAAGTGGAAAAGGCTAATGAAAAGTTGAAAAAGAGGAACAAGAAGCTAATCATGGCACTTGCCAACTTAAGGTTCAAACTTGTCATCAGAAAACCCAGAAGATATTTAGCTTCCAGGCAAAGGAGAAGGAGAGGATTATATGTTCTTGCAGAAGCCTCTGAGTTTATGGAATAAGTTGCATGAGGACATGCAAGAAGTCAGCAGTGGGGGTATGTTGAGCCTCAAGATTGTGCTTTCTTTCATCTTACTTCACCTCATTTTCCTTTGTCCATTGTTATCCCAGACCCAATTGATCAATGAATTTAGTTAAAATTACTTTTAGAATGATTAACATGACTGACTTGCTAAGTTTTGTGATTTTTGTCATTGTAATGCATTTTGACCGGAACTAGCTACAGAATGCAGACATTCCGTAGCTAACCGGAAATTCTGCAGCTGTCTTCACGTTTAGGCATGTTCCAGGTGGCTTCTCAAGAAAAACCACATATGGGTATATTCCACGTCATGTCTACATTGTTCGTTGCTCACCATGAAGGAAAAACCGAATTCTGGATATGGTTTTGATACGTGGGAACACATTTAGGAAGGCAGACTTCTAATAGGACTGCCTTAGTCCAGATGTCCTTTTTCTCTTTACGTTGCCATCTTCAAGAGTCCTAATGTGATTTCGATAAGGAAAGACAATGATCCTGGAATTGTTGCAAGTCTTGTTATGTAAATTTGTTATAAAAACACTTGGGAAACCGAGAGCTAGGCTAGATTTTGTTCTAGATTTTGCTTAGATTATGTGCTACATTTCTGAAGACGCAGATTTCTCTGTTCAAGTTATTTCTCCTTTAATGAAGAAGATAGTATTGTTTTGAAAGCGTTGATTTGATTTGGAGTTAGATTCCGTCTGGTGGTAGAGGGCCCCTGCCTCCTGCACGGTTTTACTTGCGTAATTTAGATAAGTATCTTAGTTGCCTTTATGTTTTTGAAGTTTGAATTCGTAGTTGTTTTCATTAGCCACTATAGTTATACTCGTTCTAAAAACTCTTCCAAAAGAAGAAGCTCTTCCAAAAGATCATGATATTGAATGGGAAATGGCTATAGTGTTGTAGGATTTAATTGTAATTTCTTTTGTTCACCATCACAGTTATACTTATTCTAAGCACTCTTCCAAAAGAAGAAACTCTTCCAAAAAATCCTTATGATGTCTTAAGCATGACTGTGATCCTGAACGTTTCAGTTGTGTGTTTACACTAAGTACCATAGCTGTTCTTGCTCTTAAAATGCTCTTCCAAAATATCATAATGATGGGTAGGAGATAGCTATGATATCTTAGTTTTTAATTGCTTTCAGTCTTTATGTTTGCATTTGCACTGAATTGTACAGTTAGGATTGTTCTAAGAAACTCTTCCAAAATACCAATCATGATGGACAAACAGGCTGTATAATCCCATAGAATAATGCATGATAACTTAGTTAGGATACTCCGGAGTCTAATTGCATTCAACTCATGCTCTGTTATTTTGTTTTGAGTTTGATAATGACTTGTTAGTTCAGCACTGTTTTAGACTAGTGACATCTTAAGTTCGGTTTTAGCTTAACTCATTGCATTTGCACTCCACATTTAGTTGTCATCCACTGCATATTAGATTACTTCAGTTGTTAAACTTAACAAAACAGCCTTCATTATTTACAAACCTCTTCTTGTTCCAAATCTATAATTGATTCATAACCATATGAACAAGAAGACAGTATCATTTCAAGGTCTAAAGTACTTTTGCAACTTCCTTTATCATCTCACAAACAAACATTTCCTCAAAAGACTATTCTAAAAATCTATAACCTTTGAAGTGAAGTTTAGTGATATTTAACTAAGTTGCAGAATAGAGTTAGGAACTAGTCTTAGAGTAGAGATCTTATGATGGTATCAATGTTTTCCTCCAAATATGCTTCACAAATCTTTAACCATGGATAAAATGTTGCATCATTATAAGCTGGTTGTTTAATTGTTTAGATAGGATAATTTGCATACTTAGCTGACCATTTCTCAAGCTTTCTCTCAAAATACCTTTGATGAAAGAATTGGACAAGTTGAGTTTATGTTTTGAATCATTTGTTTAAAAGTCATTATCAAGCTTTGTTTCCGCTTAGTCATAGTTTAGATTTGATTCTGTTTCAATATTTGTAATTGCATTTGTCATTTGTCATCAACCAATTAGGCTTCACTCTATTTTTAACCAGTAGCTTCTTTTCACTAGCTTTCTAGTCATTGTCCTTGTGAATATAAAACTACCAAAAGACCAAAAACATCATAAAACACTAAACACAACGCATTAAGAGACAAACACCTAGGCACATACGGTGCACTTCACTTCAGCAGTTTACCAACCCTGGTTGACAATTAAATGAACTCAATTTAGGAGACTAGATTGAGACCAAACAGTTATATTGATGATCTCCTCTTCTTCATGCATGCATGTTGACTTAGTCAAACTTGAATTTGTCCTCATCCATTTGCATCTGTTCACACACATAAGTGTAAAATCCAGCTACTGTGATGATCTCCTTTCACATTATAATGGGTTTTATTCATGTTTTTTTTATTATGCATGGGCCTCCTTACCCATTTATCCAACTACTAAGTGCAAAAATAAAAAAATAATATTCCCCTTAGCTGCTTGCTAAAGTAGGAATATTATAGTCCTCCCCTCCTAAATGTTGCTTGTCCTTAAGCAACTGCAAGGATAGAAATGAAAGGCTCCCTCCCAGGGCACGGAGTCTGAAATGTGTTTGGGAACTATCATTCCCATGTAAAACCTCCACCCCCAAGCTATCATCCATACAAGATGAGTCACCCTTCAACATGGCAACTCATGAAAGATCTCCTCCACCTTAGGCTCTTGCAAAGAAGGTGGGCTGAAAATCTGAACATGATAGGCAAGATGGCCTACCCCATGCTGTCTTCCTCTCCACTCATGGCAAGTGTAGAGTAAAAACTAATTTTGGGCTGCAAATAGGTTACCCTCAAGTGGAAAGAAGAAGAATATATCTCCAAAGATCCTATCTCCCATGTCATGAATCATTCTGGCCCAATTCATCCCATCCAAAATGAATGGCACCTCATCATGATTTGGCATCCAAATTAGAAAGATGCTGATGGTCTCATGATACCAATGGTCTATCCAGGGGATACAACGCATTTTTCCCAACTGCTGCTTGAGAATATCATGTGGCAAGTTGTCCTCCAACAAAGTACTAGCTGTGTATGAGTGCTCATCTAATATGTGGTAATAAAAAACAATATATATCAGCTGTACATGATCAAAATAACAAGACAATGTGCCATACATTCCTCCTAAAACATCATGATGAGTATGGAGAAATTTCAGCCCATACTCTCTCAATAATAGCCACAGCAACAAGGACTCTTGCTGCCTTCTTGCATTATCAAAATGCAGATCATGGAGTAATAATACAATGATGGACATGTGAGTTGTCTA
This sequence comes from Pinus albicaulis, assembly GCA_034641835.2. NCBI lineage: Eukaryota > Viridiplantae > Streptophyta > Pinopsida > Pinales > Pinaceae > Pinus > Pinus albicaulis. The sequence goes on from CM076580.1 coordinate 1,032,721,618, forward strand.
ATCAACAAAGTACAAACTAGCTCCCTCATACATCATGGGGAAGTTATCCTTCCTCCCAAAACAATGTACATACATGAAATACATCTCAAACATAAATACATGTGAGCACATGAGATATATCTCAAATAAAGGAAAATATATGGACATAAGATTTGACATATGATGTCCAAACTCCCTTCTTAATAGCCACAACAACCATTCCTCCTTCTTATGCATCCTATCATTGAGACTTAAGGTATGAGATAAAGAAATAGAAATTTTTGGGTAGTGACCAAACTCACCCAAAAAAAACCAGCGCAACCATGCTTCTTGCTGGCCTGTATCATAGATCTGCAAGGGGTTTGGAAACCTCTTGCTCCAAATTTCCATCCACTCATCCCAATGTGGGTGATGGATCTCATGCTGCAAATGCTTGGTACCCTCCCATGGTAGGACACCATGCTCTTCCAACCTTTGAATAAATCTGCACTTCATGAAATGTTGAAGTGAATCTCCAATGAGATCTCCTGATGAGACCTCCTCCTCATGCATGGCCTTCCAAAACCAAAGAGGCCTTGGATCTGCTGCAAGTAGAAGTCTCTCTTTGAGCTGTGGCATGCTCATTGAGAGAGTGTCATCTAGATAGGAGAGAGAGTTTCTCATCTCAAGATGTCTATCCTTTGACATCTCTTCCTCCATGGCTTCCTGAATGAAGCTGGCATCTTAATGTTCCCATGAGGATGGGTCCTCATTTCTTCACTGCTGCTCTTGGACAGCGCAGTGAAATCTTGCTGCTCTAAATTTGCAGTATGTGATGATCCTGGGTCATACAATAACAGATTTCCACAATCTTCTGAAATATTTTCTACAATAATATAAAGTGGAAATGCAATCATACCTTGCTGGGCTTTGGGAGCGCCTTACATGGCTGCAAGAGTTCTTTCTTTCACTGTGTTGGCTCCCTCAACTGCTGATGTTGAAGGCTACTCCTCCAAGGTTGTGACAACACTGATATAAGTCTCCTCAAGAGGTGGTGAGGGCTCCTCCCTCTTTGATTATTCTTCATCAAATCTCTTGATCACACTCTGAGTGAAATCTACAAGAGTGGATACTCTTGCATGACTTATGTGACTGAACCACCAAGTGCTTGCTTTGCCCTTCATGTGCAACACTGCAATTTCTACTGCTTCTCTTTATACCACTAGATGTAGTAGGAAGAATGCTGCAAGTCTTCTTGCCCAAGTCCTTGCTAAATATGATCCATCGAAAGTAGACAATAGAAACCTATTGCCCTTCATTCTTCTTGTGCTGCAAGGCCTCCTTTCTTTCTCCAATTGAATGAAATGTGGGAAGGCTAGAGTCTCCTTGAAGGCTTTAGGTTGAGTCTTGTACTCAACAAGGTATTCACTTAGAATCTGATATTCCAAGTGTCTTCCATGCTGCTGGTCTTCTTCTTTGTGAGAATAGGAAGTGCATGGTCCTTCCTCTTCTTGAAACCCTCTAAGAGTTTCTTGGCATCTCTTCTCCTTCATCAGCTTAACCTCATGGGAGAGGTTCCTTTTGGATCTGAAAAGTGATGAGAGTAAACTCATCCTCTCCATAATTTTTATCTTGCTCCTTCTGATAGCTGGAACTCACAGGCTAATCCAAAGATCATGCTCTGATACCACTGTAATATCCCCAAATTAGGATTGCTAGCAAGGAATTCCTGAAAAACGCATTTTTCAAGGACGTGTGATACAAAAAAAAATATTATCCCTTCAATCCCTTAGATATGATAATCTAAGACCCAAATCCAAGAGGAAATCAGAAACCAAAAAAACTAGGTGAGGTAAGAAAGCCTCTCACACCTAGAATGGCTGGAAAATGCCTAATAATGGGACTGCAACAATATATAAACACAATGTTGGAGCAGCAGCAAGCTATTCACTCATAAAATGTGTCAAAAAACACATTATCATCAGTTGGTGTCATAGCAACAACTTATACTTCATTTCAGGACCCAAAATCCGGGGAAAAGCAACATTTTAAGACCTAAAAACATTATTCCCAACAAATAGCGTAATAACAAGGGAAAATAATGGTTGGATCCTTTAGCTTATGCTATATGGGACTCACACCTAGAAAATAATCAGAAAAAAATATGTTTTACTAAGTTAAACAGATCTCCCGGTCTCGATATGGCTCAAAAAGGCCCAAATCCCATGACTTAACTCAACAGAAAGCTACTGAAGCATATACAGTGTGATTTTCTGGGGGTTTCAGATATAATATGATGTAATAACAGATCTGGAGTTTATTATATCATAACATGGAGGAAAATTGAGATCTAACTCCTTTTATACATCAAAGACATAACTCGACAAGGGTTTCATGAGAGCACAAGTACATAATAGCAGATTTGCAGATCTAGATATAAAAAACGTAGTTACACTGTAGCTCTGAATACATATAGCTAATATATACAATGAATATAAGAAGGATGCTTTACAAAGCCTTCTAGGAGAAGGGTTGGCGCTTCCTCCAAGGAACAAGCTCACAAACAAGGGCTTAACCCCTGCTACTGCAACACTGAGTAAAAGGACGCAGTTTCTATCAGTGACTACACTGTAGAAGGTGGATAATTATTTGGCCACATGCCAGGATGTACAAGATGCTCATAAACCTTCTTTACAGATCTTACAAAAAAGGGAAGCTCCCTCCTCTGAAAGATAAAATCAGAAAGTGGTGTTGGGGACTTTCCACTACAACACCCTGCAACACAGCACTATAATTTTTAGAAATAATGTTATGGCTGAAGGAGGATGCTTGGCCTCAAGCCTGAGTGTGGAAAAATTAAGTACAATGCTCCTTCAAGAGGCCTCTCAAGAGAGGAGAAGGATTCCTAAACAAGAGATCCTTGTGCTAAACAGCACTGCAGCTCTGCTAAACAACAAGAGGATGCCAAACAATCTAAGAAAAAAAAATGAATAATATCCAAGCTAACCCCAAATGGATGCCATCCTCTTCCTTATAAACTTTGCGAGCCTCCTCACCTTGGGTCCCACCCATTAGGGTTTCCAACTCCACATGAGCAATCTCCCTCCAAAATTACGCTGTACCTTCATCAAGGCCACTCCTCCATACTGCGCTGTTTGATTTGGTCAAGGCTGACCTCTTCAATCTACTTCATCCCTTTTTGTACTCAAGGGCCTTCATTCCAGCTCTCAAATGTTTGTCTATGCTGATCCTTGTTCACACTAGAACTAGTTATATTGATGATCTCCTCTTCTTCTTGCATGCATGTTGACTTAGTCAAACTTGACTTTTTCCTCATCCATTTGCCCCTGTTCACACACACAAGTGTAGAATCTAGCTACTGTGGTGATCTAATTTCACATTATAATGGGTTTTATTCATGTTTTATTATTATTATGCATGGGCCTCCTTACCCATTTATCCAACTACTAAGTGAAAAAATCAAAAATTAATATTCCCCTTAGTTGTTTGCTAAAGTAGGAATATTACAGATACATTGTTGGAGGAGGTGAGTTGAAGATATACTCTTCCAAAGTAGAGGTCATTCTGAATTGGCCCAAGCCCAATACAGTTACAGAGGTAAGAATCTTTCTTGGGGCAACACAATATTGGAGGAAATTCATTGCTAATTTTTCTTCCATTGCAACTCCGTTACATGCATTGACAAGTGTCAATAAAGTATTCCACTGGGGAGATATGCATTAAAATCATTTGATGATTTAAAGCAAAATATCAGTTCAACACCAGTATTGGCTCTTCCAGATCTTAGACATCCATTTGAGATCCAAACAGATGCAAGTGATTATGCCATGGGAGTAGTTCTCATGCAGCATGGTAAGCCTATTTCGCTTCATTTTGAAATTTTTAATGGAACCATGACTAACTATGCCATCTATGACAAAGAATTATATGCATTGGTACAAAGTGTAAAGAAATGGAAGCACTATTTGATGGGGAAAGGGACCATTATCCATACCGACCATCAACCATTGCAGTACTTACAATCACAATCAAAGTTGCAGCAATCAAGACATTTTAGATGGATGGGATTTATACAACAATTTCATTTGGTTATTAGGTGTAAAAAGGGAATCTAAAATAAGGTAGCTGATATGCTCTCTAGGCCTATTGTAATTTCATCTATTATATTCAAGCACAATTTAGTTATGCATGCAAGTTACATTGAACAATATGCATATGATAGTGATTTTCAAGATGTGTATGAAAGCTTGAGTCAAGGAAACCAAAATGAAGAGTTAGATTATCGTGGACATAAAAATTTGTTGTATCACTTGGGCAAGTTCTGTATACCATAGGGAGAAAGAAACAATATCATAAGAGAGGCACACACTTCATTGGTTGCTGGACATTTTGGTGTAGGCAAGACGGTAGCGAATCTCCAAAGGTATTATTATTGGCCACATGTGATTGATAGTGTATCTCATTTTATTAGAGGATGTTATTTATGTGAAATAAGTAATCATAGTAATAGGAAACTTGGATTGTACAATCCACTTCCAGTTCCTTCACATCCTTAGGAGAGTGTCTCAATGGATTTTGTATGTGGTCTTCCAATGTCAAGGAAAGGTCATGATTACTTGTATGTTGTCGTAGATAGGTTTAGCAAAATGTGTCCTTTGATGCCATGTAAAAAAAAAGTTACAGCTGAACAAACAACTCATCTTTTGTTTCAAAATGTATTGGTTCATTTTGGTCTTCCTACTTCTATTGTAAGTGATCGAGATTACTGGTTTGTTGGGAATTTTTGGTCAAAATTATGGGACATGATGGACACAAAGTTGAAGAAGAGTACAACATTTCATTCTAAAATAGATGGTCAGACCGAGGTGGTTAATAAGAAAATCATTCATCTTCTTAGAGGCTATTGCAACAAACATCCCAATTTGTGGGATGAAAAGTTGCATTACATTCAACATGCATACAACAGGGCAAAGCAATCTTCCACAAACGCATTGCCATTTGAGGCATGTCTTGGGTACTTGCCAAGATTGCCTTTGGACTTCATCTTTGAGAAAGATGTCGCTATAGATGGTCATAGTGACATAGATAAGGCAAGGAAGTTCAATGAGCAAATTTAGTTGGTACATCACACAGTGTGAGAACAACTTGAAAAGAGTCAAAGCAGCTACAAGGCAAGGCATGATAAACACCGTGTTGATCACAAATTCTAGGTTGGAGATGAAGTTTTGTTATATATCAGCAAAGAAATGTTGCAAGGGGAAGGTAAATAGCTTAAGCAAATCTGTTATGGTCCATTTAAAATTTTGGAAAAGATTGGTACTAATGCATTTAAGCTAGATTTGCCTCCTTATATGCAAATATTTCAGTCGTTGATGTTGAGAATTTGAGATTTTTTGAGCCTCCTTTGATTGATAATCAAGGAGAGCATGTTCAGCTGCCATCAATAGATGAGTTATCACCAGAATATCCTGATGAACTTCAACAAGATCTCATACTTGACATAAGAACCAAAACTTCAAGGAAAGGGAATGTTGAATACCTTAGAGTGGGACTCAAGGGACAAAATCCTTCCAAGGCCAAATGGATTGAGATTGAAAGGGTGAGGAAGTTGTACCCTCACCTGCTGAACAATTGATAATATCTTTTGGGTTCCAAAAGGCTTCTAGTGGGGAGGAATGATCAAAGGCTCAATACTTAGCTCAAAAATGAAATTTTTAAAAAATGCTCCAAACCAGAATGACTAGATAGATCTCGTCGCCAGGATTCCGGCGCAATTCGTTTCGTCTAAATCTGACTTCGTCTGAGTAAGTTATGACCTGTTGTTCGTTTTCCCAAACAAGTAAAAAATGTGCAGAACAATGACATGCTGATGACTTGGCAGTCCAGTCAGCACCTCAGGAATATCTAGGTAATATTCTCTAATTTTCAGCTAATGACACTGTGATAAGTGTCACAGTCAGATTTGCCAATGTTGGGAATTGATTTTTTTTTCCTATTCCAAGGTTTAAATTTTAATTATTGGGTGCATTATTATTTTTTATATATTGGAAATTGGGCCAATGGAGAAGGGACACGTGGAGGAGTCGAAGGCTGCCACGTGCCCTCCCCCATGGCAAGAAAGGATGGCACATTATTTTTTTAAGCCAAGGTCGAATGCAAAGTTTATATCCAAATATCAAATGGGCACATATATTTTAACCAAGGTTTATTTCAAAGTTCCGGTTAACAAATTATCACCGAGGAGGGGTGGAGGTCGGGGTCGAAGCCTCGACCTACCCAAGGCTAGCGCCCACACCAACCATCAGAACACACAGTATTAATTAATTACTGTGGGTGCATGCCTCTACTTAAAGTTCATGTTGTTCACCAATGGGCGGAGGAGGGGGCCAACCCCCTCGTGATAAGGCCATGACCTCGTGACTGTGCCGGAGCGCTGGGGGCTTAAGCGCGATTAGCGCTAACCATAAAATTAATTAACACTTAATACATGCTTATCTATCAGTTAATGGCATAGTTAACTTAGCGGCGGTGTTGGCGGAGTTCGCTAAATGCGGTGGAGCTCCAGTTTTAGTGGGCTTATCTGGCCAATTTCCAGAATTAGTGGAGAAATTATAGGAAAAATTGGTTTTGCCACAAATGAGGCAATTTTCAACCAATTTTGGCTCAGGAAGAGTCATTATTGGTAAATTTTGATGTTTTGGAGCCATTGGAGTAGGTTGTAGAGGCAACATGAGTCTGCAAACACCATTTTTGCAGAATTGAAGCTAATACAAAGGCCCATGCCATGGAATCTGGACCAAGGAGATGTAGCCCACGAGGGGTGAACTCCTTCATCAAAGCCATGTGTATTTGACTCAGTTGTCTGTGTTTGCTGTGTATTTATATGTTGATGTTCAAAATTTAGTTTCCATACTTTTATGTTCATGAAATACACTTAATATCATCAAGTTTGTTGGTTTATCAATCATAAGCACATCTATAAACCCTTGTAAAAGAAGCAAACCTAAGCATTTTCATATTAAATCTGAAACTAATATTAGCACAACAATAACTGACAATCAATTTCAGATCAACTTCATTCCCTCTGGTTGTATATGGCTTGATATGACAATTTCCCAAGTGATTGCAAGATCTATTTGATTGATTAGGTTCCAAGGGTAGGCTAAGCAGAGGCAGAAGCATCCATGTTTGGTGAATGTAAAGATCCCAAGCTACATCCATCGAAGCATAGGCATTGGGGTAGAGGAAGAAGTTGTAGTAACGTGCTCTCTCTCTCTCTCTCTCTCTCTCTCTCTCTCACACACACACACACACACACACACACACACAAAACCTGGCTTTGATACCTTAGCCCCGAGGGTTAGCTCAATTGGTCAAGGTCCCGTTTCACCTTTCCATATTGAGGTCACGGGTTTAATTCTCCTCGACACCCTTAGGGTTAGGCTTCAATTAGTTTGGTTGTGGGGTGTGGTCTCTTCAGGTGGACATACCTAGATTTCCCACGATATATATATATATATATATATATATATACACACTTATTTTTTATATAATCAAAATATCGTAAAATGAAATTCTCATCTCTATTTAAATTATATTTGTATTAAAAATATACAAATTATTAATATTAACCAAACATATTTAATCTTTTAAATAATAAAAAAATAAAATAGAATTTTGGTTGGATGATTTTGGAATGTTTATTTAATGAAATTCGAATAATTCTTATTTTTTAAATATTTAATAAGGTTCAATCATTAATATCATTCTCATAAATGTAAATGAACAATATAAAATTACATAATTTCATTACTTTTATACAATAATAGTATTGTATAATATTTTTCTCATTAAATATATATAATTTTTAATAACAAGAGGGATAACTTCAAAAAAAACATAGTCTTTACCTCTTCTGTTGGTCATCGGATCAAATATTATTGTTATGATAAATCACATTATTACCATATGACCTAATCCATTTAATATATGCGCATCACATTAAAACTGGTTCATGTGTGTGAAAGAAGTGTTGTACAAGATAGAAGTGTGTGCAATAAGTGTGCAAAGGGGAAATGTGTAGAGAGAGGAATATGCAAAATAGACATCCGCATTTCCACACCTTCTACACCTCCCGCACAACACTTTTGCACTTTGGAGCTTCACATTACTTCAAATCATTTTGCAAGATATTCGTTGATGCTTCACACAATTTTATCCAAGAGATCCTCCTCGAATCTGAATATTAATAGTAAGAATGAAATTATTGTACGAAATTAAATAACTAGTGTGATGCACGAAAAAATTGAAAGCTAACACTAAGATGGCTTGCACCAACAAATTGAAAACAAAGACTAATATGACTGGCAAGGAATAAGGAAGATCCTCATCCATCCAACTCATAATTAGGTAGTTTTGTGACCTCAGAAAGAGTGTTTCTCCAATCCTGTAGTGCTTATGTATTTTCTGAGCCTTCCACCATACAAATCTTATTGCTTCAACAACTATTGTAATAACACATATAACAAATGCTGATAAACCATAAATACACAAACGCCTCTCCATTATCTCAATATTTATTCATTCACTTGCAATCTTAATTCCCAAAGGATTACATACTCTTCCAAACCCGAAATATTCCATGCGTCTTTCACCCATAATTGAAGTAGTTATGTTAGAAATGCTCGCTATCCGGCTGCAACTTTCCATGGAATAATGATCGAGAAAGCATGGATATATTGGCGAAGTTCATTAACGTGTTATTTGCTAGAAACTCTCGTAATTTGCAATAAAATGCAACCGACATTGACGAACTACATTTCTATTGGGACGTTTTGTTTACTAGAGGTGCATTCGATAGGCCATGCATACAAGCATGCACACATTTTGGGTAGACCAATACACATAATATGTTTGTTGAAGACGGATCCATTTTCAAAGAAGCAACACTACACCATGACTAATAAACTATTATCATGGTATTCGTTTGCTAAATAATCAACCATGCTAACTCCTAGTTTAAAATGCTAAATCCTTATGGCGCATACCTTAAGAGATTTCATTGTTGCTTTCCTTGCACGTGTTGTGCATCAAAAATAATTGAGAGAAACGATGAGAATTTTATGGAATGGATGAGAACATTGTCTTGACTCCACTAAAGATAATGGATGGAAACTTAGATGATTGATTCCCAGGGGTGGCGTCATTGAGGAAAGAGACCTTTCCAATACGTTACTCGGACATTATTCAACAACTTATCGAGTGTGTTACGCATCGATTGAGAGTGTGTTTTCATCTTCCCGGAGTTTAGCCCCTAAATTCACAAAGTTTACCATTTTCTAATGACTTCATCTTCACCAACTTTTTCCATTTTATTATGACTTTAACAACTCGAATATAGAACAATCACCAAATTTAACTGAAATGAATTCCATTAATAATTTACGTATATAAATATTTGATCTTGCTAATTCTGTGATCCATGACTATCTTATCCCTTCCTCTTCTTTCGATTATGTATAATGTATTTTCGCTCCTATAACGCCCTCCAAAATTTTTCATACGTTCAAATTTCAGAGCCTCCTTATGATCATTTAATCCTTTGTTTCAAGCCATTAAGGTCATGCTCAGTAATGTTATTAAATTCTTCCTTCAAGAACTCTAAGTGTCGAAGTGACCTTATTTTACATGCTTATCTTGTGATGTCTGCATAAAAAAATTCTTCTGAGCAAGCCTAGGAGTCACCATGTATCCTTGCAATTCATGAATCGTGCAATCCTTGATGTCATTTATTACACAATACCTAGAGACAAAGACTACACAATCCTTATAGATAGTGACAATGTGAGGGTATCCTTTGCAGATAGTGATTGCACACTTTTTGTCGACAGTAAGAGTGTACTTATTCAAGCGAGTCAATCCACTCTCATCTCCTAGTTCCCTGACATGCACCAAGTACACTCACCAATATCAATCCTAATTGCATGTTTTATCTCCCTGTATAAAGAGCCTAGTATAGAGATCATATTTATATTCATCTTTTGCTTTTGAGCTCTGTGCATTGTTGGAATATAAGGAACATTCTCTTACTCGTGGTAGCAAATGACCGATCTTCTCAGTAAGTTTCTCAACTGTCATTTTTCTTTCAAAAGTGTCTATTTTGATTTCTTTTGCTCTTACATGAGTCGTTTTTGCTTGCTCTATCTTTTGCAACTGTTTCTTTTTCCTGCTTCTATTATTACAAGTGTCTCTTGCATTTTCTTTGCGCTTGCATGCATCACTTTCACTCTTGCATGTGTCACTTTCACTTTTGTTTTCACACATCTTAAGAGCACTATAACACACCTTCTAGAGGCAGCTCCAATGCACTCTCTTACAATAGTTGATGGTATTTATCTTTAGAATATGTGCTCGACACTTTCCCATGGAAAAACACACTTTTTATTGCAATAGACACTTGTGTTGCTAGTTGTACTGTAAGTTTCAAAATATTACGTTTTAATTGTTGCACTTAGAAACAAGTGTCACCTTGTTGTCGTTTCAAGGTGTGCACATTGATTTTGAGTACTATGCATCTGTTTACATGTGTCTGATCCATTTTTAGGACTTTTTTTGATGTCTTTCTCACTCTTGTTCCATTGGTACCACACTTAGCCATTTTGGTGTTATGATTTGTACTCCCACCTTGCACAGGTTGTAAACACACTTAGCTCCCACTAGGTGATAAGCACTATGCATTCAAAAGCCTTAGTGATGAAAATTATTACCTCCTAGACCTACACACTAAGCCTTTATTGAGGACAACTCCCATTGTTGTGCATTGAGCTCTTTCAGAGCATAGCCACTAAACCCTTACTGCTTGTACTGCCTTATTGAACAAATCCTTGATAAGTCCCGCCCTCTACTACACATTGAGTACTTCTAGTTGAAAATAAGGAATTCTTTAGTTCCTTGCAATAACAAACTATGCGATTCCTTCCCTTCATTGCATAGTGAGAATTTCTGAGGTGTAATGACCTAACCTTCTGCTACTTACATCAATGCTCTATGTAATCCCTTCACCAAAATTTCCTCCTATTGTACATTATGCAATTCTAGCGAATAGTAGGTCCATCTCCAGGTCACTGCAGTGCTCAACTGCACAATCCCAAAGTCTTCTTCTCAATCATTGCGCACTGCACAGTTACAATGCCTAGTCTTGCCACTCTTGTTGCTTGAACCTACCTACTGCACAATGCCTTGTCTCGATTATGCATTGTGTAGTTATAGTGGATAATAGAGTAATCCCTTAGTCCTTGTAGAGATCAACTTCACAATCCCTATTCCCTCTTCCTTGAGCACTATGCATTGCACATCCTTGGTGAGAAAGCCTATCACCCTTGTCTCGTGGAATTTCCCACTGCACAAAACCTTGATGAGCCTTCCCTTATTGCGCATTGCATAGTTCTAGTGGACAAAATGGTCATCCCTTGGCCCTTGCAGTGCTTAAATTCTCAATTCCTAGACCCTTTCTCTCAAAACCTTGCCCAATTTCCCATCACATTCAACATGTTAGATGATCAAACACATATAGAGTAGGTGATCATGGGACTGATATTGTCTTGTCATGAATGAAATTCATTTACAGGTGATGTCATCCTATCATGGAAAGATGATGACCAAGGAGGTTAGCAAGAAGAGGTAATAAGATGATACTTGTGGAGACAAGACACAAATATTCTATCACGCAAGAGTTTTTGCCAAATTATGTTGAAATTTGCAATAAGAAATATTGAAAATGGCACCCAAGGGGCTTCTAATTTAATTTTACATTAATTAAATTAGAAGGAAATTGTAATTCCACATCACATGACAACTTGTATGAGTTAAATGAGTTGGGAAGACTTAGTTAGCTCCATCAATTAGATTTGGGGGTCAAACTAGAGGCATGTAAAGTTATCCCTAAGTTTTAGGGGGTATAGCTGTAGTTTATTTTGAGTTGCAATTAGTTATCTCAATTATTTGAGTTAAAATCATTTTAACTAGTTCTAGATGAGAGATGAGCTAGTGATAGGTCTAGTGAATTAAATATGATTTAATTCACATGCATAGATAAATCAGATAAATGATAATTCACTATATTAGCTGTCACATGTTAGTTCTAAGGAAGGCCCAATTGAGATTGTATTTAAAGGGAAGAAGACTATCAATTGTACTATTAGAAAATTGTACATGTCATGCATGAGGTAATCATGACGCCTTGGATGTATTGTGCATTAAATTAGTGGGAATTTCATATTTAATAGGGGATAATTTCCCAGAATGCGTAAGCTAGTCTGGTTAATCAGGATCAATTTTTTGGTTAAGTATTGGACCAAACTGGCCAAGATTAGGGTGAGACAGTCAGAGATCGTGCATAGGTTTCTTAGGAAGGGAAATAACATTTTATTGTTTCATATTCTTGATTTAATGCAATATACATATAGCGGGGGTTTTAGCTGAGGCTTTCCCCAAATACATATTTGTGTTGTGCGATTGAAATTCTTTATCTTTCTTGTCAATGTGTTTGTGCAATCGTAATTGGTTTCCACAATTTATAGAATTTATTCAGTATTTTTTTTAGTACATTACAAGATCACTTGAATATACTTAGATATTTCTACATGGTATCAGAGAAGGAATTTTTTGGGCGGCGAGTTTGTAGATAAGATATGAAATTTTTAATGCAAAAATTTCAAAAAAAAATAATAGAAGATATGGATTCCTTGCGAAAAAATACCCAAATTCAAAAAAAAAAAAACGGCCGAATTGAATTTCGGATGAGGGAGATATTGCCAATTTAAAATCATCTCTTTAAAAAACAAATTGTGACAATGGGACAATTACAACATGGGTCTGAGTTTCCAGAGTTCTATAATGTGATATTTAGCAATTGAAAGGTTTTCCTTAGACACATTGCCACATGAAAGATGAAATAGATCGGTGTGCCAATCAGGAACCTATATGCACTTGAGGTTCCACATGCATGCAAAGCTTTGAGGAGCAAAGAAAAGGTTAGAGACTTGCTGGTTGAGAGCGAGCATGAATTACCTCTCAATATGCACCCTCAGAATAAGCCTTAGAAAGTTTTGGAGTGGCCAAAATTGGAGAAGTAGAGAGGAGGGCAAGTGGAGACATCCACTCAAGAAGAAACCTCCAGTAGGGGGGAATTTCGAGCCAAGTGGGAAAAGGGAGCATATGCAATCATACCTTCAGGTGAGAGGTGGGGCGATGTGAAGAAATAGTCCCAATAGTGCAGAAATTTGGGCAGGGTCCATTGAGATGTCTTGTCTCATGGATTTGGTTATAGGGGCCCACAACACATAGTAGCAGGATGGATTAGTGGTGGTTGATGCAGTCATATGTTAGAGTGACAAATGTAGAGATTAGCAGCAATTAGATACTGGAGTGCAGAGCATAGTTAGTAGCAGTGTAGATGCATAGATGCAGGGTCAACAATAGTGTAGAGTGTTAGCCTCACTCTCATATGTTAAACAATTATAAGTCCAAACAATTAAATTAATTAAAATCATGAAAGTTTGGATTTAATCCTGCCTTTATAGATTGAGTTTGTTCCTCATAGTTAGGAGTCAATTTAGGCCTAGTTGGTTGAGAGATTTTCTCCAACTAGTTAGGCTCCTAGATTAGTGTGTTGTTGAGATCTTTGCTCAACCAAAGAGTCCAAGATAGACACACTATCTTGAGACTAACTTACTAATGTATTTATATGTACCATAAACATTATTTTAATAATGAAACCATGAGGAATGCAGTAAGGCTGTGGCCTTTTCTGCCATGTGTGGTTTAATGTCTCTGATATTTTTTAATGTGTGTTTATTATAGATCTCCTTCATGTGGTATCAAAGCTCAGGGCTAGTACTAGGATTGTGTGATTGAGTGTTATTTTAAACTTGTGTGTCTTATCTATGCTATGATGGCATTGAGATGTACTTTGTATTGCTTGCAAGGAGAGGTTGATTGTTTGCTAAGTATGGATCATTGAATTAACTAGATCAAGGTTAGATCTAGGAGGCTGATGGGCACATTTTTAAGCATGAAGGGTAAGATAAGTTGTAGAATAAATTTTCAGAATTGAGGTTTTGAGCATGGGAAGGGCTGTGTTCAACATCACTAAATAGGAGTGCAAGAAGAGATCCCACCTGGAGATTGGCTCCACTTGGACTCAATTTGAACTTTGCATGTGATTTATGGCATAAGGATAACATCGACAAAACTACCTATCTAATTTGGGTACACAACATCCAAGTAGATATTCAAATCCCTCATGGAAGTAGTGTAGTTGCTAGCATGCTCATGGTGGATTGAGATCCCATTTAAAAACAAAGTCGAAGAAATTTGTTGTTTCTTGAGTTATTAAGACTACATGTCGAATAATTGATGATTTATGGCTGATATTACTCCCGAAGGACTCTGTGTGGTGGCATCTCTAAATACTTTTAGGAACTGAAGGGGAATCCTACATCTCCCTTGGCTACCTTACTTTTAAGATCTGGACATTTCTGGGCTTCTCTATTGTGGGCATCTCTGCCCTTTATCCTGTGTTGTGGGTGCCTCAACTATTGCTCCTATTCCATCGTTAAAATTTTGAATCACAGTTGATTCTTGTAGTTGTAACCTCCCCACACCTTTGACCTCCTGTTAATTCAATCAATGTTTTAAATTTTATCTCACATTATGGAATGGGTACTCGTGCATGAAGATAACCATTAATTGTAGCAAGTGAAGGTTTACATCCATATTTGTTGATGGACATCATCACGCAGTGAAATCATGATTCAGATTCTACAAAGTTTGATAAAGTAAAGTCTGACACCTTCATGGTTGGTGCTAGTGGCAAGGTAGTGGTTCGAACCCTAGCCTTATTCTATTCTGTATAAGGCCTTTGGTCCTTATTCTTCACGCACTATCATCAAGTTGGTTGTGTAAATTTCATTGAGCCTTCTCGTCCGAAAATAAAATTTCCATGCCCTCGAATATCTCGCTGTTTTTTTGGTTTTGCTTGAAATACAATAGGCATAGTCAAATGTTTTGATTCCACCATTATATAGTTTCACCTAATGTAGATCTGAAACCCTCTGTGTACTGCCCATATAAAATACTACAACAGGGATTCTATGTGGAATCTTTTAGCCAAAACCCATTTCCTTAATGGGTTGTAAGGTCAATCGAATCCTCTATTATTGAAGTTTGCAACAAGAAACAGTGAAATTGGCATCGAGAAACAACATGATGACACACACACTAGTGTGGGGTCACAGGTCCAAGTGATAGTCACACAGTGATGGGTCCAAGCGATAGTCACACAGTGATGGGTCCTAGCGATACATTAGTGTGTCTAATTTAATTTTCCCTTAATTAAATTGGACAATAAATTGTAATCTTATCTCATAATCACATGTAATAGTTAACTGAGTGTGATAGACTCGGTTAGATCATGAATTTTGAGTTGAGCGTGGTTGGTGAGGCATGCAGAGTGATTCTATTTGTTTTAGATCCAAGTTGAAGTTAGTGTATTAGTTTAATGCATGAGAAATTGGTTAACTCAATCTAGGTGAGTTAAAGTCAGTCTAACTAGTTGTAATTGATTGTAGCACTAGTGAGAGATCAAGTGAATCAAATCAGTTTTGATTCACATGCAGTGATCTATCAAGTGACTGATGATTTACTATTAACAGCTGCATGCATGTCAGTTTCGATGAAGACCCAGTTGAGACAAAGGTTAAAGGGATGTTAACTATCAGTTGTATTTTTAGAAAACTGCCTAGATGTAGTTAAAACACCATAGGATTCCCATGATACCCAACATAGTCAAGGAAGGATGAAATTCATAAAGAACAAGGATTTCATTCCATAGGGATTACGCGAGAAAGGCACGCTGAAGACAAGCTGAGAATTGTCTAAGTGTTAGTCCAATTTTTCCCGGATCAGTGCGAGACGATTGGCAGAGTGCAGGAGACTCTTGTGAGAAGAGTGCATTGTATTATTTCATGATTCCTTCATGAATATACAATATAAGATAGAGGGTTTTTAAGCAGCAAGCTTTCCCCAGGAAAATTATCTGTGTTGTGTATTGATTTGCTTATTTCTTTTACTTGGCGCAATTGTGCGATCGTGTTTAATTTCCGCAAATGAATTGTTAGAAGGATTCAGTATCTTGCCTTAGAACATTGAAAGATTGGATTGAATCCATTGATATACATATTGTTTGTATAGTTTCTACATCTATTTATATCAATAATGGGTCAATTAGATCTGTGAAGGTTTTCAAGCCCATTTGAGAAGTCATATCGCTTTACAACAATTTACAACAATTTCACCGTGCACTAATCTTGTCGACAGAAATCTCACAAATTGCAAGTATTGTATTTGTATTAGAGAGCAGTGCCTCCAACAGATACCACCAATTGCAGTGGCTCCAACAACGTTCTATAGCGGTCAACAAAAGGTAGAGATCCGATCCGATCTACCTACGCCAATCAAGACTCATAACATTACATGTTTATGTTGCTATGTTGGAGAAGGTAGTTGATTCCCTGCGTACAAGAAAGAAATCACTATTATGCTTGAAAATGGCAGAAGGCGCCATTGTTTGAACAATTCCATGATGGAGAGAAGAAAAACAACATGGAATTCATACGCTTTAACCTACGTAGAAGACCTCCGGCCTTTAGAATATCAAAATGATATGTGCGTTAGCATCACTAGTATTCTAGCTGCAACAAACTAAGCTTGCATTATCGATGAACATGAAAATAAATCTCCCTTTCCAGTTGCAGCTGAGATGTCGGGGCACATCTAGCACAATCTGGGTGACACCAATTTATTTTGAAGCACCTCCAACCTCAATAATGTTATTCACATTATCTTCTTATCTCTCAACCCAATCTATGGTGAATGCATTATATTTTTACATGGATATGTAAAATCATTTTTTCTAAAGCCACTTCATAAAATTCATCAAATTGATAAGTGCTTACATGTTACTTTTGAGGTATAAGGATTATATATCATATTTTTTTTTTAAGGGGAGTTATAAGGGTGAAGATAGGGATTAAGATTAAATTGTTTCATATGAAGTATGTAAAGTCCCGTGGAGAGATAAATGACTCTTTTGTAATATTTTAAGTAAATAGTTTATTTAGGTTACTTTTTGGAGAGATAAGGTGTATTAAATGTTTTTAATGGAGAAATAAGGTGTGCTATTTTTGTAATAAATTGATTTTTAAGGAGTGATAAGGTGTATAATTTTCATTTGGAGTAATAAGTGATTTTGGAGTGATAAGGATTGCCTTTTGTTGTAAATTTGGAGTGATAAGTAGAAGTTGATTGTTGAAGTAAATTTTTTACCTCTAGGTGGTTTAGTCAGTTTTGAAGACAAATTTCCTCTAAGGAGTTCTCAAACTCTGTGCTTGAGAAGTTTCAACGAAGATGTTGTAAAGATGAAAGGTTGATGTCCTCAATACTTAAAAAAGACATATTTTTTGTGGTGTTGAAGTGTCCTAGATCCGCCCAAAATTGAATAAGGGGATCGTATGAGTACGTTTGTGATGGCGCATGATTTTATGGATTCTTGATTGTGCATTTTTTGTGTCTATCCTTGACAATATCTTTTTAAAATGTTACACATGGAGTACACAAAAAATTAAATGAATGCATGCACATAATAAAGCATACAAACAATCAAGAAGCTGCAAACTCAAGATGCACCCACATAATCAAAGAAATCAAATTTACAACATCAACATTCTATAAATGATTCCACATCATTCAACCAAAGCAATCAAGTTAATGAAGCTACAAACTCAATCATTCCAAGACAAGTCTACATTGACATCAAACACAATTTTTGTGTAACTTGCAAATAAATTTATTTTTTGTAAGTCAGCTTGTAATCAAAATTGAGTTGAATTGTAAGGGTGCATTCTTGGTTGAAACCAACACCCAAGTTTTGAATTGATAAGATGACAGGTGAGTCAATTCTCTTCAACAGAGTCATCAAGATTATTTGAACTTTCCACTGTAAGCATTTTCTCTTGGGTGAATTTTCGATAGTGTTCGACACCCTTATTTTACAAATAAGCACAATCAAGTGAGTAAATTCAAGGAAGCACAAAGTGCTAGTGAACAAATTCAAAGCTTCAAGCGAGCGAGTTTCAACTCTAAAGAAAAAAAAACAATAAATTCAAATCTACTGCGAGCGAGTGTGAGTATTCAATTATTCAAATGAGCGTGAAGAAATCAAGCAAGTTAAGAAAGTGATCATAATCAAGAGAGCATGAGTTCAAGTGTTGATAGAAAACCCAATAAGAAAGCGAGCCAATATAAGCGAGCGTTCCATTCAAGAAAAAAATCAAGCGAGCGTGTCATTCAAGCAACAAAGCAAGCGAGAAATTCAATCAAACAAGTTCAAATCAAGTGGTCAAGTTCAAAGCAAGACATTCAAATCTACGACAAGCGAGTGAGTTCACATGGAGAAACACATTTAGTTGTTCCAAGTTCTTAACAATATGATTCTATCATCAGCTGATGACATGGTGAAAATCAGTAAAACAACTCTTGCTGAAATTAAAGTACACCTTCAACAGGCACATGAAACAATTGAGTTTCTTCAACTGGAGTCACACCTATAATGAGATAAGTTGCAACAGAAGAGTGGTGCTTCCAAGTCATTCACCCATACAGATGAAGATAAAAATGTTGATTCCAAGCCTCTCATCCAAACAATTTCAAGTGTAGAAGTTGTCCATGATCAAGTTCAACTTTCTTCTTCCAAGCCAATCATCAAACCATGAGAAGAAATCTAAAGCAACAAAAATCGACGAGGAATAAGATATGCTAAAGAAGACAACAACTTTCATATCCCAGATTATTCAAAGTCAATCAAGTTCATTAGTGCATGATTTCTTGATCAAATAACATCAACTAGCCATGAGAAAGTTGAAAACAAACCGAAATGCACACATTTTCAAAGAATAGGTCATATGGAAGATCATTGTTATGATCTCCATCCTTGTCTCCATTGCGGTGAGAAGAATCATTCATCAGAGAAATGCTGCAACCAAAATCAACCAGCAAAATTGAAGATCAATTATGCATGGATTGATCATTGGGAATGGTCATCAGTAGTCAAAATATTGTATAATTTTTACAACCAAATTCAATCACACCTATTGCAACCAACATTCAAATGAAGATGGTACTCTTGTGCAATTGAATGGGGGAGTACACTAGTGAAACACTCCTACACCTGAAGGGGGAAGTTCAAAAATCATTTGCAGATGATTGTTTCTCCTTTCAACTGACAAAGGGGGGAACATGATATTGAAATTTAAGGTGGTTGTCAGACTGAAAGTTTCGACAACATCAACAAAAGAAGCCAATGGGCATCTTCATCAGCCTGTGGGCATCATCAAATTTTCCAGTGGGAGGTCAACAAAAAAAGCAACAGTGTGCAGTTTTCGACACCAACAATGAGAAATTTTGATAGCATTATCAAAAGCAACAGTGAGTTGTTTTTGACATCATCAACATCATCAGCCTGTGGGCGGTCATCATCAACAAATTCGCCAATGGGTGTCTTCAACATTTTTTCAGTGGACAAGCAAATTCGCCAGTGGGCGTCATCAACATTTTGTTAGTGGACAAAGGATGCTGATTGCAAGCAAAGGACAGATGGATGCTTTTGTCACTTGGCATATGATGGAGATGTCAAGAAAAATTTAGAGATGAATCAGACTTGCAGCTGACTCGTGTTCTCTTTAAATTGGAGTTTTTTCAACATCCAACTTTGGTGGTTTTTTAGGCAGTGTTTTTGAGGATCAACAGTTTCAGCATGAGAAATTGGAAGATGGTTCCTGGTTCTTATTTGGATATATCATCGAGGGGGGGAATGTTAGCCTCACTCTCATATGTTAAAATTTTTTTAAGTCCAAATAATTAAATTAATTAAAATAATGAAAGGTAGGATTTAATCCTACATTTCTATATTGAGTTTGTTCCTCATAGTTAGGAGTCAGTTTAGGCCTAGTTGGTTGAAAGATTCTCTCCAACTATTTAGGCTCCTATATTAGTGTGTTGTTTAGAACTTTTCTCAACCAAAGAGTCCAAGATAGATGCACTATCTTGAGACTAACTTCCTAATGTATTTATATGTACCATAAACAATATTTTAATAATAAGAATGTGAGAGTACAGAGAGGTTCTCATGCCTTTTCCTCCATGTCTGGTGATTCATGTGTATGGTATGTTTTTATTTGTTTTATTTAATATCCTTCACAAATTTTTTCAGTTGAAAGTGCAGTAGCTAGTAGCAGCCAGAGACTCTGGTGACAGATTCATCATACTTATTCAAGTTGGATGCTTTTCAGTTTTAGAAGTTGTAGTAACAACGATACTAGAGAGAAGTGTTGCATGAAGAACATTCGAAAGGTACCATATCGGGATAGAGTTGAATTCCTTATTTTTGAGAGGGAGTTTTGATATTTGCAACAAGAAATATTGAAAATGGCAACCATGAGGCTTCTAGTTTAATTTTCCCTTAATTAAATTAGAAGGAAATTGTATTTCCACATCACATGAAAACTTGTACGAGTTAAATGAGTTGGGAAGACTTAGTTAGCTCAGTCAATTCAAGTTGGGGGTCAAAATGGAGGCATGTGGATTCCTCCCTAACTTTTAGGGGGTCTAGTTGCAGTTTATTTTGAGTTGCAATTAGTTAACTCAATTATTTGAGTTAACATCAATTTAACTAGTTCTAACTGAGAGATGAGCTAGTGATAGGTCTAGTCAATTAAATCTGTTTTAATTGACATGCAATGATCAATCATATAACTGATAATTCACTATAAATTGCTACCGCATGTCAATTATAAGGAATTCCTAGTTGATATTGGAGTTAAAGGGAAGAATATTATCAATTATAGTATTAGAAACTTGTACAGGTCATGCATGAGGCCATAATGACGCCTTGGATGTATTACGCAATCAATTAGTGGAAATTTCTTATTTAATAGGGGATCAATTCCCTCAGGAATGCATAAGCTAGGCTGGTTAGTTAGGAGAAATTTTTTGGTTAAGTATTGGACCAAAATTTCCAGGATCAGGATGAGACAGTCAGAGATAGTGCAAAGGTTTCTCAGGAAGGGAAATAACATTGTATTGTTTCATATTCTTGACTTAATGCAATATATAAATGATGCAGGGAAAACCCCTGCAATACCCATAATATTTCCATCTCATGCATATAAGAATGCATCTCATCAACTGCCCAAATAAAACTCGATGTCTGACAATCTCAAAATTTAATTAAGTGGAAGCTTCTATCTAATAAAGGTTATGAAACCCACAAATCAACAAATCAGAATTACAACTTGATTAAAAATCAAAGTACCGATACCAATCGGTTTCTCCTTCCACTATCCCCAATCTGTATGTAATTTAATTCCCTGAATATATATGTGCGCCCTTTAAAACTTCTAAGGTTGGTATTGGCTAGCAAACCAACGCACTCACACCTTCATTTTCAGCGATGCAATTTTCAATAACACAGGCTTTGATCAATATTAACAACAATTGACCACGCATTAACTTACCTCTTTGACAACTTCATTGGACGCTTTCTGGTTCTGTGTCTAACACTAACCATCGCTTGTCAACGCTTCCAATGTCTTATTCACTGGTTTCAATCCATTTGTTTTATTCATAATTCACACTTTGCAAATAACCCAAATACCAAATATTTACAAATGAACTTTGATACCTTTATCTTCGCGTTCCAATATGACCTTTCCCTTTTAAAACAACGTTTGAACGCCTTTTCCAACAAAGTTTATATATATTTCCGCAAACCCAAATCGGCTGATCCAACAATTTAGATCAATTTCGCTAATCAGAAATTGCAAGGTCCTCTTAACTTTCGACATTCACCACAGTGCCGATGTGATGATCAATTTCAAATCGGAAATTGCTAAAGGCTCCGATGCGATACCAATATAATATACACAATTGCGATGCGATAACAATCGGTAATCACAAATCGCTATTTTTCAATGTCGCCTCCCCGTCAGTAATGCGATATTAACCCGGACCCAATCTCAATTAAACGACTTTTTAACTTTTCGCATCCGTTTCTATTATTATATGCAGCGACGTGTGAACTCCTCTCCCCACTCCGTTACAATAAGAGACACGGACCCGAAATTTTTCAAAACCAATATATATATTAGTTCAAGTCTGCTCAAAGGTTCTGCGAAGTCAATTTATACAAATTTTCTGTGTTAAAGGCTTTTCCAACTTGTAATCTCAGTCTACTACCCGATTTACATTAACACCAAATTTCTTTCAATTGAAATTAAAAAACACACGCCCGCACACCATTTCTATCAATTACTTAGACAAACAATACTCAAGACTCCAATTAGTCATTCGATTATGCATAAAACATAATTTTATCCATAATCTTCAGGAAAACAAAACAACAGAGTCTCGTCTTGGCCAGATTACCCAATAAAATGAATATTATTACATATTGTTACAAAAATATGCACACTCTGAGCTCTCGCTCCACACAAAACCTATTCTAATCTCTCACTCATTAACATTTTCCTCCTTTTATTATTAACTAGCTCCTAAAACAATGCTAACACAATCTCCTATTTTTAAAGAATAACATAAATCTTCTATTTCGTTGCTTTTCAAGCACACCTAGACTAACAACTCTTATCTCTACATTTAAAGAAGATAATCTCTTATTTATTACAATAACAAACTTTTTGAGAAGTCCAACCTTCTCAGTAAAACTGATTTTAACCAACAGTCACTGGATTTCACCTTGGTTTAGCCACAACATGTGAACAAGTCTTCACATTGCTGGCTAATCCTGATGCTCCTGCATCAATAAATAACAAGGTTTTTAGATGAGGCTTACCCTAGATATATCTTTGTGTTGTGTGATTGAAATTCTTTCCCTTTCTTGTTCATGTGATTTTGATATCTTAATTGGTTTATGCAATTTGTAGAATTGATTTAGTATTTTTTTTTAGTACATTAAAAGATCAATTGAATATATTTATATATTTATACAAATCATGGCTTCTCAAAGTATCACCATAAATTCATATGTTTTCCATGTATTTTTCCACAATTTATGGAATGTAACATTGTTTTTTCAAAAACTGAGGAAATGTAAAATGTGTGGAATCCCAAGGGTCACACATGGAATGTGAAAAGTCACTAGAAAGTACTAGAGTCATGCAGAAGCTCATAGGTCACATAGAAGTTAGGAAAGTCATATGGAAGCTCAAGAGTCATGAGGGAGGTGAAGAGCTACCTCATTTGTTATAAATAAACCCTCATGCCTCAACAACAATAATTTTTCACCTTGGCTTCTATAGCTTGGAATAGGAGAGAAGATCATTCTTTCAAGGAGCAAGTAGTGGCTTAATGTTCCACTATTGGAACTAGTGTTGCATCAGTGTAATTGTGTATCTTGGAACTTTCCACTTAATATTTGAAGCTCTCAGAACTGACACACTTTCATGCATGTATCATGGATGTTGTAATTCTATTCTTTTAATGTTTGCGGTATATGTTAGTGTTCATACATACTAGAGAAAATGAACTATTTCATTGGCTTTAGTATATATCTTGTTGAATATGCGTTGTTACTTGCTTTCATGATCATTGTTACTATGTCAAATATTTCACAGGTTAACTAATGATGCTTTCCATGCTCTTGTGTGTCTTTACTAGAATATTACTATTATTTTTCTCTTAAAGGCTCACTCTTTCTACTCTGTTCGTAGAAGAACCTTATATACATTGCAATTGTATGCTTCACATTGTCAACTTACTCTCTTGCTTCAAATATTGTTTGCATAATCTCTTATGATGATGATTGTAGCCAAGGAAAATCTCTAAGAATAATGGTGGCTAGGCCTATTATCCGAATGGGGCTCCTACTCCAAACAATGTGAAGTCTAGTTGGGACTTCATACTTGGGAGGCCCCAGGATTTCCAACACCATCAACACAATGTCAAGCTCAAATCGTTCTTGTGAATCTGAATTTGATGGAAGTGTGTAATCAACATGTATCAACACATCCATTTTTAATTGTGTTTGTTAGGATGGTCATATGACTAACCTTGTTCACTGCTATGGCCTCGGGGAAGCCACATACGCACACATTCGTTGTATGTATTCTTATCTTCAATATTCTACATGTAAAATGTATATTATATTTTTCTAAAAAAAAATTGCGACAAATGTTTTTGGTATTTGATGGATGTATCCACTTCATAGTTCTATCAATAAAATTGATATATCATAATTTATTCAGTAAGAATTTCACTAATTTCTTGGGGAAATTTTTATTAGTTGCCTTGGTACAATGAATATGTATGAGTATTATATCACACGCACTCACATCAACTCGTCACTTATTAAACCAAATAATTGTGGCTATTTCAACTTCTATCTACACGTGTAAAAAATCTATGCGGGACACACAATATCATCACTGTGAATGAACAGTTCCCGGGTCCAACACTGCATGTTAGAAACAAAGACAAAATTAAAGTCAATATGCACAACTAGACATAATATAACGATACAATTCACTAATATGTCTCTAATATGAGTAGATCATATTGATGTTAGTGCATTTTAATCTTGGTAAATACCATAGTAGCTTGTATATCTGGTTTTGCATGTTAAAATATATAAACTATTTATACTTGTATTTGCAGGCATTGGGTGTGACAAGTCTGCATAGAGTGGTTTGATGGACTTGAATTCATTACACAATACCCCATATGCCCAGGGCGAAGTTTCACATATAAATTCATCATCACTGGTCAAGAAGGGACTCTATGGTGGCATTTACACAGTTCATGGCTTTGACTCTACCGTATATGGTGCTTTGAATATAACCTAACTTGATTCCTACAATCAATGCACTAATTGCGGAAGAAGTGTTCAGAATTGCGGAAGTAAGCGAATAAACGTTCTCGGCACACTAAAAATCAAATTGTAAACTTTGAAATGTCTCTTACATATACATAACTATGTGGATAAATTGTTTCAAATAAAAATAAATTTTAATACGATTGCTAATTTTAGTTGTTTAAAACGATTATTGCAATATGAAGACGACGTGATGTGTTTCCATGCATATGTTGATATAGTGGATTAAAGCACCCATAAAAATAATAATAATAATTTTTAGAACAATTCGATGTTGACATTGGTCCCTTTTTTCGAATCGACTATTTTGAATTGTGAAGGAAGAATGCTAGAGCTCTCTCGGACATAAATGGATAGATATGCATTAGAGTTTCACTTGAAAATACAATGCAACCTAGAACCTTCGATGATCCATTAAGGAATTGAATTAAAAATCTCGTATTGCAGGAGATGTTTTTGGTATTTGATTCCTCTATCCACTTCATAGTTTTGTCACTAACATTGATAAATCATGAATCCTTGAGTAAGAATTACACTAATTTCTCTCGAAAATTTTTATTAGTTGCCTTGATACATTGAATATGTATGATTAGTATATCACATGCACTCACGTTAACTTGTCACTTATTAAATCGATGATTTGTGGCTAGTTAATCACAAAATTCAACTTCGATCTACAAATATGAAAAAGTTATGTGGTACACATAATATCATCACTGTAAACATATAGTTTTTGGGTCCAACGCTACATGTTAGATACATAGGAAAACTCAAAGTCAAAGTGCACAAATAGGCATATACAACACAACAATTCACTAGTACGTCTCTAATATGAATATATCATATTGATGTTAGTGCATTTTAATCTTGGTAAATATTAGAGAAGCTTGTACTTCTGGTTTTGCATGTTAAAATATATAAATTGTTTATATTTGTATTTTTTCTGACACAAATAAGAAGGATTTTTGATTAAGTTTGTGCTCAGTCACAATAATATACTCGAGGAATTTACATATTGTTTAAGGATACAAAATCTTCCAGGAGGATGGGAAGAATTATCTCAATTTTTTCTAGCAGACTTTTATTACAATTCTTCCTAAAACGAGAATTTAGGCATCTGCTACTATAGACTTGAAAATATTGTCCATTTAACAAAATTCATTTACAAGGAGCTATCATATCTTACCGAGGAGGGTCTATAGACATTTTGTTTGTGGGATTGTTAGGGGAACTACTAGCCATACTTCTGGTATCCTCATTGTTTCTCTGAGTTTGAAGGTAAGCGAAATGGTGGTGTACCCAGTCCATCTCATCCTCCAGTTTTCGAATTCTCGCCTGCTAGCTCTGAACTTTCTCTGTTAAGGAAATAATTTACTAATGTATATCATTGACTTCTATGAAATAGACTAATAGAGGGTACAAGCAAGGGTGAAATTAGCGAGCCATTGGAGAATTGCAACCATGGTGACTACTATAGTCTAGAGTGTTCAAAGGTAGTAATAAGAGGAAGCTTGCTGAAACTATCAGAGCACCTAGATTTGAAGTGCCATTGGTCTTTGTAAAGAAGATAGAGAGATGTGTTATCACTCTATAATTTAGAAGATTGGCAAGACTAAACTATAAAGCACAACATCAGAACTGCTTGAAGCCTAGGATCTAGCCCTCCTAGACTCAGAGAGGGATCTCTCTATAAGATTTGGATTTGTTTGAATAGACTAATATTAGGCTAGTTAAATTGAGTGGGGGAGTTGTTTTGTTTGATTGTTCGTGGTTGGATTTAAGGGGTTTCCTCTAAACAGTTTCCATTAGGCTATGGAGTCAAAATAGGCTGGAGTATGCATCAAATTTTAGAGCAAATGCAAGGCAATCTAGCTGCGAATACTGGTGTTTATAGATGAGTGGAATTATGGGATGGAGAAAGGTGCTTTCAGTAATGACTTAAGAGCAACTGAGAATTCTTAAAACATACATCCGAAAAAAACATTGAAATTGTAAAGATAGTCAGAATTAAGGTACTCTGAAACAACAAATATTAATCTAACCTTCCCGCTTTACAAACAAAATTGTAAATGAAATACATGAAAATATTACAGTGGGCAAACATTAAACATGAATAAGGAAAAACATCACCAGGACAACACAACACATGAATCTTGCAGAATGGTCTCTTTATGATGCTCCAGCTTGAAAAGTACAAATACTTGCAATGAAAAGTGCTTACAAAACCAGGGTCCAACCCTTGTTACATAATGAAAAATTGTATTTAAACTATTTGCACCAGCTTGCCGTTATTGAAAGGGCAATCAATTCGTTTACTATAAGAGTAACTGGAAATGGATCTGCGCGTCTCATCCATATACGCGTTGCCATTGTTTTTAGACAGATGTACGAAATTACAGTGGAAGTGTCCCTTCATTGTAATGACCCTCTTGGAAAGTGCCCAACATTCTTGTGGAGTCGTTATCTAATCATTGTGGCGGTCTACTGTGCTGGCAGGTCTGATTCACTGAATGTCCTGACATTGAAAAATCACTGAGCTGCCAACTTTGTCACTGAACTGAGTTGTCATCCTTCCTAGAGCCTGCATAGATTTTCCCAACTCTCTGGAGTTAGGATCTTGGTCTTGTTCAACTTCCTGTAGACTTCATCAGTCTTGATGTACTTTACGAATGTTGGTTTCAGCTGAAAAATGTGCTTCACCTCATGCTGTATGAAGACATCATTGCTGACGACTTCATAGAATGCTTTCCCAGTCATGGTGTTATTTAGATTTGTGAGCTTGGATGTGTCATCGGAGATCTCTGTGAGCCTCTTTACATAATCAATCCTGGGCATCAGTTTATCGTTGATGACAAACAAGGAAGGTAAACCTCTTTTGTTCAGTGGCTCAATCCTATTGAAAAACATACTCACCCCAATCTCCAGTTGATGGCATCTTTCTTCTAGCTCTGAGACCAGAATCTTCTTATTCAACACCCTTTTAACTTCAAGAACAGAGGCTGTTCTGTCAACCACTTCCAGTTTCTCCAATTCATGGCTAATCCTGAAATTCAGGAATTTGATGATGTTGTTGGAAGTTTGGGGCTTATCTCCAAGTTCCTCCTTTGTTTTCTCAATGGCAACCTTCACTACCTCAATTAGATCCCTTTGTTCAAAAATTATCTGAATTGAGGGCCATATATCATTTACAGACTCAATTATATCCAACCATATGATTTTCTTGACTCTTCCCACCATGTTGCCAATTGAGGACTCCTGAAGGGATTTCTACAAACTTTCATTTAGCTTTTTGCTAACCTGCACCTCTATGGCATGTGCAGATTCTTTCCATTTGAGTTGCTCCAGCAGGTCATTGAGTTGATTCTGTAGCCTTTTGATCTCCGCTGATTGTAAATACATGTTATCCATCACCTTGGCTAGCTACTCAGTACTTTCCTCCGATGCTCCTGTGGATGTTGTGGCTACTCGGATCACTATGAGAGGAACCCCTTGTAGGGGGATCATGGCCTTATCTACTTCTTTTGCTTCTCCCTTCACTACATCCCTTATTGATTTCTATCTTTCTTTGATCATTTTACCCATCTCATCCTCCATTTTCTTGATCTGCTTTGTTTGTTCAACAATTAATTACAACATTTATGCCTTATGTGTTTCAATTGCTTCTATATCCTTGACCATAGGGTCTTTTGTTACTAGCATCTTAAGCTGCCTCCTAAAAGTAGCTATGTATGAATTCTTCTTAATCACAAGGGTTTCTAACACTGCTATGTTTGATGGATTGTATCTGAGTTGTATCACTAATTCCTCTAGAGATTTTATCCTTGAATCTTTGGCCCTGGTGGAGACCTTTTCCAACTTTAATTGTGACTGTGCATTGGAAAAAGTCACATGTAGTTTTGAGAGGCTCATGGCTGTGCTAGTTAGGGTGGAGGAGATCATTTCCCTAGTCTACTTGCGCATCTCCATCTAGTCTATTGGGTGGATTTTCTTTGCATCAAACTCAAAATATGTCTTCTTATAGTCTGTTGCACCTTTGGGCTGAGGAATTTGTGCCTCCAAGAATGCCATCCTCATTCTTCCCTTCTTAGAGTCAAAGGCTGATAGGAGTCTACTATGGGAGCTACCCTTTTGTTGCCAAAACTGATTGTAGGTGTTGGTCTTGAGAACCTCATTAATTCTCTTGATTTCCCTAAATGTGTCATAGATGTCTTCCTCCTTTTGTTCTACAGTGGAAGTAGATGTGGGGGTTTGCACATTCTGCTGTTGAAATGGCATGGTGGCAGAGGATGTGGAGAAGATTGGGTGGCCACTTGCTGTAGATGAACTTGGTGAATCCCTAATTATGATGACAATTTGCTGATTTTTCTCATTTCCTTGGTCAAGGCCCATGCTGATTCTGGCTCTCTTAATATATTTCATTTTGAACTCCTTCGTGGAGGAATCGATTTCCATGTTTATTTGATCCTCCCTGGTCCTCTTACTTCCTATTTATTTTTCAAGCTCTTTTCCTTGTCATCTTGAACTCCTGCTGCCTTCCTCTCTTGTGGAGTTGGTGTTTGGATTCCTGAAGTAGAGATGACATGCTCTTCAACCTCCTAGAGTGTGTTTGCCACCCATTCTTCTTGGTTCATGTACTTCTCTATCTCCAGTATGTGGGTATGGATGTAGGGTGTGGAATTGTTTTCCATCCTCTTCTTGGATATGATCCCCATTAGATCATAGGACCAGGTGAAATTGTGTGTGAATTTCATCTCTTTTAGTATTTTATCTGCCTCTCCCCCTGCTGCCATGCTGTTGCAGATGAATGGGCCGATTTGGGATTTGATCCTGAATTGTGACTTCTTCTTGGCCGAAACAAAATGCACCTCATCAAGATCTATCATTTGTCTGATATACTCAAGGGAAAAGATCCTCATGGAGAGGTATTTGGGTAGTTTATAGGGGGCCAATTTACTGCCATAAACCCTGATCTCCCTGTATTTTTGGTAGAGATACCAGTCTTCTGTCTTGATTTGCTCTATCAACTGCATCACTTTCTTGATTTCCTCTCTGACATTGGGCTTTGTGGTGCTGTTGAGTGCATTGATAACTGGATGAAAAAATAGGTCTACAAAGCTCTTGTATGAATAGTATTCTTGCTCCTTTCTCAATAGAGTTGTCCAAAAAATGACAGATTGGGATTGAGAGTCTTCACCTTGCTTTATCATGTCGAATTCGAACTTGTTGGAATAAAAACAGGTAAACATGTACACCAACACAGAGGTGTATTTGAATACCCCTTCTGTTTGAAATTTCAAGAACTGATAGTGGATTGCATCAGCAAGGAACTAAGCATAGTTAAAATAATAGTGGGCTTGGCATCTGTAGAGAGGATAAACAAGAAACCAATCTGGATTCATCTATCCACTGAGCATTATGATAACCTAAAAAATAAGATATGGCAGCGAAAATGTGCTGGGTCCTTTCTGGGAAGTTGGATGATGGATATGGGGGATTTGTTGTAGGAATTGGTGCATTAAGGGTCATGAAAAGCTCTAGGGTTTTAGCCTTGCTAGAAAAATCTAATCCTTGGTATAGTCCTATAAGGGCCTCATATGAAAAGGGGACAATTTTCTCAACAACGGGGGCCTGTAACATCTCTTGAATGGATGGGTCATTTACATAAAACAAAATATCTCTTGTAGAGTTCACTATGGCTCTTTGCTTAATGTCATAGAAAGACTGAAATTTCTTAACTAGCTCAGGGTAGCTATGGGTTCTATGGAATATGTAATGTGGAAGCTTGGTCTTCCACAGGCTGATACCATCTGCTTCGTCAAGGAGCTTATCCTCGAGCCAACAGTAGACATCGAACAGGTCGAGGTCTAACTTTGTCTCGTGGATCTTGTAATCACTGTCAGCCAGGGGTCTAAGTCTACCTGGGGGTAGACCATGGGATTGAAAGGCTGTTGATCTACCTTGGGAGGCATGATTTGATTTTTCACTCTTTGTTTCACTTTCAATGGAGAATGGGCTGCAAGATAAAGGGAGTAGAGAAGGGGGAAACAATATGAATTGAGACTGAGGAAGGGGTAAGACCGAAGGGGATTGTGATCGGAAATGAATTAGCTAAAACGAGAACTGTAACTAGGTTCATAGAGTGTTCATTGTTCCTTATTTAATGTGAAATTTACCCTTCGTCCTAGGTGGCTGGTCGTGATCTCCTTTGCAGTTGTCTGTAAATATCACAACCTGTAGCAATTCAATAGTAATCATTAATGCAAAATTTGGCACTGCGGTGAATTCAGGTTTTAACATGTGGCTGGAGGGTAACCGTTGAGTTGGCGCGGGTCCGTTGGATAACAACCTGACAATTCATGGCACAATGGTGCTTTTGGTGGGAGGGGATGTGACAGTGCGAAGGGGATAGGTGATGGAGGACGTGGCGCGAAGACATTGGCAACGGTCACAGGGTGGCAACGGTTTGGAGGATAGTGGAAACATATTTTCGGAGTGGGTCTCAGGTGGTAAGCGGTAATAGAGAGGGTGTGCGAAATTGCAGGAGTGCGACACATGGAGGAGGAGGTGGTAATGGATACCGCCCATTTCAGACCCCCCCCCCCCCCCCTTTGTTAATGTCTGACAACTAAAGGGGGGCATAAATGAATTGAGGGTCGTCGATGGCGAGGTGAGGGGAGGAGATGGAGGGTAAGGTGAGAGGTGTTTAGCACCAATGCGACGGGGTGACAGGACAATAGGCTCGGGTCTGGGGATGAGCTCTAGGGGGACTGTGTGATGTGGCAAGGAGGGACCCATGACTATTGCAAATCTCACATTAGAGAATTTAGTTATGAGCAGTAGGGGTAAACGTTTAAACTTGTGAAGTGCGAAGTGCAGAGAGATGGGGTGACGTGGCGAGGAGGTGGGACCCACTAGTTATTGCAAATCGCATGTCGGAGGATTTAGTTATGGGCAATAGAGGTAAACCTTAAATCTTGCGAAGTGCGAAGTGTGGGGAGAGGAGGTGACATGTCAAGGATGTGGGATCCGCCGGATATCGCAAATCGCATGTCGGAGGATTCAATTATGAGCAGTAGTGGTAAACTTTAAAAATTGCGAAGTGCGAAGTGCGGGGAGAGGGAGGTGACGTGGTAAGGAGGGGCCCATGGATATCGCAAATAAAAAAATGATGGATTTAGTCATAAGCAGTGGACGTAAACGTTTAAACTTGTGAAGTGCGAAGCGCAAGGAGGGGGAGGTGACGTGGCAGGGAAGGTGGGACCGCCCACAACCCACAGATTACAGACTTTACCATATTAATTAGCGCTATATTTTTACACTTTCGAAGTGTGAAGTGCGGGGAGGGGGAAGTGACATGGTAAGGAGGTGGGATCCATGGACATTGCAAATCACAAATCGGGTGATTTAGTGGTGATATAAAGATTTTGTGAAATGAAGGAATGACAAGGGATTTCTGAAATTTGGTCGATGTGAATTGCGATTTGGTGCTTGGCAGGACTTACACAGGGCTTAGGATGAAATATATTTCGCCTCAAAGAATTTTGAAGTCCCCATTTCATTTTTTCCTTTCTTTTATTCCTCCTTGCATATCTACCTACTCGAACTACTCATCTAACAATTTTTCTTACTTTGTAGGGTGCACTTAGACTTGCAGACCCTGAACATTTTATTTTAAAATTATAACCTAACCTCTATCCCTTATTTCTCCTATTGGTTCATATTAAGCTGTTGAACCAATCTCATTTTCTACCTATCTACTGATAAGCCAAGATTAAATAGTTTGGAAAATCTTTATTTTATAATCTATAAACAAAAATTGAAAACTGTCCAATCATGATTAAACTGTATTATTGGACAAACCTATCTAAAGAGTAGTGGCATTTGAACTAGCAACACTTTCAATTTATTTCTTCTTTTGGGGTTCTTCTTTCTTTTTTCCTTTTTTTTTCTTCTTCATTTTTTTCTCCTTTCTTTTTCTCCATTTTTTATACCCTCTTTTGTTTCTTTTTCATTTTTCCTTTTTATTTGAAATCATTTGAATTTTGAAAAGCCTTTCAATAATGAAAACCTTGCATGAAATATGAATTATCCAGTCACCTTGAGATCCTATAATTTATAGGGTACTAATAGTGGCTCCAGCTGGGGATGACACTTCTTGAAGAGAAGTGTCAAGAACTTGAGACCAGTAGCCTTGGATGCTCCTTTTTATGCAACATTTTTAACTACTTTCTTTTTTATTTTTATATATGCTCATCAAAATAGGCTTAGGGCCTTCACTTTGGGCTTCAACCTCATCCAATGAATTATTGAAAACTATGAGACTGTGGTATTTACAATGATGGAAATTTGACTTGAGTTTATAAGAAATAATGTTTTAGCATCCTGCCATTGACAGGACCCCCAGATACTTTTGTACCATCCAAATATTTGAGAAAATAAGAATTATTTCCCTTGAACGCATGGATGATGTATGACCCTTGCCACAGATTATCGAACTTTCCTTGATTGCCTTTATCCTCTCTTATGGAATCCCATTTCAGAATGTTGTCACCAAGATTGAAATCATTGGCCTTGGTTCTCTTGTCAAAGATCTTTTTAATATTCTATTGCATCACTTTGGTTCTATTGTAGACCTCTTCTCTAGACTGCTACAGCTGAATGGTGTCATTAATCCTCCTTTGAATGTCATTTGATTCAGCTTGGATCTCTTGGATTATCTTCATTACTGGAACTCCCAAGGAGAAAGGAAACACTGCATCCATTCCATAAACCAATTGGTATGGGGACATGCCAATTGATTTCATTGTGGTGAGCCTATCAACGCACATATCATTGATCATCTTATTGTGCCATGATTTCTTATTCTCCTCCAGAATATTTTTAATGATGTTCACCAAGCTTTTATTTGAAGACTCAGCCAACCCATTACCCTGAGGGTAGTAGGATATTGAATGCCCCAATGATATATGATATCTGTGATAGAAATCAACCATCCTTTTGGATATGAAGGCCGCAACATTGTCTGTGATGATTTTCCTAGGACAACCAAATCTAGAAAGGATGTTGGTTTCTAGGAATTTTATGATGATAGAGTGAGTGGCATTTCTAGAAGGGGTGGCCACTATCCATTTGGTGAAATAATCTATAGTAGTGAGGATCCATTTATGTTGAGCAGAGGATGGAGGGTGAATTCATCCTATGAAGTCCAATCCCCACTGCTGGAAAGGGCTTTCTATAGAAATAGGCTTCAGGGGTAAGGGAAATAAATTCTTCTTTCCTTCCAATATTTGACATTTATGACAAGAAATGACCATCTTATGGACATAAGGAAAAATGGTGTGCCAATAAAAACCAGCTCTCATGATTTTGTTAGCAGTGGTTTTCCAGTAGAGATGGCCACCACAATCACCCCCGTGGAATTCTTGCATTACTCTATCTGCATCATCCTTCAATAAACATTTAAGCAAAATGCCTCCAATATCTTTCCAATACAAAACATATTCCAAAATACAGAATTTAACAACTTTGAGTTTTAGAAATCTAGCCTTTGTTTTAGATAAACTAGAAGGAGCATTCAGATTAGACAGTACATAAAAAATATCAGCATACCATGGAGAATTCATGAATTCTTCACCAATCGGTGGAATCGCCAGTTCCTCTTGATCATCTAATGCGTGTACCATGTTGATGTCTAGTGCATGCAAATTAGATTCTGCCATCAATTTAGCTAGTCCTTCGCCTTTGATCAACTTAGTAGGCTTGATTTCCAAATCGTACTCTAGGATCACTGCAATCCATTTCCTTCTTTTGCCATTAGGACCATTTTGCGTTAGAATGTTTTTGACAACTGCATTTGGAACATAAGCAATGATATGTGAATGTAAAATATAGACTCTAAAATCTTTCAGTGCTTTAACCAATGAAAAATCCTGTTTTTCCATGATATTATATTTCATAGATGTATCTCTTAATGCCTTGCTGAAAAAGGGTATTGGCTGTTCTTGTCCTTCACTGTTTTTCTGTAACAAAATAACAATAATAGTATGCTCAGAGGGAAAAGAAAAAATCATGAAATCTTTAGTGAAATCCAGAATGATTAGTACTAGGACCTTTGTCAATGCTAGCTTGACCAAGTCAAAAGATTGTTTTGTGTCTATGGTCCACTTTATTTATGATCCCTTATTTAGCATGTTAGTGTTGTTCCTTAAAATTTCTGCCAAGTTAGGTTTAAATCTCCTTAGGACGTTGATTTTACCAATGAAGGATTGGAGTTCTTTCAAATTTCTGGAATGGCTGATTTTCAATATTCCTTCAGTTCTGCTAGGGTCAATTCTGATTCCATCCTTAGAGATAATATGGCCTAACATTTTTCCTTCTTATAATCCAAAAAATGTCTTCTTAGGATTAAGGGAGAGTCCAAATTTTCTACATTTCTCAAAAACTCGTCTCAAGTGTGTTAAATGTTCTTCATTGGTTTTAGAAAACACAGTGATGTCATCCAAATAAATCACAATAAAGTGGCCAATGTCATCAGCAAATGCAATTTCCATGGCCCTTTGAAAGGTAGCTCCAACGTTCATTAGTCCAAAGGGAATTTTTACATACTTGAAAGTCCCCCAAGGAGTTGTAAACGCTGTCTTATCCTCATCATTAGGGTGCACTAACACTTGATTGTAACCAGAGAAACCATCTAATAAAGATATCCTACTAGAACGCACTACCCTTTGTAACATATAATCCATCTTATGTAAAGGGTAGTTATCCTTAAGAGATACCTTATTAAGGTTTCTGAAGTCAACGCAGAGCTTAATATCGCTTGTTTTCTTCCTAGTTGGGACAATATTGGAAACCCATTGGGAGTACCTGAGTGGCACTATGATTTTTGCTTCATACATCTTCTTAATCTCTTTCTCAACTAAAGGCATTAAAACATGATTTATTCTTCACAATTTCTATCTGAATGGATTTTGATTTTCTTTAATTGGAATCTTGTGTTGAATGATGTTGGTATCATAAGATTTCAAATCCTCATAACTCCATGAAAACACATCAATAAATTCTTTGAATAAGGCTATATATTTTTTCTTTGTAATAGTAGGCAAAGATTTATATAGTTTGATGATTTTGGGGCTCTGTTCTGTGCCTATATTAAATTACTCAATGTATGTTTCAGTTGGCTCTAATTTGGGTTTTTTGGCCACATCATTAAAGTAAAATAATTCTTCTAAAAGGACCAGCCCTCTAGGAATATTATTGTCTTGAAGCTGGAGTATTTCAAATTCCTCTTTTTCCAGGTCTTTTTGTTTATCGATATTATATACAGTGTTGTGAGTTGGAATATTTACACTAGTCTTTACATCTAGAACAACTTTTTCCAGAACAATGGTTTGTGTTTCCTCAGTAGTTGGTTCCTTGATAAGATGGTCCTCCTCACAATCCATATCCACATTACTGTCTTCAAATTCTTTTCTAGATTGCATGAAGCTCTCAATTTGTTTATCACTGCCAAAAAATTGCCAGTACCTCATGTTGTCTGGCACTGAAGGACGATGTTTGACCTCAATTGTATGCTGTTTGTTTGGGTGAGGCCGTTTACAGGTGCTTGTTGAAACAACTAGGCCATTGGCTAGGAAATTTTGGTTTCTGGGAATGACTTCCAAATCGTATTCCTCAAAGGTCCTCAAAAAATCAAGGACAAAATTTCCATAAGCTCTCAGTCGAGGGTGTTTGGCTGCATTTAGCCCTTTAACTGTTTAATGACTAGCTCGGAATAACCATGTACATAGATCCTTTTTGCTCCTAGTTTTTTCAACATTTGTAATCCCAAAATCAAGGTTTCATACTTGGTAATGTTTTTTGTGCACTGGAAATTTAATTCGTATGAATGACCTTGTGCACTATTTTTTCCTATATTGTACACCTAGATTCCTGCCCCAGAGCCAGCTTGGCCACATGAGCCATCAAAACTCATGTTCCAGAGAGGTTCATGGGCATGGTATGGTTGTTCTATTTGGGTTTGACTGTCATTGTTTTCTGTGGGATCATTTTCTATTTGGGAAAGCTGTGAATTAGTGATTCCATCATTATAAAAAATGAAAAAATCCAGGTCAGTGTGAACCGAGTACAAAGGGTAATTGTGAGGCTTTTCTTGGCTACTTACCATGTACTTCATCAGTGTTTCTCTATAAAGTTTCCTCAATTGGACAAACAATGGAAGGGTAGCATAAGTCATGTATAGTTGCAGAGTCCCTTGTAATCCCCCCCCCATGAGCGAGATAAAAGCATTCCGTATTTTGGGGGAATGTCTGCCACAACAATATCCATCACTAAACTCTTTGTAGGTATTTGAGCTAGAGTGACACAGAGGTCCTTGATCAGGCCTAGGAACTTAAATTTTCTAGAATCAAAAGAGTATAAATCCCTGTAGGGTCTAATGATTTTGAGGCCGAGTTTATCCATGACAACTTGGCGCATAAGGTTGTGTGAGGCATTGGTATCCAACATGGTGTTATGAAGTATTTTATCATGAATATTTAAACTGACATAAAAAGGGGGAACCCTCCTTCTTGTGGTCTGCCATCAACCTTTGGCCCAAACACGAGTTGAGGCTGGTCATCACTCAAATTGACAGTGTCTATAATATCCCCTATATTTAACACTTTCAGCACCTGAGATATATAGAAATTTTTGTTGATCAATTCAGTGAGAGGGACATAAATCTTTACCTTTGCAAGTTCGCTCTCAATACTGAAGGGAGTTTGATTTCTCAGGGGGTTCAACATATCAATCCTTTTCTTCGGGTAACTTCAGTCTGTTCGCTTGTATTGGGGATGTCCTTTTGAGGGTTTCTAGTAGGAACATCTACTGATTTCTTGACATTGTTCTATATGTTTTTCTTTTATGAATTATTTAATTTTTTCTTAGTGTTTTCAATTGTTTTCTTGGCTTCGGATTCAGATACTTTCTTAGTAGAGTTTTCTGAATTCCCTTTGTTTGAATTGTCCAATTTTTTTTTTCTCCTTAAGTTGTACTATCTATGGACTTCCATAATGGCATCCTCAAAACCCAGTTTGTAGTCATCATATTCTTCGGGCCCGAGGTCAACTTGGCCTAGTGAAAACAAGTCCTGCTCTTCTTCGGTGAGGAAGACATGATCCTCTTCATTGATTCCCATCAGATTTATATGATTTTCATCCTATTCCTCCACTATCCCTTTGTTATCATGAACATAATTTTCTTGAAAGGGAGGCATAATCTGCTGATCAAGACCCCTTCGCTCTCTCTACCTAATTTGTGGAGGGTTTCTTCTTGGGTTTTGGTTTCTGTTTTGGGGTGTTGGTTGATTGTCCTTGGGTATTGATCTTTCATTTAAACTCATCCTTCGCATCATCCTTTCCATAGTCCTCACCAAATTTTCAATCTTGGCATCAGATGTAGAGGCTACGGGTTCTTCTCTTATTGTGACCCTCCTCTCAGTCCTCATCCTAACCCTTTTTGCTAACAAATTGGCTTCTACACTCACAACAAATTTTTTCATTTCCTCTAAGGTTGATAAGTCTCTTTCCCTAAGCTGATGGGCCATGTTAGGGTCAAATCCATCTGGGAATTTAAGCAGCACTATCCCTTGGGGTGGTCTCATATTAGCAGGGAGTGCGTTGTACATCCGGTTAAATCTAGTACAATAGTCTTGCACACTCTCTTTTGGGGATCTCTTAATGGTTTCATATTCTGATAAGATTTGCAATGGGTTTTTCTTGACTTCCCATCGGTTTATAAATTCTTGGTGGAAAGCACAGAGATCATGAATACTATTAGGAGTTAAACCTCTAAACCATTTTCTGGCTTCACCCCCTAAACTTTGGGCAAACATTCTCAATGCAACACTGTCGTCATCAATTTCTTGCAGGTCAAAATAGTCGTTCATTTTTTCAATATGTTGTTGGGCTATCACAGGACCAGTGCTATCAAATTGTGGAATTTTTGATTGGTAAACTTGGGGCATAGGGGGTAAAGAGGCTGGTATAACTAATGGGGGATATCTGGCTGCCATGATTGGTGGAGGTGGTGGAGGAAGTCAAACGGTGGATGAAGTAGGATGGGTAAAGGTATGAAAAATGGATGGATCAAAAACTGTAAGGTCAGTCCAATTCTAAGATTTGGTTCTGAATAGACCTAGTTCGAAATTAAAATCAAATGGAATGTCTTGAAAAGTGACAAAGCTATCACGTAAGGAGCTAGATCTATGGAGAACCCTGCTACTAGTTGTACTTTCCATTTTGGGAAGTTTCCTCAATATTTTCTCAGGATTATCTACGATAGGAGGATGATTTGGATCTGGATGGGATTTGGTGGATATTCTTTTGGGAGCCAGAACTTAGCTCAAAATCATAGATAACTGATTATTGAATATTGGAAGAAACCAATATTTAAAAGAAAGTTGTATCATTCAGTGCTTTTTAGCTGGGGTTCGCTGAATTCAGATGAAAATTAAAAATTTTCAGTTATGTCCCCAGTATGGTCGCCAATATGTTATCACTCTATAATTTAGAAGATTGGCAAGACTAAACTATAAAGCACAACATCAAACCGCTTGAAGCCTAGGATCTAGCCCTTCTAGACTCAGAGAGGGATCTCTCTATAAGATTTGGATTTGTTTGAATTTACTGATATTAGGCTAGTTAAAATGAGTGCGGGAGTTGTTTTGTTTGGTTGTTCATGGTTGGATTTAAGGGGTTTCCTATAAACAGTTTCCATTGGGATATGGAGTCAAAATAGGCTGGGAGTATGCATCAAATTTGAGAGCAAACACAAGGCAAGCTAGCTACGAATACTGGTGTTTATAGCTGAGTGGAATTATGGGATGGAGAAAGGTGATTTCAGTAATGACTTAAGAGCAACTAAGAAGTCTTAAACCATACATAAAAAGGATACATTGAAATTGTAAAGACAGTCAGAATTAAGGTATTTTGAAACAATAAATATTAATCTAACCTTCCTGCTTTACAAATATAATTGTAAATGAAATACATGAAAATATTACAGTGGGAAAACATTAAACATGAATAAGGAAAAACATCACCAGGACAACAAAACACATGAATCTTGCATAATGGTCTCTTTATGATGCTCAATCTTGAAAATTACAAATACTTGCAATGAAAAGTGCTTACAAAATGAGGGTCCAACCCTTGTTATAGAATGAAAACTTGTTTTTAAACTATTTGCACCGGCTTGCCATTATTGAAAGGGAAATCGGTTCGTTTACTATAAGAGTAATTGAAAGCGTCTCATGCATGGATGTGTTGCGACTATTTTTAGATAGATGTCTGAAGTTACAGTGGAAGTGTCCCTTCATTGTAATGGCCCTCTTGGCAGGTGTCCAACGTTCTTGTGGCGCCGTTATCTAATCACTGTGGCGGTCAACTGTGCTAGCGGGTCTAATACATTGGATGAAATGACACTGAAAATTCACTGAGCTACTAGCTTCATCATTGAACTAAGTTGTCATCCTTCCTAGAGCCTGCATAGATTTTCCCAACTCTCTGGAGTCGGGATCTTGGTCCTGTTCAGCTTCCTATAGAGTTCATCAGTCTTGGTGTACTTTACGAATGTTGGTTTCAGCTGAAAAATGGTCTTCACCTCATGCTGTATGAAGACATCATTGCTGATGAATTCATAGAATGCTTTACCATTCATCGTGTTCTTTAGATTTGTGAGCTTGGATGTGTCCTCAGAGATCTCTGTAAGCATCTTTACATAATCAGTCATGGGCATCAGTTTATCGTTGATGACAAACAAGGAAGGTAAACCTCTTTTGTTCAGTGGCTCAATCCTATTGGAAAACCTACTTACCCCAATCTCCAGCTGATGGCATCTTTCTTCTAGCTGTGTGACCATACTCTTCTTATTCAACACCCTTTTAACTTCAAGAACAAAGGCTATTCTATCAGCCACTTCCAGTTGCTCTAATTCATAGTTTCTCTTGGAATTCAGGAATTTGATGACGTTGTTGGCAATTTGGGGCTTATCTCCAAGTTCCTCAATTTTTATTTTTATTTTTTATTTTTTATTTTTCATTTTTATTTTATTTATTTTTTATTTTTTATTTATATTTATTTATATTTTATTTTTTATTATTTATTTATTTATTTATTTTTTTTGAATTGTTATAGGTCAATTTGGGCACGATTCCCAATGACTTGGTTAACTGGACATCATCTCCAGGACCAATGATCAAGGGTCTATCATTCCCTATCATTTTAGTTGCTACATGCCCTAAGACAAGAAACAAGAAAAATCAAGCAAGACTTTCATCAAGCAAAGGTTTCCATGGTTTGAAGCTTATTACATAGCATATGA
The DNA here is from genome assembly GCA_034641835.2 of Pinus albicaulis. NCBI lineage: Eukaryota > Viridiplantae > Streptophyta > Pinopsida > Pinales > Pinaceae > Pinus > Pinus albicaulis. The sequence goes on from CM076580.1 coordinate 1,032,762,956, forward strand.
GAGCTCGCCAACGTAGACTCTAAGGGGCCTAAGTGCATGGCATATACAAGTAGCCCCATGCAAGACTGCTCTGCAAATCACTTCCCGACATTCATAGGTGAGTTGGTCACATTGCGAGCGAAATTATCATTGATCCGGAATCTCCACTTGGCCAGTGCCTTCTAGAAGAGTTCACATGTGTCAAGCTTCAGATCCAAGTGTCCATTTTACATCTACATGTCTGGAGACATGTCTTGCCTATTATTGGAAAGTCATTGATTTCAAAAAAACCTACAGTTCATCTATAAACTGAGCACAGATCTAAGTGCTTGAGAAGGAAGAATTTGAGTAGAGAAATGCTGGAGAATTTTCAATTGAGAGCTAGATTTGTGAAGCTGTTGCTGGAGAGATTTATACTGTGATGAGGTTTGGGAACGTTGCTGGAAGGTCACTTCAAATCAGTGATTAGGTTGTAACCTCTCCTTCTATCATCAATAAAGAGTATTGCTTATTTTTCCCTATATGCATCTGTATTGGCTTTGATTTTGCATATTGCAAGATCTTGGTTGATGTATATGGTTTATGCTTTACTGATTTAGCTAACTAGCTTGAAAAAATATCTATATTATAGCATCTTCTACTGTTTCAGTGTTCTTTCTTGCAGGAAGCATTCAACCTACAAACCGCTTGAATTTGAAGCTGCAGCGAAAGCGACAGAAGGAACCATTTGGAAGTGATTGAACAAGTAAGCATCCAATCCTCTCTATGTATCTATTCTGAGCTAGGAAAAATATTCGTATAGTCTTTCACCTGTTGTTCTAGACTAGCACCTGTCTAGGGAAGCGTGATTTATCCTAAATTCACAATTCTGGCCCAACAAATTTGCAACTCAACTGGGGAGAATTTCTCTTAGTTCTAGGTGTTTTAGCCTCTGATTTGCTTTTTTTATCCACCCAGTAGTTGTTACACACAAATATTAACCATTTTTAGATGTTAATTTGCAAATACAGTGAGTTAAACAGTAGTATTTTTCTTTGTATACAGCGCCCAATGCACCCTTAGATTGGACACAGTGCTTTGCAGAGCACTGTTTTCCTTCCTAGCCTGCGTTGCAGAGCACTGTCTCCCCTTGGAGACTGCGTTGACTCCTGAAAGTACCCAAGTTCCCTTGAATTTGACTTTGCAACTTGCTTCAGTTTTGTTTGCTGCTGTGTTCTGAAAATTTTGATCCTCAATTGACCAGTGACTCTATGACTCTATATACTTCTTCCTCCTTTGGCTGAAAATTTGTTCAATGTTTGTTTAAAAAAGTTTTTCTTTATCATTGAAAAGTTGATTTGAAAGTACTTTTTATGGTCGCATTAAGAATAATTTGCTTTCAAAATAGGAAATTGTCTTAAAATCTTCATTTCCTTGATAGGAGAAATTGTTGTTGAAATCCTCTTTTTTCCTTCAAAAGAGAAATTGTTGTTTGTATTCTTCGTTTCTCGAAAGTAAAAGCATTTGAATTATTGATCTAGTGCACCTAGTTTCTTTTCTGCATTCATAACATTAAGGAAACCGAAAATAAAAACTTGCATTTGCATGTAGAATAATGTGTGTTTTGCAAAAGGAACATTAGGAAATCTACATTTAGTTTGTGCTCATTGATTTTGTTTTTTTCATTGATTTGTTTGCTCACAAATTATTTGCTCTCTTCCCTTAGTAGCTAGGTTCTTCTTTGAAAAAGCTGAAAGTGAAAGTTTGTTTATCATTCTTGGCTTTCATTTTAGGAATTTCATACACATCATCGTGGTGAACCTTTGAAAGCCAAATTGTTAAGCAAGATCAACATAAAATTAATCTCAATTTACTTAACAACGCATTGGAAACATAACGATAACATTTAGAAGGTCTAGGCTAGAGACATGTTCCAGCGTCGTAAAACATAGCAGCTGTCGTTAACTTGTCTGATACCTCACTCCATGTACGTAAGTATATCATAGCTCATCCACGTACTTTCGAGTATATCGGGCGGTGTTATAGTACGATAAGTATAAAGGTGTGCTCTTAATGTGAAGTTTCACATCAGATAACGCTAATACTGACTTGGGCCTCCACGTACCTTCGATTATATTTGGGAGGACAAATTTTAGGTGCTATCCATCCATAGTGAACCAAGTCAGCCGCCTTGAAATTGTGACACACTGAACACAACATTCGGGGAGATTACCTGCTCATACTTCTTGGTTCGCTAGGAGGTATTCTATAGTTCACAGTTTCTTGGTAAACCCTTTTTCCTAGCATTACCCTCTTTTTTTTTATTTGTTTTTTGGATAAAATAAATCAGTAATCATGGAAGAAAAAACTCCTATCCCCCATCGTTCACGTAGATTAGCTTTAAAACCACCTTTACCACTGGAAGTTACTTTTGGTAGGCGAAGAGATCACAAAATTCCGAATCAAGTACAATTCATACCTCTGGTGGAACATCATATTTTAAACCAGAGTTAGCTCAAATTGTTTCCACACATCTCGGTTTGTTTACTATTGTCGAAATGGAGTTTTCACAACTACCCGTGGTCACGATCCATTCAATCGCTGAGACTGTACCTCCTGGAGCTGACTTTTTTAAATCACAAATTGATCTAGATCCTGTCTCTTCTTTGCTAGAATATATGAATCCTGAAGTCAAACAACCGAAATTTGTTCCTACCTTGGCCACCCCACAAATTTATGTAGCCATTGAAACTCCTATATCACACAGTCAACCGTCTGAAATATATTTGGGCCTGACGGTGAAGTTCTTCCTCCTGGTTTAATTGCGATTGAAGAAATCCCACAAGATGATACACCTTTAACTCCAACCCATTTTGGTGGGACCTTTACCTGTACTAGTCTTTTCCTCAATCATTTCTATCTGCTTTTGTTGATCCTATTGCCATTCAATCTCCCGTCGATTTTCGAGGGTATACATTTGGTTACACAACCATGTCTGAACCAACATCTTCGGTTGGGTTTGCTGTTCCAATTACGCCAACTCCTACCCTCACTACTCTGTCGATGTTCACTATCTCACTAGAGTCATCTTTGCACGGTGGTCCTTTGGTCCCAACAGGTTACAAATCATTGTCTGGCACTTTCTCTAGTGTATCTTCACGATCATGGTCTTTGCCAAAGTCATCATCTGGTGTTTTAACTGGTAGTCCTATTGTTAGTACTGAACAAATTGATTCATTACATACATCATCAGGGCAATATCAATTCAGTCCTTTTGGGTCAATTCCTTTAAGTACCATATCAACTGGACTCCCAACATTTGGAGAAAATTATTTTCCGTCTTATTATCCTCCTTATGCTGGGGGCAACCTTTGGTCACCCAATATGACAATACTTAGTCACTTTTTGGTCAAACTAATGTTAACATGAATGTTTGTCAATGGCAACCCACTCTACCTATCCAACCACAAACGATTGTACACACGTATCAAACTGTTCAACCTGTTACACCCACTTCATTACCACTTGTTAATACATCTATACCCCTGTTACAGAATCAAAATATTATACATCAACCTTATCAGGCGGGTTCTTCGACTCAATATCATCAAATTTTGGGTCCACAGACTCAAAATCCTTTGGTTAATTTACAACAACCTGTATCAGAAATAATTTATTCACATGCTGGTGTACCATTTTATGGGATGTCACAAACGCAACTTGGTTATACATATCAACTGAGTCCAACTTGTACTAATTTGGGTTATAACATTGGTGGACAGACCCCTTGGTAGCCACAAGCGCAAATGCCTCAAACTTCATTTCAACAAGTATCATATCCAGGTTTTTGTCAACAGAATTCTCAAGCATTTTCTATGAAAAATAACCCCTATCTGGGTTACTAGCAACAAATTCCGTATGCTGGTGCTCAAAGGCCTGTTTCCCAAGCAATTCCATCTTACCCTGGCTATGCTCAACCTGACCTTAATCGACAGTTGCCTTTTGTTGCAACCTTAGAATTACCATATTTAAACCAGTTAACCAATGATCCTATAAATTATGCTCCTTGGTGGCCAGTGATACCTCATAAATTACCCTATGATATTCCTAAATTCAATGGAAACCCTAGAGAAGATCCATCGACTCATGCCATGACTTATCATTTATGGTGTTCATCAAATTCCCTGAATGATTATTTTGTTCGACTACGTCTTTTCCAGCGTACGCTCACAGGTCCAGCTGCTAAATGGTACATTGAGTTACCTAGAGCTTCTTTTGACAATTTCACTGCTTTAGCTACTATCTTTTTGAGCATTTCCAGTTACCGATCAGATAAGAAACTGGAATGGAACTCTTGAACAACTTCAAACAGACTAATGCTACTCACATTTTTGATCATATTCACGAGTGGTGTCGCTGTCGACGAATGGTTAAGACATTTGTTCCCGATCAAATCCTTGCTGAATGGTTCATTAAGTCCCTGTTACCATCTATAATTGAGGATGTGGCTAAAGGTGGCGTCATCACAGAAGAGCAAGTTATCGCTCGTGCCCAATATTTAGACTTGATTTATACTCAGTCCGGCATGCTCTATGAAAAAATTCCTAATGCGCCGTGATCTAATTTCAATGTTCCTCCTCAAATAAAGGACTCTCATGCCAGAGACGGCTTGATAGACACTACAAACACACACCACGCTACTGCATCTGATCCTTCTCCTACTTTCGAAATTAATGCCATGTCATTTGACAAAGGAAAAAGTGACAAGTAACCATGAGGTAAGAAAAAGGGGAAATCAAAGAAAAAACAAACTTCTAACTCGTAGGAAAGATCATTTGATCAACCATCTAGACCATGGAAACCTCGTTATCCATGCATAATCTGTAACGAGGAACACTTTGTTAGGGATTGTCCTCACCGTGCTGAAGTCTCAAAAATCATCAAGAATTCTCATGCATCAGCTGTGTTGACAGACCCATTTCCAAATACGGACACTAATTTGGTTGCTATGGATCCAAATCCTAGTTCCCAAGTGTTAAGGTTATCCACCACAAAACATTCACAAGATATTTTGGTGTCGACGCGGAATAAAGACTATGGTAGTCCGACCACTGATCAACCTACTACCTTGATAACAAATCCATATAATGAATCAGTACCACCTACTGTTATTCCTGAATTGAAAATTAAGCCACCGAAGGGAGTAATTCATAAATCACCATATAATACTCGAGCAAGAGCTACACAAAATTATAATATAGTTGAATATTTGGCTCAATCCCCTTTAGCTATGTCTGCTCTTGAGGTATTGCAAAATTGTCTCTCCCAGAAACAGGCTTTATTGTCGGCTAATGGTGGAATTGATCCGACTGATTCTAATCTTGTCATCTTTAATCATACAGGCTATGTGCCACAATTGCCAGCATAATTGGCATTCTCCATACAAGTAAATGTTCTCAATCACCTTGTTCATTGCACTATTATTGATGAGGGAGCATCTATGTGCATTATGTCTCTAAAATATTGCAAGTCACTTGGCTCGCTGCGATTATCACAATCATCAACGACGTTGAAGGCTTTTGATGGAAGAACATATAAACCTTGTGGTATTATCAATAACCTGCATGTTGAATTTGGGGGAAAAACAATGAATATTGATGTTGAGGTTGTTGACGGACCCCTTAACTATAATATTTTACTTGGAAGACCATGGGTATATGCAATGACTGCCATTGTTTCTAAATACTTTAGAATGATTTCCTTTCCACATAAAGGCACAATCATAGTCAATAATCAATTATCCTTTTTTTCCTCCGCTTCGCAGGTAACTGGAAGCGTTCCGTTTGTTCACTTACTCGAACTAGAAATTCAGAACATTGGTGTAGGACTCTTAAAGGATTCCACTCTTATGGGAACCTTTGCATTACCGCTGTCTGCGATGTCGGCAGAAATTGCAAGCATAGAGACCTGCTACATGATCTCTTCCACCCTATTTGGCTTAAGGGAGAGTACGGGTGATTCTGATATTTCTACGTTGGATGATGTTTTACCGCCCAGCCCTATTGAGATGGCATAACAATCAATCTATTTGGCTTGGGCGGCAAATTCGAAATCAGCGTCACCAAGTGTTTGGGTTGATCGTTCATTATATTTTGGTACTCCATCTGATCCGTTTTCCTCAAAATTTTTGATAGATGAAAATATTTTGGAAGCTATGATGTCAGAAGGAGAACCATGGGAAGATTATCATCATCATTCCCATCTTCCTGATTATGAAGAAAAAAATCTCAGTGAAATATATCACCCATCCATCAAAACTTTCTTTTCGAATTCTTTACCAATTAATGCAATTGAATCTGAGAGAAATTTATCAAATATCGAAGAAATGATTTCTATTGATATTTGAACCAAACCTGGTGTTGTAGAAAATATTCATGTTAGTGTATCTTGTTCTCCATTAGAACTTGATTCATATCGCTCTCTTTTTCGTGAATTTCGTGACGTATTTGCTTGGTCTTACGAGGAAATTCCAGGCATTGATACTAGTATAGTTGAACACACTATTAATATGTATCTTGATGTCAAACTGGTGTGTCAACAGCTTTTTCCTGTTCATCCAAAGAAAGCCGTTGCCATCAAAGCAGAAGTTGAAAAACTTTAGCGTGCTGGTTTCATTTACCCTGTTCTACTAACTGAGTGGGTTTCCAATATTGTTCCTGTTATGAAAAAACAAGGAACCATTAGGGTGTGCATCGATTATTGGGATGTCAATTAGGCTTGTCCAAAAGACAACTATCCTACTCCCTTTATCGACTAGATTATTGACGATTCTACTAGATGCGAAATATTTTCGTTCATGGATGGTTTTTACAGCTACAATCAAATCAATATTCGTCCATATGACCAACATAAGACAACATTCATCTGTCCCTGGGGCACATTCGCATATAGGAAACTTCCGTTTGGTTTAAAGAATGCTGGGGAAATTTTCCAGAGAGAAATGGATTATGCTTTCAACGACATCAAGCACATTGTTCAACCATATCTAGATGATTTACTAGCACATTCACGAAATCAGACTGATCACCTAATGCATTTGAGAGCCATTTTCTTACGCTGCCGATACTACAAGATACACCTCAATCCACATAAATGTGTTTTTTGTGTTGGTTCTGGTCGATTGCTCGGATTCGTAGTCTCAAAAGAAGGAATTCGAATAGACCCACTGAAGGTTCAGGCCATTCTTGATTTGCCTACACCATCAAACTTACTTCAGATACAGAAACTTCAAGGAAAGGCTAACTTCCTGAGAAGGTTCATTCCAAACTACGCCGAAATGGCTAAAGGATTTACTTGATTATTGAAAAAGGGGGTTCCTTTCCATTGGGACCAAGTTGCACAAGCTTTTTTTGATTCTGTCAAGGACCAACTTGTTCGAGTGTCATTAATGTATCCTCCTAATTATCAAAATGATTATTTCCTATATATCGTCGTGGCTGAAATGACCATTGCTATGGTTTTGGTCCAAGTAGAAGAAGGAATTGAACATCCGATCTATTATTTGAGTCGTAATATCAATGATACGGAAGTTAAGTACTCGTACGTGGAAAATCTTGCTTTGGCAGCTGTTCAAGCTGTCCAAAGATTTCACCATTATATCCTGCTCCGAAAAACAACAATAGTTCAGATTGCAACCCCATGACTTATATATTATCACGTCAATTGCTGGGGGGAAAATATTCAAAATGGATTGTCATTTTGCAGGAATTTGATTTGGAATTCATCAAATCCAAGTCAAAGAAGTCTTTAGTTTTGGCTGAGCTTCTCTGTGACCTTCCCTCTGATAGTACTGCTACTATGTCGGAAACATATATTCCAGACGAGTCTCTGTTTCTGATCTAATTATTTGATATTTGGTATGGGGATTTCATCGTTTATCTCCAAACCCAAAATTTTCAACCTAATACCTCTTTCTCTAATCAACGACGTATTCGATACCAAGCCAAATATTATCTGATCTTCGGCGATACACTTTATCGTCATGGTGTCGATACCATTTTAAGGAGGTGCCTCACGCATGAGGAGGCCAAAAAAGTGTTAAATGATTGTCATGCTGGGGCTTGTGATGGACACTTATCTAGATATGCTACTGCGCAGAAGATACTCCGCACTTGTTACTTTTGGCCTACTATTTTTTGAGATTGTATCCTCGCAGTTAGAAGTTGTCATGCATGCCAGATTTTTGATCTTAAAATCCGCAAACTGCCCGCGCCAATGCATCCTGTTGTCTCTGCTGGACCATTTACGAAATGGGGTATTGAATTCATGAACTGTAACCCTCCTTCGTCCAGGGGGTATGGTTATTGTTGGGTGTGGAGCCTGATTTTCTTCCAAATTCAGAGATCCTTGTTTTAGTTGGATGTATACCCCAGGAAAATTGTACACCCTTGCACGCGCGGGGGGGGGGGGGGGGGGGGTGCGAGGGGGACTTGTCCCCCCCGTGGGGTCCAGGGGGGCTAACTCCCTGGCTGGGGGGTCCGAGGGCCAGCGGTCCCCCGGTGGGGGTTTCAGGGGTAGTGCCCCTAAAGCCAAAAATATATGTAAAATTGCCTTGTAAAAGTATATTAATTTCTAGTCAATCTGGGCCGTTCATTAGGCGGATGATCTGACGGTAGAAGTTATGTTTAGTTTAGGGTTTTTTTTCCCTAGAAGGCAACCCCTCGCTTTTATGAGGGTATTGTATTGCGGATGCGCATTGTATGTGTATTCTCTGAGTAGGAAACAGATAGGGAGACTGTGAGAGAGAACAGAGGATATTATAGCGGATCTGCTGTAGGTTTTGTCTCTTCATTTTTGCTGGATAATAGAAAGGAAGGACTGGCTGTTCAGGGTGGACGTAGCCCAAACTAGGTGAACCACGTATATCTGTATCTCTCTGGTTTTTATGTGTTTTGTGTGCTTATATTTTCTGCATATTTTATGTGTTGCATCGCTCTGTAATATTTAATTTTCTAACAAATGGTATTAGAGCCAAAGGTATATTTGGCTGATAAACTCACAGGAAATAAGGGTTCCTAGTTCGAGTGGGAGCAATGGCGGAAGATGCTAAGTTTAGGGTCGAGAAATTTAATGGCCAAACTTCCCATTGTGGAAGATGCAGATGGAAGATTATCTGTATCAGAAAGATCTGTACCTACCATTGAGTAGAAAAGCAAAGAAGTCGGTGGCCATGACAGACGTGGAATGGAACATTCTTGATAGAAAGGCACTCAGAATAGTACGGTTGTGCCTTGCGGTGTCAGTCGCCTTCAATATTTTGAAGGAAACAACAATAGAGGGTTTGATGCAGACGTTGGCGAAATTATATGAAAAACCCTTGGCCTCAAACAAGGTATTTCTTACGAAACAACTATTTAATATGAAGATGTCGGAAGGTGGATCTGTTGCAGGCCATTTAAATGATTTTAATACAGTTACCAGTCAGTTAAGTTCTGTAGGGGTAAACTTTGATGTTGAAGTTAGAGCTCTGTTATTCTTGTGATCATTTCTAGAGAGTTGGAATGGTTTAGTAATGGCCATTGGTAACTCTGTCTCTGGATCTAGTACTTTAAAGTTTGATGATGTTTTCGGTGCTATCCTTAGCGAGGAAATGCGACAGAAAAGCTCCGGTGAGACATCGGGTAAAGCTTTGAGTGCAGAGTCTAGGGGAAGAAGAATGGAAAGAGGAAAGAGCTCGGGATATCATAGTAAATCTAGGAAAGGCAGATCCAAGTCCAGATCGGAGATAGTGTGCTGGAAATGCAGAAAGAAAGGACACCTAAAGAAAGACTGTAGATCTCGGAAGGGAAAATAAGGAGATGCACAACAAGAAAATAACCATGAAGCAAATGTGACTGGTGATGTGTTACAAAATTCTTTGATTCTTTCTTTCGAAAATGTTACTGATTCTTGGGTTGTAGATTTAGGGACTTCATTCCATGCCACACCTGATAAGAAATATTTTCATGACTATGTTCAAGGAGATTTTGGACAAGTTCGTTTGGGTGATGATAAACCCTGTAAAATTGTTGGAATGGGTAAGGTTCTTGTAAAACAGCAGAATGGAAACCAATGGCTACTAAAGGAGGTAAGGCATGTTCCAGATCTAAAGAAAAATCTAATTTCAACAGGGCAGTTAGGCGGTGAAGGTTGTGTGACAAATTTCACAGATAAAGCTTGGAAGGTCACCAAAGGAGCCCTGGTAATAGAAAAAGGAGAAAAGGTTGGTACATTGTATTTATACAATGGTATTTCTAAATCTGTTAATGCTTTAACTTCCAAAGGAGCAGATGTAGCACTATGGCATCATAGGCTCAGACATATGAGTGAGAAGGGGATGAAGATTCTTCACTCAAGAAATTTGTTGCCAGGTTTGAAGAATGTTGATTTGGATTTCTGTGAGAATTGCATTTATGGAAAACAAAAGAGAGTCATATTTCTCAGAGTTGGGAAAGAAAAGAAGAGTGAAAAATTGGAGCTTGTGCATACAGATGTATGGGGACCTTCTCAGGCATCTCTTGGTGGCTCTCGCTATTATGTTACGTTTATTGATGATGCAACTAGAAAAACTTGGATTTATTGTATTCAAAATAAATCTGATGTATTTGATACTTTAAAGAAATGGAAATCTTTGGTTGAGATTGAGACAGGAAAGAAGTTAAAGTGTCTAAGATCAGACAATGGAGGTGAATATTGCAGCAAATATTTTGATAGGTACTGTTCAGAGCATGGAATTCGTAGAGAGAAGACAGTTCCAAGAACACCACAAGAAAATGGTGTGTCAGAAAGGATGAACAAAACAATCATGGAGTGTGCAAGGTGCATGAGATTTCATGCAGGATTGCCTTTACAATTTGGGGCAGATGCTGTAGATACTGCTGTTCATCTAATAAACAGAGGGCCTTCAAGTTCCTTGGATGGTGGTATTCCAGAGGAAGCATGGATAGGTAAAAAGGTAAACTACTCTTTTTTAAAGCCATTTGGTTGTGAGGCCTTTGTCCATATTAATAAAGAAAATAGAACAAAGCTCTAGGAAAAATCAAAGAAAGGTACCTTTATTAGATATGATGCTAATGATTTTGGTCATCGCTTATATGATTATGAAAATCACAAAATCATTATGAGCAGATATGTAATATTCAATGAAAAGGTCTTGTATAAGAATCAGTTGCAGGAAAAGAAACAGGAAAAATAAAGCAAGGAATACACAGTTCTTGTTGAGATAACTGAAAAAGTAAAGGTGCCTGAAAATGATAATAATCAACAACCACAACAGCAGCAACCACCACAATAGCAACAGGCACCTCAAACACCTGAAAGTGGTGTTAGAAGATCTACCAGGATAAGTAGACCCCTTGAACGATACTCTCCTTCATTATATTATTTATTGTTGACTAATTCTGGTGAACCTGAATGTTATGAAGAAGAAATGCAGGTTGAAAGCAGGAAGAAGTGGGAGTTAGCCATGGAAGAAGAGATGGACTCCTTAATGCATAACCAGACTTGGGACTTAGTCAGGTTGCCTGCAGGTAAAACTACATTGCAGAATAAATGGGTTTACAGGCTGAAGGAAGAAGATGGAGGAAAACAAAGGTACAAAGCTATACTTGTGGTGAAGGGGTTTGCACAGAAGAAAGGTATTGATTTTGATGAAATATTTTCTCCTGTTGTTAAGATGACTTCAATCAGAACTATCTTAAGTCTTGTAGCATCGAAAGATTTACATCCTGAACAGTTAGATGTAACGATAGCATTTCTCCATGGAGATTTGGAGGAAGAGATATACATGCAGCAACCATAAGGATATGAGGTCAAAGGGAAAGAAAAATTGGTGTGCAGGTTAAAGAAGAGCTTGTATGGGTTAAAAAAGGCTCCAAGGTAGTGGTATCTAAAATTTGACAAGTTTATTTCTGAACAAGGTTATACTAGATGTCACTCTGATCATTGTGTTTATCTAAAAAGGCAAAATGATGGCAGCTATATTATATTGTTATTGTATGTAGATGACATGCTTGTTGCAGGATCTAACATGCAGGAAATAAATGTGCTCAAAAGAAAATTGTTAAATTCATTTGCAATGAAGGATTTGGGAGCTGCAAAACAAATCCTTGGTATGAGGATAACTAGAGACAGGAAAAATCGCAAATTAACACTATCTCAGAATGAGGACATAGAAAAGGTGTTGAAAAGATTTAATATGCACAATGCAAAACCTGTTAGTACACCTTTTGCTAGCCATTTCAAACTTAGTAAGGAGATGTGCCCAAAGACCCAAGAAGACATGGATTATATGTCTATGAATCAGTAGTTGGAAGCTTAATGTATGCAATGGTCTACACAAGGCCTAATATTGCACATGCAGTGGGAGTTGTAAGCAGGTACATGAATAATCCAGGAAAAGAACATTGGATGGCTATCAAATGGATTCTCAGATATTTGAGAGGTACCACAAATCAAGCATTATTCTTTGGTGGTTCAAACATTGCTCTACAGGGATATGTTGATGCAGATATGGTAGGTGACAGAGATAACAGGAGGAGCACTACAGGATATGTATTTACTGTAGGTGGAACAACTGTCAGTTGGGTTTCAAAAATCCAAAGTGTTGTTGCACTTTCAAAAACAGAAGCAGAGTATGTTGCTGCTATAGAGGCTAGTAAAGAAATGATTTGGTTACAAAGGCTTATGGGTGAATTGGGTAAGAAGCATGATATGGGCACGTTATACAGTGATAGCCAAAGTGCCATTCATCTTCCAAAGAACTCAACATTTCATTCCAGGACTAAACACATACATCTCAAGTACCATTTCATACGGTCAGTATTGGAAGATGGAGAGCTGAAGCTGGAAAAGATACACACTAGCCAGAATTCTGCAGATATGCTAACAAAAGTTGTAACCAAGGAGAAACTGAAAACGTGCTCAGTTTCAATTGGTATTCAAGGATGATGATTAAGATGAGGAACAGCCAGGTCCAAAGAGGAGTCATTGTCCAGCAAATAAAGTAGCAGTGGAGTTGCTACAATCAGTCTCTAAGTCGGAGATTGTTGGGTGTGGAGCCTGATTTTCTTCCAAATTCAGAGATCCTTGTTTTAATCCGGATGTATACCCCAGGAAAATTGTACACCCTTGCACCCGGGGGGGGACTTGTCCCCCCCGCGGGGTCCGGGGGGGCTAACCCCCCGGCTGGGGGGTCCAGGGGCCAGCGGTCCCCCGGCGGGGGTTTCGGGGGCAGCGCCCCTGAAGCCAAAAATAGATGTAAAATTGCCTTGTAAAAGTATAGTAATTTCTAGTCAATCTGGGCCGTTCATTAGGTGGATTATCTGACAGTAGAAGTTATGATTAGTTTAGGGTTTTTTTCCCTAGAAGGCAACCCCTCGCTTTTATGAGGGTATTGTATTGCGGCTGCGCATTATATGTGTATTCTCTGAGCGGGAAACATATATGGAGACTATGAGAGAGAATAGAGGATATTACAACGGATCTGCTGTAGGTTTTGTTTCTTCATTTTTTCTGGATAATAGAAAGGAAGGACTGGCTGTTCGGGGTGGACGTAGCCCAAACTGGGTGAACCACGTATATCTGTGTCTCTCTAGTTTTTATGTGTTTTGTGTGCTTGTATTTTCTGCATATTTTATGTGTTGAATTGCTCTGTAATATTTAATTTTCTAACAGTTATGTTATTGTCATAGTCGACTATTTTACCAAATGGGCCGAAGTGATGCCTACATTTAATAACACATGACAAACAACTGCATTGTTTTTCTTCAACCACATTATTGCATGGTTTGGGGTCCCACAGGCTATAGTTACAGATCATGGGAAGCATTATCACAACCATATGCTGTCTGAATTGACTGCCAATTTAGGATTGTCACATGATAATTCTACTCCTTATTATCCACAATCAAATGGAAAAGTTGAGGATGTTAACAAAATTCTTAAACGAATGCTTTAACGAATGATAGGAGTTTGTAAAAGGAGCTGGCACTTGATCCTGTACTCTGCTTTGTGGGCGTATCAAACCTCGGTGAGAAATGCAACTGGATTTACTCCTTTTCAATTGGTGTATGGTCTGGAAGCTATCTTACCAATCCAATTGCAAAATATCATTGTTAAAACTCGCAATAGACTTGTTACCTAACACCTCAGAAGAAGAAGCGTGTCTCCTTAACCTCATCCATCTAGATGAAACACGTCATACAACCCAATTGGCCAATGAAGCACATAGGAGACGTATAAAGGCGCAATACGAAAAAAGTGTCCAGCCTCACATCTACTCAGAGGGCAACTTGGTAATTCTTTATGATTAAGAAGCTAATGTAATAGTTACAGGGAAATTCGAGCCATTGTGGCATGGCCCCTATATTGTCAAAAGAGTTCATGCTAAGGGTGCCTACGATTTAGTTGATTACAATGGGATTCCATTGGCACATCCTAGAAATGGGTTGTATTTGAAACATTACTATGCTTAATCATGAGCGTAGTAATTTTTTGTATTATATTGTTTATATGCTGTTGATTTTCATTCACTATCTTAATTTGTTTTTAGAGTTTCCTTGACGTTAGTAATCCGCTTTAAATTTTATGGCAGATGTATGAATCTTCGGAACCATTTGTTTGATATGATGATGGTGCTAGTCGTAGTACGCAGAATCTATCCTCTGCAGTGCGGGCCATTTTTTCTCCGAACGATGAGTTAGTGAGTTTTCAAGGGATTTGTATTGGTAGATCGACGAACAATATCACTGAGTATAGCACGTTGATTGAACTTCTTTCTGATTCCATTTCATTTGGTATTAACTACATAATCATAAGTTTAGACTCACAACTTGTGGTATTACAACTTACTAGTGTTTATACTGTTAGAAATCCAACACTTCTTAGATTGTTCCTAAGAGTTTGAATTTTGGAAAGACATTTTGATTTCATTCAATATAAACACATTTCTAGAAATTTGAACACTTTAACTGATTCATTAGCTAATCAAGTTTTAGACATACATTTGCGACATAAGTAAAGAAAACATTCACATCATTGAATAGGATTGTGCATTAAACATAGAAAAAACTCTAAAATCATATAGATATATAGTTATATGTTTTTACAAAATTTGTGCCCAAGACACATCGGTCATCTGACCTCAAAATGTATGCAAAAATCCACAAGTAAACTAGTGGTGTTCATGGTAACAAGCTATAGATCTAGCAATCCTACGGAGCATCCACATCCAATGGTTAGGAACCCCAAAAGTGTGTCGCTGCAGTTGCATGGGAAGCTCTTTGATCCGGAAATCTGGAAGCCCGAAGGTCAACCCCTCTATGTGCTGTTGAAGCTCAGCCAGAGTCTCAACCATATCAAGGTCCTAAAGGACTACTCTCTCGACAGCCCTCTCTACTGGCACACCTGCTTCGCGCTTTGGTTCCTCTATTGGTTGAACACGACCAATATCTGCATTACATCAAACATTTAGTTTAGTCTTGGAAATAAATAAAAACACAAAGACATTGTATAAACCTTAGAAAAATAAAAAAACATGGTCAAATCATTCTTACCTATTGCACCCCACTGAATTCCTTCTGGTAATACTAGATTTGGATCTCCTCGAAAGTCGACGCCTGCATATGCATACTCATCGATGGCGACGATCTCTCGCCGGAACCAGGCGAAGAATGCAGTAGAGAACACAACGGTCGATTGGACTGCATGCCGACCCATGATTTCTACCCATCTCTGCATTCGAGGATCTCTAGGACTAGATATATCCAATGTTACATGCTGTGGCTACGTCAGTGGAATCCGTTCCAAAGCGAAGGAGATAAGGATTGAACCATAACTAAATTTTTTCTTCCTTCCTCCCTTTGCTTTATTCATTTGTTCCTTTATTTGAGATAGAACAAATTCAAACCAGTTGAATACTATTGGCTCTAAGCACTCTAGCGCATACTGCATATACGATTTGTTCGCTACATGTAGTGTAACGGTGCCAGCAAGTTTAGCGATCGTGAAAAGGATGGTTCTCAAAGGAAAATCCCTGACATCTTGGATGTTTATTTTTCCATATTTGCTAGGTTCTGCCCTTGGATAGAAATACTGCATAACATAATCCCTCACTATCTCTCCTCAAACGGTAGACCTTGTGAGAGAAATGGGCAAACCTCTCCTCGACAAACCTGTGAGAAAATACACGTCCTCAACTGTTATGGGAACCACTTTGTTTTTAATGTGAAATTCCCCTGTCGCTAGATCCCATGCTCGAACTAAGAACTCCAAGAGTTCTATTTGTTGCCTCATTCCCGAAAATTTGAAGTACTTAAGTAGTCCACAATCTCTTAGGGCTCTTATAGTACTCGGATTATTCAAGGCAATCATATCTTGTCCTTCATGTTCTCTTTCCCTCCATGTAATCATCATTATAATCCGATGGAAACCTGAAATTCAACCATAAGATCCATTAGATTCCATCATTGCAAAAAACTAGGCAAATATTGAGCACAAATTGAAAATAAAAAACTTTAACTGCGCCTAACGCACTCCTTGGGCTGAGACAGTGAGTTGCACATGCAGGTACCCTTCACTGTACCTACTATGCAACACAAGTTTCGACATTTAGGGGTGCGTTGCCCTCATTTTGGGCAGAATTTACCCTAGGGGGCCTCAAAACCCTAAAAATATGCAAAGAATGGAATTGAAATGAATACTAAAGGGAAGAGGAGGTTCATGGTACTAACCTGGATCAAACGACAACGAAATCCATCCACAGAAATGACTGCAATCAACGACTGAAGTTCGGGGGAAAAATCAGGTTCAGAGCTCCAAAATGCAAATGGTAACTATGGAATGGTAAAAATGAATAGTGAAACTAATTTTTATAGTCATTTAATTGTTTGCAAGTTAAATTTATTGCTATGACTATAGTTTTATTATGTTTTTATCATGAAACATGTATTTTTAATCCATTCAATGTTGTTTTGAACATGAAATACAACTGATGAACAGATTAGTCGTGCAGATTTATTCAAAGAATGACTTGACCACATATCATACTTTTTCTCCTTATTTTTCGAGCTTTGTTAAAAACGAAAAAGGATTTGAAGCACACTTTTATCTCTTTTTCGAGATTCGATAACAATGAAAAAGGAACCCCTGGAGTCTTCTTTTAGCTCTTTTCAGACTCTGATAATGTGAAATATTGCCGAGCACTTGTCTTTTCGAGCTTGTTAAAGTAAATGAATTGATATCTACTCAGTATAAGTTTAACCCTTTTCCAGACTGAGGTAGATTATTTACGAAAAAGGAATACCTTGGTTAAACATGACCAAAGAGGTTCTCTCAGATATTATTTTACACTTTTTCGGATCTGAGTGACAAATTTACGAAAAAGTACTTTTGGAGTTCTCTTTCGTCCTCTTTTTCAGACTCTCTAAATATGAAAAAGCACCGGGCTATCACTGTCGTTAAGCTCGTTAAAACATAAAATAGCGACGGGCTTGTCGATCATGGCAAGAATCGAGTTTCATTCATCGCTAGACTCGTTAAATTATTAAATAGTGATACTTTATTCACCCGAAGGGTTGAATTATAGATCAAGCAAATTTTATCCTCCTCAAGCTTGTTAAAAAATAAAGAGGTACTGGTCGACAAATGACCGAGGAAAATTTTGGAAAAGTAAGCAAAGTTTCTTTTTGGTAGCATGTCACTCTTGAACATGACACTTCTTTCACTCCATGTCTATGACTGTTTGGGTTGGGTAATCATCTTGAAGGTTCATTCACACCTATGGTTCATCATACCTTCACTTTGGTTTTGGGTCAATGCTGCCAAATCATCACAATGTCGCCGATATGTTCAGTAGAAGTCATCCAATGATTAAAAACTCATCCTTCTGCAATACTCATAAACCTTCATTTTCATGACCGTCATCCCTGAAAATTACTATATCAAGTCATACCCTTGTCTCTGAAATCAGTAACTCCTGTTTTGCAATAAGGTGACTTCCTGTCGACAACAAATCAATATCTAGGAAGTTCACTTAGAAACATCAGATTCCAGTACCATGAGGCTTGTTACAGCATCGACAAGATCCTCGCTTCCGGACTTTTGACCGAAATATTTTGTTTGGCGTTCGATATCAAATCATCTATTCATGCCTTACAAAATTTACTGCAGTACCTTGAGGGCCATTGACATTAATGGTGGTTATCTCATGTTTGTTAACAACTCACATCATTGGTTGGTAATCAAACGATGTCTTTCCATGTTTGACTACAAATCATATATTTGCATGGCTAGACTTGTACCCAAATGATCGAGTGAATGAGATAAGAAGACCTTGGATCTAGTTTTAGCCATCTAGGTTGCGATTTCAGGATCGTTGTACACATCATATATACAGTGACCTTACATACAGATTTTCATCCAAACATGGGCCTATATCTGTAGGCATGTCCGCATATGGGCAACATTCCAATGAAGACAACTTTCTAAATTATGTACATGTTATTAGATTGTTTTATGTGCTGAATATGGGAATGCCTACCCTCAACAATTATGATCAAAAGAGGATATATCATGATGTAATGTATTGTAATATTGATGCAGGTGAACACTCTGCTTTGTTTCCAGACTCATCACAGTGTAAAGCATCTCAATCAAATGTTCTTATTATTTGGATCTCATGCTTTAGGGGGAAATTGTTATAGGTCAATTTGGGCACCATTCCCAATGCCCTAGTTAACTGGACATCATTTCCAGGACCAATGATCAAGGTTCTATCATTCCCTATAATTTCAGTTGCTACATTCCCTAAGACAAGAAATAAGACAAATCAAGCAAGACTTTGATCAAGCAAAGGTTTCCATGGTTTGAAGCTTATTATATAGCATATGAGAGCTCACCAACGCAGGCTCTAAGGGGCCTAAGTGCGTTGCATATGAAGGTAGCCCCATGCAAGGCTGCTTTGCAAAGCACTTCCCGACATTCACAGGTGCATTGGTCACATTGGGAGCGAAATTCTCATTGTTCTAGAATCTCCACTTGGCCAGTGCCTTCTAGAAGAGTTCACATGTGTCAAGCTTCAGATCCAAGTGTCCATTTGACATCTACATGAATGGAAACATGTCTTGCCTATTATTGGAAAGTCATTGATTGCAAAACAACCTACAGTTCATCTATAAATTTAGCACAGATCTAAGTGCTTGAGAAGGAAGAATTTGAGTAGAGAAATGCTGAAGAATTTTCAATTGAGAGCAAGATTTGTGAAGCTGCTGCTGGAGAGATTTATACTGTGATGAGGTTTGGGAATGTTGCTGGAAGGTCACTTCAAATTAGTCACTAAGTTGTAACCTCTCCTTCTATCATCAATAAAGAGTACTGCTTATTCTTCCCTATATGCATCTGTATTGGCTTTTATTTTCCATATTGAAAGATCTTGGTTGATGTATATGGTTTATGCTTTACTGATTTAGCTAACTAGATTGAATATATATGTATATTATTGCATCTTCTGCTGTTTCAATGTTCTTTCTTGCAGGAAGCATTCAGCCTACAAACCGCTTGAATTTGAAGCTACAGTGGAAGCGACAGAAGGAACCATTTGGAAGCGACTGAACAAGTAAGCATCCAATCCTCTCTGTGTATCTATTTTGAGTTAGGAAAAATAGTTGTATATTCTTTCACCTATTGTTCTAGAATAGCACCTGTCTAGGGAAGCGTGATTTATCCTTAATTCACAATTTTGGCCCAACATGAATGGAAACCTTCACTACTGCAATTAGATCCTTTTGTTCAAAAATTGTATGAATTGAGGGCCATATATCATTTACAGACTCAATTATATCCAACCATATGATTTTCTTGAATATTCCCACCATGCTGCCAATTGAGGACTCCTGAAGAGATTTCTGCAAACTTTCATTTAGCTTTTTGCTAATATGCAAGTCTATGATATGTGCAGAGTCTTTCCCTTTGAGTTGCTCAAACAGGTCACTGAGTTGATTCCACATCCTTTTGATCTCCACTGGCTGTAAAGACATGTTCTCCATCGCCTTGGCTAGCTGCTCAGTACTTTTCGCTGGTGCTCCTGTGGATGTTGTGGCTGTTGGGATCACTGTGAGAGGAATCACTTGTAGGGGGATCATGGCCTTAGCTGCTTCTTTTGCTGCTCCCTTCACTGCATCCCTTATTGCTTTTTGTCTCTCTTTGATCATTTTACCCATCTCATCCTCCATTTTCTTGATCTGCTCTGTTTTTTCAACAATTAATTGCAACATTTCTGCCTAATTAGCTCAAGGAAACTATGGTTTCTATGGAATATGTAATGTGGAAGTTTGGTCTTCCATAGGCTGATACCATCTGCTTCATCAAGGAGCTTATCCTCGAGCCAGCAGTAGCTAACGACCATGTCGAGGTCTGACTCTGTCTCATGGATCTTGTAATCACTGTCAGCCAGGGGAATATGGTCTAAGTATACCTGGGGGTAGACCTTGGGATTGAAAGGCTACTGATCTTCCTTGGGAGGCATGATTTGATTTTTCACTCTTTATTTCACTTGCAATGGAGAATGGGTTGCAAGAGAAAGAGAATAGAGAAGGGGAAAACAATATGAATTGATACTGAGGAAGGGGTAAGACTGAAGGGGATTGGGATTAGAAATGAATTAGTTGAAACGAGAACTGTAACCAGGCTCACAGAGTGTTGGTTGTTCCTTATTTGATGTGCAATTTACCCTTCGGCCTAGGTGGTTGGTCGTGATCTCCTCTGTAGTTTTCTGTAAATATCACAACCTATAGGAATTTAATAGTAATCAACAATGAAAAATTTGGATCTACGGTAAATTCAGGTTTTAACATGTGGCTGGAGGGTGACCGTTGAGTTGGTGTGGGTCCGTTGGATAACAGACTGACCATTCATGGCGCAACAATGCTTTTGGTGGGAGGGGATGTGACGGGGCAAAGGGGACAGGTGATGGAGGACGTGTCGCGGTGACATTGGCAATGGTCATAGGGTGGTAGCGGTTTGAAGGACAACGGAAATAAATTTTTGGAGGGGATCTCAGGTGGTAAGTGGTAATAGAGAAGGGGGGGTGTGAAATTGTGGGAGTGTGAGATGTGGAGGAGGAGGCGGTAATGGATACCGCCCATTTCAGATCCCCCCCACTCCCCCCTTTGTTAACGTTCGATGGCTGAAGGGGGGCCAAAATGAATTGAGGGCCGTCGATGGCGAGGTGAGGGGCAAATATGGAGGGTAAGGTGAGAGGTATTTAGCACTGATGTGACGGGGTGACGGGACTGTGGACCCAGCTCTGGCGATGGTCGCCAGGGGGACTGTGTGATGTGGTCACAAATCGCACATTGTTACACTGAAAATTGTCATCTTGACATTCTGATATGAGTATGAGTTCATTATTACTCATACTTCCTCCTTTGCAAGTCTAACATATTAGTTCCTCATGTCAAGCCTTGAAAATCAGAGAAAAGTTCCTAAAAATCTCCTTAACTTTCGTGTCACACTTTCTCTATATCTTGCCTGTGGTCCCCCACCTAATGTTCATGTCTTATGCGTACCTGAACGCACTTTCTCTGTGTTATGGGTGCAGACCCCTGTAAAGGTGAAAAAGATGCAAGTAAACTAAAAAAATCTCACTCTCTGTGGATCGAACCCAGAATCTCTGGTTGATTAAAAGAGCATAATTTTATCACTTTTTCGGACTCTTTCAAAAAATTTATGAAAAAGTGAAAACTTGGAGTCCTCTTTTAAGCCCTTTTCAGACTCTCTAAACATGAAAATATTGCCGAACACTTGATTATTCGAACTCGTTAAAGTAAATGAATAATCGTCCTTTCAGTATAAGTTTACCCCTTTTACGGACTGAAATGGACTATTTACGAAAAAGATATACGTTGACTAATTACAGTCAATAGAGTTCTCTCTCGCCTTATTTTATCATTTTTCGGGCTCGAGAGACTAAATTTATGAAAAAGTACACCTATGGAGTTTTCTTTAGTTTTTCTTCTGACTCCCTAAAATTGAAAAACACCGAGTTTCTCCTATACTGGACTCGTTAAAATTTAACAGTAAAGGACCTATTCAATCTCAAAACAGGAATGAACCACTCCTTCTTAGGGTTCAAATCTTAAACTAAGTTGGAATTATCCGAAGGATGAGCTTATAAACAAGAAAATGTTATCCTCCTCAAGCTTGTCAAAAATAAAGAGGTACTTGCCAGAAATGGTAGGGGAAAAGAGAGAAAAATGGACTTGTTTGTTGTATTTTGATATTTCGAAAATCCAGTTAACCACTCTTGAACACGACACTTTTTGTTCGCCTGGGTTGGGAAATTCTTTACCTAACAGTTAATCAAACCACATTGAAAGTCTTCATCCGGTTTCTGGGTATTAGCTTTGGGTCAATTGTCACCAAGCCTTCTGCAGTGTCATTATGTGTTCAAGAGGACAGTTCAAATAAACCATTCATCTACAAAATATCTGTCATCCATTTTGACCATCCCTGAGTCAGTTCTTGCCAATATATTTCTTCAAAACTTGATCTATGATTTCGTGTTGTGGGCTTGCCTACGATGGATCACTTTCTATCGACGACAACTCATTATGTAGGAAGTTGATCTAGAAGTCGTTAGTGCCTTGAAATCTACATGCCTCAATGGCAGGTTTCTCACTTTTGACGATAGGTTACATCATTGACCTTCGATCGAATGATTCTGTGACATGTTCGACTTCATCTCATTCATTCACATTTCATGGATTGTACTGGGTACTTTGAGGGCCATTTAATTTACTAGTGGTTACTCTCACACTTGTTAACAGTTTACATCATTGACTGGTAATCAAGTGGTTTCTACCATGTTCGACTTCGATACATTCATTCACATGGATAGAATCGTACTAGTTCAAGATGCAGAAATCAAGACCCTGGATCCAGTTTCTACCATCCAGGCTGCAAGGAATTTTGTTATCATTTATACAGTGGAATATTCATAAACAGATGGCTGTTTCCATATTGTGTCTACACATGTCCATACTGTGATGTATTCAAAATCATTCCTGTATCAGAACAGTTTGAATCAGTTTCTAGTTAGTTTTGATCTGAGTATGGGAATGCCTACCTCAACAATGATATCTATACATATATATTTTGCATCGAATGTTTTTACAGGTTCCAACTGGGGTGTCTACAGGATGATCCTTGAAATGATAAAGTACTGCACTCTTCATATATGATAGACTTCAGCTTCATCTATTCCAGACTTTGCACTTTAGGGGGAAATCTGTTACACTGAAAATTGTCATCCCGACATTCTGCTATGTGTATGAGTTCATTATTACTCATACTTCCTCCTTTGAAAGTCTAACATATCAGTTCCTCATGTCAAGCCTTGAAAATCAAAGAAAATTTCCTAAAAATCTCCTTAAATTTGGTGTCGCACTTTCTCTATATCTTGCCTGCGGTCCTGCACCTAATGTTCATGTCTTATGCGTACCTGAATGCACTTTCTCTGTGTTATGGGTGCGGACCCCTGTAAAGATTAAAAAGACGCAAGTAAAATAAAAAAAGCTCACTTTCAGTAAATTCTAGAAGCCTCTAGAAAGAATCTTGCGGTGGCAGAACTGCTCTTTTGAGGTTCATGTATCCCTTACGAGCTAACCCCTTGATGTGAGGAGCTTATCCCTTTGAAGGAGGATTCTATCCCTTCATAGTTGGAACTGAAACCTCCACTTTTCCACTATAAAAAGAGGCATTGGGTAGCCTCAAGGGGAGTTCAAGCTTTAGATTATTTGAGGTTAAGTGTTGTTGGGATTCAGACTCATTTAACTGAGATTTTTGTGAGGAGAGATCACATACCTCTATCTGTCTCGGTTGGAGGAGTGCAGAGCTTATCAGAGTAGAGGAGATTCCTGCTTCGGACCCCAGGAAGGCCTGTTCAACATCAAGGCTAAGGTTGTAAGGTTTTCCTTCTTTTAAAGTTAATACAAATGAATTCATTTTTCTCAATAAGCTGTTAGTTAACTGTTTATTTCATGGATTCCTTGATCACTATGATAAGCGTTATTTATGATGTTTATTATACAGGTGCTATTTAATGTTTGCTTGTTTGTGACTACAGGTTTATAAAGATAGCTCCTTCAAGTGCATGAGGGATAACAACGACTTCCAACAAGTGTTGGACCTACGGTAAGTCTTTTACACCTCTATAGTGCTGTTTTTAAATCATATATTCTTAGAGAAAGATTAGTTCATTTGGCTGTTTGTTGCTATATTACCTTTTTGGTACTAGGGAGATCGGTCTTGTTCGCAAGATTGATTAATCCGTACAACAAATTGGCGACTTCGCTGGGGAAGAACTTGCTGTTTTTGGTTCTCTTTTATTTTGATTTGAGGAAAAAGTTTTTCCTGGTTTTTGATTGATAGATATCTGCCTGGGTAGCTTAGGTTTTCTCTGTTTTTGAAAATTTTGAAATCTTTTATGTTTTTCTTTAGTTTTTCTAGGGACCGCACTTTGTTCATTTGGCTGTTTGTTGCTAGATTACCTTTTTGGTACTAGGGAGATCGGTCTTGTCTGCAAGATTGATTAATCCGTACAATAAATTGGCGACTCCACTGGGGATCGAACCTAGAATCTCTGGTTGATTAAAAGAGCATACTTTTATCACTTTTTCAGACTCTTTCAAAAAATTTACGAAAAAGAGAAAACTTGGAGTCCTCTTTTAAGCCCTTTTCAGACTCTCTAAACATGAAAATATTGCCGAGCACTTGATTATTCGAACTCGTTAAAGTAAATGAATAATCGTCCTTTCAGTATAATTTTACCCCTTTTACGGATTGAAATGGACTATTTACGAAAAAGGTTTACGTTGACTAATTATAGTCAATAGAGTTCTCTCTTGCATTATTTTATCCTTTTTCGGGATCGAGAGACTAAATTTACGAAAAAGTACACCTATGGAGTTTTCTTAAGTTTTTCTTCTGACTCCCTAAAATTGAAAAACACCGAGTTTCTCCTATACTGGACTCGTTAAAATTTAACAGTAAAGGACCTATTCAATTTCAAAACAGGAACGAACCACTCCTTCTTAGGGTTCGAATCTTAAACTAAGTTGGAGTCATCCGAAGGATTAGCTTATAAACAAGCAAATGTTGTCCTCCTCAAGCTTGTCAAAAATAAAGAGGTACTTGCCAGAAATGGTGGGGGAAAAGAGAGAAAGATGGACTTGTTTGTTGTATTTTGATTTTTCGAAAATCCAGTTAACCACTCTTGAACATGACACTTTTTGTTCACCTGGGTTGGGAAATACTTTTCCTAACAGTTAATCAAACCATATTGAAAGTCTTCATCCGGTTTCTCCTAACCCCTATCCATTATTTCTCCTATTGGTTTAGATTAAGCTGTTGAACCATTCTCATTTTCTACCTATCTACTGATAAGCTAATATTGAACAGTTTGAAAAATATTTGTTTTCTAACCTATCAACAGAAATTTAAAACTGTCCAATCATGATTAAACTGTATGACTGGACAGACCTATCTAAAGAGTAATGGCATTTGAACTAGCAACACTTTTAATT
This sequence comes from Pinus albicaulis, assembly GCA_034641835.2. Lineage (NCBI taxonomy): Eukaryota > Viridiplantae > Streptophyta > Pinopsida > Pinales > Pinaceae > Pinus > Pinus albicaulis. Next base: position 1,032,788,533 of record CM076580.1, read on the forward strand.
TATTTCTTCTTTTGGGGTTTTTTTTTTCTTCATTCTTTTCTCCTTTCTTTTTCTCTATTTCTTATACCCTCTTTTATTTCTTTTTCATTTTTCCTTTTTATTTGAAATAATTTGAATTTTGAAAGGCCTTTCAATAATGAAAACCTTAAACGAAATATGAAGTATCCAGTCACTTTGAGATCCTATAATTCATAGGGTACTAACGAGCTGAAAAGAATGTCATAGGGGATTAGATGCAACTGAGAGAGTTTATATAATGTTCATACAACGTTTCCACAAACCATGCTTTTTCTTTGAATCAATACCCATCGACACGTAGGAGCACTGAGAGTGCAAGTACTAGAATTTGGAAATTGCCATAAATGCTACTAACACTGCATGAAATGCTAACCTATGAGATATTATGAGCTCATCTTCTTTCAAAGTGCACTAGGGCTCAAGTGTTATGCTATAAATAGATAATTTTTCACTTTATATGAGTGAATAAGCTTCAAACCTTTTCTGAATGAGAAATGCTCCAAGAGAAAACCACCCGCCAATTGAAAGAGCCATAATAAAAACCTGAAAAGTTCTCTCGATGTAGAATTTTCCTCTAGGATGACCATATATATAATTGCATGTCAAATTTTGCTGCTTCAACATGATCTCATCTTTCATGAATGTCAACTAAGGTTTCAGAGGTTCCCACGCTTCTAGTGATGCAACTGACACCAATTCCAAGAGATTAAGCCATGAATTATCCATCCTACTTGGTACGAAGCCTAATAGTGGATAATATAGAGGACCAATAATAATATGAGACATAATTCTTGAATAAATGAGCCCCATGCCTCTCGATAGGGAGCCTGCCACCTCATGTGATGGGACATGGAAGGGATGCCATCTCGATAACTTCACATGTCTAACTTGTTGATGGTGTTGGAAATCTGTCAACCAAGCGGTCTCCCTGATGTGAAATCCCAATTAGAACTCACACTATTTGCATTAGGAGCCCCATCCAGAGTATCGACTCAAGTGCCATATATTCTTATAGATTTCCTTTAGCTTAAGTTGTCAACAAGAGAGAGAAGCGCATATGTGAAAAAAGAAAGTATGTGTGCCTGGTGAGTATTCAGTTGCAGGTGTATCAAGGCTCTTATAATGAAGAGGGAGGAAAAGTGAGCCTCTAAAAGAGAGGTAATAGTACCACCCTAGTAGAGGCACAAAAAAGTGGAAAGATAAACACCTAACATCAAGTAGAATAGTCCACATAGATGCGACGATTGTTACAAGAATTACAACAAATTTTGAATAAGATAAACACTAAAATAAACAAAACAGTGCAACTACTTTAGTTAAGGTGAAAGCAAACATGAATCATAAATGTTACACCAATTTTTGGTGATCTAACTTTGTTACTATTAGATGGACCAAATTACACAATGTAAGACCAATTTTACCCTAAGTAAAATTGCTTTCACTATGAAAAATAACTTAGTAATCCTTAATTCATTAAGTTGTTTATGGTCTAAACAAGAAACCCCATGAGGAAGTATTGAATAAATCCATATTTGTTTGATTTTCCTAAAGGGATAATTAGTTAAACAACAATTTAATTAATATTCCTAGTCATATTTAACCCAAAACAAGAAAATTAATTAGATAAATCATTATTTATCTTATTATTTTTTAGGAATAATTATTTAAATAATATTCCTTGTTAAATTTGACTAAATCATTTATAAATAATTGAATAAATCACTATTTATTTAATTATTACTCAACCACATTCTTAAAATAATAAATAAATCATTTATCTATTTATTATTTACAAATAAAGGGATTTGACCCAATTCAAATTCTTTTTCCCTCCAACAAATATAATAAAATATTCCATAAAAGTTGGATCTAGATTTGGTTAATAATATTTTAATCATGCACTAATATCTAGAATAACTCAATATTTTGTTATAAATAGAAGGGGTTTTCCATTCATTCACTACTTTTTGTTGCCTAAAGATCACTCTGGATCTATACTTTTGGTCTGACTTTGATCCTCCATCATTGTCATATTTTTCTATCTTTTTGCTTGTGAACTCCATTTGAGTTCCATTTTTGTCTGGGTTTTCTACACCATCAAGAGAGAGAGATCTTAGATTTGAAGTGCTGAGGACACACAAGAACCCATCCCGTTGAGGGGGACTGGTAACATATTTCTATGTTCCCTTCCCAGGTGTCATAAATACAAAAATTCTTTAAAAATATTCTTGTCTTGTCTATTGGATGCATGGAGCAACTCTTGCTTTTATTTACTGCTTAATGACTTTAACTTCATAGATCTGGATTTTGTAGCATTTGTCTTGGTTAACTAACTACATATCTAAAGAAATTGGTAGCCATCTTTGATGTTAGGGATATTTGTTATGCACAGCTAAAGTGGGATTTTTTTCATACGCTTGCGATTAGAATTCACACTAACAACTGACGACTCCACAAGGGTTTATGATTACAACCGTTGTTGTTTTTTAGATCCCTGCATGACCAACTTCTTCAAACCCTAGGGTTTTTCTTCAGATTCTTGTTTTGATTTCTTGATGTTGTTTTTAACCTATAAAACCCTAAAAAAGTAAAAATTCCAACTTCCGTGTGTTTCCGGACCTATTGCGCAGGTGACAGGTATCAGCCGCAGCTGAGACGACACTTTTTTTCTGAAACCTGCTCCCGAGAGTGCCGGAAGTGCAGGTCGCAGTTTTGGGCCAAAAACTGCGACCTCAACCTTCAGGACATAGAAAGCAACCTCAAACTAGCGACCTTTGCAGAAATCAGGTCACAAACTACGACCTGTACTTTTTGCTGGATTTTTTCTGTGATTTTTCTGGGTTTGTTTGGGCTACTGTTCAGGGTTTTATGAGCTCCGTCTCCACCCATTTTGGACCTATACTTGCTTTTTTTTACTCGTTGAAGTGGGAACCTAGCCCTCTAGGGCTTCAATACACTTCCACCGTTCTAGGAGGAGTTTAGCTAAAGCAGGTCGTCTAAGATTTCAGTGTGTTCAACCATTTTTCAGATCTAATCTTGTACCTTCAGATTCATTTTAGATTGGTTATTCATCCATCCAAAACACCTATTTTCAATTTTTTTTTGTCCTCCTCTAGGTTCCACTCTGTTTCCCTTCAGGTTGTAGCCTTTCACCACCTCATTTGCAACACTTTTCCCTCTGATTTTTTGCTGTTTTCTACACCTATTTCTAGTAGATCTGAACTTTAGAGCATTCTCCCTCCCAAATTTAGATCCATTGGATATTTTGGTGCGTTTTGAATAGATTTTTTCCCACACATAGACTAGTTGTTGGGAAGCCCGCCTCCTTGGGTTTATATTGATGCATCTTTATCTGTTTATTTTATGTTATATTCATTTTAATTTACTGTTATTTGCAAATTTATTTACAGTTATACATTACATTTTTTATTTTTTGTCTACACATGCCTGGGTTTAAAAATTAAAATTAACACACTTAACACACACACCCTAAGTGAAGAGCGCATGGTTTACACCACTAGGTCTAGACTATAATATTGTAATCATTTGATCCCGCACCTCTCTGCCCTTGTTTCAACATTGTAATCATTTTATCCTGCACCTCCTTGCCCTTGTTGGTCTCTCTTCCTTTTGTGATCCATGTTTGTTATTCCATCATTGCGCCCCCAAGGTGTGTATCCCAGAGGCTTCTTAGCCTTCATCCTCAGTTTCCGTTAGGAAGAATTACTCCTTCGTGTAGGATTCGAGTTAGTCCTCCACTGAGTCCCCATTCTGACTTCGCTTCTGGTTCATTGGGTTCCCCTTCTAGTTCTATCCCTGGTTCTCCCTCTGCCACCTTCACCATGTCTGCTTCAGGACCTAACGCTGGTGGTAGCTCTGACCCTAATGCTGGGAATACTACTAGTGGGACCGCAACAAGAACTATCCTGGCTGTACCCTTGCTTCCTTATATGGCAGGTCTCAGTCTTCCCGATTTTAACTAGTTGATCAATGATCCCATACACCATGATCCTGGTTGGTTTGCTATGCCAACCAAGCTCCCTTCCGACATCCCCAGTTTGAAGGTCTTGCTGAAGAGGATCCTACAAACCATGTTCGATCTTTCCACATGTGGCATTCATCTAACTCCATCACTAATGACTCTGTCCGTCTTCGGTTGTTCCAGCATACGCTTACTGGAGAAGCTTCTAAGTGGTACGTTGACCAGGCCTCCTCCTCTCATACTACTTTCGCGAATCTTGCCCAGGATTTTCTATCTTACTTCCAGCTTCCCCTTGGTTATGACACTAGTATCGAAATTTTGACCTCTTTCCGTCAATCGTTTGTGACCCACCTATCGGATCATGTCCAGGAATGGCAGAGAAGAAAGATCCTATGTCGAGCCCTTACCTTCGAAGACTGTGTCTACATGGACTGGTTTCTCGGATCCCTTTTTCCTGCTATCAGAAAATATGTCGCTTCTCATTTCCCGCAGAACAAAGAAGCTGCTCTCCAGATTGTGTTGAAATATGACCTGATATACGCATAGTCTGGTTATGTTTATACCGTCTTACCTGATCTCCCTAGACCCGGTGGTGCCATTGCATTGGGGGCATCCTATGTCACCGATAGTATCATTGGAGACCTTCCTCATCCGTACACTCATCCTCCCATGGGTTATGGTTTCCCTCAAGGAGCGGCCAACTCCTCCAACATTTTCCTCCCTCCCGGTAGCATGTATCTAGGATATGACATGCCTCCTTTTTTTGCCCAAATTGTTTACCACAATGTTTCCAAACCTCCTTATTATCCGTATCTGTAGCCTAGTGCTCCATCTCCTTTAGCATTAGCACCCCTGCCTCCCTTGCCTTCTCAACCCTCGCAACAACAGCCACCACCCCCCAGGGGGAGGTGTATGCACAACATGGCCTAACTAATCCTCCTACTTCCAAAAAGAAGAGGAAAGGCACCCAAAATCAATCTGCCCCAGGTAATACAAGACCTAATCCCCAAGGGAATGCACGTAACTCTGCTAACTAGCAACAAGGCACTCAGCCCAAGCAGGACAGGCCTGTTCGCAAAAATAAGCCTTGTTCTTGTTGCAGTGTATATGGTCACTACACCCACGATTGTCCTCTTTTACCTCAGATGCATCAGATGTGGGAGACTCAAGCAACATCGTGAAGACAACAAGCCTCCCCTTCAGTTCTTCCCAATGCTATAGCTATCCAGCCGGCTGTGTTTACTAATCCTTTCCCCCAGCAAGAATTCGTGGCTACCCAATCCCGTGAAGGTCAGGTGGTCACTCAACCTCCTCCATCTGGTACCTCTGATTACAATATTATCATGATGAATTATGACCAAATCATTACTATTGACCTCAACCTTCAGACTCAGTCCCATAAGTACAACAAGCCTCCTGCTACGTTTTCCCCCGAGCCCCCTTCTTCAGGTCCCACAGACCCTCGACAACCAATGGTCCTTTACAGATCCCTCAGCCTAAGGCAGAGGTTCATACCAACATCCCAAAGGGACCATTACACTGAAATGCTGCTTCTGGAAAAGCTGGCCATTCATATAGTATAGTAGAAGATTTGGCGCAATCCCCTGTTGCCATCTTAATGTTGGAACTCCTCTAGTCGTGGCCTTCACAACGAAAGGCTCTACTAACTGCCATGGGCGCTGTGGATCCTTCATATGATTGTTTGATCGTCTTTGATGTTGACCGGTCAGAACATCCCCCTGTTCCTACTTCCGTCGCCTTCCAAATCCCCGTCAAGATCCGGAATGCCAACATCTCCCATTGTATCATTGATGAGGGGGCATCCACCTGTGTGATGTCCACTTCGGTTTGGAAGCAACTCAGATCTCCTGAGTTGGCCCCTTCCACTATCACCCTGCAAGCGTGGGATAACCACTCTTCCCAGCCCATTGGCCTATTCCAAAATTGTCCCATTACTCTTTCGGGCAAAACTGTTTGTGTTGACGTAGAAGTCATTGATGCCCCCTTATATTACAACATTCTAGTGGTTCGTAGCTACACTTATGGGATTTTTTTTGCCTCATATGCGGTTCACCGTAAGATGTTCTTTCCTCATAATGGAAAGATAGTCACCATCGACCATTTGACATATTATAAACCGAAGTCTCAGACCTCCCCTGAGTCCATCATCTCTTTGGTGGGCAATAAACAAACAGTCGAACCTTTGACCAGTGTTTCACCAGGAGTATACAAAGACTCCTCTTTGCTTGGTTCATTCCCTAGTCTTTCTTGTCCTGTCTCTGATCCTAGCTCATCAAACGTTTGCATGATGCAATTGTCTTGGTTCGATCTCAAGCGGCTCGCTTCAACCATTCAGCAACAACGCCCTCCACAACCTTCTCCTAGCACCTTGACTTAGCCTTCAGGACCCCCTCCTCAAAGTCCCTCATATATAGTTGGTATCCATGAGCCTCTCTACCCTCCCGGCATGGTTTCTCCTGGCCTTAACCATTTCAGAGCTGTCTCACTTGGGTAGTACCCCTCTGGTCAGATACCGTTCCTAGCTCCCCCTCCTGGAGTATTTTCGGTACCTATTATGGCTACCTTATCCCTTCCTAACATGACCTTGGGGATACCATTCTGGTACATTAATCCCCCAGCCACAATCCCGCCTAGTTAGCCCAAACCTTACCTTGATTTGACTCCAGTTCAACCGGTCCCCATGACCCCTCCCCTTGCTTCCGTGCCTCAACCTCCTCAATAGGAACCCACTCCTATTGTGACAACTTTGAGAGAGAGGGGCAAAGCTTGCAAGAAGGCACCTAATGACAAGGCCGCCCCGAAAAACCCTGCTCATCCTCAGCCTCAAAAGTGTACCCCCCGTGTGCTTTGTGTAATGTTGTCGATCATGCCACCCATCATTGTCCTGAATTGTCTGGTATCAAGCCCATGTTCAATGAAGCATTTCTGGAGTTTGATATCCCAGAGGTCTATGTCACTATACCCGATATCATCCCGAAACTCAAGTATTTGTGCACAAATCACCCTTGTGCTTTGTGTGATTTCCATGGCCACTATACTTACCTTTGTCCTTGCTTAGAAGAGTACCACTCCTCTTTGGAAGCGATTCGCCAATTCGAGGCCCAGCGCAACAAGTCCACCGCTCCCTTATTTGCGCATTTTGCTTCAACAGAACCAAAGGACACATCCACTCCCATTGACATTCCCCCTCCTGATGTCGAGATGGTGGAGTCTTCGGCCACTATCCACTACCTGTCATGATCTATGAGATCCTCAGTGGAAGACCCCCCCGAGCCTTCCCCTTCTGTTTCGCGTGACCTCCCTTCAGCGATCACCTTGGGCTCAACATCGGTGGATCCTTCATCTACTTGTTCTTCTGTCACCCTCCGTGACGATGCGCATGTGAACCTCTCTTCTCATGATGATGAGTTAGGTAGCTTCATTACGTGAGGTGTTTTTTCTTCCACCAGTCACCCCATCTTCTATTACGAAGATGAAATTATGGATGCAGTCACGACCTTGACTTTATCTATCCCCCCTTACATCGAACCCATACATTCGAACCACATACACCTTATGGCCATTACATTGACACCCAATTTTTGGGTAAGGGGGCACCAATATTTGAGAGGTCAGGAGAAGAAATTCTCCACAACTCTCCTAGTGCATCTGGTCGTGTCTACTCTAGTACCATCATTATTCCTTATTTAGAGGAACCTCTAGAGTCCCATATCACTTCAGATCACTCTAGGTATGATCCCCCTCATCATTCCTTCCTCTTACATCAACAACCCAGTCCCCTAGACACTGTTGTTGACCAAGCTATGGGTTTTCTAGGAGAGCACCAGTTCATTATCTCCAAATCCACTCTTTGGGATGGTGACTCCATGTGTGCCAACCCAGAAACTTAGTCCATTTGCTTCATATATGCAGTACCAAAAGAGATTGGTAATCCTCCATTCCATTTCTCAAATTGCATAACCATAATGAAAAAAAATGGCAAACCACATCATTAAAATGTGTTTAGATTCCCCTTTTGTTACATTTGGCATGACCATAACATGCTTGGGGGCACCTATTCCCCTCAACCATAAAAACCCCAGCTCTCAGCCAAACACAACACTGAAACCCCCTTTCTCTGAGAGGTTTCATTTTTTAGGTAATTTCCTAGGACAGGTCACAGTTTTCTACCGAGTACCTGCTACCTAGGTCACAGAAAAGACCCCAAAAAGTGCGACCTGTCCTGTTCATGAGCTCTGGGTGCCTAAACTGCAATTTTCATCCCCTTAATTGAAAGAGTATGGTTAGGCCTCTTACCTGCAATTGATGGATCTCAATGCCATCAGTAGGTTTGTCTGCTACGATAACTGCAAGATTTAGGGCCTTTCCTCCTCTCTACATTCACCATAGCTACACTTTCAAATGAATTAAATTGGAGGGAAAATGCCTTATTAAAATAGAAACCGCAGATTTTTCTTTCACCAACTGCGACCAAACTGTAGCTCGTTTTGAAAAACTGTCAACACCGTTGGAAAGCTCTCACCGAGCTCTCAAATGGGTATCCTTTAGTTTTTTGTGATTTTATACTTCACCCAGACACATTTTTTCTAAGAAGGGTCACTTCACCACTCCTCTAAATTGAATTTCTTCACTTGCAACACTTGCACTTGGGGCACCACTTTGCCTCCATACTTTTTCAAGCTCTTGTTGATTTTTTTCGTGAGTAACCATCTTGTACTCTTGCTTTTATGGTCCCCACCAGACCTTTTCTGTGTGGCAACATCATCGAGTCGCCCTTGTTTATAGCATCCGAGTTGAGTCATCATCGCATCCATGGTCCTCCATCCTTCATTGCTTGGTTCCTCTCTCACTTCGCACATTGTGGCCTCCAGTCATACTGTCCCCTATCCCCTTTGATATTGTGTTAGTTACTACTAGGTCATCCATGCCCTTCATGCTGTAACAAGGGAAGTCGTCATCCCGCTACTCACTACCCCCCATTCCATCATCTTCCTTGGTGTCAGTATGTCTGTCGCTCTACTATTATCTCTTGTGCCTTAGTTGAGGATCCCATATTGCCTCACCTATGGCGAAGCTCCTTTTGTCAACATCAACTCATTCATTCCAGAAGACAGGTCTAGAGGGTGGTGTACCTTGGTTCTAGCTTCCACTCTTGTTCGATGCCTCAGATTAGGCAAAGGGAATACTTATTTCCCTTTGAATTGATTGTTTCTTAGCTCCAGATCCTTACGACATGATCAATATTTGTATACTTTATGGTTCAGTGATGCATAAAATTGCACCAATGATTCTCAGGTGTGTGTAAGATGTTTCAGACCTCATGAGGGGGTGGCCCTTAAGGTAGCCCCCCACATGCCCGGATGACCTCTTCATTACAGCCTTTGATGCAGCTCCATAGATTTGATGGTTCCAGCCTCAACTACTTGTAGTGCCTTTTAGTTTGCATGTATCATTCAGATTTTCAGAGCCCTCTCCTATTTACAGGGCCTCTTTGGTTGTACTTATATCTCATGTACTTAGATATTATTGTATAAGTCTTGGCTGTTATCCCAAACACAGTATGTATGTGGGATCCATTATCATGTTTTTATTTGGCCCATGTTTATGCCAGCATGTACTATATAGTTCAGTCTCTTGTTTACTGGACGCGTTATTCTTTGTACTTTGTTATCTCAGCGAGCACAAGTATGCCTCCCCCACCTCTTGTAGAACAGATACTCACTCATAAAATAGGCTTGTCGCACCTGTAAGTCTCGCCTCCTCAGGGTCTTGTCCTCTAGTGCTTTAGTCTACCTTATATTTATCTCTCTCTAACTTCCCCTTCAGTGTCTGGTAATTGAGTTCTTACAACATAATTCGGTCATACGATTAGCTCCTAACGCTCGCACAATGGGGGGAAATCTGTTAGACCAATTTTTGGTCATCTAACCTGTTACTATTAGATGGACCAAAGTACACCATGTAAGACCAATTTTACCCTATGTAAAATTGCTTTCACTATGAAAAATAACTTAGTAATCCTTAATTTATTAAGTTGTTTATGGTCTAAACAGGAAACGCCATGAGGAAGTATTGAATAAATCCATATTTTTTTTATTTTCCTCAAGGGATAATTAGTTAAACAACAATTTAATTAATATTCCTGGTCATATTTAACCCAAAACAAGAAAATTAATTAGATAAATCATTATTTATCTTATTATTTTCTACGAATAATTATATAAAACATTATTTAAATAATATTCCTTGTTAAATTTGACTATAAGGACTCATCAACACCAAATTTAACCTTTGAAATAGGCCAAAACTCCTATTTACATGATAGGCGACTCTTCCCATGCCAAAAGACAACATTTGCTATATGAGAGAAAAAGTGCAAGCGACACTTGTGGTATGCGAATGACGGTGAAAGTGACATATGCCAAACCAAAGATAACATGAAAATGACACTAATTAAGGTGAAATAAAGCAAAAGCGACGGTCGAAAACATGAAACTGACACTCATAAAAGTGAAGGCATGGAAAAGAGACAATTTTGAAAAACTCATCGAAATAGAAGTAAAATCGCAACCAAAAGTGAGAGGATATCAATTGAATGCACGCACTAACTGTTTTCATAGGTTGAATATTGAATAGATAATCTCTTGAAGGACTACATTATGCTCATTCAAGCTCGTGAAAAATAATGCACTCATGAATATGCGATTGACTGAACATGTGTATGCAAGTGAATTTGAAACTTATTGATCGACCGTAAAGTGAATATGGAACAAACAATTTCAAGCTCCAAATTAGGCACTAAAATTAAAATGTAGAATGAATTTTGGAGGGTATTTTTCGCAGTGACAACACTTGGCGAAACACTAGTAGAACTCTAGCTTCTTTGCCTTGGTCGAATCTTTCATGCAGGGTCTATCTCCTTAGGAAGTATTTAATCATCAATAAAATTTCTTTGGCTTTTGCACTTACCCCATGTATAAACATAGTCCCCTTCATCCTTTCTCAGTTGAAGAAAATAAAAAATCCATCTGTATCAAAATGTTTGAAATGGAAGGGTAATGTTGCTCGCGAGCTTAAGAAATTTAGAGTATAGTTTTTCATCTCTGGTATTGCTCCACTACTAGCAGGAGTGGATAGTATTGTGAGAGAGTCACTTTAGGAACACAAACATTTCTTCGCTGCTAGTGAACCTGGATAGTACCCTGACAGAGTTGGTTGCTTCACGTTCCTATAAAGGAATCATTTCTCTTCTTTCATCCTTTATTTATTTATTTAAAAAGGACTGTGCATGGACACTTATTCATTTCATGGGGAGGAATATGGATCCTGAATTATTGAGAGAAAAAGAGTTTGTTCCTTCAGAGAAGCACATATAAAACCTCTAATATTGGTTTTCTCATTTCGATTTTCCCCTTGTCCTTCTCTACTTGACTAGATAAGTGTTGAAAACACCGAAACATAAAGATCCAAGTATAGGCATAAGGTTTCCAAAATAGACACAAATATCATGGTTTGTTACAAATATTTCCTTATTCAAGGATCATATATCCTATACAAACATCATCAACCAAAAGGTGTAACCAAAATGGAGAAGAAGGAATAAAGGTTAGCCAAATGTTGTAGTGTCACAAGGCCCTTTCTATTTTGCCACATCGTCTTTCGATCTAGAGGGAACATTATTAATGCAAATTATTATTAACAAAACATAAAATACGAGACAAGACATAACAAGAAAAAAAATTAAAGGAAAAATAAAAAGGAGGCTAGACCGAAAATAAAGTGCGAGACAAAGCCAAAAAACACAATATAGAATAAAGAAAATGAGTGAAGGATGATTGTGCAGGTAAACTAATATGAAACCAGACCTACTCCTAACCTAACCAGCTAGAAAGCTAGGGTCATGTATAATGAAATTTCCAATGTAGCCATTTTAGCTACTCCTGACCTACAATCACAAATATATGACCAATTAAAACTAATATAAACCAACGTAAAACATAAAAGATAAGATCTTGAATAACTTTCACAACAAATAGAAGGTATTTCCTGTAAGCATAAATATGTGTCATAGTCACTACTTCTACCCATTGACTTGTGATCTTACCTTTTTGATGAAAATTACAAACAAAAACCTCAAAATATCCTTATGAATGCACCTTCATTTGTGCCATCCTTCTTAGCAAGCATCAGAAAAGACCAAAACTTGTTATTAAGAAAAGGGATTTCTAAGTATGATTCTTCTAGGCAATCATATATTAAATTGTGAAATTCAAAACAATCCTCTTAAAAACCTTTAAATCCTTGAAGAAATAAATTTTCAATATTAGGCATGGTATCAAGATGAGAATCTTGTGAGGGAAAATTAATTTGATCATATTAAGAGGGATTGTCAAAATAGTGAGGACCTAACGTAAACATCAGTAAAGGCTGAAGTGCCTCAACTGCTTGACAAGTACCCAAATAGTGATATTTTAACCCATAAGGATCAAAGGATGTAAAAAAACTGTCATTGGATGTGGTGATGGGAAAATGGTAAGTTGAATGACAGTCATCACAGAATCACGATTAGATGGGCTGATTAAAGCATCATATTCCTAGTTTGTATTAACAAGGAAAAATCAATTTGAACAGTTCCGCGAATGCTTTTAACAACCGAACCAACTTCCTCGCACGCCGAATGTGACAAATCATCTTCTTGTAACAAGTGAAAAATTGTACAAGCATCATAATCATTGAAATAATTGAAGAGGAATGCTAGTATAACAAACATATGAAACCAATCAGGGTGCGATGTATAAAAAAGAGGAACTTGATTCAAGAAATAACTCAAGAAATTGCTAACACTCAAGAGGATTTCTAGTGTCATCAAGACATTCACAAGAGATAATAGGGGTTTATTACCCACCATAGCACTTAACAAATATGAATTCCTCATCCAAAGGTAATCTTGAAATTCGTCTGCTTCGCAATTCTATGCATTTACGAAATGTATACACTCCAAACCCAAATTCAATACAAGGGAATTGATGAGGATGAATTCACTACAATAGTATGATCATAAACCCAATCTTGAGAAACAGGAAAATTGTAATGAGAAATCCAAAAATTCATCAAGAACAAGTTTGCATCCATAGAAACAATATGCCTAAGAGAACTCTGCGAGAAAATCCATATCTGACATGGTTCAGGAATTTTACCAGGATCACATGAACCTAACACAACCAACAACAAGATTTGAAGTGCCTCGACTTGCCGACAAGTTCTAGAACTTTGAAAATATAGATAAGAACATTTTATAAACCGAGTTAGATCACAAAGTTCATGAGGACAACTGCTATAGATTAAGTTAACATGATCACCACTATCTGGATCGAAGATATCTACATCACTAGTTTGATCATATTTTTCAACTTCAACAAACATATTACTCAAGTCATAATATTCCTCTAATCACAACTCTGAGGATGTACGAATTGGAAAAATATCATGATCACAATGATTAAAAGAGTTTCCCTCATACAAAACAAGATATGATAAGGGATGGAATGGATGCGCTATAATTTTAGCTCTTTATTCTTTATTATGGATATTCTCACTATCCTGTGTCATCTAAAGATTAAACTCATGAGATAAAAATATTCAAGAGCATGGAGTGTGTCCATCGCAAGTTGATGCATTGTAAATAGTAGAGAAAAAAGGATAAGGAGGTGAAGAGGAAGAAGTGTTCATAAGATAATCTTCTTTAACTGAAAATTTTTTGAGAACTAAATCTTTCGAAACAAAATATCCTTGAGAGATTGAAAGATAAATTGGTGCAATTGGGCATTTATCATCATATATATCAACAAATTCATCCTCATCATAATGATTTCTACCCAAGACTTAATAGTTATTAGGAAAATTGATCGCATTTGATTGACTTCCAAGATTACCAGATTCAATATCAGCCAATAAAGAGGAAACACCATCTTCACACGAATGATTTTGAAAAAGAAGAGAGAGATTGAAATAATATTCACCTTCCTGCTCCTCTACCTACAAAATGTGACTACCCCACACCTGATCACTTTTTGAATTTGGGATAGGTTGATTAACCAAATCATGGGGCAAAGGGTCACGAGAAAGAGACAATAGAGGATGACAAGAATCCAAATCATATTCAAGACTAGAGTTATGAATGTTAATACGATATTGAGAAATGGGGAAATTGGTTTTCACCATAAACTTGATGAACCATTCTGGGATTTCCTTGATGGGATATTATCATGAAAAGCGAAAGGAAGGAGGATGGGGAGATGGATAAGGAGTTTGATTTTCATATTTCCCAACTTTAATATCATCACGAGGAGGCACCCTCATCAAAAATAGTAAAGGAGGAGGACAAGGAACAAAAGGAATTATAGGTCCCTCCTTTGAAATGAGAGGTGTCTCACGATTTACAAGAGTTTGGGAAGTAGAGACATCAAGGGGTTCAAATTCACCGTGCAAAGAGATATGAAACAAACACTTAAATTTTGTTTAAATAAATCCCAATCCGTGTCTTCTGTAGGAAATTAATAACAAAGGTGAAGGAATTGTTCAGAGAAATCCTCAATTGATTCATTAGGATTCACTCTTAGTTTATTAATTATTTTAAGAAAATCCTGGTAATCATAACTATAAAATAATTTATGAAGCTCCTTCGCAAGTTTCTCAAATGAATGGATGGAAGCAACAAGTAATGTACGACACCATATCTTAACATGACATTCAAATGTGAGGGTGAGAAATTTAGCCATGAAATCCTTGCTATGTATTCCATTAGAGAGGAAAAAATAGACAACTTGAAATAGATGTTCACGAAGAGTTAATTCATCCTCGCCATAAAACTTAAATTGGGACAGGTTATGAATAAATTCCACAAGGATGGTAAGATGAATCTCTTTAGAAATACATCCTGAGATTATGATTTGGGAAAGATCCATTTAAGATAAGAGGATCAAATTAGACTCAATGGGCACATATTATCAGTTGGACCACCTTCTACCGCCATTTTTTTGACAGTGGTGAAAATCCAACAACCAAGGGGGTGAATGTGAAGTCCCAATTATACCTCACACCATTTGGAGTAGGAGCCCCATCCAGAGTATCGACACAACTTCCATATATTATTATATATTTTCCTTGTCTTAAGCTCTCAACAAGAGAGAGAAGTGTGTATGTGCCTTTGAAAAATAAAGTAAGTGTGCCTGGTGAATGTTTAGTTGTAGGTGTATCAAGGCTCTTCTACTGCAGAGGGAGGAAAAGTGAGCCTCTAAGAGAGAGGTAATAGTACCACCCTAGTAGAGGTGCACACAATATAAAAGAGAATCACCTAGCATAAAGCATAATAGTCCACATAGATGCAACGATTGTTACAACCATTACAACACATTTTCATTATGATAACCACTAAAATAACCAAAATAGTTCAACTACTTTAGTACAAGTGAAAGAAAACATGAATCATAAAAATTCATAGAACAATATTACAAATATTCACAAAATATGCATGAAATTGTGCTTGCCATTAGGCTTCAATTATTAAGTAAAAGTACCAAAATACATGAATATAACGAAAATCACTAGCACCAATTGTGGATTGTTGGAGCCACGAATTGCTCCCCAAAAGTACCGACATTGTCTCTCTGATGCCTTATGGTAGAAGCCAAGGTGAAAAATTCCTTTTCTTGTACAAGGAGGGTGTATATAAAACAAATGGGGTGATTATTCACCCCCCTTGTGACTCTTGTACTACCTTCATGACTCTTTGACTTCTCTATGACTTTTCAACTCTTACATGACTCTTGGACTTCCACTTTACAATACATTTTCCAATATTGAATTTACATAATCCACAAAATGATGTGGCACATGATGAATCATGACACGACATGACATTGTTGACATGGATTGCATGATGACATGGAAATTTCAAGAAAATATTTGTTGTTTATTTCTTTGATAAAATATGTATCCATTACTTCATCTTAATAAGAGATATACTTTTCTCTTTATATCCAGCCTCCAAAGGGTTGAGAATCAATATGGATTCTTCACGCGTTCCTGATATTTGATCTTCTGTTATATTGTGGTGTTCCTTCGTCTTCTTGCTTGATGATCATCTTATCTCTTAATCTCCATAGGTTTATTCCAACATGGTCTCCTTCTCCTTTTCCTTCATCATTATCCTGTCATGATAAGATAGAGTGCTTGCAACTTAAATCCATTCATAACAAGACGACATGAGTCCGAAAACCCCTATTCTAACATGCATCACCAATTCACTTTTTAGGGTTGGGATTAGGTGACAAATTGAGTGATTGAATCAGGGATTGTGTAGTTTCAGAGGCCAAGGTCCAGAACCGAGGCTAGAGACCACAAAATGCATAGTTTAGGATGGATAGGGCCAAAATATTGTGCAATTGAGGGGTTAAAGAGCTCAAGGTTGGGGTTTGAGGCTTCCTAATGTGCAGTTTTGGAGGGACAGAAGCCAAGGGATTGGGTAGTTGAGAAATTCAAGAGCTCAAGGTAGAGGCTTGATGCTTAAGACTACATAATGCATAGTTCGGGAAGACCAGGTTTAAGTTAATGCGTAGTTATGGGGCTCAGGATGTCAGGTTTAAGGCTTGAGCCTTGAAGTTGCCCAATGCAAATTTATGAAAGGAAAGGCTAGGTGACTATGCAATGGAGGGACTTAGTAGCTCAAGGTTGAGGCTTGAGGCTTGGAGTTTCCTAATGCATATTTATGGTAGGAGAACAAACTAGGAGATTGCACATTTGGGGAACTCAAGGGGTCAGGCTTGAGGAATGAGATTGTGCATTGCGCAATGGAGAACTAGCTGTAGAGGAAAACTGTGAAGTTATGGAGATCAGGGGTTGGGATTGAGCATTAATATTATGTAGTGAACAATTATAGGAGTTAGAGACTATGCATTGCATAGTGCCAAGATTAAATGTTGTTTCTTGAGGACTGAGATTGCACAGTGCACAATTTAGGAGGGATGGATGAGGCTGAGTAGCATGGTCAGGGAGTTTTCCTAGTTTTGACTAAGTATGGATCAATGAAATGAAGTTGAACAAGAAAAAGGCTCGAGAATGATGACACACTTTTATCACTTGATGACACAACACATGACACCTAGAACACATGAACAACATACTTTCCTCAATGCGACAACATTGCAACTACTAACTTCAAGTGCGACACTAAAGATACACTTTATGAAGACAATGACAACACTTGTGTAATAGCGCTTGGAACTTTGGAGAAGAGTGTAAAACATTTCTAAATGACTATAAGGACTCATAAACACCAAATTTACCCTTTGAAACAAGTAAAACTTTTCTTTACATGATTGGCGACACTTCCCATGCCAAAATGTGACATTTTCTATATGAGAGAAAAAGTGCAAGTGACACTTACGATATGCGAATGATGGTGAAATAAACATATTCCGGAGAAAATATAACATGAAATAACACTAATTAAGGTGAAATAAAGTGAAAGTGTTAATCGATAACATGAAAGAAACACTCGCGAAAGATAAGGTGCACAAAATTGTTATGAAACCAACTCACAAAATAGAAGAAAAGATAGATCAACAACTTAGAAATTAGCCTCTTTGAGGGGGGAACCTCCTTTATATTACGTAAATGAATAATTATTGGATGATGCAATTGGAAAAACCTCCTTTATAAATATAGGAGCCCAAGGGGTCACAATATAATCCTAGCCGACATAAAAATAACAATGTAAGGGCACAACAATAACAATAGCGGGCTTCTATGGGGCACAATAATATACATATGGGGGCTACCCTAACAATAAAAATAAGGGTATACACTAGTATTAAAGGGACCTAGCATGCCCCTATCCTTCAAAAAAGTGTTTTCCTCAAATCTTGAGTAGTTCTGGATGCTTTTGTATAAAATTCTCGTCCTCCCATGTCAAATCATCAGCGGGTAAGTTCTTCCACTTAATGAGATACTTTGAAATTGATCAATTTCATAGTTGTCAAGTTCTTGTTTCCATGATTGCTTTAGGTTCCAATATGATTTTTCCTTCTTCGCCAAGTTCTGGAAATATTGTTTGAACTGGGAGCTTTTCATATTGTTAGGCCTCTGTAATTTGCAAGATTGGAAAGTACAAACACTGTAGAGCCTACATCAAAACCACTTTGGAATCTGAGGACCTAGCCATCCTAGATTCAGAGAGGGATCTCTCTATATATGTGCTCTCAAAGATATGATATTTATCCTTAAGTATGATTTTAGGCTAGTTATGAAGAACAAGGTTGTTTGTTTTGTTTTGGTTGGGCAGGATAACATGAAGATGAAGGAAGTTTGTATGAAGGGTGAAGGTGTGAGTAAGTGAAAGAATGGTTCAGTTGATAAGATATGCAAGGAGAAAAATCAATCCATTGGGCTATGGAGTCATAGGAGGATTTAATTGGACAACAAGGTTCAAAAGTGGTCCATGGGGAAAGTCATCTATGTCAAAGGATCTCTTTAAGTTGATTTTATGGAATGAAACACTAAGAAATGGAGTGAGGGAAATCAAACAGATGAGGGAAAAAAGGACAGCCTAAGATCAGGTAAGTACTTTGAAACTAGCCTACTTTTGGCATGCACTTAAGAGAAAAACATGAAAGTAATCTAAGATCAGGTAAGTACTTCCAAACTAGCCTGCTTTTGATGTACTTTCAAGAGAAAACATTTAAAAACATAGAATAGATTAAGATCAAGTAAAGACTTTTAAATTAGCCCGCTTTCAGTATATTCAAGGGGAAAACATTCACGATAAACATAAAAAGTAGTCTAAGATCAGGTAAGTACTTTTAAACTAGCCTGATTTCAACATACTCTTAAGGGAACTTTTCAAAGCAACTGTTGGAGAAGAAACTAGAGGACAGGGCTAACAATAGACTTATGTAGCTCAATCTTTAATTGGCAGACTTTTCAAGAACATTCAAAGACCAAATCTCAAGTTGTACTCAGGAAACATGGGCTTACCAACACTTGACTGGTTATACTCTATTGAATTACCTTCAAAACACATTTAGAAGAAAACATAAAGGATAAAGATTTATTAGTGAGATTTAGGGTACTTCAGAAGTAAATCCTAATCTATGTTTGCTGTTCTTTATCAGAGAAAAGTGGACAGAATGAAAACAATAAGAAAATAAAAATTTACAGTGAGAAACACATCACCATTGACATAGACCAGGATCCCATAAATCAGCTATTTGTATTTGATGTTCAAACCAGTTACAATCTTCAAGTCTAGTGGGTCTTTACAACTTCAAAATTCTCATCTCAGCTTATGTGTCTTCAATTACAAACAGATATACAACAACTTCAAAAGCTATTTGCATACAACAGATTTCCAGAGACCAACCTCTATAATGTCTTCTACAGAAGTATTTATAGAAGAATGAGGAGGCAGAGTGTAAGAAGGGTTCATCTGTTCAATTAATGCAGAGTAAGAGCTTCTCGGCCTTTGAAGGGCCAAATGGAGAAGGAATGACATGAATTAACTCTACTAATTGATTATTACATTAAATTTCATCAACTTTAGTCACTTTTTTTTGACTTTGGGGGTTTTTTGTAGGTTGGCAGTTAATGTTGAGCTGTCTTTTAAAAATATCCTTGACTGTGCATTCATGGTGCCTTATTTTGAGGAAATAAACCTGTAGGTGGCAGTTTTGGATTTTATTGCCTTACTGATGTGGCATTCAGAGGCTTCTTTTGCTAATTTGTCTGTTTTTGTGGCTTTAAAACACTATTATAGCTCTAATTCTGCTTTATGCCCTTATAATCATCTCGGAGTCTTTAATCCTGATCTGTTGACTGTGTTGATCTTTTCACTGTGTTTTAACCTTAACACAACAGGGTTTAAATCTTTTAATCCTTCAGATGGTGCTTTGTCCCTTGTATTTATACTTTGGGCCCTTTGCTGACTATATTCACTGTGTCAACCTTTAACCTCTACGCTTTGTTCAATATTTGCTTGCTTTAAGCCTGGGAACCTTTTTTTTTGCGTTTTGAAATGTCCTTTGCCCCTTTTTAAACATATTTAGGCCTTGGTGTCATATTTGAGGCCTATTCTTCTTAATCTTCACCGCTTTTTCCTTTTTCTGTGGACATGAGGCATCTGGATGAGGCAATCCTCGGCCATGTTCCTTCGTGAACTTTATGAGGGCTTCTGCCTTAAAAAATACCATAAAAAACCTGCAAAAACCACAAGATACATTATAAAAAAACTGCGAGCTTGGAAAAACTGCTTGCAGAGAGAGGCGGAGGCAGAAGAGTATTGTAGAGGGGTGATTTATGTAGGTGAAAGAGGCTTTAATGAAGGAGAAGGCGAAAATTGGGTTCAAAAATGGCATTTGGCGCGAATTCGGGAAAAAGTGGTTTTGAAATACCAGGGGTGGTTATCGCGTTAAATTCGAGTGGTAACTGGTTTTAGACGAGTCGTACGCGATCCAGTTTTATCGCATCGCGTGGCTTTTTTGATACCGCCGGTATTGCGTAACTTTGGAGTGTTAAAATCTAGATGCAAAAATCGTGCGATATGGGTCGTAGACCGTTGGATGAGGGAGATGAGATCCGACGGTGCAGACCGGGCGCGATGAAAAAGTTGCTCGGGTGGAGACTGTAGTGGGGGACAGGTGTCGGGGCGTGATAGGAAGGGTCTTTTGTACAGTGGATGGTAGGCCCCGACGGAGTTGAATTGTCAGGATTAATGAATACCATTAGATCTATAAGATCTATGGTGGGGAGTTGTTGCAGAGGATGGAGGAATAGGTAGGGGTGTGGTCTTGTGTGGAACAAGGTGACCAAGAGTTGAGGAGGGGAGAGCTTATCACATCGGCACATCACCGCGGAGGGGGAAAAGAAAAGGGGAAGGGATAAGTCGATGGAGCGATGCGATGAGGGCTAAGGTTAGGCCTGGGACATGGTCGCTTGTTGCAATATGTGACCAGGGGATTTTAAGGGAGAAGGGGCTTATCTCATCTGTGAGATGGGAAAAGGGATCAGGGTAAGGAATCAACGATTGTGCGATGGGATGTTAAAAGGCGTGATACGATGAGCGCTTAGAGTTTAGTCATGGGGTTTTAGGCATATGATCGATAGTGGGCTGGAGCTAGGCCGAAAAAGAGGCTAAAGCCTGAGGGTAAAAAAGGCCTAAAATGAAACCTTTTTAGGTGTTTTTAAGTGTTCCTATAGGCAGAATGAGGGTTTTTAAGTCATTAAAAAGGGTTTCTTAATGATTTAAAAGGGAGTTTTTATGAAATGAGAGGTAATTTTGAAGGTTTCTGAGGATAATGGAGGGAAAATTAGGAGGAGAGAAAGGGCCCTTTTTAAGAAAAAAATGGAGAGTAGAAAAGGACCAAAATGAGTGAATGAAGTGATGAAAAGGGGCTTTTTAGGAAACAATTTTAAAGGGAACAATAGATTTCTTGTTGGATTTTGGAGGGAACAACACTATTTTTAAGACACAGTAGTTAAGGAACAACAATGAGGGAACAAAATCCTTCAAGAAAGACTGATTTTTGTATGAAAATGATCTCTTGAAGGCTCAAGGCCTATTTTAGCCATCATTTTCTTATGACAAAATTTACTGATGGCTAACAGTGGCTCCACTTGGGGATGGCAGCTCCTTGGAGGTGTCAAGAATCTTCAGAATTTGATCTCTGGGATGTAGACCTGTGCCTTATCCATGACAACCTCTTCTTCAATGATCATGCTGCTTTAGAAAAGATGATCAATATTTCATATTAGCAAAAAAATTCTCCCAATCATTCTACTTGCACAACCTACTTCCTAGCATTTTTTCTTTAGAAGGTGCATTTGGACTTGCAGACCTTAAACATCAACATTTTATTCTTTTTAAAGCAGGAGAAACTATTCTAAATCTACCCTTATTTCTTCCATGAGTTCAGATTAGACTGTTGAACTCATAAATTCTCTACCTAAGCTACTATCTGCCAGGATTAGACTGTGTGGCAGAGTTTATTCTCTATTTTCTAAAACATAAATTTAAAACACAATCAAATCAGGATTAAAAAGTCTGATTTTCTGTGGGACTGTGGCATAAAAAACCAGCTACTTATAGCCTTTATTTGCAGAATTTCAAAAAAAAACTATGAAGGCTTGGAATCTGAAAATTTAAACATCCTTCATTCTTTTTGCAGCTCTGGTTTTGATATTTTTGAGGTGTTGTTTTCTTTATTTGGTTCATATTTTTGAGTAGATTAGAACCAATTCTATACCAATATTTCCAGGTTCAAGATTTTATCTTGTTTGAACCACTGTTTTTTCTATCCTCATCTACTATACTGATAAGCCAAGATTGAACAATTTGGCAAATCTTCTTCACTCATCTATCAGAAGAAAATTGAAATCTATATTAGTCATGATTAGGCTGTATGACTAAAATAGCAGTGTTGTTTTTGGTAGTGGCTTTCAAGCTTGCACACTTTCAGAATTTCTCTTTTTTCTTTTTTTGGTATGGGGCTGTACCTTTCTTGTTTTATTTCTGCCCTCTTTTTACTTTTTCTATTGTTTTTGTATTTTTCTTTCTTCAAATTGAAAAACAATGTTATATACAATGAATAAAAAGCATTGAAAGTAAAATATGAGTTAACTATAATAATTTTTGAAAGCCCTGCCATTGACAGGACCTCCAAAGTATTCAACTCCATCCAATTCTTGCAGAAAAAATGCATTGTTTCCAATAGCAGATTGGATAAGATAAGGGCCTTGCCATAAGTTATCAAATTTCTGGTGTTTACCCTTATTTTATCTTCTTGAATCCCATTTCAAAATTTTATCACCAATCTTGAAATCATTTGCCTTAGTTCTTTTTTCAAACATCTTCTTGATTTTTTCTTGTAGTTGCTGTACTCTGATGTATACTTCCTCCCTGGTTTTTTGAGGATGTATTGTCTGGTTTACCCTTCTTGTTACATCATCATCTTCAGACTGAACTTCTTGGATCAGCTTCATGACTGGCACTCCTAAACTGGTTGGGAATACTGCATCAATTCCATAAACTATCTGGTAGGGAGACATTGCAATTGACCTTTTCACTGTCAATCTGTCTACCCATAAAGCATGCATTAGCTTATTGTGCCATGATTTCTTGTTATCTTCCGGTAACTTCTTGATAATGTTTACCAGAATTTTATTTGATGATTCTGTTAGCCCATTACCTTGAGGGTAATAAGCTATGGAATGACCAATATAATCTGATATCTGTGACAAAATTCTACCATCTTTTTAGACCCGAATGCAGCAACATTATCAGTTATGATTTTTCTAGGACAGCCAAATCTGGAAAGTATATGGTTTTCAAGGAATGAGATGATGAATGAGTCTGTGGCATTCCTAGAGGGAATGGCTTCTATCCACTTGGTAAAATAATATGTTTCTGTGAGGATCCATCTATGTTGGGAAGATGAGGGAGGATGGAATTCCCAAATGAAGTCTAGATCCCACTGCTGAAAAGGAGCTTCAACAGTGATTGGTTGCAGAGGCAAGGGAAGAAGTTTTCTTTTGCCTTCAAATATTTGGCATTTGTGACAGGAAATAATCATTTTATGGACATCTTGAAAGAGGGTGGGCCAGCAATAACCAGCTCTAAGGATTTTTTTGGTAATTGATTTCCAGTAGAGGTGGCCCCCACATTCTCCTTCATGAAACTCATGCTTGATCTTATCTGCATTCATGTCAGGCAAAAATTTAAGAAATAATCCACTAGCATTTTTCCAATATAAACATTTATTCAAAATGCAGTAATTTACAGCTTTCAACTTTAAGAACCTGTTGATGCCTCGAAAATCGCTGCAACAACATTGGGGGATAACCACCCGGTCCCAGGACCTTAATACGACTCCTTTTCCGTTTGAGATGGTGGCTCCGATCGGATATAATGGGACCCAGCTTTCCCGATAAAGAATAGAAATGGGGTGAATGAGTGATAATAAGTGATAATGAATGGAGTACTTAATCTATAAACAACAAATATAAATGACTATTATATCCCGGGAAGTTTCTATTCTTAAGTGCAACGTTGGATGATCTATGTTTGTCAATAGGCATATAGATGACACTATTTAATAAACAAAGATATTTATTTAAATAATAATTACTTCATTCAATTAGTTGAATGAAGTAATTGATAAAACATTGTTACACTTATCTCAATTTATATTATTGACATATATATGATTGAAAGAAAAGCATACCATAAACATCCAATAGTGGAAGGAATACAGAAATACTGTTAAAACACATACATATATTCAATAATAGCAAAAGTAATCAAACAACAATTTATATAAAAAAAGAATGGATTAAGACATAGATAATAGTACCATATGAGCTGCA
Organism: Pinus albicaulis; assembly: GCA_034641835.2. Classification (NCBI taxonomy): domain Eukaryota; kingdom Viridiplantae; phylum Streptophyta; class Pinopsida; order Pinales; family Pinaceae; genus Pinus; species Pinus albicaulis. The sequence continues at coordinate 1,032,812,969 of CM076580.1, forward strand.
AGTCATTCCCCAATATCAATTGCTATTTGAAATTCTTCTTTCAACGCAAAAATACTTTCACACAAAGACAGTAGTGCACATTTGCATAAAAGCTTCCTTGTCAAAATTAGAATAATTGGTCCAGTTTTATAAAAGAATACGCCTGAAGTACAGTAGTGCAACTTCAGGTTTTTTAAGTCATATACAAAACTTTACGACCCTTTCTAAATACATGAAAGGGTCTATAAATACTAAATTTATCTAAATATCTATGAAACCGAAAAATCCTACTTAATTGGTATTAAACAATCTTGAATATCTCCTTCACGGTAATCTGGCAGTCGGCAGCATGATTCATCACTTAGGCTGTTCGTCTTTAGTCCTGAGCTGGCATATTTCAAGCATCGGCTCCACTTCTGGTGGTCGGTTAAGGCGAGAATTGAGTTGGGCATCATAGGTGGCATCCTGTATTTCGGGAATGATGCACCCGATTGCATCTGAGAGGAATTTGAGGGCGGCTCTCTGGCTGTAAGGTTTGACTAAGAACATCCAATAGGTGTCCCATGTCAAACTGTTAATTCCTGCGATTAATCTGCCAGTTTTCTCCAGCTCTGAGTAACATGACTGTTCCAATGTTTTAGCTGATGTCAATTTACCTGGGGTACATTGGGAAATCATGTTAGATAAGTAGAGAGTGTCAATAATCAATTCAACCAAATTACTTGTGGTTAATTTGCATTTGGAAACTGCCCTCTCTGCTTTCATTAACTGAGATTTCCATTCCATGAATAATATCTCTTTATGCGATTCTAGGATCTTTGGCAATTTAGCTGACTGTCCTTCCTCAGTACCTTGCCACTCAAGATAATTGGTCAATGTCTCATCGGCCTGCTCGAAGTCTGTTCTAGCATCAGCTGATTTATCACTTAGAGATGTTGTTAAGTCACATAAAGGTTCTACCTGGGCGATTTGTTGACATAACAACTTTATCTGTGTTAATAATGCTTTGTTTATTTGTACTGCCTCTGCACTGAATTCAACTACCTGTGGAAGATTCTTTGTTTTCTCAAGCTGGGCTGATAGTTGAGCAATCTGCTCATCTTTTATCTTCAGCATTTGTTCATTGGCTGTCTTGAGTTGTGCCAATGCCTCTGATAACTCTTTCTGCTTCTGGACTGCACTCTGATCAATCCTCTGCTTTTCTTCCTGCAATTGTTGAGTTAATTGATTATTGGTTTGCTGTTGTGTTAACAATTGCAGTTCTGCCTGCTCTGCCTTCTGCCGTGCTTCTGATAGTTGTGCTTGTAATGAGAAAATATCCTGGTCTTTTGTTTTTAATAAAAGACTTACCTCCGATGCCTTATCTATTGTTGCTGCTGAATAGGCTCCAGCAAATTGTGATAGTTTTGTTAGGTCCTCAGAGGGGTCAAATTCCTCCTTCCAAACTACGTTGCCCGTCACTGTTAATTCTGGGAACAGGGAAGGCTGATCAGTCCTTCTCCTCTTCCTTTGTCGTTTTACCACAACTTTGTGTTTCGGGATATAGAAGACATCCAAGGGAGGAATTTCTTCTATCTGCAAAATAACTTGATCGGAGGGGTCCTTTGGGATTATCTCTACTCCTTTGGAAATGGGTAGGCCGCTGGTTTCACCAGGAACTTGTTTTGAAATGGTCTCCTGTGTGTCTGCTACTCTTGATGTTTGGGCTTCCTTTGAACCTTCAGGATTGTTGATAATTGAATCGAATTGCTGCCATTCCTGGAGCAATTCGGGATCAATTTGAGTATCTTGATTTACCTTTATGGTGCCCTGTTCCTGTTCTCTCGTCTGGGTTTCCTCTTGCACTTTCCCCTGTTCATTTATTATAAGCAGGGGTTCCTCAGTATGTCGCTGTTCAGGCTCGCTTGATCCTGCTGCTGGGCTTGTTGCTAACAGATCTAGGGGCAGAGTTTGCAACCTCTGTGCTCTAAGTCTGTTGAATTCAACTAACCCTTCATCTTGATATTTCATTCTGGCCAACGATCTAACTTGAGACATTGACTTGACTGTGGAGAATAGGTCATCAAACATATCTTCTTTATGATCAAACTTTGCCAATTTGGCCTGTTCAAGGGCATTATAGGCAACTTTGTCGGGATCAAAATGCCTATTAGGGAGAGTTGCTAGAGTTAATGATTTCATCTTTATAGCTTCTTTCTCTGCATGTTTGAGATCATTCAAGGTGTAGACACCACATCTAAGAGGAAAAGAAGGCCAGACCTGCTTCTTATTTCTCTTTAGAGTTTGTGTAACGCCCTCGGAAATAATCTGATAGGCTATCTCCCTTGCCAGCAGTTTATCAGGTATGTACAAAGGAAGAACATGAGGTTTGGCTTGACTGCCGAAAATTCTTATATAAGTAAACTTTTCCTCTGCAAACCATCTCCCTAAGCCAGTTAAATCAATCCCTGCTTGGTAGGAAATCTTGGGAGCAGGTTTATAAAAAATAGAGTAATGAATGGGTAACATGAGGCCATTGCAGATTTGGTATAAATGGTGCATATGGGAGGTTTTCCACAATTTCTGATGGTATATGTGAATGGGCATGGGGTCTTGTGGAGTCCACCTCCAGCCGAGCACGGGAAATTCAGAATTAAAACACAGGGTGTCCAGGATATAAGCGCTGTAGTAGAATGGGGGAATAAGCCTTTCAGTAATGCGGGTCTTGTTTTTGAAATCAAGAACTGCGGTAGCTAACTTATCGGACAGTATAGTTCCCCAATCCATAATTTCACTATTACACGCTGCTTCCATCAAAGGAACCATTTCTATAATGAAATTAGAGGAGTCGTGCAAACCCCATAATCTACACATCATGATCCCAGCATAACAATAAGGAGAACATAGAGAATCAGCCACATAGCACGGAAGATTTATATTGTGTTTTGGCTGATTCTCGCTCCAATTCCGAATGTCTGATTCGCCGTTTCATTTCGAATTTCTCCAAATTAAAATGCCTTGTTGTACTTCTTCTCTGGCTCAGGAAAATGATACATTTGCCTCAAATCATTAGCTTGAAATGAACCGAAGATTCTCCCATCTCTGGTGCAGAAGGTTCTGTCTGTGATTGGGAGTTCCTCAATTGCCCACCTTATTACATCCGTATATGGGAGAATTTGTTCCCTAGCTGCTATCCGATGAAGGAAAGAGTCGGCTAAGTCCTTTAAAGTACCTTCAGATTTTTGAGTCGTATCCACTGTGGCTTCTACTGTTTTCACTTCAGGTTCTTCAGCTTCTATCAAATTATAGGTACTTTGCCAAGACGTTTTGCCAAGACCTGAACATGTAGTATCAGATATCAATCCTTTCTTTTTATTTCCTGGATCAGTGATGGCTTGTTCTATGGCTGGCGAAGCGGAGGCGTTTGCAGTTTTCTTGGACTTCTTCCCCATTTTGCTTGCATCTATCAGCTTGGAAGAATTCTGCACAGGAGTAAAAATAAGCGTAACACAGAGAATTGGCAGTGAAAACCAAATACGGGCGAAATATATTGATTAATGCATGATGAAGAATTAACTTAAGGTCACCGTGGATCCAATCCGTGAAAAGATTTAGACTTACTATTTCATTAAATGGCCGCAAAAACCTGTCAATCATTTAAATGTCCATCATGTCGTTTATTGGTGGAATGATTTGTTTTAAGCGTGCCTTGGCCGTTTTGGCGGTTGAGCGCAGGTGAATCTCCATTAGAAACATAAGGCTTTTAATACGAATTAATCGTAATATCCCCATTTTAACAACTTTTTTGAAGTTCGTGTTTTTTGGCTTTATCGCATCGCATCAGGGCGAAAAGGCGCTTTTCTTATATTGGCATCTGTTGGAATCCTCGTTCGCCGATAGCGATATCACATCGCATCGGGAGCATTTAACTGGGGCTCTTTTAAAAGCATGCATGGTATATCGCCGATCGCCTATTGTGTGTTATCGCGTCGGAGCAAACCAAAGGTTCCTTAAGTTATGTCTCCTTTGTCATTGCGATATGCGATCTTGCGATCGCTTTATCGCAATGATAAAAGATTTAATTATTTATATCTTAAGGCCATTATTGGTTTGTCAAAAAGGTTTTTTGTAATGTTTTTTTTTATTTCATTTTCGGACCCTTTTGAATAATACAAAATTGATACCAATTAAAACTAAAAGGGACCCATTTCATATTATAGTGTTGTGAATAAAAATTATATGAAATGGGGGGGTTGTTGTAGAGGACAACAATTGGCGATTCGCTGGAAGAAATATTTATCTCTGAAAAGTATGGAAATACTTAAACTTTTTCAAAATAGAGTTTCAATCAAAAGGGAAAATTCTAATATAACTAAGTATATATGCATTCCAAATAAAATGAAACTATTTCTTGCTAATTTCCTCTCTTTGTTTAAAATTAGATACATTCTAAGTTTTAAATAGGCCTCTATTGGTTTAGAATGATAAAACAGAAAACCTTTCCAAAGCAGCTTTTTGGTTAACTCGTCTGTCATAGGTAGAGCCTCTGCTGCCAGCAAACGTTCATAGTTCCGACAGGGATACCTTTTAACCATGTTATTGTCCATTATCCCATCCATTTGAGAGTATGATTAACATAATGAATTCAAAATATGCTTTCATATTTTGTATTTCCTTTTACTTTTTCTGTTATTTCTAAGATAAAAAGCCATTGTCCTGGTTTGGTGGCCAGCTGTTTTGACAATGCCATTCACTAGTAGTAATCTAACCGAACAAGTTGGCTCGTGATGAGACCCCTTATCTTATAATTCTAAGCCATTACCCTGTTTTGGTATGCAGTATTGGTAATGTCGGTTAAACTATTTCCCTATGATCATGGTAAGCAGGCTTGTAATAAGACCTCTTATCTTTTATATCAAAATTTTTAGAATTACACTCTGAGTAATCATAAAATTTTGGTGAATGGGATGGACAATTTTCTCCTTAAGAGTAAATGGATGACAGGGTAAGAGTTGAAGATGCTGAAATTGGATTAGTTTCTGTTTTGATATTGATAACCTTTTTGTTGACCAATTTAAAAACATAAAATGATTTTTCAATACTTCTAAACTTTGAGAAGAGTTCGCAAAAATTGAAGGGTGGCTTCAGAATGCAATTATACTTAGTTTCCTAGAAATTGTTCCTCTTGTTTAAGACTTCTATTTATTTAAAAGTAAATATCAACAATCCTTTCTTTTGAGCAACTTTTAAATTCAGCAAAGGTCATTGGAAGATACCTTACAACTTTATTTCCTAATGATCCTAAAAAAATAAATCCTATTTAGAACTAAAGGAGAAGGGATTACCTTCTCAATTGAAGAATTTCTTTAAGATGAGGCCATTAACAGGAAGAGAATCCCTCTTTCCTGTTAGATCTTGTAACATGAATGTCGAATGGCCTATCTTCTCGCTGATCTGAAATGGTCCAAGCCACATCTTTTGGAACTTGGTGTGTTTACCTTTATCCTCATGGGTTTTATCCCATTTCAGAACTAGATCACCAACCTGCAACTGTTTAGAACTAGATGAAGCTGAATCAAATGATTTTTTGATTATCTGCTGATGTTTTGCATGAGTAATCTTAGCCTTTTCTCTTTCTTCTTCTAATTTTAAAATTTGATCATGTCTAAGTTGGATAGAAGAAGAGGGGCTTTCTTCAATAAACTGCACTAGGGCTAGAGAAGGAAGTGCTAGATTGGTTGGTAGTATTGCTTCTTTCCCATATACAAGATTGAATGGAGAAGTACCTATGGAGGCCTTCAGTGTTATTCTATCTGCCCATAGTGCGAATATTAAAGATTTATGCCAATTTTTATGATTCTGTTCAATAGTTCGCTTAATGATTTTAAGGAGATTTTTATTGGTAGACTCTGCTAGACCATTACCCTGGGGATAATAATTTGCAGAATATTTTAGTTTAAAACCTCTTTTAATAGCGAACTCAAACATGGAATTACCAGAGAAATAAGATGCATTATCAAAAACAAGATCATTTGGGACACCAAAACTGGTAATGATGAATTGATCTATAAATTCTATAATTCCTTCAGATTTTGTTGTTTTTAATGGAATTGCTTCAACCCACTTGGTAAAGTAATCAGTAGCAGTAAGGATATACTTATGTTGTTTGGAAGACTGTGGAGAAATTTCTCCAACGATATCCAATCCCCATTGTTCAAAAGGTTGCTCAATGTTGACTGGTTGCAAAGGGAAAGCTGATTTTCTTTATCTTCCACTGGAGGTTTGACAACTTTGGCATTTCCTTACATATTCATGAGTATCTCTGAATAAAGTGGGCCAATAATACCCAGCATGAATGATTTTGTGAGCTGTAGTGTCAGCTCCAAAATGTCCTCCGGCTGGTCCATCATGTAGCTCCTGCAAAACCTTTTGTGCTTCAGGTTTTTCTAGGCATCTTAATAAAACTGAATCATAGTTTTGTCTAAAAAGTACATCATCAATGATTATGAAGTTTTTTGTTTTTAATCTAATGGCCCGTTTGTTTTTATAAGAAAGATTAGGAGGTGCATATCCATTTTTCAAATAAAAGATTAAATCTGCGTATTGAGATTCAGAATTGGTAATACTTATCTGATTGATTTCTTCCATATGTTCTGTATCACCTGATTCCGGAATGTTGGATGATCCTACTAACAACCTGCAAAAACCTTGACCCCTCACAATCTTTGCTGGCTTGATTTCCAAGTCATACTCTTGAAGTGCTGTAACCCAATTGGCCCTTTTCTCACCTAATTCCCTTTGGATCAGTAATTGTCTTACTGCAGAAAAAGGAACTATAACCTTTGTATGAACTTTTAAAAGGAAGGGCCTATAGTGTTTAATGGCTTTATACACAGCAAAGGCTTGTTTTTCAACTTCGGAGTAATTTAGTTCTGCACCCTGGAAATTTGAACTAAAAAATGAAATCGGTGCTTCAAGGTCTTGATCATTAATCTGAGTGAGCACTGTTGCATAAGATGAATCGGATGCGATAGTATACAATGTGAAATGATTAGAAAAATTAGGAGTGTTTAAAGCGGGGGCATTGATTATTGATTGTTTGATTAAATCAAATGCTTCCTTTTCCACAAATCCCCATTTAAACACTGAATTTTTCTTAATCATGCTTTGTAATGGTAAAATGATCTGAGAAAAATCAGGAACAAATCTTTTGACAAAGTTGATCTGACCTAAAAAAGACTGCATGGATTTTTTATTATGAGGAAATGGGATTTCAGAAATTTCTTTAATCCTGTCAAGATCAATATAAATACCATCTTTGGAAACAATAAAACCCAGGAGCTTTCCTTGATCAAGAGCGAAGAAGGATTTTTTAGGATTGAGTGAGATACCATACCTTTTGCAGCGTTGAAAAATTTGATTTAAGTCACACAAATGATTGGATTTCTTTCTAGAAAATACAGTAATATCGTCTAGGTAGACAACTACTGTTTTATTAGTCAATCCTTTGAAAGCGATATCCATCGCTCTTTGGAATGTGGCTCCTGCATTAATAAGTCCGAAAGGCATTTTCTGATAAGCATAAGTTCCCCATTTTGTTCTGAATGTAGTTTTAAGTCTGTCATCAGGATGAACCAAAACTTGGTTATATCCTGAAAAACCATCTAAAAAGGATATTAATTCAGAGCCTGCTACTGATTGGAGTATCTGCTCCATAGTAGGTAATGGGAAGTTATCTTTGAGGCTTGCTTTATTCAGATTTCTAAAATCTATACAAATCCTAATGTCGCCATTTTTCTTTCTGACAGGCACCATATTAGAGACCCAGTTTGAGTGTCGAACGGGAAAAATAATCTTAGCTTTCAAGAGTTTATTGAGTTCTGATTTTATTTGACTCTCTAGGTTCGGATGTATTTTCCTTAATTTCTGCTGAACTGGTTTCTGATCGGGAAGAATTGGAATGGTATGCTGGATAATAGTTGTATCATATGTCTTTAAATCGTCATATTTCCAAGCAAAAACATGTTTATGTTTTTTTAAGAGTTTAATGAATGCTTCCTTTTCTTCTACAGAAAGTCCTAATCCTAGATTAACGTTTTGAGGATTTTGTTCAGTGCCAAGGTTTATCAATTCAAACCTTAAAGTAGAGCTTTGGAGCTTTGGATTGGTCACAGGTTTAAATCTGTCTTTAATATCATAAAGATCCTCAAGCTTCACCACGGGCTTTGGAATTGAATTTTCCTCAGATTTACCTCTCATTTGAAGGTCATGTTTGCTTTCCTCAATGATCTGGTCATCATAGGACTTTTCTGAAGTTAAAAATTGTAAAATGTCTTCATCGTGATTAAACACTCTCCAATTAGTGACATTGTCAGGAATTGATGGCCTAAAAAGTAATTCTATTGAAAATCTATCCGGGCTATAATCTTCGGAGGGTATGAGTCTGGAGGCAACATTGGCTAGCAAGTCTGCTGCTGAATTTTGAGACCTAGGGATAGAAGAAATATTGAATGCAGAAAAGTGCGTGGTGAGTTCTTGTACCAGCGATTGATAATGTTTGAGGTGATTTGAAAGACAATGAATTGTATTTCTCACCTGTTTGACAATAATTTCAGAATCGCCGAATACCTTCAGATATTGCACTTTAAGTCCAATTTCTTTATACAAACCTTGGACTAAGGCTTCATACTCGGCTGTGTTGTTTGTGCATTCAAATTCTAACCTATAGGACAACATTGTTTTTTCTCCTTGCGGGCTAACCAAGATACACCCTGCTCCTGAACCTTCGTTAGATTTGGAGCCATCAAAATATAAAGACCAAAATAAAGAAGTATTAACAATCTTATTTACAGTTTCCCCAGTATCACTAAAACATCTTGACCTATCAGTTTGTGAATAGTTTTCAATCTGTGATGTTAAATTGTTTACTGAGAAAGGAGATGGTTGGGCAGTGAGATTTCCAAAAAATGACTCTGATGAATAATTTCCCAAAATGTTGTTATTAAATGCAATTGGTTGATTTTCCTATTCAAAATCTGTTACAGTGTGAGTCATGTGTTTCTCTCGATTGATTTTTATTTGATTTGGATTTCCCCTATAGGGTAACCACATGTGAGACCAATCGGTAGAAATATACCCATGGAGCTTTTCAGACCAATCCCTACTCAAGATCAACCCATAAAATTCAGGTATATCAGCTATTAAGATATCAATTCGTTGAACTACCCGTGGATCAGCTGATAATCTGATAGTTACAGAGTTAATCTCTCCTAAAACCTGGACCTTCGTTCTGTCTAACTGTACAATGTGTATGGAAGACTTTTGGGGTTCTATGTTCAGTTTGGAACAAACTGAAGCTGGCATTATATTGGATGATGCCCCTGAGTCAATCAAACAGTTGTGTAGGTTTTTGTTGTAGATCTCAAAGGTCAAAAGGAAAGGTGGAGTATGAGAATTCGATCTATCTCCAATCAGGACTGAATCAGTATCTTCTATCATACCAGAAGGTGGTTGACCCGAATCATTTGCAGCTTTAGCACTGGGAAGAGGTGAAGAGGGAACAACATTCAATTCTTTGAGAAGCAATTTTTGCTGATGTTTTAATTTGCTAAGTTCAAACATAGTAATGTTTGCCTTAGTTTTCTTCATATCATCAATAATATTGTAATCCATTGAATCGGATACTACTAATGTTTTAGATGTTGAAGGAGTACTTGAAGTTGAAGGTTGGTTTTGGGGAACTGCTGCGGGTGACTTCTTTGTAGGTACTTTTTCCTTTGTTGTAGCAGCACCTGCACTCCGTTTCTTTGAAGTTGCCTGAACAGGTTCGAAGGTACTTTTACTCCTAGTAGAGACAGGAAAAGCTTCTTCATCATTATCTGTATCGGAGTTGGGTAGTATGAAATCCCACATGCCATGGCATTCAACAACTTCCTCTTCATTATCAGTTGATGAGATTGTTTCCTCTTCCTCTTCTTCTTGATCTGAATCTGCATTAGATATGACATTCGATGGTTTTGATTTGGTTTTCTTGTAATTCTTAAAGGGCCTTTTGGTTGAAGTTTCAGTGACTTGTTTCTTTATTTCAACCATTTCATTTGACATGGTCTTGAGGACCTTTTGGAGGCCCTCCATGTCATATGGATCTTTCGAGGTTTTCTTCTTTGAGTCATCTTTGAACGAAACTTTTTTGGTTTTTCTTTCCTCAAGAGCCGCTTTCTTTTCTAGAGCATTGATACGTTTCTCGACAGCAAGTGCCTCTTTCATGTTTTCAGCGAGTGTTGGTTTTCCGGCCCTGTCTACAAAAATAGCTATATTGGCAGGTAGGGCAGTAATATACCACTCACTTCTGATTTGTTCACTTGGTTTGGAGGTCGTTGGGATTTTATTCAAAAGTTTATTGAAACGAGCATTAAATTCTTTAATTGGTTCCCTATGCTCTATCCTAAGATTGAAGAGATCATTTATTAGTGTAGCTAAAGATCTGTCATCTCCATACTTAGTGAGAAACTGTTCTTGGCAAATGTTCCAACTGGTAATAGAATCAGAAGGCAGGGAAAAATACCAGGATCCTGCTAATCCTTGCAACGTATAAGGAAAAAGCCTAACAACGACATCTTGCTCTGTTACTCCCTTCAAATTAACTGCTAACATGAAGTTATTGATATGTTCCTCAGCTTGGGTTCCATTTTCTGGATTAAAATTGGGTAGCCATTTTTCAGGAGCATCTGGTAATGCATGTAATGGTGCGGGCATGTTGACTGCACCAGGTCTGGTCCATGGATCTGCCATTGTAATACCAGTGGTGGATGATACTGTTGTTGAGATTCCAGATGTCCGGGAAGGAATTGATGTTGAGGAGTGAGCAGGTTGAGATGTTGAAGTTCCAAATTCCTGGTGAACAACAATATGTAATGAGGGAGTGGATGGTTGACTTCGCACTGGGGAGGATGAGATGGAGGATGTGGATGAAAGTGTTTCACTGTCAGAACCTTCAGTATTCTTCTTTGCCCTTTTCCTTTTAGGTAAAGGGAACTCAGTAGGTTCAATACCGAGCTTTCCACTCTGAAGTCTAGTGAGATGGTGAGGTAGATTGAATTGCGAAGTCTCACTGCTTTGAGATAGCTCAGATTTCTGTGGTGAAATCGAGAAACTCTGAAGTTTTTGGATGAGAGACTGAACTTCAGGAGATTCAAGACTTAATTGTTCTGGAGTATGGTGGGTTTGAGCAGTGATAGTGGATACCTCTTCTTCTTGCTTGGATGCTGGAGAACCAGCATGCAATTGGGAAGTACGAGGTGATGCGGAGGGAGAATTACTCTTAGAATGGTTTGCAGATTTGGGTTTGCTTGCCATTCACAGTTGATGGCCCTCCTTCTAGCGCCAAAAATGTTGAGGCCTCGAAAATCGCTGCAACAACATTGGGGGATAACCACCCGGTCCGGACCTTAATACAGCTCCTTTTCCGTTTGGGATGGTGGCTCCGACTGGATATAATGGGACCAGTTTCCCAATAAAGAATAGAAATGGGTGAATGAATGATAATAAGTGATAATGAATATAGTATTTAATCTATAAACAACAAATATAAAAGACTATTATATCCCGGGAAGTTTCTATTCTTAAGTGTAACGTTTGATGATCTATGCTTATCAAATAGGCATATAGATGACACTATTTAATAGACAAAGATATTTATTTAAATAATAATTACTTCATTCAATTAGTTGAATGAAGTAATTGATAAAACATTGTTACGCTTATCTCAATTTATATCATTGACATATATATGATTGAAAGAAAAGCATACTATAAACATCCAATAGTGGAAGGAATACAGAAATACTGTTAAAACACATACATATATTCAATAATAGCAAAAGTAATCAAACAACAATTTATATAAAAAGAATGGATTCAGACATAGATAATAGTACCATATGAGCTGCAAGTCATTCCCCAATATCAATCGCTATTTGAGATTCTTCTTTCAACGCAAAATTACTTTCACACAAAGACAGTAGTGCACATTTGCATAAAAGCTTCCTTGTCAAAATTAGAATAATTGGTCCAGTTTTATAAAAGAATACGCCTGAAGTACAGTAGTGCAACTTCAGGTTTTTTAAGTCATATACAAAACTTTACGACCCTTTCTAAATACATGAAAGGGTCTATAAATACTAAATTTATCTAAATATCTATGAAACCGAAAAATCCTACTTAATTGGTATTAAACAATCTTGAATATCTCCTTCACGGTAATCTGGCAGTCGGCAGCATGATTCATCACTTAGGCTGTTCGTCTTTAGTCCTGAGCTGGCATATTTCAAGCATCGGCTCCACTTCTGGTGGTCGGTTAAGGCGAGAATTGAGTTGGGCATCATAGGTGGCATCCTGTATTTCGGGAATGATGCATCCGATTGCATCTGAGAGGCATTTGAGGGCGGCTCTCTGGTTGTAAGGTTTGACTAAGAACATCCAATAGGTGTCCCATGTCAAACTGTTAATTCCTGCGATTAATCTGCCAGTTTTCTCCAGCTCTGAGTAACATGACTGTTCCAATGTTTTAGCTGATGTCAATTTACCTGGGGTACATTGGGAAATCATGTTGACAAGTGAGAGGCTATTAAGGGATTCAACCAAATTACTTGTGGTTAATTTGCATTTGGAAACTGCCCTCTCTGCTTTCATTAACTGAGATTGCCATTCCATGAATAATATCTCTTTATGCGATTCTAGGATCTTTGGAAATTTAGCTGACTGTCCTTCCCTAGTACCTTGCCACTCAAGATAATTGGTCAATGTCTCATCGGCCTGCTCGAAGTCTGTTCTAGCATCAGCTGATTTATCATTTAGAGATGTTGTTAAGTCACATAAAGGTTCTGCCTGGGCGATTTGTTGACATAACAACTTTATCTGTGTTAATAATGCTTTGTTTATTTGTACTGCCTCTGCCCTGAATTCAGCTACCTGTGGAAGATTCTTTGTTTTCTCAAGTTGGGCTGATAGTTGAGCAATCTGCTCATCTTTTATCTTCAAAGATTGTTCAATGTCGTTTCTGAGTTGTGCCAATCCTTCGATAATCCTTTTTGCTAGGTTATCCCGTGAATTTGCTGGTTAATTGATTTGTTTGGTTTGCTGTTGTGTTAACAATTGCAGTTCTGCCTGCTCTGCCTTCTGCCGTGCTTCTGATAGTTGCGCTTGTAATGAGAGAATATCCTGGTCTTTTGTTTTTAATAAAAGACTCACCTCCGATGCCTTATCTATTGTTGCTGCCGAATAGGCTCCAGCAAATTGTGATAGCTTTGTTAGGTCCTCAGAGGGGTCCAATTCCTCCTTCCAAACTACATTGCCCGTCACTGTTAATTCTGGGAATAGGGAAGGCTGATCAGTCCTTCTCCTCTTCCTTTGTCGTTTTACCACAGCTTTGTGTTTCGGGCTATAGAAGACATCCAAGGGAGGAATTTCTTCTATATGCAAAATAATTTGATCGGAGGGATACTTTGGAATTATCTCTACTCCTTTAGAACTGGGTAGGCCGCTGGTTTCACCTGGAACTTGTTTTGAAATGGTCTCCTGTGTGTCTGCTACTCTTGATGTTTGGGCTTCCTTTGAACCCTCAGGATTGTTGATAATTGAATCGAATTGCTGCCATTCCTGGAGCAATTCGGGATCAATTTGAGTATCTTGATTTACCTTTATGGTGCTCTGTTCCTGTTCTCTCGTCTGGGTTTCCTCTTGCACTTTCTCCTGTTCATTTGTTATAACCAGAGGTTCCTTAGTATGTCATTGTTCAGGCTCGCTTGATCCTGCTGCTGGGCTTGTTGCTAACAGATCTAGGGGCAGAGTTTGCAACCTCTGTGCTCTAAGTCTGTTGAATTCAACTAACCCTTCATCTTTATATTTCATTCTGGCCAACGATCTAACTTGGGACATTGACTCGGCTGTGGAGAACAGGTCATCAAACATATCTTCTTTATGATCAAACTTTGCCAATTTGGCCTGTTCAAGGGCATTATAGACAACTTTGTCGGGATCAAATTGCCTATTAGGGAGAGTTGCTAGAGTTAATGATTTCATTTTTATAGCTTCTTTCTCTGCATGTTTGAGATCATTCAAGGTGTAAACACCACATCTAAGAGGAAAAGAGGGCCAGACCTGCTTCTTATTTTTCTTTAGAGTTTGTGTAACGCCCTCGGAAATAATCTGATAGGCTATCTCCATTGCCAGCAGTTTGTCAGGTATGTACAAAGGAAGAACATGAGGTTTGGCTTGGCTGCCGAAAATTCTTATATAAGTAAATTTTTCCTCTCCAAACCATCTCCCTATGCCAGTTAAATCAATCCCTGCTTGGTAGGAAATCTTGGGAGCAGGTTTATCAAAAATAGAGTAATGAATGGGTAACATGAAGCCATTGCAGATTTGGTATAAATGGTGCCTATGGGAGGTTTTCCACACTTTCTGATAGTATATGTGAATGGGCATGGGTCTTGTGGAGTCCACCTCTAGCCGAGCACGGGAAATTCAGAATTAAAACACAGGGTGTCCAGGATATAAGCACTGTAGTAAAATGGGGGAATAAGCCTTTCAGAAATGCGGGTCTTGCTTCTGAAATCAAGAACTGCGGTGGCTAATTTGTCGGACAGTATAGTTCCCCAATCCATAATTTCACTATTACACGCGGCCTCCATTAAAGGAACCATTTCTATAGTGAAATTAGAGGAGTCGTGCAAACCCCATAATCTACACATCATGATCCCAGCATAACAATAAGGAGAACATAGAGAATCAACAGAATACATACCGGAAGATTTATGCTTGTGTTTTGCCGGATTCTGCCTCCAATTCCGAATGGGTTCGGATTCAGTTTCGTTCTCATTTCGGAATTTCTCTAGAAATGCCTTGTTGTACTTCTTCTCTGGCTCAGGCAAATGATACATTTGCCTCAAATCATTAGCTTGAAATGAACCGAAGATTCTCCCATCTCTGGTGCAGAAGGTTCTGTCTGTGATTGGGAGTTCCTCAATTTCCCACCTTACTACATCCGTATATGGGATAATTTGTTCCCGAGCTGCTATCCGATGAAGGAAAGAGTTGGCTAAGTCCTTTAAAGTACCTTCAGATTTTTGAGTCGTATCTACTGTGGCTTCTACTGTTGTCACTTCAGGTTCTTCAGCTTCTATCAAATTATAGGTACTTTGCCAAGAAGTTTTGCCAAGACCTGAACATGTAGTATCAGATATCAATCCTTTCTTTTTATTTCCTGGATCAGTGATGGCTTGTTCTATGGCTGGCGAAGCAGAAGCGTTTGCGGTTTTCTTGGACTTCTTCCCCATTTTGCTTGCATCTATCAGCTTAGAAGAATTCTGCACAGGAGTAAAAATAAGCGTAACATAGAGAATTGGCAGTAAAAACCAAATACGGGGGAAATATATTGATTAATGCGTGATGAAGAATTAACTTAAGGTTGCCATGGATCCAATCCGTAAAAAGATTTAGACTTACTATTTCATTAAATGGCCGCAAAAACCTGTCAATCATTTAAATGTCCATCACGTCGTTTATTGGTGAAATGATTTGTTTAAGCGTGCCTTGGCCGTTTTGGCGGTTGAGCGCAGGTGAATCTCGATTATAAAGATAAGGCTTTTAATACGAATTAATCGTAATATCCCCGTTTTAACAACTTTTTTGAAGTTCGTGTTTTGGCTTTATCGCATCGCATCGGGACGAAAAGGCGCTTTTCTTATACTGGCATCTCTTGGAATCCTCGTTCGCCGATAGCGATATCGCATCGCATCGGGAGCATTTAACTGGTATATCGCATGGTATATCGCCGATCGCTTAAAAGCATGCATGGTATATCGCCTCGGAGCAAACCAAAAGTTCCTTAAGTTATGTTTCCTTTGTCATTGCGATATGCGATCTTGCGATCGTTTTATCGCAATGATAAAAGATTTAATTATTTATATCCCAAGGCCATTATTGGTTTGTCAAAAAGGTTTTTTGTAATGTTTTTTATTTCATTTTCGGACCTTTTTGAATAATACAAAATTGATACCAATTAAAAATAAAAGGGACCCATTTCATATTATAGTGTTGTGAATAAAAATTATATGAAATGGGGGGTTGTTGTAGAGGACAACAGAACCTTGCCTTTGTTTTAGACAAGCCAGGAGGAACATTAAGATTGAGCAAAACATACAAAATATTAGCATAACAAGATGAATTTAGAAAATGGTCTTCAATAATTGGAGTTAAAAACTCCTCCTGTTCATCTAATGCATTAAACATGTTTATATCAAGAGCTTGGAAGTTAGATTCAGCCATCAGTTTTGCTAGTCCTTGACCCTTTATGAGTTTAGTGGGTTTGATTTCTAAGTCATACTCTAAAATTATAGTAGTCCACTTTCCTCTTTTTCCATCTAGATCTTGGGTCAATATGTCTTTCACCACTGAATGAGGCACAAATGCTATGATGTGGGAATGTAAAATGTAAACTCTGAAGTATTTTAAGGCTTTGACCAAGGAAAAGGATTGTTTTTCCATTTTGTTGTACTTCAGAGGTGCATCTCTCAATGCCTTGCTGAAAAATGCAATGGGCTGCTCTTGTCCATTCAAATTCTTCAGTAATAGCACATCAGCTACTGTGTGTTCTGATGCAAATGAAAAAATGAAGAAATCTTTTGAAAAATCAGGACTGATAAGAATTGGTGTTTTGGTGAGTGCTTGTTTTACCAATTCAAATGACTTCTCTACTTATAAGGTCCATTTAACTCCTTCTTCCTTTTTAAGAATGTTTGTTATGTTTCTAAGGAGTTCAGCTAAATTGGGTATGAACCTTCTCAGGAAATTAATATTCCCAATGAAATATTGAAGTTCCTTGATGTTTCTAGAATGATTGATTTGCAATATACCATCAATCCTTTTTGGGTCTATCCTTATTCCTTCCTCTGATATGATATGCCCAAGAAGCTTACCTTCTTGGAGACCAAACCATGTTTTCTTTGGATTTAAGGATAGTCCAAATTTTCTGCATTTTTCAAATACTTTTCTCAAGTGTATTAGGTGTTCTTCATCTATTTTAGAGTAAACAGTTATGTCATCAAGGTAAATCATAATGAATTAACCTATTTCTTCTGAAAATGCAATATCCATGGCTTTCTGAAATGTGTCACCAACATTCATTAAACTAAAAGTAATTTTCAAATACATGAAAGTACCCCAAGGTGTAGTAAAGGCTGTTTTAAGTTGATCATCAAGATGTACCAAAATTTGATTGTACCCTGAGAAGCCATCTAGCAAAGAAATTCTTCTAGAACCAGCTACACTTTGTAAGATATGATCCATTTTGGGCAAAGGATAGTTGTTCTTTAGTGAGGCTTTGTTTAAGTTTCTAAAATAAATGCAATGCCTTATCTCTCCTGTTTTCTTCCTCACTGATAAAAGATTAGACACCCACTCTGAGTATCTAACAAGGACAATAATTCCATCTTCATACATTTTTTTAATTTATTTTTCTACCATAGGTAATTGAATAGGGTTGATTCTGTGCAATTTCTGTCTAAAAGGTTTCCGGTTTTCTTTGAGGGGTATTTTATGCTGAATTATTTCTGTATCATATGATTTCAAATCTTCATAGCTCCATGAAAAAACATCAGAAAATTCCTTAAAGAGCTCAATGAATTTCATTTTGATATGAGCTGGAAATGTTTTAGACAGTTTGATAATTTTGGGTTGTTCTTCACTACCTATGTTGCATTCTTCCACTTCAGATACTATGGGTTCCAGTTTTGGCTGCTTGGCCACATCATTCAAGTCAAATAGTTCTTCTAAGGGGACTATCCCTTTTGGCAAGCTTTGGTCTTTGGATTGAAACACTTCTAAGTCTTCATTTTCCAAGTCTGTGCTATTTTCTATCATATATTTGGGTTCATGTGTCAATAGATTTATTTCTGCAATTTATGGAGACTTTTCTTCTTTAGTAAGTGGGTTTTCTTCATTAGGACAGTCTTCATCAAAATTTTAATCTGAGTGTGGTGTTTCAAATTGATTTTTGGATTGTAGGAAGTCTTCTATTTGTTTATCTCCATCAAAAACTTGCTAATATTTTTCATTATCTGAGACAACTGGTATAAATTTGATTTGGGTGGTGCATTACTTGGTTTTATAAGGTGTAAGACAAGTTCTAGCAGCAAAGGCTAAACCATTGGCAAGGACATTTTGGTTTCTTGGGGCAAAGATAAGTTAGAATTCATCAAATGTTTTTAACAAGTCCATGGCATCATCTTTATAGGCTCTAAGTCTGGGATGTTTGGCACTATATTCCCCATTTACTTGCTTAATAATCAACTCAGCTATATTATTGGTACATTGAAAATTTAATCTATAGGAATGCCCCTCAACATGATTGTTTTCAGTGTTGTGTAACCTTATGCTTGCTCCTGCATCATATTTAGTGCAAGACCCATCAAAATTCATGTTCCAAAGAGGACTTTTTTCAGATTTGTCATTTATTTTATGGCTGTCCTCTTTGTTTTGTTCATCATTCTGCTCTATACAAGGGTCTGCACTACGCTTTTTAGTGTTTTGTCCCTCAAGTTTTTCAATGTTTTGAGGTTTTACCCCTTGATTTTCATGATCTAGGTTATTTTCATGACTGTTTTGAACTTTTTTAAGACCTTTAACTTGTTTGTTGTAAATTTCTGATTCAACAAACTATTTTTTAATTTCCTCTTTGCTCTCCTCTTTATCAATGGATGTAACTATGTTTACATGTGAAGTGATTACAACATTTGATATTTTTTCATTGATTAGCTCTTGCTCTTTATGAATATCATCATTAAAAAGAATGAAAGAGTCAAGGTCGGTGTGTATGGAGTAAATAGGAGAGTTTTCCAGTTTTTCTCAGCTACTCACCATGTATTTCATGTGTGTTTCCCTATAGAGTCTTCTAGGTTGACTGAAGATAGGGATGGTGGCATAAGTCATATCCATCTGCATTGTGCCTTGTAACTTAGCACCCCATGATCTTGAAAGAAGCATGCCATATTTGGGGGGTATATCAGCCACTACAATGTCCATCACTAAACTCTTGGCTGGTATTTGGGCTAGGTTAACACATAGATCCTTTATTAGGCCTAGGCATCTCACCCTACTTGAATCAAAAGAATATAAATCTTTGTAGGGTCTAGTCACCTCTAAGCCTAATCTTTCCATTATTACCTTGGGAATGAGGTTATTTGATGCTCCTGAATCAAGCATGGCATTGTGCAAGATATTGTCATGAATTTTTAAGCTGATTTAAAATGGAGGGGTAGTTCCTTCTCGAAATTTTCCTTCAATTTTTGGTCCAAAATTGAGCTCTGGGGTATCATCATTTAAGTTAACTATGTCATGAATGTCTTCTATGTTTAAAGCCTTCAAAATATGACCCCTATATACATCTTGAGTGACTAATTCAGTGAGTGGGATAGAGATTTTGATTTTGGATATTTCATTCTCTAAGCTGAAGGGAATCTGGTTTTTCAAAGTGTTTGATTCTGCCTTGTTAGTCACTCCTTGTTCAACAAAATCAGCTTGCCGATTTTTAGTATTTATAGCAGTTAGAATAGTTTTTTCAGGAGCATTAGCTGAAGTGCTAGTGCTACTAGGGTTAACACTCTGTTTTTCATTGGTTAGAGTGTTTTTCCCTTTGTTTAAATATGAATTTACAACCACTTTTTTGTGAGTTTCAACTGTCTTTTTGGGTGTATTTTTAGGGCTGTTTTTGGCAGGTTTATCAGAGGTTTTGTTCTTAGGAGTTTCTTGATTCCTTTTTCTTCTGAGGTCATATCGTTTAGGTGATCCTATGATGGCATTTTCAGAGTATTGTCCATAATAATCTGTTTGTGGTCTTCTGTCATCATAAGGTGTATATAGACTTTGTTTTCTTTCATGGAGGAAATCAGAATCCTCATTGCTTACTCCCAACATGTTCATGTTGTCATCCTTTGTTTGTTCATTTGTTTCTTCATCCTCATTTACATAATTTTCTTGGGAAGGAGGTTTGATCTATTGATCATCTTCTCTTTGTCTGTTTTGAGGTTGATTTCTCCTAAAGTTCTGATTTTGATTTAGAGATTGATTTCTGTTTTGGTGAGCTGATTGGTTTTCTCTAGATTGTGCTCTCTCAAGTATGCTCATATTCTTCATAATTTCCTCCATCATTCTTTCCATTTTTGAGCTAGATGTGGAGGGTGCAGTTTCCTCCCTAAATGATACCTTCTTTTCATTCCTCATCCTAGCTCTTTTTTCAATCAGATTTACTTCCACAGCAAGAGCTCCTTTCTGCATGTCTTATAAAGTCAAGGGGCATATTTCTCTTAGCTGATAGGCCATTTCAGGATCAAATCCTTCAGGAAATTTGGCCAAGGCTGAGCCTTGAGGAGGTTTCAAGTCTGGGGGCAGTGCATTATAATCACTATTAAACTTAGTGCAATAATTTTGAACACTTTCCCCTGTGTTTCTTTTGAGATTGTTGTAATATGAAAGTATTTGGAGAGGGTTTTTTATAAATTCCCATTTGTTTAGGAATTATTGATGGAGAGATTGAAGGTCATTAATACTATGAGGGGTTAAAACTTTGAACCACTTTATTGATTCTCCCCCTAAGCTTTGAGAAAACAATATGAGTTTAACAATTTCATCATCAATCTCATTTCTATCAAAATAGTCATTCATCTTGTCCACATGTTGTGAAGTAGCAGTAGCACCACTGGCATCATATAATGGTATCTTGGACTGATAGTCCCGTGGCAAATTGATTAGAGGTAAAGGAAGGACTAGGGGAGCATACCATGTTGCCATGATAGGAGGTTGTGGAAAAAATGGGGGGTTTACAGGTGGAGGATGTAATATGGGAGGGGGATGATGGAATGGAGTAGCTTGAAAAGTGGGAGTATGGATAACAGAAGTGGATGGACCAGCAAGAGACTGTTGAGCAGATCTTGGATGAGAGAAACCAAAATTATGAAGGAAATGAAAATCAGGTGGGGTAGTTCCTCTGCTAACAATGTTTTCACCATTATGTTGGGGTGAGAGCGGAGGCTCAAAGTCTATCTGATCTATATCATCAAGTGACCTAGTTCTGGATGGGTTTCTTAAGTCAAATTGTGAATCTTGTATAGTTGTAAGGTTTTCAGGGACAAAATTAGCTCTATGGACTGGCTTGAAAACAGTTGAAGTTTTAGACTTAGGAGACTTCCTAAGTATACTTTCTGGATTATCAACTATCTTAGGAGGATTTGCGTCAGGATAGGCTCTAGTATGAATTCTTCTAGAAGCCACAATGTTATGTTTTCAGACCCAATGATAAGAAAAGTTTAACCAAGTATGACAATCTTTAGTAGGCTCATTGATTTTTTAACAAGAAAACTTAATCACCAAAGTTTCCCTAGCTGAGTTTGTATGATGTTATGATAGAAAAGGGTTTCCCAGTGGAGTATTTAGGTCTATTCAGGATTGTGGGGTCACCAGGTGGAAATTTTTAGCTTTTAGAAGGTAAAATGTTTTATGGTCCACCACCACTAATAGGTTTAAAAACCAATCTGAAATGTTTTTGGGTTTTCTGAGTTTTTAATAGTCCTGTGGGTTATGAGAGTGTACTATATATGTTTCAACACTTAGCTACAATGATAAGACAAACAGAGTTCACTCTGTGGCTTACTAGCTGATTTCTCCAAGGTTTGATAAGGGTCTGTTAGAATCCTAAGAAGTACTTATATTTGCACTGATTCAGAAAAGTCCTATCATAATCACCAATATGCTTGGTAGTGATTGAAGAAATCTATTCATTCTGTACTAAATAATAAGTGTTTTGTTTTAAGGATTTTACTCAGAATCCCCAATATGGTTGCCAATATGTTATGCCTCTGTAGTTTGCAAGATTGGCAAGTACAAACACTGCAGAGCCTACATCAAAACCCCTTTGGAATCTGAGGACCTAGCCATCCTAGATTTAGAGAGGGATCTCTCTATCTATGTGTTTTCAAAGATATGATATTTATCCTTAAGTATGATTTTAGGCTAGTTATGAAGAACAAGGTTGTTTGTTTTGTTTTGGTTGGGCATGATAACATGAAGATGAAGGAAGTCTGTATGAAGGGTGAAGGTGTGAGTAAGTGAAATAATGGTTCAGTTGATAAGATAGGCAAGGAGTAGCATCAATCCATTGGGGTATGGAGTCATAGGAGGATTTAATTGGACAACAAGGTTCAAAAGTGGTCCATGGGGCAAGTCATATATGTCAAAGGATCTCTTTAAGTTGATTTTATGGAATGAAACACTAAGAAATGGAGTGAGGGAAATCAAACAGATGAGGGAACAAAGGACAACCTAAGATCAGGTAAGTAATTTGAAGTTAGCCTGCTTTTGGCATGCACTTAAGAGAAAAACACGAAAGTAATCTAAGATCAGGTAAGTACTTCCAAACTAGCCTGCTTTTGATGTACTCTCAAGAGAAAAAATGTAAAAACATAGAATAGCTTAAGATCAAGTAAATACTTTTAACTTAGCCTTCTTTCAACATATTCAAGGGGAAAACATTCATGATAAACATAAAAAGTAGTCTAAGATCAGGTAAGTACTTTTAAACTAGCCTGCTTTCAACATAATCTTAAGGAAACTTTTCAAAGCAACTGTTGGAGAAGAAACTAGAGGACAGGGCTAACCATAGACTTCTCTAGCTCAATCTTTAATTGGCAGACTTTTCAAGAACATTCAAAGACAAAATCTCAAGTTGTACTTAGGAAACATGGGCTTACCAACACTTCACTGGTTATACTCTATTGAATTACCTTCAAAAAACATTTAGAAGAAAACATAAAGGATAAAGATTTATCAATGAGATTTGGGGTACTTCAGAAGTAAATCCTAATCTATGTTTGCTGTTCTTTATCAGAGAAAAGTGGACAGAATGGAAACAATAAGAAAATAAAAATTTACAGTGAGAAACACATCACCATTGACATAGACCAGGATCCCATAAATCAACTATTTGTATTTGATGTTCAAACCAGTTACAATATTCAAGTCCAATGGGTCTTTACAGCTTCAAACTTCTCATCTAAGCTTATGTGTCTTCAATTACAAACAGAGCTACAAAAGCTTCAAAAGCTATTTACATACAACATATATCTAGAGACCAACCTCTATAATGTCTTCTACAGAAGTATTCATAGAAGAATGAGGAGGTGGAGTGTAAGAAGGGTTCATCTGTTCAATTAATGCAGAGTAAGAGCTTCTCGGCCTTTGAAGGGCCAAATGGAGAAGGAATGACATGAATTAACTCTGCTAATTGATTATTACATTAAATTTCATCAACTTTAGTCACTTTTGTTGACTTTGGGGGTTTTTGGTAGGTTTGCAGTTAATGTTGAGCTGTTTTTTAAAAACATCCTTGACTGTGCATTCATGGTGCCTTCTTTTGAGGAAATAAACCTATAGGTGGCAGTTTTGGCTTTTATTGCCTTACTGATGTGGCATTCGGAGGCTTCTTTTGATAATCTATCTGTTTTTGTGGCTTTAAAACACTGTTATAACTCTGATTATGCTTTATGCCCTTATAATCATCTCAGAGTCTTTAATATTGATCTGCTGACTGTGTTGATCTTTTCACTGTGTTTTAACCTTAACACAACAGGGTTTAACTCTTTTAATCCTTCAGATGGTGCTTTGTCCCTTGTCTTTATACTTTGGGCCCTTTGCTGACTATATTCACTGTGTCAACCTTTAACCTCTAAGCTTTGTTCAATATTTTCTTGCTTTAAGCCTGGGAACCTTAGTTTTTTGCGTTTTGAAATGTCCTTTGCCCCTTTTTAAACAGATTTAGGCCTTGGTGTCGTGTTTTAGGCCTATTATTATTAATCTTCACCGCTTTTTCCTTTTGCTGTGGACATGAGGCATTTGGATGAGGCAATCCCCGGCCATGTTCCTTCGTGAACTTTATGAGGGCTTCTGCCTTAAAAAATACCATCAAAAACCTGCAAAAAACCACAAGATACGTTATAAAAAACCTGCAAGCTTGGAAAAAACTGCTTGTAGAGAGAGGCAGAGGCGGAAGAGTATTGCAGAGAGGTGATTTATGTAGGCGAAAGAGGCTTTAATGAAGTAGAAGGCGAAAATCGGGTTAAAAAATGACATTTGGCACGAATTCAGGAAAAAGTGGTTTTGAAATACCAGGGGTGGTTATCGCGTTAAATTCGGGTGGTAAGTGGTTTTAGCCGAATCGAACGTGATCCAGTTGTATCGTGCCATGTGGATTTTTCGATACTGCTGGTATCACATAACTTTGGAGTGTTAAACTCTGGATGCAAAAATCGCGCGATATGGGTCGTAGACCATTGGATGAGGGGGATGAGATCCGACAGTGTAGACTGGGCGCGATGAAAAAGTTGCTCGGGCGGAGATTGTATTGGGGGACAGGTGTTGGGGCGTGATAGGAAGGGTATTTTGTACAGTGGATGGTAGGCCCTGACAGAGTTGAATTTTCTGGATTAATGAAGACCGTTGGATCTATAAGATCCACGGTGGGGAGTTGTTGCAGAGGATGGAGGAATAGGTAGGGGTCTGGTCTTGTGGGGAACAAGGTGACCAAGAGTTGAGGAGGGGAGAGCTTATCGCATCGACACATCACTGCGGAGGGTTAAAAGAAAAGGGGAAGGGATAAGCCGATGGATCGATGCGTGAGGGCTAAGGTTAGGCCCGAGACATGGTCGCCTGTTGCAATATGTGACTAGGGGCTTTTAAGGGAGACGGGGCTTATTGCATCGGCGGGATGGGAAAAGGGAGTGGGGTAAGGAATCAACGATTATGCGATGCAATGTTAAAAGGTGTGATGCGATGAGCACTTAGCGTTCAGTCGTGGGGTTTTGGGCATATGATGGATAGTGGGTTGGAGCTAGGTCGAAAAATGGGCTAAATCCTGAGGGTAAAAAAGGCCTAAAATGAAACATTTTTAGGTGTTTTTAAGTGTTTTGATAGGTAGAATGAGGGTTTTTAAGTCATTAAAAAGGGTTTCTTAATGATTTAAAAGGGATTTTTTATGAAATGAGAGGTAATTTTGAAGGTTTCTGAGGATAATGGAGGGAAAATTAGAAGGAGAGAAAGGGCCCTTTTCAGGAAAAAAATGGAGAGTAGAAAAGGACAAAAATGAGTGAATGAAGTGATGAAAAGGGGCTGTTTAGGAAACAATTTTAAAGGGAACAACAGATTTATTGTTGGATTTTGGAGGGAAAAACACTATTTTTAAGGCACAATAGTTAAGGAACAGCAATGAGGGAACAACAGCCTTCAAGAAAGATTGATTTTTGTATGAAAATTATCTCTTGAAGGTTCAAGGCCTATTTTAGCCATCATTTGCTTATGACAAAATTTATTGATGGCTAACACATATATAACCTTCTTTAAGCATGAAACATGGAAAACTGGGTGCACTCGAGAAGATGCAAGAAGCTCTAATTTGTATGTCATATACCAAAATTTTTCAACATTTTGTAAGGATCATAATACTTTGGTGATAATTTATTATCCTTATTAGCTTGTTTGAGGGACATTTGTTTGTATGGTTGTAGCTACAAAAATACCCAGTCGCCTACATCAGAACTTCTTTCGCTACGATGTTGATCTGCTTGTTGTTTCATTCGATTCTGCGCCAAGGTGAGGTTATCCTTTAAGATTTGGAGAACTTATTGTTGATGCTTTATGTGATAATGAGTTTCATATACTACCCTTTACCCATTAGGAATCATTTCTTGTAGCAGTTTTGTCAAACCTTCCTTCAAACTTTCCATGTCTTCTTTTAGACCATTCTTCATGTCTTCCATGTTGCCTTTTAGTTTTTATTCTATACCATCGATCTTAGATTCCATGCCTTTCTTCAATCCATCCAAGTATTTATTCAAACCATCCATCTTAGCTTCCATTTCATTTTTTGTTACTCTTTGCGAGAGCGAAATTTGTTGCACTTGATCTCGTAATTTTGATATATCATGTTGCACTTCTTACTATTAATGAGTCATAGTGAGCCTTATAAGGGCTTAATGGGTGTGGAATTATTTAGAACCAAATATTGATATCTATACTTCAATATTCCTTGGAATCATTTCAAATATATTTTTTCAAACAAGACTTATGCAATTAAAAAAAAATACACACCTTTTTATTGATTATGAGGAGCTCGATATTGAATCTGATGTATCTTTGTAATTTTGGATCCCCAATATTTGATATTCAGTCCTGCAGTATCACTCTGAGTCTTATTTCCAATTCCATAGGTCAGACCTAATTTTGATTCTTTAAGATAAAGTTATGCATGATCTCCCACAATGACCTAATTATGGACTAGTTCAGTAGATCGAACTTGTAAGACGTGCCACGTGTCTCTGTTTCAACCCTCATCTCTGAAATTGATGTACAAGAAAATAAATTATGTACACTTTAGGCCACATTTTATAGAATTCCAATCTGATTTTTGAAACTAACGTAATGACTATTTTCTATCAACCACCTGTTTGAGATGAAAATAGGGAGCCTGTACAAACCCTAACTTCCTCAGATCATATCTCCAAAAACATAGTGAACCAAGATTTGAAAATTTTACATGATGTTCTTAAGGAGTTTAGATAAAATGGGTTTTTTTATAGCTTTTGAACCTTCGTATAAATTTTTTTATAGCGAAAATTCCAAGATGACCTGTT
The DNA here is from genome assembly GCA_034641835.2 of Pinus albicaulis. Lineage (NCBI taxonomy): Eukaryota > Viridiplantae > Streptophyta > Pinopsida > Pinales > Pinaceae > Pinus > Pinus albicaulis. Next base: position 1,032,839,659 of record CM076580.1, read on the forward strand.
TACAACTACTAAAACCTAGAATACAAAGCTCTGATACCAAATGTTATGAAACCAACTCAGAAAATAGAAGAAAAGATAGATCAATGACCTAGAAATCAGACTCTTCAAGGGGGAAAACTCCTTTGTATTACATAATTGAACAATTCTCTGATGATACAGATGACACAACCTCCTTTCTATATATAGGAGTCCAAGGGGTCACAATATAATCCTGGCTGACATAACAATAACAGTGTAAGGGCACAACAATAACAATAGTGGGCTTCTATGGGGCACAATAATAAAAATATGGGGCCTACAATAGCAATAACAATAAAGGGATGCACTAGTATTATAGGGACCTAGCAAAAAGCGACAATTTGAAAAACTCATCGAAATAGGAGTAAAATCACAACCTGTTGTCGCTGCAACAACACCCTCCAAAATTTCACTACAAATGAATTTTGGAGCCTACTTCATTCCCATATCAAGTGTCGCCTTGGTCATCAAGGATAATTTTGTGTTGTTTCATATGTATGAAGCATTCTTGAATGTTCTCAAGTGTTTTTTCATTGTCTAGAACATCTCTATATGCATTTCATGGTCATAACACATTTGCTGTTGTAAAATGACACTTTTGGGTTTGAGTTGCACACACTTCACTTGTCATACTTGGGGGATGTGCACAAATGTTGGGTATGTGTTATATTCTTTCCAAAAATAGTCACGCGTGGGGGGGCGGCAGCCCCCCCTGTTCGGGGTCTGGGGCAGCGCCCCAGGAAATTTTTTTTGGACCTTATTTTTCGGTGGGTGGACCTGCCCATGGTTTTGTGCATGGGTTTGCACATAATTTTGGGGCATGATGGTTTTCAGCCCCTGGTATTTTGTAAATCAGTTCAAGGGAACTACAATTATGTTCTAATCCAGGGTTAATGGATTGGGGTTTATGTATGCTTTGGTATATATATATGTGTTGTAACACTAAAAGGAATATAATGAAAAATCAAGATGGTCTCCTCGATTTGGAATCCAGGGGAAAATATCTGTGTATATATGTTTTATGTTTTATGCTCTCGCTATTGTTTATTTTCTGTTTTAAGATTTGTTTGCAGATAATTTATGTATGGGGTTAAAACCTACATTTGGTATCAAAGCTGTTTAGGCTTCAAGGGGACGCCTTTGCTACTGAGGGTTTTTTTCTCGGGCCTGAGGTAGACCCTGTTCAGTGGGAGATCTACGGGATTGATTCTTGCAATGAAAGAAGATGGTGAGTGGCAAGAAGATATAGATTGAGAAATTTAATGGTCAGAGTTTTGAGTTGTGGAAGCTTAATATGGAGAATCTGCTGGTGGATAAAGATCAGTGGATCGTGGTAGATTCAGGTACTAAACCAATGAAAATATCAGATGAAGACTGGAAGAAACTGGATCAGAAGGAAAAGAGCACAATATGGTTTGTGTTTTAGATTCAGTATTGTTGAATGTATCTGGGGAAGCTACTGTGAAGACGTTGTGGGACAAGCTAGGGAATTTTTACCAATCTAAGTCTCTGGTGAATAAATTGTTCCTCCAGAAAAAGCTGTATAACCTGAGGATGAAGGATGGAGACTCGATGACAGCGCATATGAATGCCTTCAATACTGTGGTAAGTCAGCTGAAATCTATTGATATTAAAATCTCAGATGCATATAAGTGCATTAGTTTGTTGTGTTCTCTACTAGACTCGTGGGACAGTCTGGTTATTGTAATTGGTAGCAATACAACTACCTTAAAATTTGATGACATTGTCTCAGCCTTGATGTCGGAGGATACGAGACGGAGAAATATGGAGGGTCAAAATGGAGATGCATTATTTGTACGAGGAAGGTCCCAGAATAGAAACAAGAATAATGTTTCCAGTGGGAGATCTAAATCTAGAGGGAGATCTAAATCTCCTGGAAATTTTGTAAAGGTGTGCTGGAAATGCGGAAAGGAAGGGCACTACAAAAAGGACTGCAGATCTAAAGCTCTTAAGAAAGGAAAGGGATCTGATGATGCTCCTTCTGCAGTGGCAAAAACCACCTCTGATGAAGGTGGGGATGTGTATTTGGCTTCTTCTTCAAATACACATGTAGATCATGAGTCATGGTTGATTGACTCGGGTGCATCCTTTCACTTCACTCTCCATAGGGAGTGGTTCTGCAAATATGAGAAAGATGATGGCGGTGATGTCTTCTTAGGTGATGATAGGAAGGCCAGAATCATCGGACGTGGAAAAGTCAAGCTGAAGCTGCAAGGTGGAAGGATTAGATCACTTCTTGGTGTTCTGCACATTCCTGCATTAGCTAGAAATCTGATTTCTATAAGCAAGATGGATGATGTAGGTGTGAAAATAATGTTCGAGAAAGATACCTGTAAGATGGTTTGGGGAGAACTTGTATTAATGCGGGGAGTTCGGATTGGAACTATGTACAAGCTTCAGAGCAACACTGTTATTGATGGGTACAACAATCCCGTGGTTCCCGAAAGTGGAGTGGAAAGCCTAGCGGTCTCTGGAGAAAAGACCATGCTATGGCATCAAAGGTTTGGACATATTGGAGAGAAGGGCCTTCAGATACTGCATGGAAATGGTATGGTATAAGGTATGTCTAATAGCTCTCTGGATTTCGATTTCTATGAACATTATGTATATGGGAAGCAGAATCGGGTGATTTTTCCTTCTAGTGCTAAGAGGGCGAACAAGATATTAGAGCTTGTGCACAATGATGTGTTTGGACCTGTCTCAGTTCCATCACTGGGTAAGTCTGTGTACTATGTTTTATTCATATATGACTTCTCAAGGAATACATGGATATATTTCTTGAGGAAGAAATCTAAAGTATTTGAAAAATTTAAAGAATTTAAGGCTTTGGTGGAAAACCAAACAGAGAAGAAGATAAAGGTTCTGAGAACAGATAATGATGGGGAGTTCTGCAAGAAGGAATTTGAAGAATTCTGTAAGAAGTGCGGTATATCACGGTAGAAGACTACTCCATACACACCTCAGAAAAACAGAGTTGCAGAAAGAATGAACAGAACAATGATGGAAAAGGCAAGAAGCATGCTTAGTGGTACTGGGTTAGGACAAGAATTCTGGGTAGAGGTAGTGAAGACTACATGTTACTTGGTTAATAGATCACCTTCATCAATGTTGGAGGATAAGACTCCACATGAGGTATGGACTAGTAAGAAACCCTCTCTTTCACATTTGAAGGTATTTGGATGTGATGCATATGTACATGTTCGAAAGGAGAAAAGGACTAAGTTGGATAATAAATCTGAAAGGTGCATCTTTGTTGGGTATAGGGATGGTTTAAAGGGTTACAAGCTTTGGAACCCAGAAAAAAGGAAGGTTGTGTACAGCCGAGATGTGGTGTTTAGAGAGGTGAAAGATGTTGTTAAACATGAAGTCCTACCAAAGGAACCTGAGAAGATAGAGTTTGAGCTTAAAGGATGAGATGGGAACCGTACCTGCTGGCTGTGTAACATTCGTACCGATGGGAAGGAAGATCCACAAACTCCAGCTGTGAGAAGATGAGTTCGGGAAAGAAGACAACCAGAAAGGTATAGTCCATCTGCTTTCTGTTCAAATTTTGCTTTAACTATAAATGATGATGATCCCAGAACCATTAGGGAGGCATTAGATTCAGAGGATGGAAAACTCTGGAAGGAGGCCATGGTTGATGAAATGAAATCCTTGCATAAAAATGAGGCATGGGATCTGGTGGAGTTGCCGAATGGAAGGAAGCCCATTGGGAGAAAATGGGTGTTTAAGAAGAAGATGAATGTAGAAGGCAAGGTGGAGAAATACAAAGCTAGGTTGGTAGCAAAAGGTTATTCCCAGGTTTCAGGAATTGATTTTGGTGATATTTTTTCTCCTGTTGCCAAAGTTACTTCTATTAGATTACTTTTATCTGTTGCTGCTGCATTTGATTTTGAGGTAGAACAGATGGATGTGAAGACAACATATCTTCACGAGGATCTGGAAGAGGAGATATACATGAAACAACCTAAAGGATTTATGGTGAAGGGGAAGAAAGAACTAGTATGCAGGTTAAAGAAGTCTTTGTATGGGTTAAAATAGTCACCAAGGATGTGGTATCAGAAATTTGATACCTATATACGAGGACTTGGCTTCACTAGAAGCAAGGAGGATCACTGTGTTTATTTTAAATTAATTGGTGACCGTGTTATTTATTTGGTATTGTATGTGGATGATATGTTGTTCATTGGAAATGACAAAGAAATATCCAAGATTTGAAGACCCAACTATTCTCCAAATTCGACGTGAAGGATCTTGGTGCTGCAAACTATATTTTGGGCATGGAAATTAAGAGAGATTGGGCAAAGAGGAAGCTCTGGTTAAACCATAGGAAGTATGTTGAGACTATATTGTAGAGGTTCAATATGCAGGATAGTAAACCGGTGAATGTTCTGATTCCTGTAGGTACAAAGCTATCTGCTAAATAGTGTCCCAAGACAGAAGAAGAAGAGGAGGATATGTCCTGTGTTCCATATGCAAGTGTAGTGGGTAGCCTGATCTATGCAATGGTCTGTACTTGACCAGAAATTACACATGCAGTGGGAGTATTGAGCAGGTTTATGTCAAACCTAGGGAAGGAGAATTAGACAACAGTGAAGCGGGTTCTTAGATATTTGCATGGCACTAGTGATTATGGCTTGTGCTACCAGGGAAGACTAGGATTGGAAAGAGTGTTGGACATTCATGGTTTTGTTGATGCAGACTGGGTTGGAGATCTGGACCAAAGAAGATCTACAAGTGGGTATATGTTTAGCCTATTTGGAGGTGCAATCAATTGGATGAGTAAAAGACAGTCTGTAGTGGCTCTTTCAACTACAGAGGCATAATACATAACAACCACTAGTACAAGAAAATAATTAATTTGTTTGCAGATATTGTGTTCAAGTATGGGGTTGGTGCATCAAGCTATAAGGATAGAATGTGATAGCCAAAGTGAAATTTTCTTGGCTAAGAACCTTTATTATCATTAAAAGACAAAGTGCATTGATGTTAAATATCATTTTGTGAGAGATATGGTTGAGGCTAAAAGGGTGTTGCTGGTAAAGGTGGACACCTTGAAGAATGTTGTATATGCATTGACAAAGTTTGTGAGCACTCATAAGTTCTCTTGGTGTAGAGAAACAATGGGTGTTGCAAAGCTGGGCTAATGACTTAGCTCTCCTATGGCCCCCTGTGGAAAGAAAACAACAAGTGGGAGAATGTTGGGTATGTGTTATATTCTTTCCATGACTAGTCACGTGTTGGGGGGGGAGATAGCCCCCCCTGTACATTGCGCCGAGCGCAGTAGGGGGGTCACAGGGTGGGTGGTAGCCCCCCCTGTTCAGGGTCCAGGGCAGTGCCCTGTGAAATTTTTGTTGGACCTTATTTTTCAGTGGGTGGACCCACCCATGGTTTTGTGCATGGGTTTGCACATGGTTTTGGGGCATGATGGTTTTCGACCCCTAGTATTTTGTAGATTCGGTCGAGGGAACTACGGTTATGTTCTAATCCAGGGTTAATGGATTGGGGTTTATGTATGCTTCGACATGTATATATGTGTTGTAACACTAAAAGGAATATAATGAAAAAACATGCTGGTCGTCCCGATTTGGGATCCAGGGGAAAATATCTGTGTATATCTGTTTTATGTTTTATGCTCTCGCTATTATTTATTTTATGTTTTTAAGATTCGTTTGCAGATAATTTTTGTACAGGGTTAAAACCTACAATAAAGTGGAATTTTGATGTATATTCATTGTTGATAGAGCTTGTATAATTTTTCTTGACAAGTTAGTATGTGTCGCACATGGTTTTATGTCTAGAACTCATCTTGCTCACCCCTTGACCAATCATCCAGACTTAGACAAATTTTGGTTTCAAAACGAGCTCATTAAAGCTAAGAGCGCATGAGTGCACTCTGAATCCTTGACGGGAGACCCTTAGTTGTTCCAAAGTGCACCTTTCACCCTCCTTTAGAGTTGGTCACACTCCCAAATCATGAATTCCCTTCCTTGTTCCTAACTGCACCCTTCAAAAACCAAGCCTTCCTTTTAGCGCACTCCTTTGACATGAAGGAATGTGTCATCCTTGGGAGCACTCCTTCACCATTAAAGAATGCATCCTCCTTGGGATCATTATTTCAACCCTAAGGAATGCACCCTCCTTGAGACCATGAGAACACCCTGAAGGCCCTAAGCTCTGCCCTCCAACCTTCCAAAATGTGCCATGTGCCCTCTTGACCCTTTGAGCGCATGAGCGCACTTCAAAGGAATGAAGCATCATCCTTTAGCCTTCAGACTTGCACCATGCACCCTATTTGGTCTCTTGAGCACATGAGGGAACTTTTAAGGCACAAATCTTGATCCTTCAACCTTCAAACTTTCACCATGTGCCCTCATTGTTTTCCTTTGAGCATACTCCTTCGACCCGAAGAGATGCGCCCTATTTGAGAGTAGTCCTTCAACCTGAAGAGATGCACCTTTTTTTAGAGCACTACTTCGACCTGAATAGATGCTCCCTCCTTGAGATAACTCATTCAACCTGAATAGATGTGCCCTCTTTGAGAGCACTCCTTTTACCTGAATAGATGCACCCTCCTTGAGAGCACTCCTTTGACTCGAAGGAATGTGCCTTGTTTCTCTCCCTTGAGCTCACATTGCACTTGGGAAGATCAAAGCCTTCCCCTTTGTCCTTTGGAATTGTTCCATGCACCATTCCTTAACTATCACCCTTTCTTGAGTGCACGAGCACATGCCAAAGCCACGAAGCCTTTCCCCTTCAACCCTGCATCTTTTCAAAGTGCGCCCATGCGCCCATAATCCCTTTGACGCTTGAAAGGTCATTTAGAAGTTTAAGATTTTTTTAGAAGTTAAAAGGAAACACTATAATTTAAAGAGTCACAAGGGTAATCCAAGAGTCATGAGGATATGAAAGATCATTATTCTTGTTATAAAAGAAACCTCATAACTCAAGCAAAGGGATTTTGGAGGCTTAAGCTTTGGATAGCTACTCTCGGCTTCTCTACTTAGCATTAGAGAGAAAACTATTCTTTGGAGAAGAAAGAAGTGACTTAATGTTCCACTAATGGAAATATATTTCACCATTGTAATTTATGTAAGTGGATATTTCGCCTTATAATTGAAGCTCTTGAGACAAACATTTTCATGCATGTATCACAAATGTTTTAGGAATATTCTTGGGATGTTTACAATTTATGTTTTGTTCATATGTACTAGAGAAATTGAACTATATCGGGGCTTCGGTTATTATCTTGTTGAATGTGTGTTGTATTCGCCTTAATATCATTGGGTGAACTATTTCACCAATGAATATTTTCATGCTCTCGCGTGCATCTTCGAGGATAGTATTATTAATTTCCTTTTAGAGACTCACTTTTCGTCTCCCCTCATGAAGGTTTCCTTTTACATTCTGCAATTGGTGCATCACAATGTAATCTTACTTGCTTATTCAAGGTCTATGTATATAATCTCTTATGTTATCCATTGAAACCAAGATGAACCTTTGTTTTATGGTGGCCGAGCCAATACTCTAGATGGGGCTCCTACTCCAAATAGTGTGAGGTCTAATTGGGACTTCACATTGGGGAGACCCCATGTATCGTGGTGGTATCTAACACCGTTAATATCTTGGTGCTAGAAGGAGGGACATATGACAAGCTCTGCCCATTGAGTCTATTTTGAATCTCTTATCTAAAATGGATCATCATGAAATCATAATCCCACGATGTTTTTCTACGAGTAGCCTTTAGTGCGACTTTTTGAAGGATTTTTTCGGTGAATTTTTCCGGTCTAATTTCTTTAAAATCCGGGCGAAATTCATTGAAAACATAAGTTTTATGGGTAACCTGGCACAATCGAAGTGCCCTAGGGATTTTTTAGGGTGCTGAATCCATATATACAGTAAAAAAGCCAGTTTAAATAACAAAATTCAAGATTTTACCTCAAATTTTTTCACTCGATTCCGGCACCGGAAACTCCAAAAAGTCGCACTAAAGACAAATCCATTTTTCTAACCTATCCCCTTGTAAAATTTTAATCCCTGATGAGCCTCTCTGCTACATGTATCAATTGAAGTTTGATGGTGAGGATGGAACATCCATAACTGAGCACATCTATGATTTTCTTAAATTTTTGAATATTAGGAAATTTATGATGAAAATTTTGTATGTGTCTCTCTCCTCCTCACCCTTGAAGGTCATGTTAATTGATGATGTCATACCTTACCATCTGCTTCCATCCATTATTTTTATCATTTCCTCAATGAGCTTAATCAAGCTTTTGATAGGTATGATTACCGAGATGTTTTGGAAAGAATAAATCAATTTAGAATGAATCCTAATGAATCAATTGAGGATTTTAGTAATAAATTCCTTCACTTATGTTATGAGTTTATTGGAGAAAATTTGGATTGGGATTTTGTTAAAAGTAATTTTGAAATATTGGTTCGAATCTCTTTACACATGAATCTAAACCCCTTTATATTTATGTTCCCCCAACTTTTTTAAATTTTTATACACCTATAATTCTAGAGGAGGAACCTTCTATTCCATTTTTTCTTGTCCTCCTCATTTTCCAGTACCAATTTTGGTGCCTCCTTGTGATAATGTTGAAGTTGGGATATATAGAAAAAAATTCCTAATCCATATCCTCAATCTTCTTGTGATTTTCATGATTCATATCGAATGGAGGAAACCCTTAAATGGTTGATGAAGGACATGGTGAAGACTAATCCATCCTTCCATTCCTTAAGATGGTATTAACATTCATAACTCTAGTTGTTAACATCGGAAAATAATACACTACAAGAGACATTAGAAAATTCCCAACAAGAAGTGCAAATGAATATTTTCCAGCAGAAAACATCATTGAAGGATAAAAATTTAAAATTTTCCTAAGGTTATGTTAGGTCCCTATATTACTAGTATAGTCCCTTATTGTTGTTAGTGTAACCTCCTTATTGTTATTTTTGTACCCATGTAACCCCCATATTGTTATTATTATGCCCTTACATTATTATTGTTAGGTCGGCTAGGATTACATTGTGGCCCCATGGACTCCTATATATAGAAAGGACGTTTGGTCATCTGTATCATTCAAGAATTGTTCATTTATGTAATGTATTGGAGGTTTACCCCTTGAATTGGCTGATTTATAAGGCTTTGATCTCTCATTTCATCTATTTTTGAAGCTAGCTTCATAACATTTGGTATCAAAGCTTTGGATTCTAGGGTTTCGCTGCTCCAAATAGGTCATCGTGGGATTTTCGCTATAATTTTTTTTCTACGAAGGTTCAGAAGCTGAAATATTTACATCGCGAAGCCGCAATTTTGAGGAACGTCGTGGAAAAGTTTTAGATCTTGGCTCACAATATTTTTGGAGATATGATTTGTGGAAATTAGGGCTTTTTGTAGGCTCCTGAATTTAACCTAAAAAAGTCATCGTGGAATTTTCGCTATAAGTTGTTTTCTACGAGGGTTCCGAAGATGAATTTTTTATAGAGGAAGCTGAAATCAGGAGGAACGCTGTGGAAAAATTTCAGAGCTTGATTCGCAATATTGGAAGAGATAGGGCCTGTGGAAGTTAGGGATGTTTCAAGCTCCCGAATTTCATCTCAAAGAGGAGACTGTGGGAAAATCTTCACAACTCCTCTCTGAGCATTGGATTTGAATTCTGTAAAAACGGCCGCAAGTACATGGACTCTAGTTTCCTTTGTATCAATTTCAGAGCCAAATAAAGAAACAATGACATGTGGCATACTGTACAAGTTCGCTCTACTGAACGAGTCCATAATTAGGTCATTGGTGAAGATTGGGCATAACTTTGCCTTGAAGAATTAAAATTAGGTCAAAACTCTGGCATTTGAAAGAAGATTCAAAGTGCTACTACAAGGCCAAATTTTAGATATTGAAGATCCAAAATCATAGAGATAATTTAGTTTCAATATTGAGCTCCTTAAAATCAAGAAAAATGTGTGTATTTTTTTTCAAATTGCATAAGTCTTGTTTGAAACATTAGTTTTAAGTGATTTGAAAGGCCTATTGAGCATAGATATCAATATTGGGTTCTAAAATTCCTCCTAAAAAGAATTAAACACCCATTAAGCCCTCATAGTACTCTACTATGACTCATGAAGATGAAGAATTGCAACATGATCTATCAAAATTACAAGAGCAAGTGCACCAAATTTTTCTCTCGCAAAGAGAAACAAAAAATGAAATGGAAGTTTTGAAGAAAGGCGTGGAAGTGAATATGGATGGTTTGAAGAATAATATGGATGGTTTGAAGAAAGGTGTGGAAGCTAAGATGGACGACATGGAAGCTGGCATGGAAGCTAAGATGGATGACATGGAAGAAAAAATGAAAGACATCATGGAAAACATGAAGAATGATCTAAAAGAAGACATGGAAGGTTTGACAAAGTTGATACAAGAAATGTTTCCTAATGGTGAAAATATAGTAGAGGAAACTCATGATGAGAACAAAATAAATTCATAAACTCTAATGTTGGATGGAAGAACCACCATATTCCAAAGAAGGATATGAGGAAGTTTGATGGCAAGGATCTCGTAACATGGATACTACAGATGGAGCAATATTTTGATCTCAATAATGTGAAAAACACACAAAAGGTATGCATTGCAACTTTACATTTAGAAAAAAATACGTTTGTATGGTATCGATGGCTTTTCTCCCGTAAAAAAATTGTCACTTGGTCAATTTTTACGGAGGAAATGATAGCACATTATGAGGATACAAAGAGCAATACATTCTTTAGCCAATTGATAAATCTCAAACAAAAGGGTTCAGTGGGGGAGGACATTGAGGACTTCCAAAAATTGAATATAAGGGTAACTGATATAATAGAGGAACACATGATTGATGTCTTCATAGGGACTTTAAAGGATAACATCTAACATGAATTTCATGTTTGGGAACTTGATTAATTGGAGAAGGCATTAAGGTTGACTAGAAAATTTGAATGTAAAATTATGGCAACAAGGAAGCCTACCACTCACACATATAAAGTTGGAAGTGTTGCTACTCCTAGACTTCCACAACCTACAAGGTTGACACCACAACAATTGGAAGATAAAATAGAAAAAGGGCTTTGTTACAGTTTTGATAGCAAATACACTAAAGGTCATAAGTGTGCTGAGAACAAATTATTTTACATAGATTGTGAAGAGGAGGAAGAAAATGAAAAAGAAACTTCAAAAGAAGAGGATATACACTAGGAACTAACCCTAGAAGAAGAAGAAATGAGTCTGTCCATATCATGTAATGCATTGGAAAGAATTACTACTCCTCAAACTCTCAAGATAGAAGGACATATCAAGAAGAAAAAGGTAATAGTGTTGATTGATTCAGGTAGTACTCATAATTTATTCATTGTAAGGTAGCCAAGGAATTGAATTGTTTCCTATACCCAACACCAGAATGTCAAGTGATGGTTGCAAATGGAGGAACTATAAATTGCTTTGGAAAATGCCATAATATCAAGATAGCCATGGGGGAATATGTATTGAATATTCCAATGATTTCCATTCCAGCGGGAGGTGCTAATGCTGTACTAGGAGTACAATGGTTACAATCCTTGGGGACGGTAGCTTTTAATTTTCAAGAACTTTTCTTGAATTTTTTTCAGAAAGAAAGGAAATAAAATTATGGGGTATCACAGGGAAGCCAGGAAAGATAATAAGCTCTAGTGTCATGACAAATCTTTTGAAGAAAGAAAAACGAGGCATAATTGCACAACTATGCTCACTAGAAGTTCCAACATCAAAATAATCTATTTCTCTAGATCTCAAAAAAGTCTTGGACAATCATTCCAAGGTGTTTGAAACTCCCAAAGGACTCCCACCTATTTGTGATCATGATCATGCTATTCATTTGATTCCAGGAAGTGTTCCTCCAAACATCAGGCCTTACAGATATCCTTATGTCCAAAAAAGCGAAATTGAACGTATGATTGTAGAAATGTTAGAGGCTGGTATAATTCAACCTAGTCAAAGTTCTTTCTCTGCTCCAATAGTATTGGTGCACAAGAAGGATCGATCATGGCACATGTGTCTGAATTATAGGGAGCTCAATAAGCTCACTATTAAAGATAAATTTCCCATTCCTGTGATTGATGAATTATTGGATGAATTACATGGAGAAATTTATTTTACTAAGTTGGATCTTCGTTCAGGATATCATCAAATTAGAATGAAGACTGAAGATGTTCCGAAAACAACATTTCGAACTCATGAGGGTCATTATGAATTTTTGGTCATGCCTTTTTTCCTTACTAATGCACCTTATACATTTCAAGGGTTGATGAATTCCATTTTCAAAAGCTTCATTAGAAAATTTGTGCTAGTATTTTTTGATGATATACTAATCTACAACATGTATTGGAAGGATCATGTTCAACATGTTGACAAGGTGCTCAAACTATTGGAGGAGAAACAATTATATGCAAAAACATCCAAATTTTTATTTGGAGTACAAGAGGTGGAATATGTGGGTCATATTGTATCTCACGAGGGTGTTAAAGTAGACCCTAACAAAATTAAATCCATTAAGGAATGGAAAGTCCTGAAAACCATAAAGAAGTTGTGTGGATTTCTCGGGTTAACAGGGTATTATTGCAAGTTTGTTAAGAATTATGGGAGAATAACAACACCTTTAACAACATTATTGAAGAAAGATGCATTTTCATGGACTCCTGAAGCAACTAAGGCCTTTTAAAATCTTAAAGAGATAATGTGCCTAGCACCAGTCTTAGCTATTCCAGACTTCACAAAAACCTTTATTGTGGAATATGATGCCTCATGAAATGGAATTGGTGCTGTTTTAATGCAAGAAGGAAGACCCATTTCTTTTGAAAGTCGCTCAATCAAAGGAAAGTATTTACAAAAGGCTATTTATGAGAAGGAAATGTTGGAAATAATACATGCACTAAAGAAATGGTGACCTTACCAATGGGAAGACACTTGAAGGTAAAAACTGATTATGATAGTCTTAAACACTTTTTGGAACAAAGAATATCTTCAGAAGAGCAGCAAAAATGGGTCACAAAGATGTTGGATTACGACTTTGAAATCATCTACAAAAGAGGGAAGCTACATGTTGTTGTAGATGCACTCTCAAGAAAGGATGAAGAGGTGGAAGCATTGCTTTGTGCCATTTCTATTATCCAACCATATTGGATAGCCAAAGCAAGGGATGAATGGAAGAAGGCGAAGAAGTGTGGAAACTCATTCAAAATTTGTAGCAATATCCTAGTACATCTGATACATTTAGTTGGAAAAATGATTCCTTATGGTACAAATATTGCTTATATATTTGTAAGAATTCCCAACTAAAACAAAATATTATTTTGGAATTGCACACTTCTCCTTTAGGAGGACACTCAATATTTTTAAAAACTTACCATAGGGTGAAGAAGGATTTTTTTTGGGATGGCCTTAAATCTGATATTCAAAATTTTGTGGTAGAATGTTTGGTTTGTCAAAAAAATAAAGTTGAGACAATTAAGACCTTGGGTCTTCTACAACCTTTATGCATTTCAAGTCAACATTGGGAGGATATTTCAATTGATTTTATCACAGGTTTACCTAAGTCCGAAGGAAAGAGTGTCATCATGGTGGTAGTTGATAGACTTACCAAGTATGCACACTTTTGTGAATTATATCATCCATTTAAAGCAAGTAAAGTTTCTATTGCATTTATGGAAAAAATTCAAAAGCTACATGGAAACATGAAGATTATTGTAAGTGACAGAGATCCCAATTTTACAGGAAATTTTTGGATGGAATTATTTTCTTGTTTGGGTACTCAACCAGCTCATAGCTCATCTTATCATCCTCAACCCGATGGTCAAACTGAGATAGTGAATAAATGTTTGGAAGGATATCTTCATTGTTTTGTATCTGATAAGCAAGCACAATGGGTCAAGTGGTTACCTCTCGCTGAATGGTGGTATAACACTTCCTTCCATACTGTAGCAAAAATGACCCCATTTATGGCACTTTATGGATATCATCCACTGTCCATCACATCTTATTTAAGGGAAAATTCTAGGGTTCAAGCAGTGGAAGATCACATCGAGCATCAACAAGAAGTTCTCCAACTCTTAAAGGATAACCTAAATTTGGCACAAAATCGAATGAAACAATAGGCAGATCAACATCGTAGCGAGATAAGGTTTGATGTAGGAGACTGGGTATTTTTACGGCTACAACGATACAAACAAATGTCCCTCAAGCAAGCTAAGAAGGATAATACATTATCGCCAAAGAACTATGGTCCTTACAAGGTGTTGCAAAATATTGGTACTATGGCATACAAATTGGAGCTTCCTGCTTCTTCGCAAGTGCATCCAGTTTTCCATGTTTCATCTTAACAAAGGTTATAGGGGACAAAATTCTAATTCAAACAATATTGCCAGAACTTGATGAGGAAGGAAAAACCATATTGGAACTTGAAGTAGTCACAGAAACAAGAACTTGATGGCTACGAAATCGATCAATTTCAGTGTATCTCATTAAATGGAAGAACTTACCCACTGAATATTCTACATGGGAGGATGAGAATTTTATATAGAAGCACCCGAAGCTACTCAAGCGTTGAGGACAACACTTTTTTGAAGGAGAGAAGCATGTTAGGTCCCTATATTACTAGTATAGTCCCTTATTGTTGTTAATGTAACCCCCTTATTGTTATTGTTGTACCCCTGTAACCCCCATATTATTATTATTGTGCCCTTACATTATTATTGTTAGGTCGGCTAGGATTACATTGTGGCCCCATGGACTCCTATATATAGAAAGGAGGTTTGGTCATTTGTATCATTTAAGAATTATTAATTTATGTAATGTATTGGAGGTTTTCCCCTCGAAGTGGTTGATTTCTAAGGCGTTGATCTCTCATTTCTTCCATTTTTGAAGCTAGTTTCATAACAGGTTACATAAGAAATATTTGACCGTGCACCAACAACAAAGGAAATTTGCGCGGACTGCGTGCCTTTTTCTTCGATAGCCACGCGGTCCTGAGGATGGTAAAATGTCACTATCCGGGACCACTTCCTATTCTTGGGGAGTTAATTATTTATCATAGCTAGTCAAGGAAAATCAACTTGAGGTCAAATTGAAGATATGTAGCCCTCAAAGGAATCTCTTGTCCTAGTCTTGGGTCATGATCACTCTTGGGCCAAGAGAGGGAATATCAGTTCAGAAATTTCTATATAAACAAGCCATGGGAAGAGAAAAGTATGAGACATTGTTATGCTGGCCAAATTTCTATTATAGCAACACCACATTTTATTTTTGAAGCAAGGGAAACGTGAGCACTAGCATGTTGGCCATATTTCTTCTAAGCAATCCAATATCTTAGTGAGAGAAGAGCAGCCCACCATTGGAGAGTCTTCACACTTCTTTTGAGAGAGAGGAGAAGCTGGCAAAGAGACCAAGGAAAGGAACCTCCTTGCTGAGGATATTTGAGCTCCATAACCGAAAGGATTCTCTTCAAGTGTTTTAGCATTATATTTTATTCTTCTACCACCAATAGTCAATAAAGGGAGTCTTTCTCCATTGATATATTGGCTTTTTTTCTCCATTGAGTATTTTGTTTTTTTTGTCTCTTTTGTTTAGGTTTATGTTTTTACATGCATTACTTCCAATATTAGTTATGATTTTCTTTGTTTAAGTCTATCCACTAACAAAAACAACTATATTTGTGATCCTTTGAAAGGAACAACCAACTATTAAGGAGGTGTTATTTGGTACTCCATTTCCATAAAAACAATAACAAAGAATTGGCGACTCCATTGGTTTCTTTTTCTTGGTTTAACGGTTGTTTTGTAGGACCTCCTCTCTGCATAAGTAGCTACAAGGCACTTAGCACCTCTTTGGGAATTTTTTTCAGGACCTCTTAGACATGTTCTAAGGTTCATAAAGAAAAAAAATTCTCTCTATTCTTTACCGCACGCTTTTTTCTCTGAAAAACGCGTCACTTTGCATCTGTGTGGGAATTATACGCATGGTGTTCCAAAAATACAAAATAGCCTTGTAATTTCCACTTTTTCAGGTGATTAGCAGCCTCTAGTGAATTTCCTTCACCACTGCATTGTGTTATTCTATTTTTTAGTTTGACTAGTTGATGTGCTAACCATAATTAGTAGAGAAATTAGAGTTTCGCTAATTTTTATATTTGCAAAAAACACACATAGCTTAATTAGGGAGAAGAGTAAGTGGCCAAATTCCACACATAGTTTTCAAACAACTTTGTTGAAGTTTATGCATATCACATAGTTTAATTAGTAAAGGAGTAAGTAGCCCATCATCCACAAAATATTGCTACTAAACAAGCCATTTTTCGTTTTTTAAGGCTTGGGACTAGGGTCGAATGTTAGTAAATAAAGCAAGTAATATTTTCTTCCCTTGCACCTCTAGGTGAACTTGGGATTGCATATGCACGCTTTCTCAAAGCATTTTAATTCCCCATCTCCCTTTAGTTCCACATAGTCTAAGTAGGAGGAGTGAAAGCGACCCATTATCCGCAAATCATTTCTATTTCATGTAAGGAAAAATTAAAACACTTAGTGTAATTAGAGGGATATAGTGAAGGATCATCGCATATCCACATCTTATCACACTTTTATATGTTCAATTTTCCACACAATAAGCATCTATAATTTTTACATTAAAAGGAATCCATTTCTTGGGGCTTTTATTATTAGTTTACGTTTGCTTACCATTTCACACCCTAAAGACATCATAACTTGAACCCACTAAATTCTCCCCGCAGGGGCCACAAAAGAAGTAATAGTTCAGGATAAGACCATTGGGGGTAGGCATACCATAAGCCACCATGGTCATGTTACATTTTGAAACATAGAAGTTGACTGTTTAGGGAGCTTAAAATCCTTCAATCATCCCACGAAAATATTACCTGAGCATAAAAGAGACCTGATTTAGGGGGGTTCGGCTTAGGTCCA
This sequence comes from Pinus albicaulis, assembly GCA_034641835.2. Taxonomy (NCBI): domain Eukaryota; kingdom Viridiplantae; phylum Streptophyta; class Pinopsida; order Pinales; family Pinaceae; genus Pinus; species Pinus albicaulis. Next base: position 1,032,856,678 of record CM076580.1, read on the forward strand.
GTGCATGCGGTACTCTTTGGGGCCACCCTAGTGCTTGGTACTGCTAAATGATTACCAAGAAGCTAAAGACTCAAATGCTCACGTGGGACGAAGGTAGTTTAGTGACCAAAATCTAGGGCATCATTTCCCTATAGGTGAAAGTGTGGGTAACACTCGATCCTCATTTCCATTACCTTGGTTGATACTTCAACTGTTGGAAGGCATCGCCTGTTCTTTCGAGACATTGGCCCTAGTACCCATAAGAAGATATCTCCAGAAGGCCCAGTTAATTTGAGAGTGGTAAAGACGATCAGGTCTACATAGGATTTTTATCATAACAAAGAAAAAAAAACCTTTTTTTCTCTATTGATCACATAGCTTAATCTAAAGGAAAATTACCTTTCCATTTTTTCTTTTTTTTATGCATGTGATTATATTGCATTGACAGAAATATTCTTCCCTCCAAAGTTACAAATTAAGTCACACTAATCAATAGCATAGGGACACCAAGGCACCCCGTCGATATAGGAATTTCTTAGACCTCCCCCCATTATCGAAATGTGTGTTAGGCCTCCCACAATTTAGCGTAGAGGACGACACAACCACTTTTATAAGATCTTCCTTTATCGGGGAAATTTTTCTTAGGACCCCTCCCTGACAAAATAAACCTTTCATGACCCCACAAGGGTCACCAATAGCTACCCGTTTGGGGATCCCACATACCAATCCTCTATATAGCCCCAAGAGAACCCACCAAGGTAGTCTTCCTCCGGCCTCCCCAAAGAGGACTCCTTTGCATATAGTTGTCCAAAATAGTTTCATGATGGCGGATAAATTGCAAATACATTTCTTAACGTATTTGAATATACCAGATCTAAGTAATCTAACAAATGACCCAATAGCACATGGCCTATATGGCCAAGCATTCCCACTAAGCTCCCTTCAGACATTCCAAAATTTGAAGGAAATCAAGATGAAGACCCAGGGAACCATGTCATGAATTTTCACCTGCGGTGTTTGTCAAACAATATTATAGATGATATCATTCGACTGTGACAATTTGAACTTACCCTTACAAGGCCTGCAATGAAATGGTATGTTGACCAACCTTCTGCGTCACATGAAACCTTTAACGCCATCGTGACAAAATTCCTCACTTTCTTCCATCTCTCGATTTATCATGACTTGAGAATGGAAATCCTCACCCATTTCAGAAAAACACTTGCCATCCACATATCAGACCATATCAAAGAATGGAGAAAATTTTGTAGCTTGTGCAAAGCCAATTTGGACGATATAGTTCTCCTAGACTTGTTTTTGAAATCACTCACAATAGAAATTTCAAAAGATGTGGCAACACAATCACCGTGTAATGAGGAAGAAGCCATTAGTAAAGCACAACAAATAGAGGTCATATACACCTAGTATGGATATATATATCATATCCTTCCAAACACCCCACACCTACAAACTTATAGAGGGATACCAGGCGCATCAAATACTGCTGATGGATTGATAGGTTCTTTAACCCAAACTCAACCTAACAACAATTACCAATATCCTGCGTATTCATCTACTATTCAAATGTTTGATACTAATAACAATGTATCACACCCAGGATACTACCCTATTCAACCAACACCATTGAAAAATGAGACTAACAGGGTCAAGAAATATCATCCCCCACAAGGAGGACCATACCCTCCCCCTTAAGGAAATCAATACTCATATAGGAACACCTACATAAGAGAGTTGTCCCAGAATGTGTACACCAATTAGGGACAAGGAAACCAATACTCTCCTTACCCCGCACAACAACAAAATATACATCCATTACAAAATAATGCGGGGGTTAATTTAATGCAACCCTCCCAAGCTAAAAAAAAATCGTCATATGACTAGGAAAATCATAATAATCCTCTGAAAATTGTTAGGAAAAAAATAAAGAATATACTAAAGGGAGACCCAGACAGGGGGGCAACAATCAACAACGCCCCCTCGTGAACACAGGCTGGGGACAACCCCAACTAAAATCAGAACCAAGAACCAACCAACAACTCTCAAAGGTAGAACGAGACAACCAGTCTAAAGACTTAATTATTTTGTGCCATATGTGGGGAGTATGGTCATTACAAAATATACCTCCAGCGTAAAATAATGCAGGGGTTAATTTAGTGCAACCCTCCCAAGCTAAAAAAAATCGTCATATGACTAGGAGAATAATAATAATCCTCCGAACATTGCTAGGAAAAAACTAAATATTAACATACCAAATGGAGACCCTGGACAGGGGGGCAACGATCAACAATTCCCATCGTGAACACAGGCTGGGGGAAATCCCAACCAAAATCAAAACCAAGAACCAACCAAAAACTATCAAAGGTAGAACAAGATGACCAGTCTAAGGACTAATAATTTTTGTGCCATATGTGGGGAGTATGGTCATTACACCCACCACTGTCCCAAGCTCTATGAGTTGAAAAGAATCTAGGGAAATAGGGGATAGGGGGGACAAAACCAATAACCTGCAGTAATTCAAGAATCTCCCCCCCCATTAAGGAGTAGTTAATACTTAGTAACATTAACCACCCCAGCAAAACAATTCTAGAGGGAACACTCAAAACAATTCTCACCACGATATCTACATGGAAGGAGAAGACATTCTCTTGCAAACACGAAATATAAATTATGAAGCTCCCCTAGACACCAACCTAGTGGCCTAAAGCACAAGCGAACCCATAGCACCATTGACCATTTCTAGGATACCTATCGAACCTATACCAAAAATGGTAAAAGTTCCCATAAGGCGCACAAGATATAATGCAAAGGCAGCTCATAGCTATAGCATAGTGGATGACTTGGCTCAGTCACTCTCAAATATGTCAGCATTAGAAGTCCTGCAATCCTTCCCAACCTAACAGAAAGCCTTAATTTCTGCATTAGGCGCAATTAACCTTTCCGATTCTCGCTTAATGGTTTTTGATCTAGATAAATCGAGCCAAGACTCCCTTCTTTAGTTGCCTTTCAAATCCCGGTTTCAATCTAGATAATCACCATTCATCGTTGCATCCAGGATGAAGGAGAATCCCCATGTTTCATGTCAAAAATGGTTTGGCAGAAGTTAGCATCACCAGAATTGAAACCATGTGATATCATGCTCAGAGCATATGATGGGCAACCCATCAACCCCTGTAGGTATTTTTCAAGACGTACTAGTACATCTCGCCATAAATACTATGCTCATTGACATTGAAGTCTTGGATGCATAACTAGACTATAACATCCTTCTTGGACAAAGTTATATGTATTCAATGACAGTGGTATCATCCTCCGTATTCAGAGTAATGATGTTACCCCATGACGAGAAATTCGTTACTATAGACCAACTCACGTATTATGAGAAGAAACATGTAACAACCCTTGATGGCATGCTACCATATGTAGATTCATATGCAGAATTGGAAACAACATACACATAGTTTTCTCCCGGTTAATTCAAACCATCCATTCTCCTCGGAACATACCCTAGAGAACCTCATGTGTTACTAGGAGAAGTAATAGTATCTACAAGAGCTATGGTGTGCATGATGAGTTCATCAAACACTGAATTGAGTCAGGAACTAGATCCCGACACTGCAAATGTCGTTGATACCGACTCGACATTTCTTCCATATGCCATCACCACTACCCTCTGTTTAGTTTTGTATCACACTAGGTCATGGAAACCCGTACATTAATAAGCATGGCTCTTGTGATGTTGGTTTGGTATTTGGCCCCACTGAACATGTCGAGAAACTCAGGTATAACCTCTATAGGTGTCATCCCTATCACCTCTAAGGAGGCCTTCATAACTCAGGAAACACCTGTAGAAACACCATCCGATGCCACCAAAAAGGAGAATAAAAAAGGGAAGAAGGTGGACACTCCTAGAGTTCTTAGGAAATCTACACCTTGCACATTGTACAATGTAGTTGGTCATCCTACCAACATTTTCTCAGAGTTATATGAGTTAAAAAATATTCTACAGGACGAAAGAATGATTGTGACCCAAACTCCAAACAAAAGAGAAAATGTCACAAACTTCCAGGGTAAGTAATTACACACCAACCATGCATGCACCATATGTGAAAATTATGGGCATTATACCCATAATTTCCCTAAAATCCCTCGATACAGAGATGCGTTACACACATTGGTGCAATCCAATTCCCAGGATCCATCCATAACACTAATGAAATAGGGGAGGATAGATCCAAAACCATATTATACATATGAAAAGAACCAACATCATGCTCGTACCCAACATGCCCAACCACGCAGACACCAAGAAGGCAAACAAAGGCTACACCTCATGTCCCAGTTTGCGCTTTATGAGATGAACCTTGTCATTTGATCAACCAATGACCCAAATTAAAGGCATTTAATCGCTATTACCCAATACTCACGTTGTCCGAAGAACCTTATCTAGACATAGATGACACACATGTCAAATATGTAGAAGTAACCATAATGTGTGTTGTTGGACCCACCTCCCTAGATTCCACTCTATGTTAGATTTCATGCGTCGGTTCATCGATGAAAATTATGATTTAGTCAGTTCAGACTTGGAATCTTAAGACAGTACCAAAACTCAAGGGAATGAAGCATCTAGGTCCATTTTGTGCGTGTTCGAAGAGAGAAAGCCAACATAAATCCGCTGCCCTCTGTTCACAATCACCAGCCTAGATATAGGAGGAGGACCAAACACCCTAATAAGGCATGGTCCAAACCTAATCGCCCATGTTACCTATGCGATAAACCCAACCACCTTGTCAAGTAATTTCAAGAATTGATCGGGTTCGTTGATATTTTCTGCATAGTTACCCTATCCCCCAAACACATCTCTCCAATCAAGAGAAAATCACTCGCTGCTATTGTCACATATGCTCCCAATTTCCTCATACGAAGAATTGTAAATATCTTCCATGATTACGAGAAACCAGAGTATCATCAAAACAAAACCACCCAAGGAAGCCACATCATGCTAAGACTAAAACCCAAAGATGGAAAAAATGCAGAAATGCACCAACTCACAACCCCAACCAAGCATCATCGTCTTACATTGTGAGAAATACTGGCTCGCATACCATTTGCTCAATAAGTACCTACCCTGTGTGCAAAATTTGCACCAGTCACTCTTACGGTACAAAAGTATGCCTTATGTTACAAAAATTTCGACATATTAGGATTCAACATAGGTTTCCTAAATAGGAGGATTCCTTCGCCCCATCTACACCAACTAGGTCGCACAAATCCCCCCTCGCACAGTAAAAACCAATCATCACATAAATTCTTTCGCCACTTAATGCTGACGACACACAACATCACATACGATTCATCTCATCATTATTGGGAACCATGATTTGTGCTATTTTCTCATCATTTTTTGGTGTCAAGACCACTACAACTACCATACCAGTGGTAGTATCATCTACGATGCAGAACCACCCCATCTACATTTTTTCAACCTCATAAGGTTCTACGACATCAACCACATAATCATATTCTTGTTTGTCGACTAGCACTGCTAGGCCCTAATTCCCTCCTCACAACCTTGCACAAACCAATTCCCCCTTAGATATCCTTTTTCACTTAGATGAAGATATTTAGGAGGACATGACGGAACCTGAATTTCCATGGGATGCCATTCACTATCGTTCATTTTTTCTAGTAGAAAAATAATTTATGAATAGAAAAACACCAACCCATGATATCTACGCCATTGAAAATAAATATTTCATACCAACAAGAAAAGTATATTGTTTCAAAAATCCTATCCCTGTGCCTAATGCATTTGAGATACATAGCATGGTGAATATTTCACCTGCTGTTAAGGTGAATATTGTGAAAAAACCTGGTAAGGTCGAAGAGATATCCCTCGGGGCAACATGCTCTCCAAAAGAAGTAGCCTCGTACACCTCACTATTACAAGAATACAAGGATATATTTGCGTGGGATTACTTGGAGATACCAAGACTATGTCCCACCATCGTGAAACATCATATTGACACATAGCCCGATGCCCCCCCCCCCGTTCAGAAAAAACAACGTCAATTACACCCATATAAGGACGAAGAAATCAAACAGAAGATAGATAAACTCCACAAAGTTGGGTTTATATACCCGATTAATTACACTTCATGGGTTTCTACCCCTAAACTCGACATGAAAAAACAAGGCACTATCCATGTTTGTACCAATTTCTGGGATCTGAACAAATCTTGTCCAAAGGAAATTTACCCCACACCATTCATTTACCAAGTCATAGATGCTTTTTCTGGTCATGAGGCCTTATCTTTTATGGATGGATTCTCAGAGTATCAGATTCAACATATGGATCGATAAAAAACTTCATTCATGACCCCTTGGGGTACCTTCGCATACCAAGTTATGCCATTCCGTCTTAAAAACGCTGGCGCCACCTACCAGTGGGCCATGAATTACATACTTCATGACTTGTCTAATTTGATCCTCACATATTTTTACAACCTCACTGTGCGGTCCAAGACTTGTGCTAACCATTTAGAAGATCCGTGCCTGATTTTTCATAGGTGTCAAAAATATAACCTATGCTTAAAAGCTCTCAAGTGTGTCTTTCGCCTTAACACCAGAATACTGCGAGGATTCATCATTTTCAAGCAAGGTATTAGAGTCGACCCTCTAAAATTCTAGGAGATCAAAGAGGTATTGCCTCCCAAAACATTGACGCAATTACAAAGCTTGTAGTGTAAGGAAATTTTTTTACGATGCCTTGTCCCTGACTATGCCACTTGCATGCAGGGCTTCGTGTGTCCCCTTCATTAAGAAATTTCCTTCCAATGGGATGAACATGTCTGAAAATAGTTTGAAGCATTAAAATACACCTTGTCTTCAGCTCCTTTAATCAACCCACCCGACCATAATAAATATTACACCCTATATCTATTTGTGTCAGATGTAACCATTGCAAGGGTGCTAGTCCAGGACAAACCGAATAATAAGGAACACGTAATTTATTACATAAAAAAAAATTTAGCTGGGCTTGAATTAAGGTATGAGCTAGAAGAGAAAAAAACCTTAGTCGTAGTACATTCAATACAAAAGCTTCGACACTATATCATCCTTTGAACCATTGTTGTAGTAGCAACTATCAACCCCATGCGATATTTGTTCACTTTCCGCATGCGGAATCATAAATATGCCTGATGGGTAGTTATACTGTAGGAATTTGATCTACAATTTAGCTCCCCTAAAAGAAAAAAGGCGCTCATCCTTGCTGAATTCATAACTAATCTCCCAATAGGGACCCAAGGATCCCCCATTAATGATGCACTACCTAATGAACATCTGTTTTAGTGACAACGAAGGACCCTTGGTACAATGACATCTGTTAGTATGAATCTTGATTCAAGGTGTACGAAAAAAGACCACTTTAGCTATGCATAACAAACAACCCTAAAAGCAGAAATGACTGCTAATATCTTCAGATCTGCAGTTAGATGATCAAGACAAATACTACAAAAATCTAGATCTATGCATTAGAAGACATTAAATAGTAGAAAAATAAGATCCAGTAGACAAGACAAGAATATATCCATTGAAATTTTATATTAAAGGGCACCTAGGAGGAAAAAACAAGAGGGTGTTCCCTGTTCTCCTCAATGGGATGGGTTCTTGTAAGTCCTCAGCACTTCAGATTTAGAATTCCTCTCTCTTGATGGTGTAGAAAACCCAGACAAAAATGGAAAAATATGGCTATGATAATGGATCAATAGCTAGACCAAGAGTTGAGATCTAGAGTGATCTTTAGGCAACAAAAGGTGACAAATGAATGGGAAAACCCTTCTATTTATAACAAAATATTGAGTTAGTCTAGAGATTGGTGCATAGTTAAAATATTATTAAGGAAATCTAGATCCAACTTTTATGGAATATTTTATTATATTTGTTGGAGGGAAAAGGAATTTGACTTGAGTCAAATCCCCTTATTTGTAAATAATAAATAAATAAATGATTTATTTATTATTTTAAGGATGTGATTAAGTAATAATAAATAAATAAATGATTTATTTATTATTTTAAGGATATGGTTGAGTAATGATCAAATAAATAATGATTTATTTAATTATTTAAGGGTGAATTAGTCATATTTAACAAATAATATTATTTAAATAAGATTAAACAATTATTCTTATAAAATAATAAGTTAAATAATGATTTATCTAATTAATTTCCTTGTTTTGGGTTAAATATAACTAGAAATATTAATTAAACTACTGTTTAACTAATTATTTCTTGAGGAAAATCAAACAAATGTATATTTATTTAATATTTCCTTATGGGGTTTCCTGTTTAGACCATAAATAACTTAATAAAGGTGGTTTACTAAGTTATTTTTCATAGTGAATGCTATTTTACTTGGGGTAAAATTGGTCTTACTTGGTGTACTTGGGTCCATCTAATAATAATGGATTAGATGACCAAAAAATGGTGTAACAGATTTCCCCCCAGCGTGGGAGCGTTAAGAGCTAATCGTATGACCGAAGTACATTGTAAGAGCTCAATCACTAGACAACAAAGGGGAATTCAAAGAGAGAGGATTATAAGGTAGACCAAAGTGTTGAAAGAACTAGACCCTGAGGAGGTGACTTGCAGGTGCGACAAGTATTTTTCATGAGTGAGTACCTGCTATAGGCGGCGAGGGAGGCATACCTATGCGCGCTGAGGTAATAGTACAAACAATAAGGCACCCGAAAAACCATGGAACACAATAATAAAGCATATGCTGGCATAAACATGAGCCAGATAAATAACATGATAATGAATCCCACATACATATTGTGCCTCGAATAACAGCCAGGGCTTGTACAATAATATATGAGTACATGAGATATAAATACAACCCAGATGCCCCTGAACACAGGATATGGCTCTGAAAATCTGACTGATACATGCAAACAAAAAGGCGCTGCAAGTGGCTGAAGGCTGACATCATCAAATGTATGAGCTGCATCGAAGGATGAAATGAAGAGGTCATCCGAGTGTGTGGGGGGCTACCTATAGGGCCACCCCCTCATGAGGGCTGAGACATCTCACACACACTTGGGAATCATCGATGTCAGCTGCTGCAGCACTGAACCATCGAGTATACGGATATCGATCATGTTGAAAAGAGCTGGAGCTGAGAAAAAATCAAGTCAAAGGGCAAGAAGGAGTCCCTTTTCCTGATCCGAGGCACCGAACAAGAGTGGAAGTTGGATCCAAGGTACACCGCCCTCTAGACCCGTCTTTTGGAATGAATGAGCTGATGTCGACAGAAGGAGATCTGCCATATGTGAGGAAATAAGGGATCCTCAACTAAGGCACAAGAGAAAATAGTAGAGTGACTGACAGATTGACACCAATGATGATGATGAAATGGGGGAGACTGAGTAGTGAACGAATGACTTCCCTTGTTAGAGCATAAATGGAATGGATGACCCAGCAGCGACTGACGCAATATTATGAGGGATAGGGGACAATGGAACTGGAGGTCATAATGTGCGACATGAGAGAGGGACCAAGCAATGAAGGATGGAGGACTATAGCAGGATAGAATCCATGAAAGATATGATGACTCAACTCGAATGCTCTAAACAAGGGTGACTCAATGGTGCTGCCACATAGAAAAGGGGTCCAATGGGGACCCTAAAAGCATGAGTACAAGATGGTAGCTCATGAAGAAATTCGACATGAGCATGGAAAAGTATGGAGGCAACATGATGCCCCTGGTACGAGTGTTGCAAGTGAAGAAATTCGGTTTTGAGGAAGGGTGAAGTGGCGCTTCATGGACAAAATGTGTCCTCTTGAAGTATTGAATCACAAAAAGCTAATAAATACCCCTTTGAGGGCTTGGTGAAATCATTCGAATGGTATATATGATTCGTCAAACTGAGCTACGGTTTGACCACAACAAGCGAAAGAAAAATCAGGAGTTTTCTTTTAATAAGGCATTTTCCTTCAAAATTCACTCATGTGCAGGTGGAGTTGTGGTGAATGCATTGAGGAGAGGAGGCCCTAAATCTTACGGTGATTGTGGCAGACAAACCAACCATTGAAATTTGAGATTCATCAGTTGTAGGTAAGATGCCTAATCCTACTCTTTCATTTCATTGGGTTGAAATTTCATTTTAGGTGCCCAGAGCTCATGAATAGACCAGGTCGCACTTTTTGGGGTCTGCTCTATGACCTGGGTAACAGGTTCTGGGCAGAAAACTGTGACCTATCCCAGGAAATGACCTGAACAGTGTGAACTGTCAGAGAAAGGGGTTTTCAGTGTTTTTTTGGGCTGAGAGCTGGGGTTTTTATGGTTGGAGGGCATAGGTTCCCCCAAGAATGTTGTGGACATGCCAAAATGTATTTAGAAAAAGGGAAATCTAAACACCTTTTAATGATGTGGTGCACCATTTGTTTTCGGTATGGTTATGTAGTTTGAGAAAGGAAATAGATGATTACCAATCTCTTTTGGCACTGCATATATGAATCAAATGGACTTTAAGTTTCTAGGTTGGCATACATGGTGTTGCTATCCCAAAGGTAGGACTTGGGGATAATGAACTGCCATTATCCTAGAAAACTCATAGTTTGGTCAACCACAATGTCTATAATATTGGGTTGCTGATGTAATATGAAGGAATGATGAGGGGTATCATCCCTAGAGTGATTTGAAGTGATATGGGACTCTAGAGATTCTTCTAAATGTGGAAGAATAATGGGACTAGAGTCGACACGACTAGATTCACTAGGAGAGTTGTGGAGAATTGCTTCTCCTGGTCTCTCAAATATGGGTGCCCCCTTACCCAAATATTGGGTGTCAATGTAATGGCCACAAGGTGCATGTGGTTCGAATGCATGAGTTCAATGTAAGGGGGGATAGATAAAGTCAGGGGTGTTGGATGCTTCCACAATGTCGTCATCGTAATGGAGGATGGGGTGACTGGTGAAATAAATACCATCTGACGTGGCGAAGCTACCTGACTCATCATCTTGAGAAGAGAGGTTCACATGTGCATCGTCACAAGTGGTGACAAACGAATAATCAGATAAAGGATCTACTGATGTTGAGCCCAGGGTGATCGTTGAAGGGATGTCAAGCGAAAAATCAGGGGAAGTCTCTAAGGGGACTTCTACTGAGGGTCTCATGAATGATGATAGGTAGAAAATGGTGGGTGAAGGCTCTGTCATCTCGAAATCAGGAGGGGGAATTTCAATGGGAGCATTCGTGTCCTCTGGTTTTGCCGAAGCAAAACGCGAAAATAAGGGAGCGGTGGGCTTGTTGCGCTTGGCCTCGAATTGGCGAACCGCTTCCAAAGAGGAGTGGTACTCTTCAAGGTAGGGAAAGAGGTGAGTATAGTGGCCATGGAAATCACACAAAGAAAAAGGGTGATTTGTGCGCAAAGACTTGATTTTCGAGACTGAATCCAGTATAGTGACATATACCTCTGGGATATCAGACTCCGAAAACATCTCATTGACAATGTACTTAAGGTGAGGCAACTCTGGACAAGTATGGGTGGCATGGCCAGTGACATCAAACAAAGCACACTGGATGGTATGCTTTGGAGGCCGAGAAGAGACAGGGTTTGTCGGGGCAGCCTTGTCTTTTGATTCCCCCTTGCGAACTTTGCCCTTCTTACGCGAAGCAGTCGCAACGGGAGGTGGTTCCTGTTGAGGTGAATGAGACATTATTGTAGCAGGAGAAGTCATAGGGACCAGTTGGACCAGGGTCAAAGCATGATAAGGTTTGGGTTGACCAGGTGGGGTAGCGGCTGAAGGATCGAGGTACCAGACGGGAATCCCAAGGGTCAGGTTAGGAAGAGAGAGGGTGGCCATAATAGGTATTGTGTACACTCCTGGTGGGGGAGATATGAATGGTATCTAACCAAAGGGGTAATGACCAGGCGGGATGGCTCCAAGATGGTTAAGGCTTTGAGGAACCATTCCAGGAGGGTAAGGGGGGTCATGAGGACTAGATGAAGGTGAAGGGCCAGGAGAAGAAGGTTCATAAGGCTGATCAGAGGACATCATGAGAATCTGGTAATCAGGGGAACCAGATGGAAGAGGTTGAGTAGCCACCTGACCTTTAGGTGGTTGGGTAACTACAAATCCCTGATGTGCATCCACCTGCACCTGAGGGGGCGGTGACTGCTATTGCGGGGGTTGAGTAGGCGAGGGAGGTGGAGGTGCTGATGCTGGAGGAGCTGGAGCACTAAGCTGCAGATACAAATAAGGGGGTTGGGTAACAGTGTGGTAAATAGGAGGTTGGGCCAAAAGAGGAGGCATTTCGTATCCTGGATACGTGCTACTGGGAGGGGGAAAAGTGCGGGAGGTGCTACCCCCCCCAGGAAAACCATAACCCATGGGAGGTTGAGCGTATGGATGAGAGAGAGCTCCAACGATACCATCAGCGGCATGAGGTGCCCCCGGTGCATTGGCACCACCAGGTCTGGAGAGATCAGGTACAATGGTATAAACGTAACTCATCTGAGCGTAGATCAGGTCATATTTTAACGCCATTTGGAGGGCGGCTTCTTCGGTTTGAGGAAAATGCGATGCGAAATATTCCCGATAGGAGGAAAGAGAGATCTAAGGAACCAGTCCATGTAGACACAGTCTTTGAAGGTAGGGGATTAACATAGGCTCTTTCTTCTCCGCCATTCCTGGACATGATCGGATAGGTAGGTCGCAGATGATTGACGGAAATAAGTCAAAAGTTTGATACCAGTGTCATAACGAAGGGGAAGTTGGAAGTAAGATAAAAAAGCCTAGGCAAGAGTCACAAAGGTGGTATGAGAGGAAGTGGCCTAATCAACATACCACTTAGAAGCTTTACCTGTAAGCATTTGTTGGAAAAACCGAAGACGGATAGAGTCATCGGTAATGGAGTTAGATGAACACCACATGTGGAAAGATCGAACATGATTTGAAGGATCTTCTCCCGCAAGTCCTTCAAACTTTGGGATGTTAGAAGGGAGATTTGTTGGCATAGCAGGCCAACTAGCATCATGGTGTATAGGGTCATTTATCAACTGGTCCAAGTCGGGGAGGCTGAGGCCTACCATGAAGGGGAGTAAGGGCGTAGCTGGGGTAGCGTCTGTAGCGGTCCCACTAGTGGTATTCCCAGCCTGAGGGCCACGGTTGCCACCAGCATAAGGTCCTGTACCATACATGGTGAAGGTGTCAGGGGGAGAACCGAAGGCGGAATGAGAAGGAGAACCTAGAGGACTAGAAGAAGAGTTGGTGTGCGGACTCGGTGGAGGACTAACTCGAATCCTATGTGGAGGAGTAAGTCTTCCTACCGGAAACTAAGGATGAAGGCCAAGAAGTCTCTGGGATAGACGCCTTGGTGGTGCAATGGTGATGGCACAAACATGGCACAAAGGAAAAAGAGACCGAAAAGGGCAGGGAGGTGCCGGATCAACTGATTACAATGTCGAAACAAGGTCAGAAAGGTGTAGGATCAATTGATTTCAATGTTTTAGAGTCTTTGCTTAGTGGTGTTAACCAAGCCCTTTTTCGCTTACGGCGTGTGTGTAAATTTTAATTTTTAAACCCAGACGTTTGTAGAGAAAAAGAAAAAGTGTGCTGTATGGCTGTACATACACTTGTAAATGACAGTATATAGGCCTGCAAAAACAGAAAATAAACAACTAATAATGCAATAATCTAAACCCAAGGAGATGGGCCTCTCAACAACTAGTCTATAGATGAGTTAAAAAAAAACTAATTAAAACACACTAAAGCAAAAAACTAATAGATCTAAGGTCAAGAGGGACATGGATCTAAAAGACAAAATCTGCTGGAAAGTGGTGCAAAAAATAGCAACACATCAGAGGAAAAATCGCTGTAAAAATGGTGGCGAAAGGCCATATCCTGAAAGGAAACATAGTGAACCCTAGAGGAAAACGCAAATAAAGCTATATGAGGTTATTTGGATGGATAATAAGCTGATCTGAAGTGGATCTGAAGATGAGGTATAAGATCTTAAAAAATGGCTGAAGACTCTGAAATTTCAGACAACCTACAACAACAAAACACTTTTCCACAAAAAGTGGAGCGTACTGAAGCCCTAGGGGGTTAGGTTCCCACTTGGTTGAGAAAAAAATAACAAGTACAGGTCCACAATGGGCAGAGACAGAGGTCAAACAACCCTGAACAGAGGCTCAGCAAAACCCATAAAACTTTCAGAAAAATCCCTGCAGAAAGTCCAAGTCGAGTTTTTGGCCTGTTTTCAATAGAGGTCGCACTTTTTGGGCTGTAAAGTGTGCCCTGAAGGTCCACATCGTAGGTTTTGGGAAAAAAAGTGCGACCTACACTTCTGGCACTCTTGGCAGTAGGTTTCAGAAAAATTTGTCGTCTCAGCTGCGACTGATGTCTTTCACTTGCGTAATGGGTCCGAAAATAGGTGAAAGTTAGAATTTTTATCGTTTTAGGGTTTTATGGGTTAAGAACAACATAAAGAATAAGAAAAGCAAGGGGCTGAAGAGAAATCCTAGGGTTTGAAGCAGCTGGATATGCAAGGATCAGAAAAATGATAGCAGTCGTAATGGTAAACCCGTGTGGAGTCGCCAGTTGTTAGTATGAATCTTGATTCGAGGTGTATGAAAAAACACCACTTTAGCTGCACATAAAAAACAACCCTAACAATAGAAATGACTGCTAATATGTTCAGATCTGCAGTTATATGATCAAGAAAAATGCTACAAAAATCTAGATTTATGCATTAGAAGACATTAAACAGTAGAAAAATAAGATTTACTCCATAGATCCAATAGACAAGACAAGAATATATCCAATGAAATTTTATATTAAAGGGCACCTGGGAGGAAAACACAAGAGGGTGTTCCCTGTTCTCCTAAATGGGATGGGTTCTTGTAAGTCCTCAACACTTCAGATTTAGAATTCCTCTCTCTTGATGGTGTAGAAAACCCAGAAAAAAATGGAAAAATATGGCTATGATAATGGATCAATAGCCAGACCAAGAGTTGAGATCCAGAGTGATCTTTAGGCAACAAAAGGTGACAAATGAATGGGAAAACCATTCTATTTATAACAAAATATTGAGTTAGTCTAGAGATTGGTGCATAATTAAAATATTATTAACCAAATCTAGATCCAACTTTTATAGAATATTTTATTATATTTGTTGGAGGGAAAAGAAATTTGACTAGAGTCAAATCCCCTTATTTGTAAATAATAAATAAATAAATGATTTATTTATCATTTTAAGGATGTGATTAAGTAATAATAAATAAATAAATGATTTATTTATCATTTTAAGGATATGGTTGAGTAATAATCAAATAAATAATGATTTATTTAATTATTTAAGGATGAATTAGTCATATTTAACAAAGAATATTATTTAAATAAGATTTAAACAATTATTATTATAAAATAATAAGATAAATAATGATTTATCTAATTAATTTCCTTGTTTTGGGTTAAATATAACTAGAAATATTAATTAAACTACTATTTAACTAATTATTTCTTGAGGAAATCAAACAAATGTATATTTATTTAATATTTCCTTATGGGGTTTCCTGTTTAGACCATAAACAACTTAATAAAGGTGGTTTACTAAATTATTTTTCATAGTGAAAGCGATTTTACTTAGGGTAAATTTGGTCTTACTTGGTGTACTTGGGTCCATCTAATAACAATGGATTAGATGACCAAAAAATGGTGTAACAATATCCTTATTTTCTAACAAACTCAGAAGTTTAGACCTCATCTCACTTGTGACGACTGAAGGCTCATATGCCATAAGGCCCCCCGATACCTCCTTTTAGGCGATGTCCTTTACCGGAGGGGTGTCGACACCATCTTACATTGGTGCCTCACCCATGACAAAGCCGAGCAAGTCCTGAACGATTGTCATAGTGGGGCTTGCGACGACCACCTATAAGGAATGACCGCTTGTTAAAAGGTCCTATGTGCCAGTTACTTCTAGCCCACCATTTTCATGATTGAATCCAAGCAGTCAAAATATACAAGCGATGCCAACGCTATGCTCACAAGGTGCAAGCCCCTTAACTCCCCTATACCACATCATCGTAGCTGGACCATTTTTTAAATGGGGCATATACTTCATGACTTGCAACCCCACATCATCTGGAAACCATAAGTACATAGTTGTGGCTGTAGATTATTTCACCAAATGGGTAGAAGCCATACCCACATACATCAACACCATGGAGTTTATTGCATAGTTTTTCTTCAACCATGTCATCACACGGTTTGGTGTCCCCAAGGAATTAGTGTCAAATCATGGTAAACATTTCGAAAATGAAATATTCCATGAATTATCCCAACCTTGGTTTTTTGCACGAGTTTACATCACCATATCACCCCCAGTATAATGGTCAGGTAGAATATGTTAACAAGGTCCTCAAAACAATGTTGCAGTGTATGGTGAACAATCACAAAACCAATTGGCACCACATGGTTTTCTCAAACTTCTAGGCGTACCGCACAACGGTCAAAGCATCAATGAGATTCACACCTTCTAATTAGTTTATGGGGTGGAGGCCATGCTTCTAATCGAATGCGAAAACCCCACGCTGCATTCAACCATTGAACTTCCTAGTGATACTAAGACCTTAGATCAACGGTTGGTACAACTAGAACTGATGCAAGAGCATCCTACACAAAAAATAATTGTATTTTTGGTTGACTTAGGGGGTATAATGAATTTAATTTATTAATAGGAAATTAGTATATTTTTAAATAATTTGAGTGAGAAATAGGTGTGTGAGGTTTTTAATGTAAATATTCTCACATAATTGAGAATACGAGAGATATTAGCCTTATGAAGATCTCATAAAAATTCTTAGGGATTAAGAAGTCCAAAAATATATAATTAGTTGAGTTAAAAGAGGATTAATAGATTTTAGGAATTATTTGAGTGATCTATGGAGAATATCATGGATCCAGAATGATCCATAACTATGTAATTGTTCCTATAAATGTAAGCCTGCATATGGAAAGAAGTGTGGGTGTAAGTGTGTGTGAGAGTGTGATGAGATGTACAGAGAGGCCATTTTAATGTTGGAAATCAGGACATAGATAGAGGATAGATAAAAGTTCCAAGTACATATACATGTACAAAATTTGTGTGGATGAAATAATATTCAGGTTATGTTATATTACTTTTTGCGTATGTATATCTATAAGTTTATTATGCTGGTTCATATATAATTATGTTGATATTGGATTGAATGATTTTAGTGTTGAATTGACGGGGCAAAAAAGACCTATTTTATTTCCGAGATTGTGAAATCAATACGTGGAGAAGACAAAGTTTAAAAATGCATCGAATTGTTAATTTGTAGGACAGAGGATGGCTCTGCGTTAAGCCATATTGAAGAAATCATTTTTTAATAAATATTTTGATTTTTTCTCTTGTGAAACCGTGGTTGGGGGTTTGCTTAGAAAATTAACGAAATCTCTATGCATAAATCGTGTCATTCTCTACTTGAACAATTGATGGAAAGGTAAGTCTCCATGTTTCTAATTGTTGAAGCATAGTGCTACCCTCCAACAAAATCAAAGATCGATAATGGATGAGTTGGTGTGAAAAGTTTCAAACAGTCAATGATTTGAATCTGAACGAGGAAGGAAATTATGTTTCACACAGAGCATGATTCGATGACAATGCTGCATAAATGGAGGAATTCGATGTTTAATTAAAGATGTTAAATCGATAATTAAATATCTCTTTGAACGAGGCGAGTCACAGTGGAGAAATGAGAAGAGTTTTGTGTTTAACATATGAAGGAATCCGGTTGCATTCCGATTTCTAATTCGTGGTAAAATGGAAATTTTGGGCCAGAATTGAGAAGCTAACTTGCATAGAGGAATTTGTAAGGGAAAACCGTCACCAAAATTGTAGAAAATTTATGGTCAAAGGAAGATTAAATTCGAAATTCCGCCATCTGGGTTTTGTGTAAAGAAGGGTCTATGTGGTAATTTGTGAGTAATTTTCCAAAAATATCACTGGTTGAGGAGTTCTGAAGTGATCTTTGAAAAATGATTTTGCAGACTACGTGACAAAAAACAAATTACTATGTTTGCAAAAGTGTTGTGTTATTTGTGTTTGAGTGTATGCATAAAAATACAAAGGGAGTGTATTTATAATTAACGTTGTATTAAGACAAGGATTGGAAGCGGTCCTGTGGATTGAATCTATCCTTAGAATGCGTGGAAGAGAGGATTCAAAGTTGTCTTGAAGAACTAAAAAAAAAGGCGAAAACCTGTTGAATGACTAAGGGGAATTTCTGTTATAAATAGAAGAGTTCAAGTTGGGTTGAGAATTCGAAATGAGTTAATTCACATAACCTAATGGCAAGATCGTATTAAGCGGATGGAGTCGAGATGAAGGGTTAAATGGCAACCATCGATTGTTTGAAGAGGGTGTTCAGTTCTAGTTTCAGAGTTTAGTTCTTGTTCTTGACCAAACAATGTGGTTCTTGTTACTCAATTATGTTCCCGAAATAGCAGTTCAGTTCCTGTTCCATTGGATGAATTCCTGTGTGCATCTGCAACATTATCACACATAGTCTTGGTAAGTCATCAGTTTTGGTATCAAAGCGTAGTGTTAAATCCTGTTGTGAGGAATTGTTGTCAACATGAAGGCATGATTTTGAGGTGTTAAATACTAATTTATATGAATGGTGAAGGCATACATGATATGGAGTGATTTTTGTTTCATCAGATGAGTTTAATTGAAGATGCATAGCTGTGGAAGGAGTGCTGGGAGATACACTCCATATGAGACCTTGACCTGGACATTAAAATTCGAGTTGATTAAGTTGATTAATTAAAGAGCTCGTTGGTGGAGCCCAAGTCTTGGTCAACCGTGGAACATGTCGCCTGGAGTCCGGAAGTGTACCAGAAACGAATCATAAACGACAGAGTACCAGTCGAGAATGGTGGTGAACCGCTATTAGAGGAGCGGTAGGAGGAGTTGACTTGTGGAATAAGTCACTTGATGGTTATGGTTGTGGATCATCCATGCCTTAGCTAAGATATGTGAGTGAGCATTATAGATTTGCATGCGATTGATGTTGTATATGCAGAATAAAATTGTGATTGCATGAAGAGAAGAAATCATATTTTAAATTGCACAGACATCGGGCACAGAGAGATAAATTGTGATTGAAGATCTTGAAAGTGAGATGGTATGTTTTATTTTTAACTCTGGGTTTAAGGATTGTGTTTGCAGATTTCAGGTTGCAGACAAAGAGGGTGTTAGAAGAAAACACAACTGAGAGGAGCTGTAACAAATAATTAGTTGTTTTATCAAGAGGGAGAGCATGTGAGCTCTTAAACAGTGGCATAAACTTGAAGAATTCCAACAGAGGTTGGATAGAGAGGACAAGTGAAAGTTCTCAAAGGAAGTGGAAGATGTAGAGCCTAAAATATTAAAAGAGTTTTCTCAAATAATGGTTCCAGAGGTAGAGAACCATAGATGAAGCTCAAGGAGATATCTTGGTAAGGTAAGATACCAAAGGCAGGTACAAAGACTTGCTGAAAGGGAGCCTTAGGTGCAGTCCACAAGTGAACAATGTTGAGTTCACAAAGGAGGGGAAGCCAATGATCACTAAAGGTCATTGCAGAGGTTTAGAGGAAAGCCACAACAAAAGGAAAAATGCCAATGGCATAGAGGTGATGAGTCAAGAGGAGTTTTAAAGAGAGATGACTGAGGTAATAGGTGAACTCAATTACATGGATAAGCCGCTATAGAAAAATGTGGATGTAAACTAGAGAAGAGGATGGAATATGAAGAAGACAATTCGGTGGCTAGTGGTATAGTTATTCGTAAAGAAACTGAGGAAGAGTCTAAGGAAAATGAAGAAGAAAGAGAAACTCAGAGAAGTTGAGTTCAGATACAAGCCATTGACAACATAGGAAAGAGTTCACTATTGTGAACCAGAGCAAGGTGATATCCTTGGAGAGGATGATGTTGAGAAAATTTCTATTGAAGATATTATAAGTTGCTTGAAGAATGAGGAGGAGGAGAGACTTGCGTGAAGTCTCATGATATCCTTGAAGAGTTCAAAGAAACAATTTAATTGATATGCTGATAAGTAAGGCTGACATAAATAATGTTTTTATTTCTGAAATTTGTGTGTTGTTTCAGATTTAGTCGATGCAGACATTCAAGGTAGAGTATATATGCATGTTGCCAAAGAAACAAATGAAGAACAATTATTGCAAACTATTATACATGTTAAGGAAGATTGTAAAACCAAATATGATTATGAATACTTCTCAGAAGAAGAAAATTTTGAACTGGTACAACAGAAGATGTACATAGATGCATTGCTTAATAGAGGACCAGTTCAACATGAAGATCAAAGAGATGAAGTTAAACACATAGATTGTGATATGGAAAAAGGATAATTAGTGATAAACAATCACTTAAAGCTGTCATGAAGATGAAGGAAATTTACAAATAAATTTAAAAGAGGCAAGATCAAAATTGCATTCTGATGGAGAATGAGACTATGTTGTCTCATGAGGACAACTAAAGGTGAGCATATGCACATTTGGTTAATGAAGAGATTGACACACAGTCAGAAGAATTTGTTGTTGAGGAGATGAATGAAGATGAGGAAATTCACTGATGTGAACTTGAGCTGAGGTTGATGCTTAATGATGGTATTGGTAGCTCCATTTTTTGGATGGAGACATGTAATGTGTTTACAGGTGGTCAAGCACTAAAGGATGTGGTGAGGGAATAATTTCCTTTTCAAGGGCATATTAAAAATTCTGTTTTGCAGATAACAACAAAAATTGATTATGTGATTGAAGAATTGTGGAAGTTGATGATGGGATAGTCCAGATTGAAGAAGTTGACAACTGAAGGGATGATCAATTAGAATTTGAATCTGATTGAAGGAAGGAAAATGAATCAAAAGATAGTAGGCATGCAGGAGGAGAAAAGGTGCAGAGCATTTGGAAAATTACAAACTAAGGTTTGGGACACAGAAGGTTTTCATCAACATATGAAATCACATGATCAGGAGATCATGAATTTTTTCAACTTTTGGAGTTTGATGCAGGAGAATCCTACTCAAAAAATCATTGTATTTTTTGTTGACTTAGGGGGTCTAATGAATTTAATTTATTAATAGGAAATTAGTATATTTTTAAATAATTTGAGCGAGAAATAGGCGTGTGAGGTTTTTAATGTAAATATTATCACATAATTTAGAATACGAGAGATATTAGCCTTATGAATATCTCATAAAAAAATATTAGGGATTAAGAAGTCCTAGAATAGAGAATTAGTTGAGTGAAAAGAGGATTAAGAGATTTTAGGAATTATTTGACTGATCTATGGAGAAGATCATGGATCCAGAATGATCCATAACTATGTAATTGTTCCTATAAATGTAAGCCTACATATGGAAACAAGTGTGGGTGTAAGTGTGTGTGAGAGTGTGATGAGATGTATAGAGAATGCCATTTTAATGTTGGAAATCAGGCCGTAGATAGAGGATAGACAAAAGTTCTGAATACATATACATGTACAAAATTTGTGTGGATGAAATAATATTCAGGTTATGTTGTATTACTCTCTGCATATGTATATCTATAGGTTTATTCTGTTGGTTCGTATATAATTATGTTGATATTGGCTTGAATGATTTTAGTGTTGGATTGATGAGGCATCAAAGAATTATTTTATTTCTGAGATTGTGAAATCAATACGTGGAGAAGACAGAGTTTAAAAATGCATCGAATTGTGAATTTGTAGGAGACAAGATGGCTTTGTTTTAAGCCATATTGCAGAAATCATTTGTTAATAAATATTCTGAAGTTTTCTCTTGTGAAAATGTGGTTGGGGGTTTGCTTAGAAAATTAACGAAATCTTTGTCTAGAAATCGTGTGATTCTCTTCTTGAACAATTGATGAAAATGTAAGTCTCTGTGTTTTTAATTGCTGAAGCATAGTGTTACCCTCCAAAAAAATCAAAGATCAATAATGGATGAGTTGGCGTGCAACGTTTCAGCCAATCAGTGATTTGAATATGAACGAGGAAGGAAATTTTGTTTCACACATAGAAGGATTAATGACAATGCCGTAACTGGAGGAATTCGAAATTTATTGAAAGATGCTAAATCGAAAATTAAATCTCTGTTTGGACGAGACACGTCATAGTGGAGTAACAAGAAGAGTCCTGAATTTAACATCTGAAGGAATTCATTTACATTCCGATTTCTAATTCGAGGTAAAATGGAAATTATAGGTCAGAATTGAGAAGCTAACTTGCATAGAGGTATTCATAAGGGAAAACCGTCACCAAAATTGCGGGGCAATTTCTGGTCAAAGGAAGACGAAATTTGAAATTCTACCATCTGGGTTTTGTCCAGAGCAGGGTTTATTTGGTAATACGGGAGAAATTTTCCAAAAAGATACATGGTTGAGGAGTTTTGAAGTGATCTTTGAATAATTCTTTTGTAGACTGCGTGACAAAAAACAAATTACTATGTTTGCAGAGGTGTTGTGTTATTGGTGTCCGAGTGTATGCGTAAAGATACAAAGGGAGTGTAGTTATAATTGAAATTGTAATCCAAGGATTGGAAGTGGTCTCGTGGATTGAATCTGTCTTCAAAATGCGTGGAAGAAAGGCTTCAAAGTTGTGTTGAAGCACTGTAAAAAAAGGCCGAAACCTGTTGAATGACTAAGGGGAATTTCTGTTATAAACAAAAGAGTTCAAGTTGGGTTGAGAATTCGAAATGAGTTAATTCACACAACCTAATGGAAATATCATATTAAGCGGATGGATTAGATATGAAGGGTTAAATGGCAACCATCGATTGTTTGAAGAGGGTGTTCAGTTCCTGTTCCTAACCAAACAATGTGGTTCCTGTTACTCAGTTCTATTCCTCAACTAGCAGTTCAGTTCCTGTTCCATTGGATGAATTCCTATGTGCATATGCAACATTCTCACACATAGTCTCAGTAAGTCATCAAGAACTCATCGAAGAAATACGATGATAATCTCTCCAACATAACGAAGCCCACAAAAAGAGGGTCAAAGCATCGTTTGATCACAACCTCACCCCTCTCTCATTCACCAAGGGAGAACTAGTCCTAAGCTATGATGTCACACAAGAAGATTTAGGACCAGGGAAGTTTGATACATTATGGAAGGGTCCATATATCATTAAACATTTTCTCCTCTAGGGAACATACATCTTCTCAGAGCCTGACAGAACATGCTTAAAATACCTCGTCAATGGGATCTATCTTACAAAAATTTGCCCATAAATGAAGGGCCTCAGAACCCTAGAATGATTATGTATGCACGATAATTTAGTATGATGATTATATCATCATGAAATTTTTCTAAAAGTGCACGCTCTCTCATCCTGTGTCACATATGGATCGTTTGCCAACCTACCATTTTAGATTTTCTGACGGTGCCTCTCGATGGTCGCAAAATTTGGCTGCTGTCGCCTGGGCCATATATTCTCCCAACCTCACTAATGGGATGTGTATTAGGTCAGACACTAACAATCAAGTAGAATATGACGATGCCATGGGATTGTTAAGTGACGCCTCCCTCTAAGGCATCCAACATTTACATGTCTTCCTTGATTCCCAGCTGGTTGAATCACAACTAAATTGAACCTTTCAAGTACATGATTCACACCTCTTTAGGAAATACCTGCATGCAA
The DNA here is from genome assembly GCA_034641835.2 of Pinus albicaulis. Classification (NCBI taxonomy): domain Eukaryota; kingdom Viridiplantae; phylum Streptophyta; class Pinopsida; order Pinales; family Pinaceae; genus Pinus; species Pinus albicaulis. The sequence continues at coordinate 1,032,880,410 of CM076580.1, forward strand.
AAATATTAGCCTACAATTTTGGTCACATCACATTTACACATATACCAAGAGATCAAAATCATGTAGCTAATTTCATAGCTAACCCTATCCAAGAATGGAATGCATTACATATATACCATCAACCATAAGCATCATAAAAATATCCATATACACATCATGAGAGACATTAAAATACATCTCACACACACACACACACACACACACACACACATATATATATGTTTCCCAGTATACAAAAAATGAGTCCACTGGCTCATCGCCAAGAAAAAAATATGTCACAAAAAGATAGGGAGGAATCCTCATAATGGGTGCTTGCACTGGTACACACATAAGAAAATCTAGGGCTGAAACCCTCAAGATGGGTCCTGGGGACCCACATCCGCACTAGGAGCTATAATAGGAGTAGCAATATCCACTGAAAGAACTACTTGACACAATGTAGGGAGATACGCCCACTCACGGGCCATTACTGTCTCCTAAAAAGATATTCCAAGTCATCGAAGCCCCTAGTGTGCATCCCCTAGTTCAGGGCCTCTACCCTCTCCCAGGAATATCTATACTCTCGTGCCTGAGCCTCAACAACCTCCACACAAGCCTCATCAACCTATGCACATGTGAGGAAAGCTGCAACATCTCCAGCTGCTGCAACATTGGAACCCTCCCTCGAGGGTCCAACTGTATCTAACTGCGGGGGCGACATTGGTGGTCTATGCCTAAGAGTAGGCCTATCCGCTCACGGTCTTTGCAAGGCCTATGCTGCCCCCTGGAACACCCATCCCCCTAGGATAATGGCCTACTAGGAAGTCCAAAGGTCATCTTGCAGGACCTGCATCTGCAAGTAAACAAACATGGTATCAGTGTCATCATAAAAAACACATACATATATACATGTAAATAATACTAAAATGCAGAAAACATAAATGTCATACCTGCCTACCCCCAATCATAACTAGGAGGAAGACCCATGTCTAGGTTGCCACAAAAGTCCACTCCAACATAAGGAAACTCTAGGATGAGCTATGGATTGGAATCAAACCAATCCTCCAAAATGAAATTCCAATATCTCCATGTTGCACCACCACCATGATGGGGCATAACGGGCTCCCATCTCCATATCCGAGGATCCCTTGGAGGGCCAGGCGGTATTGTAATAAAGGGTCATAGCATGACAACCCTCTCATACATGAAACTAAAAATAATACCGGCATAGCAAAAGGTCTTAGCTCTACTCCGCTGAACTCGAGAAAGATGAAATATCATACCATGATAAACTAGGTGGGCCCAATAAAAAAAGTGACCCGCCTACAGCTGTTGCAGGACCACTATATGCAGACCTGATACCCTATGGGGCGAAGCCAACCCTAAAATGTGCACAATATGCTATGTCAAACTCAGTACAATTGAAACATCAATACATCCCTCTACAATGACATTGGGCCCAAAATGATGCTCCTCCCCTTCCTAATGTTGGAGGTTCACCACCCCAACTGGAAGTGGATAAGACAATACCTCCCCGCGAGGCAGAAGAATGATCACAAAGTGTACATCTAGTTGAGATGATATAGATAGCTCAGCTCATTGCACTACCATAATCTGTCGTTCTCTATCCCATCAACGAACCAGGAACCGTAAAAATCAATCCTGAGATCTCAGGATGGGGTTCTGAAGAAACTTCAGCAAACCCCACCTCGCCAAAGTCTCACGAAATCTTGGGTCCTGTGCCACCTCAGGGAAAAGGGTGGTCCAATCTCTCTCTCTGTCCACAACATCTTGCCGCCAAACAAAATAAAAATAAAAAATTTTTGGGCCCCAAGAAGCTAAAAAATTAAGCACAAATTTCTTTAGTATGACCACACGCCTTTAGCCTACAGAGACGCGCATATTACGCATTTGTGTGTTGAACAAGCGAGTGTTTCATGTGTATTTTAAGCGAACAGGCGTGTCGACTACCATTTTTGGTCGACGTGTCTGTTATTCACATAGAAACAATGACTCTACGTCTGTGTTCCACATAGATGCAAAGTTCGACGTGCATGCATCGAGATTTTGCGTGGGGTCATCATGTGAATCTCAAGGCTTCATGCATCGACCACGTGAATCTCTTTGAGTTGCTTGCGCGGTCCCCCTAGCGTTAGCTCTAAAAGGCCATACAAGGGACCCCTATATGACCTACCTACCCTACAAGATGCAAAAATAAAAAGGGTAATATTCTAGCTCCTACCTAGAACTCTCTATGCGTATCCCGGGTGCTCTGGCTGACCGCAACGACAAGAAACACTCTGATAACAACCTCTGACCTCTCAAGCTCACTAGTGAAAATGAATTGAAATTAGGCCCTTTTTTCCTATATATCGCTTTTTTTTCCAATTTTCTAGAGCCCATAACCAGAGCGCGAAGCATCCATTCTCAAAACCGTGAAAGACACAAGGATCAATACTTTATCATCTCCAACATGGAACTCTCCATTCCAGTTACTATAAAAATTCATTTTTGGGCCTATCGCACACCCAAAAAATCATCTCAGTTGTGCCCTCTCTTGTTTATTAATTCATGTCATCATAGATTATTCATATGTTTGTAAAATATGCTTTCACTCAGGGTATTGGACACAAATGTTGTAGGTACATAAAAAACACCATGCTTTGTGTTAGAGTCAGTCTTTTCATCCCTCCGTCAGAGATCATTTCTATTATTGAATTTAATTTTTAGGTGTCTCATTCAGTTCATTTAGTTGCATTCTGTTAGGGGCATGCCATCATTTGACGGAAGGGATTTGTCACTCATACCCCTCATGCCTTATCCTGCTGGCTCAGGTCTGTTCATCAAATCCATTTTACGGTCATTCATAGTCCTGTTTGGTCCCTTGGTCAGCAAAGAGTCATTTCAGTCATCAGGTCTAGGGTTTCATCTTCAAACATGTCAAATAATGCCAGCAGGCACATGAGGATGTTTCTAATAAGTTTTCATTCCAAAATTTTCATCATCAATAATGCTTAAGAATGATTCTTCTTCAAAACCCTGTTTTGAAGAAGAAATTGTCAAATTTATCTTTTTGTAATAAATGTAATTTCATCCTTTGTAATTTTTAAAGTTTTTCAGTCATGAAATAATTCAGGCGCAGCCCTGGTCATCCTTTTCCGAAATCCAATGCCAACCATCCCTGCAAAATTTCCAAGAGTTTCATCAATTCAGTCAAAAATCAAAGGAAACAACAAAAACAGAGTTTGTATTAAAAGTGAAAAGTGCCGAAGTTGAAACGTTAGAAAATGGATTTTTTCTAAACACAAAAATCAAAGTTCATGTTATATAAGATATTTTTGGTGTTTGAGCAATCCATTTGCACACCAAGAGACATCATTGAGCCGAGTCAAAACATTGGAGGGTGAAACTGTGAGTTTGAAGACAGACTGTCTGTGAAGATAGTTGCGCTACGCATTGGGAGGAAAGCGCGACACACATAGACAGCACGATGCATACAGAGGTTTTTCACTGTGTAAATTCTAACTGTCGCGGCGCACATAGACAACGCGGCGCACTGGGTTGTACGCGCGGTGCACAGAGCCTCCAAGCAGAATTTCACCCCTGCTTCACAAAATTCAAATCGATTTCGTCATCTATGATCCAAGTAAGTGTGTGATGCCTTTTCCATTGCTATTAAATGGTGTTTACTGTGATTTGGAGGGAAAAATATAAGAGTTGGATTGGTGAAAATATAAACCCTAATTCATATCAAAATCTGCTCCTTAGGGTTTCAAATGGTGTTTTAAAAAATCATTTTCATGCTGAATACTCACTGTCATACTATCATTTCTCACCTGTGATTCCTTTCCCCTTACTGTCACATCATTATACAGTCCCTTTCCTATTCCCCTATATTCCAAAAACACTCATATCACTTATTTTCATCTTCCCATTTTCCCTATTCCTAAACCCTACTATTCCCCATAACCATCACTCTCCCATATTATTTGCAAATTCCTAAATTCCCAATTCCCAACAGTCAAGTGACTATTAGCACACATTAATTTCACTTGATAAACTTCACTTTCCCACTATTCCATATTCCTCATAGTCCCTCATTTCCCTTTGGCACATTTGGCATTGAAAACAAAACACCAATTTTACATTTTCAAACAAACCAAACACATACTTGACATACACCTTGCAGCACCATGGAGACGGACACAGATTCATCATATTAGCAAGAAAGTGATTCCACCACAGAGTTGCATGTACCGAGAAGGCCTTGAAAAGGTGGCAAACATGTCAGAGAAGAGCCCACATCGTTGACTGAGCTGCAAGCCCGCCCACTTGCCATATCATGCTTTTAGCAACAGTCATGCTTTCAGTATTGTGAGATGATTGCTCAAACTCAACATCATCTGGAGTTGGTTCGCTTGTTTGTTTTACATTTGCATGACGGTCATGTAACTCTGGTTGGTGTAAATTTCACCTTGACACCAGAAACTATTTCTCAGGCAACAGGAATCTCGAATGTAGGTGAACAGTGGAACAAGAGACAACAGCTAGACAAAGTGTATTATGAGCCATACATCAGGCCTGGCTATGTAAGGCAGCTCAACAGGGTGTTCCCTTTCAGATTCTTGAAGGAGTCCTATGCGCCATTGATGAAACTCATCATCAGATACTTCAGCTGTGAGGGCCAGTTCTCGCGCCTTTATGCTTACCATATTCGATTATTGATGCATTTCACGAGAGTGAGGATGATGAGCATTCCATATTTCATGTGTCGAAACATAGAGCGGATGACTACTCTTGTGCAGAAGAAGACTCCCGAGAAGCAACATAACAACATTTATCATTATGCGCTCATCAAGACCATTGTTGTACATCAGCTTGGATTGCAGGGCCTTGCATGGGAAGAGTTCATTTCCCGTGACTTCTTTACAGCCCCTCAGCCTCCTCCAGAGATTATTCATGATGCAGGTGAGCCTTCACATCAGTTTTAGGGTCCTGAGACAGAGCCTATCAGTGTTCCAGTATGTGTTACCTATCAGAGAGGCACCAAAGCCTTATTTGCAGCAGCATGACGAGTACTATCTCCACCCGGGGTGGAAGGGGTCTCGTTACCTTCATCAGCAACGCGAGTACTATCTCCACTTGGGGTGGAAGGGGTCTTGCCTTCGACATCAGCATAGGTACAGGGAAAAGACAGAGGCAAGAGGCCTATGTAGGATGAGGGCCCTTCAGGAGGCCAAGACATTGATTTTACACTCATTGATGTTGATTTGAGCTCTCCTAGATCAAAACTGAAAGAAATCATCCAAGAGCAGAAAAATGAGATTAGCACATTGACCAAAAAGTTACAGAGAGCTCAATGGATCATTAACTATCTGGAGCAATGGAATAAGCAGTTGGAGTATCAAAAGACACTCATGGAGTTGCAAAAAATCCGCGAGAACCGGCAAGCTGCCTGAAGAAGCCCATCCGAGATGACACCTATCGAGCAGGAGATTGAGGCCGATCGAGAGACTTGGCTCGAAAGGGTCAAAATCCATTTGGAGAAGCTCTTAGAGAAAGAAAAAAAAGAGAAGAACATGCTCCGACACATGAAGAACCACTATTGGGCACACACACATGTTTGCAAAGCGCACATGCAAATCCTGAAAGCAAGGCTAAGGAGGGCACTGAAACGTCGGAAAAGGGAGGATTGACTCTGAATCTTGGCTAAAGCTTCTTTGGCTGAGCATGATACTTGATGAGGGACTTTCAGTCCAAATTTCAAGGAATTTGGAGAAAATTTTGTCAATTTTGAATTTTTGGTCACAAAACAGGTTTTCCTGCCCTACGCGTAGCGCCACCTTGTGCGCGCTTATGATTGGGAGATCTTCAGGAGAAAAAATTGACATTTTTGGATTTTTTATGAAAATTTATGCATGCTCAGGAATGGCCTAAGAATTTCATCAAGTTTTGGGTTGCCTAAAGGGTAAAAAACACCTTGAAAATGGCTTTTCTGCCTCTTTTTACACACACAGGAACTAGTCTTGGGAGATTGAAGTTTTGGAGGGGAAAATGACATCCAAATCTAGAAATTCCACTTGGGTTGGAATTAGACAAGTAGGGCTTTCCAAAAAGCTATCATGAGCTCAATTTGGACTTCGGGAAGGGCCTTAAAATCAGATCCAAAGTTGTGCTATGCATAGCGATTTTGGGCGCGGCGCATAGAAAATTTTGGCCTATTTTTCACTTTTCAGCTCAGAATTTCGCCCAATTTTGACTAGTTTCACTTTTTCATGTAACTATTGATCTACCTTGATGTAATTTCATGACCATGATGTAAATTTGGCACATTTTTACTTTTTCTAGAGGATTCATTCACTAAAAAGTGAAAATTAAATGAATGAATCGTTTCCTACCATATAGAGGCAAGTTGTTTGATTGCCTAGATTTCAGTTCCTAGTTTAGAATTGGTTGAAACAACTCCTAGAAGGATGAGATCGACCCCTAGAGGCATGGGAATGGGTTAGGATGGTCTATATTATGTATTTTCTGAGTCATTTTCAGGGTTGGACACTTGGGAATTGTTTGGCACTTCATTGTACATACACTTCTGCATGTTTGGCAAAGGAAAGACCAGGGTTTGCAGCACTTTTTGGGATCCTTGTGGCTCTGTGTTTTGATGGTGTTCTTCTCTATGTATTTTTAAGTTTCACTGAATGTTTATGTGTATCATTTCCCTTCTCTTTTCTTCTTAAATTAAACAAATTAGTGTTAAAGGTGGAATCCAATTGCTTGCTTTGCTCTGCCTTTAGTTTTGTTTGATTTTACATGTTTTCATATGTTTGGAGAGGATCCTTGAGATATATTGCCCTCTTCAGCCCCTCAGTGGTCTAAACCATCCATCCATTAAATTTTGAAGCATCAAAACCACTGCTTTCCCTGCCCCAATTAGAATTCTGCAAAAACTGGGCCTAATCCCCAGACCCAAAATTGCCTTTCCCTTGTTTCTGACAAAAACCCCAAAAAATATTTTCAAACTCCTTGATTTATATACCTAGCCTAAAATTAGAATTCATTTCAGTCATCTCAAGACCTATTGATACATTTTTCCTGAGATTGACCCGGAGAGAGCCCTCTCTTGTTCTGGTAGGGCTAGCTACCAGACTGAGCGTGGTTTGATGTTACCTTGAATTCTACCTTCTTTCAGCCTGAGGTAGATTTAGGCAATAACACTTTTATCAACACCCCAATAGAGAAAGTACGAGAGCATGTATCATTCTACACTCAGCATGATAGGCTTCCTTTTAAGCATTGCATATCCTGACATCATTTCTCTAAAGTACACCATAAGGTCCATCATCTCGACCATGTTAATAATCACTTCACCTTGTACATGATAAACATCCATGACAGATGATAGAACCTCACTACTCATGCCTCCCATCATACTGGTAGACCCCCATCCATTAGTAGGAGCCATGAACACTCAATCTGGCCCGAGAACCACCTCTTCTGTACACCTTGATAGTCAACCTCATTCTTCCACACTCATCGCATGCCAAAACCCACTTCCGGGCCACCACCAATATTTTTATGACAGATTAGTAAGAAACATTACTGCATTTCACATTTGGCCTTTCACACCCCCACAAGAATAGCCCATATGTGTCATTTCATCAACCTCATCACCCTCACACTGATACTAGGACCCCACCCTCAGCAAAAAAATACTCTCCTTGCATCATCATGCAGGACCATATGTGTTGATGGTGCACCCGTCTCCATGTTTGTACAATCCAAACCACTTTTACATTATTTTGGAAAGTGTAAAAATATTTTTTAGGAGAAATAATTCCACCCATATTTTTACGTTTCATACCCGATGACAATTTTTTATCACCCTTGGTTAGAGCTTGCACATTCTTTACCAAAACCCAATTGCGTCAGTCAGAGCATACATACACCCACCCTGGATGTCCTACCGACTCCAGGACTACCCTAATCAGAAATTGTTTTGACTTCCACTACTTACATTTATAACTTCGACCTCGGTTTAGTTGCCCATAACCATCATTTATATCCATCTTTCATCATCATGCCTTGTTAACCCCCCATAATACACTCCGCTTCACCCAAAACCCTGATCCCTTGTATTAACACTTGTTTTGGACTGTTGATGCTTCTTTTTTGTTGACTTCACCAAACATATTCTAGGAGTGAGGTAGTACCTTGCATGGTTCCCCCCTAATTAGGGAACATCCTCAGATGGCACAATGAGAATAAAAATTTCCCATTGATGTCATCGATCCCCTGACATTCGACGTCAACACCAGTTTTCATGTGAAGGTAGTATCATAATTCATAACCGCGACACTCTGCCATTTAGTCAAAGACCCATGCATGAATAAGAATCTCTTTCAACAATGCTTAAACCATTATGCACGAGAGGTTCCCAAAAATTTGAAGACCCATGAATATATTGAACACCTCATCAAAAGTTGCTTCACCCAGACAATGCATGTGGGTACCAAATTCAACCTATTTTTTCAAAGTGAAAACACTCATGAGGGTGTCAGCATTCATCATCACCAACCAACAGCAGGTCACATACCACAATGTGAATTGAAAAAACCAATATCTATCAAATTGTATTAACTAGTCATCATAATAAGCATGGGGCATTCCCACCTCGTAGAAACATTTCTTATCTTATCATTTAAGGTTTCCTATAGAGAAAGGCTAATTTTTTACTTTAGTCAAGGGGTTCCCTTACTTATCTATGCAACAAGTTACTCTCTCTCTCTCTCTCTCTCAAAGTTGTTACGCAGACTCTCAGTCAGAAAAAAAAACGTGATGTATTTCGGCTGTATGTTTCCTCCTAGACCTCATGCATCATGGGGAAACTGTTAACACCGGAAAATCATACACTGCAAGAGACATCAAAAAATTCCCAAAAAGAAGTAAAAATGAAGCTTTTACAACATAAAACATCATGGAAGGATAAAATTTAAAATTTTCCTAAGTTTACATAAGAAGTATATGACCACGCACCAGCAATAAAGGGAATTTTCCTGGACCGCGCACCTTTTTCTTCGATATCTACGTGGTCCTGAGGATGGAAAAATGTCACTATCCGAGACCACTTCCAACACTTTGGGAGATGATTATCTATCATGGCCAGTCAAGGACAACCGACTTGAGGTCACCCTGAAGATATGCAAACCTCAAAGGAATGTCTTGTCCTACTCTTGGGTCACTCATACTCTTGGGCCACGAGAGGGAAGACGAGCTCAAAAATTTATATATAAACAAGCCATGTGAAGAGAAAAGTATGAGATTTGTTATGTTGGCCAAATTTATATTAGAGCAACACCACATTTCATTTTTGAAGCAAGGGAAGTGAGAGCACTAGCCCATTGGCCATATTGCTTTTAAGAAATCCAATATCTTAGTGAGAGAAGAGTAGTCCAACATTGGAGAGTCTTCACACTTATTTTGAGAGAGAGGAGAAGCTTGCAAAGAGACCAAGGAAAGTGACCTCCTTGCCGAGGATATTTGAGCTCCATAGCTGAAAGTATTCTCTTCAAGTTTTTTAACATTCTATTGTATTCTTCTACTATCAATAATCAATAAAGGGAGTCTTTATCCATTGATATATTGGCTTGTTTGATCCATTAAGTATTTTTTTTTGTTTGTCTCTTTTGTTTAGGCTTATGTTTTTACATGCATTACTTCCAATATTAGTTATGCTTTTCTTTGTTTAAGTCTATCCACTAACATCACCAACTATCTTTGTGATCCTTTGCAAGGAATAAACAAATATTAAGGAGGTGTTATTTGGTACTCCATTTCCACAAAAACACTAACACACTAGTCTTGAATCTTACTTATATTCCTGTCATCCTCTATCATATCTTTCTCATTATCCCTTGCCTATTGATTTTCTTGATCAACCTCTTCCAAATTCAAACAATGATTAGGTGCAAGGTAGTCATTCTTCACGGATAGAGGAGTAGGAAGGTGAGGATTATTTCAATATTTTTTCACTCTTTCAAAATCCTTCGTGTCAAGATGATGTTATTCCTTCCTTGGTTGATTTTGAACCTAATAATATTGGTAATGAATCAAATGAAGTTGACACACTTAATCAATCTGAAATCGTGAATAACCATCATTTTGGTGATTCTTATTCTATTAATGCATGTAATGATGGTTTCCAAATTTCACCTACTGATATTTTTGTTTCTCAAGAATATTTTGTTTTGAAAGATATAGACCTCAAGTTTGATTCGGTCCAAGAAGATGTTTTTTTCGAAACTTCCTTTTCAACTCACTATCGCTTGTGTTCTATGGTTTGTAATGCATCAACTTGCAAAGACAATACTCCATGCTATTCAAGTTCCTTATCTAACGAGTTGGATTTTGAATTGAGACAAGATAGTGAGGTCATCCATGATGAAGAAAAAGGTAAGAAACTTATCCAGTATGCGTTCCATTCTTTATCATTTCCAATTGTACATGAATAAAATTCTTCTCTTCGGGTTGCTCATGATATTTTTCAGATTTATCCATATTTAGATGTGAAATTAGAAGAATATTTTGACTTGGGTAATATGTTTGTAGAAGATATAAGTTCAGACCAAATCACTAATGTAGATGGCTTCCATATAGATAACAATGATCTTGTTGAAACTACTGATGATAGACGTCCATACACCATGCATGATCTGATTCAGTCTTTAAAGTGAAATTCTATAATTATTGAAATTTTTGTGACTCATAAGGGAGTTGAGGCACTTCAATTTTTGTTGATGGTTATGTTAGGTTCTCATGACTCTAGTAATATCCTTGAATTAAGTCAGACCTGGATTTTCTCGCAAATTTCTTTTCTTTGCATGGTTTCATTGAATGCAAATTCCTTCTTGGAAGATGTTTGTTATTTTGAATATAACTATTTCAATTTCCAAGATCTGGTTTCTGATTGGAATGAATAGTCTGTTTCAACTGATCATTCTTCATGCAAATCTCTTATATCAAACTCAAGTTTGGAATGTATACCTTTCATAAATGGGCGAAGGTGTGAAGTTTATCACTCTAAATATTATCTTTGGCCGACAGATTCTTACCTATCACATTATTTTTAAAGTAATAAGCTCGTAATACTTCTTGTGAATATTCTAATACTAATCATTTTCATTTTGGCACCCAATATCCTCTTGAGTATTAATGAATGCTTGTGTTATTTGTTGAATCAAATTCCTATTTTTCATTTGCTATATCTCGACTGGTTTCATGTGCTTGCCATATTGGAATTCCATTTTAATTATGATTATATCAGTCCAGGTTGTAGCCAGTCACAAGTAGATGCTTTGTCACATTTAGCATATGGGGAATATGATTATGTCATTCAAAGCATTTGTAAAGATACTTAAAATGATTTGTCTTTGTCGTATCCTAATTGAGTATCTTATGCCTTAATCAAACCATATTATCATGGTTCTCATTTTAACAACTCTCACTTAATTGATCATTTTGCCACTAGGTTATCTAATGATGGTCGTTTTACATCACCTAATTTTCACAATTTATTATATAAATATTTAGATACTTGTAAAGAATTTGAGCCACTTCAACCTCCGCAGATGGTTATGTTGGGCCCTCACTATTATGACAAGATTTCTAAATATGATCAAATTCATTTTCTTTCACAAGATTATCATCCTGATTCCACACTATTAATTGAAAATTATGTTCTCTAAGGATTTCAAGATTTCCAATAGGATGTTTTTGAATTTCATGATCCAATCTGTAATCAGTTGGAGAAATATTACTTATCAAGCCCATTTTCTAGAAACAAGTTTCAATTTCTCTTGATGTTTCTAAGGAAGACAATATAAGTGCAGGCGATTTCACAGGGAGTTGTAGAGGTTTGTATGGTTTCTGTTCATATCGAAAAAGTAAGGTGGCTGGTTGGGTAAAGTCAAGTGGTATGACACATCTTTATTTTTTTAAGAAATACCTTCTATCTATTGAGCAATATATTAAAGATTTTATCTTTTCTGATACACATTATCTATATTGGTTTTCATTTCTCGTATATTTGTGATTGCAGGTCAGGGGAAATTACATTGGTTTCATTGGAAATATCATTACACTTAGCCCTGACCTTATAGTTGTTTAGGTTAGGAGTAGTTTTAGGTGCAGTTAGTTTCCTCTTGCATTGCATCCAACTTATTTCCTGCTCTCCATTGAGTCTCTACATTTTTTTGTTTTCCTATTATATATTATGCATGTTTTTTATGTCCCACCTCTATTTTCTTGGTTCTTTTTGTTATTTTTCTTATTTTTGTGATGCATTTTATTTTTGTTATTTTTTGTATTTTTGTCATGTATTTTATTTTTGTTTTTTCCAATAATACTTTGCGTGAAAAGTGTTTGGCTCTAAAGGACTTTGTCGTGGAATAAAAGAGAAGTGTGGCAACCACAACACTTAGTTTTTTGTTGTTCTCCTTCTTTATTTGGGAAAATTCCATAGGTTGAGATAAGTATAGAAGGAAAATACGATTCATCCAATATGAGAACCTTGAGGGAACCTATTAGGCCCATGCCTATGCTAGTATCTAATATTCTTAATTTGGTGTAAATCTACCTATGTGTTAATGCTTGTCCAATCTAGTAGAGAAAGGATAAGAGGAAAATCTAAAGTGAGCAAATAAATATCAGAGGTATTAAAATACTTCTCTAAAGGGGAAACCTATTATGCTCTAAATAAGTCGGTATCCCTCTTCCACCTATTGAAAATAATAAGTGACGATGCAAAATCCTATTAAATAAATAGATAAATAAAGGGTGAAATAAGAGAAAGGCTTCTAGTGTAGGGATGTGAAGCAGTCGACTTTGTCGAGGTATTGTCCAGTCTAGTTGGTAGCGAAGCAAAATTTTTGCTCATGAAGTGACTCCATCGGTGTAATGTCCAGATATGATGACAGCGGACCAACAAAAAATATGAATAATCAATACTCTGAAAATCATAAAACTGTCGTCCACATTGCCCTTTCCTGTATCGAAACAATTGTTATATAGTCTGTCTTTTGTATGTGTTTCGACCAAGTAGAGAAAAGTAAGATGTTATGTATAAGAACAGGTCAAAAGGGGGAACTCAGGGCAATCAATACTTCCTGAAGGTCCAACCCTTAATTGAAAACTCTTCCTATACAGAGTAGTTGAAATTCTCATAGTGTGTCTCCAAGTGTTGTCGCTGCTACAACACCCCCCAAAATCTCACTACATCCGAATTTTGGGGTCTAATTCATTGCCATATAAAGTGGCGCCTTGGTTTTCAAGTGTCATTTTGTGTTGTTTCATATGTCTTAAGTGTTCTTGAAATGATCTAAAAATGGGTTGGATAAATTGTTATGATTTTCAAGAACCTCCCACTCAGTTAAACAAATAAAAGATCTAGCTTGTACTTGACTTTTGCGGAAATCTATACTTGAAACATGTGTATGTTTTTTAACAGTTTAAGTGCTTTAAGTCCATTTTTTTTTTTCTGAAATTAAACATGTATAACAAAAATATAATTCAGCAACAAATAATCAACACATAAAATCAAATTTAATCTAGGAGTTCACCCGAATATCGTGGGCTATGTCTCCTTAAGCTCTTGTCATATTGACTTGGCTCTTTGGGATTATGGAAAAATTTATTTTACAAGTTCCACACTTAATTGCAATGGTTACTAAACTGAACCAATTGTTTTAGAATTCCATTTATATCCCTATCACGGCTGTCATCACTCTGAAAATAGATCTAGGCTCCCTTAGACTTGATTCCTTCTGTCGGTTCTCTTGAGATACACTGAGCTTCTCTATGGCACTAAGTCCTTCAGAATTATTTTTATATCCCTAAAATCTCACCTAATATCTTCAGCACATATTAGACACCAAAATTATACTGATCGTTTGCTCAAAATGAGCACTGCATCCCCAAACTAGGCCTCCTTCCACAGTCGGCCCCGGGCTGCCCAAAACTTCCCTGTAGGTTCTCGACCTTCAAAAATATTCAAATGACTATGAAATTTACTTCAATGGATTTAGAATGTCAAAAATAGTCAGGATAGACTATTGGTTCACTGAAATTGGCCTCCGGTTGCTTTGGCTTCGCCTCTAACACCTAGTGGCACCCCTTGGCTCTAGGGTCAAAAAAAATTCTCTATGGGTTCTTGACCTCTATAAGTCCTCAAAATCTTCTAAAACCTTCATAAATGGATTCATAATTCTCATTACAGTAAAAAATGACTAATGGTTTGCAGCATAAGGCCTCTAGCTGCCCTGGCTAGGCCCTGAACTGCTGCTGGCACTTGCTGGCCCCTGGAACTTCATTGAATAATATTGGCCTTAAAAAGTGCTCTAAAGGATCTAAAAACCACACCATTAATTCTAGAACATTTTAAACATCCAAAATTGACTATTGGATTTCTGAATAAGGCCTCTAGCTGCTCTGGCTAGGCCTCAAACTGCTGCTAGCCTATGGTGGCCCTGGTGGACCCTAGAACTTCTCTGAAGAAAAAACCTACTCAAAAGTCCTATGATGGCTCTTCAATGCTCACCAATGAGTCTAGGATGTCTTTTATAGTCTAAATTGACTATTGGCACTCCAAAATTGGTTGAATCTAGCTCAAGATAGAGCCTGAACTCATTTTTACCAATGACACCTAAAAATCCTCCACCAAAACTAGAGGAACTGGACTTAACTCTAGTTAAATTCGGAAAAATCTAACATTTCTGGTGGCACGCCAAATATCCCACCAGTCTAATGGTTAGTCGTAAATGTCGAACCATTGTGTGGGCACATGCACCGAAAACTACGTGGTGACATTAATTGTTATCGTAACTTTCGGGGTAACAAACTGCATGTGAACACGTTTACAACTGGTGGGTGTAACTGTTTTGCACTGGCAGTTCCGGGGCTTAAGCCCTTGGTTCCTGGAACTAAGGCCACATGGGAGGCTAGCCCCCGTCTTACCCCATATGCACGTTACATAATTGTTAAATACAACTGATGCCATAATAGTATTAAGAACTAATGCGTAACTCGAAGGTAAGACGTGGGGGTGTGAGCTTGGAGGTCACGGGGTTGACTCCGGTCGGCACCCAATTTTTTTTCAATGCAGTCCAGGGGACACGTGGCAGCCTTAGGGTTGGCCACATGTCACCCATTCATTGGCCAACTTCAAAATAGTCAACCCACTGTAGAATGACATTTCACCACTTGGCATGACCTGATTGGTCTGAATGGAATATTTTGGGGAATATTTTGAGGAATATTTCAAGGAATATTCCAAGAATATTCCCTAGAATATTCTCTTTTTAATTTTCCCAAAATTCAAGTCAAACTTGGTCAAAGTCCAAAAATTGCAGTTTACTGGACTTTTCAACTGCGATAACTTCTTCATATGTTGTCGGTTTTTCGAACCGTTCACGGTGCCAGAATTAGGAAGACGATATCTATCTGGTTGCTCAAGTTTGACACACTTCTGAACACTTTGAATTTTGAGCTATCACTTAGGTCCATGATCCAATTCTCATCACACCTCCCCATTGGGAATATTTTGGACCCCAAAAGACTGATATACTGATATGTACAATATATGAGAGTATGACACCCTCTTCTTTTCAACCTCCATACACTTGCCTTGTATGGCTTAGTGCCTTTGAACCACAACTTGAAGGTAGTCGACACTTCCCTTCCTAAATGCTCTTGTCCTCCTATTAAGAATTGTCTTCCTTGAAATCGCCCAGAAATTTCTGGCGAGAAATTGATAGAAGGTAGCTGAAAATCATTTCCTCGATCATCGATCCAAGGTGGCTCAAACAAACATGAGATTACAATAGAAAATATGCATACATAACTGGAATTTGCATATGTTCAAATGAGTGTATGTCTTACTGTGTCAAGAAGTCAAACAACTTCTTACCAAGCCACTTCCATGACGAATTTTGCTGCTGCAAATATTCCTCATGTGAAACATCCGTACTCACATCAATGATGGAATATTTGGTTCCACTTTCTCCAGTATTTCTATCCTCTTGCCTCAAATGCTTGGGAAGATTAGTTGGATGCAATGTGCAACATTGGGAAACAACATGTCCCCTCTTTTGGCAATGTGTGCAAGTATTTTTCACCTTCTTTGCAAGTTTCCTTTGCCTCAACTACTTCTTGTATGCCTTCATCCTCTTCCAGCATCTCGAAACATCATAGTTACACATACTACAATATGTAGAAAAACTCTTTCTTCCATTAAAGCGTGTAGATTTACCATGCCTTGTAGAAACATAATCAACTTGAATATTGAAAGAATTATACCTCACATGTTGCTTTGCATGTTCATCTTTTTTACCTTCACGAGGAGATGAACTTGTAGAGGCTCCAACTTTCCTTTGCAGACTAACATCAGTGTTCATTTCTTGAAAATTGTCCGAACTCTCATGCTCGCCATAAGATGCATGTCTAAAATCTTATTGCTGCAACATAGGCTTCAAACAATGGCAATCAACTTGAAAACAAACTTGACATGTTTGTGGTTTAGAACTTGCGACAAAATTTCTCTTTGAAGTTGCCTCACTTGCCTTCATGGCTTTGGAGTTTTGGCCATTAGATTGAACAGAACCAAGACCAAATTTATCAGGTCATTCCTCAACCAAAATAGGATCAATCATGCCTTGTGCATGCTTGCCTAAACCCTTGCCTTCATAGCCCATTTTAAACATTAACTTGGACCCTATACCTCTAGTGTGGTTTTCAAATGAACCAACAAATCTATCTGAAGAGGAAACTAAAGACAAATTAGAGTGTATTACCTCTGCTTCAAGCATGTTATTGGTTAAGTCCTCTTGGGTTTGATGGAGCTGCATATCCATCTCATGCATTCTTTGAAGAATTTATTCCTTCTCTTGCTTCATAGCAAACAATTGCTCATGAAGTCTAGTGCTTTCTCTTCTATCTTCAAACATAATTTGCACCATGTCCTTCAAGATGTAGAAGTCTCGCTTCATTTCTTCATCGAAGAATAATGTGAAGGAGAAGGATTTTGAAACCTCACTTGATGAATTTTTCATCTTATAAAAATTAAAAAAATAAATTCAAACAAAAATTCCAAATCTTTCAAAAAAATTGACAAAGCTTTAAAACTAAATAGCTGTAGAGTCAAGCTCTTCTTCAAGCAACCTTTGCAAACAAAACCCTTTTGTGCTTCAAGGGTTGTCTTGAGGCCATTTGGGTAAGGAATATTCCTTCAACCCTTTCTTCCTTCTTTTCCTCTCATATACTTAGCTATTAGTAGCTTTCCCTTCACCTCTAGCAAACTCAAGCAACAATCAATTTGCAAACAGTCAAATCCTTTAACTATTAAAACACCTTTCATGTCAAACAAGCAAGCTATTGCTCTGTCAATCAAGAAACCAAGTGATCTGATACCAACATGATCTGAAAATGGGTTGGATAAATTTTTAGGATTTTCAAGAACCTCCCATTGAGTTAAATAAATAAAATATCTAGCTTGTACTTGACTTTTGCTGAAATTTATACTTGAAACAAGTGTATGTTTTTTAACTGTTTAAGTGATTTAAGTCCATTTGTTTTTTCAGAAATTAAACATGTATAATAGCAATATTATGCAACAAAAAATAATCAACACATAACAACAAATTTAATCTAGGAGTTCACTCAAATATCACGGGCTACGTCTCCTTGAGATCTTGTCATCTTGACTTGGATCTTTGGAATTATGGAAAAATTTCTTTTACAAGTTCCACACTTAACTCTAATGGTTACTAAACTGAACCAATGGGTTTAGAATACCATTTATATCCCTGTCATGGCTGTCATCACTCTGAAAACAAATCTAGGCTCCCTTAGACTTGATTCCTTCTATCGGTGCTCTTGAGCTACACTGAGCTTCTCTATGGCACTAACTCCTTCAGAATTATTTTTCTATCCTTGAAACCTCACCTAATGTCTTCAACACATATCATACACCAAAAGTAGACTGATCGTTTTCTCAAAATGAGCACTGCATCCCTAAACTAGGCCTCCTTCCACAGTTGGCCCTAGGCTTCCCAAAACTTCCTTGTAGGGTATTGACCTTTAGAAGTCTTCAAATAACTCTAAAAATCCCTTCAATTGATTTAGAATGTAAAAAATATTCAGGATAGACTATTGGCTCATTGAAATTGGTCTCTAGTTGCTCCGATTTCGCCTCCAACACCTGGTGGCACCCCTAGCTCTAGGGTCAAAGAAAAATTCTCTGTGGGTTCTCGAACTCTAGAAGTCCTCAAAATCTTCTTCAACCTCCATCGGTGAATTTATAATTCTCATTACAGTCATAAATGACTAATGGTTTGTTGCATAAGGTCTCTAGCTGCCTTGGCTAGGCCCCGAATCGCTGTTGGCACTTGTTGGCCCTAGTGGCCACTAAAACTTCACTGAAGCTTCTTAGCCTTCAAAAGTTCTCTAAAGGCTATGAAAACCACAACATTAGTTATAGAACATCTAAAAGATCCAAAATTGACTATTGGATTTCTGAATAAGGCCTCTAGCTGCTCTGGCTAGGCCTCAAACTGCTGCTGGCCCATGGTGCCGCCTAGAACTTTTTTGAAGAAAAAACCCACTCAAAATTCATCTGATGGCTCTGAAACCCTCACCAATGAGTCTTTAATGTCTGAGATAGTCAAAATTTACTATTGGAACTCCAAAATTGGTCGAATCTAGCTCAAGATAGAGTCCAAACGCATTTTTCCCAATGACACCTAAAAATCCTCCACCAAAACTGGAGGAACTGGACTTAACTATAGTTGAATTCGGAAAAATCTGACATTTCTAGTGGCGCACCAAATATCCTTCTAGTATAATGGTTAGTGGTAAATTTCGAACCATTGTGTGGGCACATGCACCGAAAACTGCGCAGTGACATTAACTATTATCGTAACTGTCGGGGTAACAAACTGCATGTGAACACATTTAAAACTAGTGGGAGTAACCATTTTGCACCGGCAGTTCTGGGGGCTTAAGCGCTTGGTTCCTAGCGCTAAGGCCACATGGGGGGCTAGCCCTCGGGGCTGACCCCCCTTCTACCCCTATATGCATGGTACATAATTGTTAAATACAACCGGTGCCACTATAGTATTAAGAAATAATGCATAGCGTGACAGTAAGACATGGCCGTGTGAGCTCAGAGGTCACGAGGTCGACTCCAATTGGCACCTGAATTTTTTTTTAATGCACAATCCCAGGGATATGTGGCAGCCTTAGGGCTGTCCATGTGTCGCCCATTCATTGGCCAACTTCAAAACAATCAACCCATTGTTGAATGACATTTCGCCACTTGGCATGACCTGATTGGTCTGAATGGAATATTATGGGGAATATTCCTAGGAATATTCTCTTTTAAATTTTCCCAAAATTCAAGTCAAACTTGGTCAAAGTCCAAAAAATGCAGTTTACTGGACTTTTCAAACTGCGATAACTTCTTCATACGATGTCGGTTTTTCGAATCATTTGCGGCGCCGGAATCAGGAAGACAAGATCTATCCAGTCACTTAGGTTTGGCACACTTCTAAACGCTTTGAATTTTGAGCTATCAATTAGGTCCATGATCTAGTTCTAATCATGAGAGTTCTCAAGTGTCGTCGCATTGAATAGAACATCTTTATATGAATTTCATGGTCATAACACCTTTGTTGTTATAAAACGACATATTTGGGTCGCATTCGCACACACTTCGCTGGTTATACTTGGGGTATATGCATAAAGTGGTGCTTTAATGTATATCATTTTTTATCAAGTTTTTCTAAGTTTTCTCGATTAGTTAGTATGTTTCGCACACAGTTTTATTTCTATAACTAATATTTCTCACCCCTTGAATAATCATCCAGACTTGGACAAATTTCAGTCGCAAAATGATCTCATTAAGACTAAAAGCGCATGAGCATACTCTGAAGCCTTGATGGGAGACTCTTCGTTGTTCAAAAGTGCATTCTGCTCCCTCCTTGAGAGTTTCTCACACTCCCAAAGCATGAATCCCCTTCCTTGTTCCACACTACACCCTTCAAAAACCAAACCTTCCTTTGAGCGCACTCCTTCGACTTGAAGGAATGCACCCTCCTTTAGAGCACTTCTTCGACCTAAAGGAATGTGCCCTCCTTGGGAGAACTCTTTCAAACTAAAGGAATTCACCCTCCTTAAGAACATGAGTGCACCCTGAAGGCCTTAAGCTCAACCATTGAACCTTCCATAATGCACCATGCACCCTCTTTACCCTTTGAGCACATGAGCGCACTTCGAAGGCATGAAGAATCATATTTCAACCTTCCAAATTACGCCATGCACCCTCTTTGGTCTCTTTAGTGCATGAGCACACTATAAGGCATGAATCTTCATCCTTTTTCCTTTGTAATTTCACCATTCTCCCTCATTGGCTTCCTTTGAGTGACACTTCTTTGACCCAAAGAGATGCACAATATTTGAGAGCACTCCTTCGACACGAAGAGATGCACCCTCCTTGAGAGCACTCTTTCAAACCGAAGAGATGCACCCTACTTGAGATCACTCCTTTGACTCAAAGAGATGCACCCTCTTTGAGAGAACTCCTTTGACCTGAAGAGATGCACCCTCCTTGAGGGTACTCCTTCAACCCAAAGGATTGCACTATCTTTCTCTCCCTTGAACGTACATCACACTTGGGAAGCCCAAAGCCTTCCTTTTCAACCTTCGTACTTGCGCCATGCACCATGCCTTTATTGTCTCCATTTCTTGACTGCATGAGTGCATTCTAAAGCCACAATGCTTTTCCCCTTAAACAATTCAACCTTTCAAAGTATGACCATGCACCCAAAATCCCCCTAGGCCCTTTTGAGCGCACCAAAATAAGGCATAAACAGAAAATATGTATAAAAAAAGGTAGATTAGGATATTTTCAGGCTAACAATTTCTCATCATGGGTGATTGTAGAAACATGTATTCCAAGGATCTCATGGTAAGCACACACAAGGAAGATCGAGCAAAGAGGATAAATAAAGGAAGCATGAAAAGAACTAAGAACACACTCGAAACTTGACGATCGAGGCACCCAAAATAATCCATGATTGAAGACCTTTTGGAGGGTGAAAGTGTAATGGTCATAAGATAAATAAAGAGAAAAGGAAGAGTTGCAACCATGTCACCACTTGAGAAATTCCATGTCATCAGTCACTATCAATCCTAGTCATCAAAGATAATGACATGTCAAGTCTCATCATATGTTGAATTGGAGGGCATGCTATAGTATTGTAATCATTGTAAAATAAAAATAAGTGGAAGTTAAATGATCTATGTGGATATTGGTGGCCACCCACCTACTCCACTTGGAACACCATGGTTTTTTCTAGTTTCCTTAATTGTAGCACAATTTACTATTTTTTGGATTTTTTCGGGTCCACAACTTCCACAGCCGTTTTGAGGCCTTAAACGACGTTTTTTTTTTGGAAAATGGGAAAAAAATTGATTAAAAATAACATTTTTAGTGTAAACTTGTATTCCTTAGACAGATATTTCTAATGAGGTATTGTGTGCGTCAAAAAAATATCGTATGCCAAAGTTACGACCCTGAGAAGTTGATTTACCAATTTAGCCCAACGGGGCCCACAATTTTGGTGTTTCTTCTCCTAGGGTTAGGTTTTTGGATGTTTAAGGTTTTCCATTGTTTCTCAATAATAAATATGCCTTCCAGCCTCATTGTAACACAGTTCAGAGGCATGTATCTAGCACATATCTTCTTAGAGATATGCTACCATCGCCTAAGCTAGTTTATTTCCATTCTGCTTGTAACAAATTTTCAGTACTTTATTATTAATGAATTGTAGTTATTTTTTCTTTGTATCTCTATGTTTTCATTCATTTTGTATTTCATTTGTTTCTTCGTAAATACAGATCAGTGGTATCATAGAGTTATGCTCTTTATTCATTTTTCTATGCATGTCCCCAACGAGGTTTGGGTATAAGGAGTGAGGGCTTGAATTTGTTGAACCTTTGCAAGACCAACCTTTTCGACCTGGACGACCTACCATGGTGGAAGAAAATAAAGATGAGGGAGAAAGAGTACCTTTCAAAATATTGCTTGAAGAATCCCTTGAGTGACAAAGGAACACGACGATGGATAAATTTTCCCAGATCCTTCGGCGGATGCCCACAGGCGACACATCTTCATCTAGTAGCTAGTCTAGAGGTGCCACTCCCTTTAATCTACAAGTCAACTTTGAAATTTCTATATTTGAAATCCAGATAGATGTAGAAGCCATGGATAAATGGTTAAATCTATTGGAAGGGTATTTCTCGGTTCATGGTTTTTCCAATAGGGAAAAAATTACTTTTGCACTCCTCAAAGCTGCCCCCCATGGAAAGGAATGGTGGGAAACCTACTATGAGAAGAAGGGCAAGAGGGAACCCTCACTTTTTTCAGCCACACTCACTTAGAATTCTTTCCGAGACGCCATCAAGGAACAACATTACCTTGTTTGGAGCTACGAAGATAAGTACATAAAATGGACCACACTGTTACACCATTTTTTGGTCGTTTAACTTGTTACTATTAGATGGAACTAAGTACACAATGTAAGACCAATTTTACCCTAAGTAAAATTTCTTTCACTATGAAAATTAACTTAGTAAACCACCTTTATTAATTTGTTTATGGTCTAAATAGGAAACCCCGTGAGGAAATATTAAATAAATCCACATTTGTTTGATTTTTCTCAAGGAATAATTAGTTAAAAAATAATTTAATTAATATTCCTGGTCATATTTAACCCAAAACAGGAAAATTAATTAGATAAATTATTATTTATCTTATAATTTTTTAGGAATAATTATTTAAACCTTATTTAAATAATATTCCTTGTTAAATTTGATTAAATCACTCATTAATAGTTAAATAAATAATTATTTATTTAATTATTACTCAACCACATCCTTAAAATAATAAATAAATCATTTATTTATTTATTATTTACTAATAAAGGGATTTGATCCAAGTCAAATTCCTTTTCCCTCCAACAAAATTAATAAAATATTCCATAAAAATTGGATCTTGATTTGGTTAATAATATTTTAATTATGCACCAATATCTAGAATAACTCAATATTTTGTTATAAATAGAAGGGTTTTTCCATTCATTCATCACCTTTTTTTACCTAAGATCACTCTGGATCTATACTTTTGGTCTAACTTTGATCCACCACAATTGTCATATTTTTCTATCCTTTTGCTTGTGAGCTCCCTTTGAGTTCCATTTTTGTTTGGGTTTTCTACACCATCAAGAGAGAGGAATTTTAGATCTGAAGTGCTGAGGACTTACAAGAACCCATCCCATTGAGGAGAAATGGTAACATCCTTCTATGTTTTCCTCCCAGGTGCCCTTATATAAAATTCATTCAACATATTCTTGTCTTGTCTGTTGGATGCATGGAGTAAATCTCATTTTATTTACTACTTAATGTATTTTGATGCATAGATCTAGATTTTTGCAGCATTTATCTTGATCAACTAATTACAGATCTGAAGATATTAGCAGCCATATTTTGCTGTTAGGGCTGTTTGTTATGCACAACTAAAGTGGTATTTTTTTGTACACTTGCAATTAAGATTCATACTAACAACTGGTGACTCCACACATGTTTACGATTACGACCGTTGTCGTTTTTATGATCCCTGCATATCCAACTGCTTCGAACCCTAAGATTTCTCTTTAGCTTCTTGTTTTTCTTTTCTTGATGTTGTTTTTGACCTATAAAACCCTAAAACATTAAAAATTCTAACTTTCGTGTGTTTTCAGACCTATTACGCAGGTGACAGACATCAGCCGTAGCTGAGATGACATATTCTGCTGAAATATGCCGCTGAGAGTGCCGAAAGTGCAGGTCACAATTTTTGGCCCTAAACCTATGACCTGGAGCTTCAGGACACACTTTTCAGCCCAAAAAATGCGACCTCTGCAGAAAACAGGTCAGAAACTGCAACCTAGACTTTTTGTGGGAGTTTTTTCTGAAATTTTTTTGGGTTTGTCTGGGCTTCTGTTCAGGGTTGTCTGACCTCCGTCTCTGCCTGTTTTGGACCAGTAATTATTATTTTTTACTCAACTAAGTGGGAACCTAGCCCCCTAGGGCTCTAGTACCCTAGCCCCCTAGTGCTCCAGTACCCTCCACACTTTGTGGAAGGGTTTTTAGCTGCTGCAGGTTGTCTGAAATTTTCAATGTTCAGCCATTTTTCAGATCTGGTACCTCACCTTCAGATATGCTTTAGATTGGCTATTTATCCATCCAAATCACCTCATTTATTTTTGTTTAGGTTTTCCTCTAGGGTCCACTCTATTTCCCTCCAGGAGATAACCTTTCGTCACCTCATTTACAACAATCTTTCCTCTGATTTGTTGTTGTTTTCTGCACCACTTTCCAGTAGATTTGAACTTTATATCTCTGTCCCTCCCAACCTTAGATCTATTGGCTATTTTGGTGTGTTTTGAATAGTTTTTTGCCCACCTACAGTCTACTTGTTGAGAGGCCCACCTTCTTGGGTTTAGATTATTACATTATTAGCTGTTTATTTACTGTTATTTCAGTTTCATATACTGTTATCTGCAGGTTTATTTACAGTTATACATCCCACATTTTCTTTTTCTCTACAAACGTCTGGGTTTAAAAATTAAAATTTACATAGTTTGCACACACACCCTAACCGAAAAAGAGCTTGGTTAACACTGCCAAGAAAAGACTCTAAAACATTGAAATCAATTGATCATGCACCTCCTCGCCCTTGTTTCGACATTGTAATCAGTTGATCCTGCACCTCCTTGCCCTTGTTGGTCTCTTTTTCCCTTTGTGCCATGTTTGTGTTGTCGTCATTGCGCCACCAAGGCGTTTATCCTAGAGACTTCTTGGCCTTCATCCTCAGTTTCTGGTAGGAAGACTTACTCCTCCATGTAGGATTCGAGTTAGTCCTCCACTGAGTCTACACTCCGACTCTTCTTTTGGTTCATTGGGTTCTCCTTCCGCCCCTAATTCTCCTCCTGTCACCTTCACCATGTTTGGTTTAGGACCTAACGTTGGTGGTAGCCCCGGACCTAATGCTGGGAATACTACTACTGGGACCGGAACAGGAACTATCCCGAATTCTCCCTTACTCCCCTATATGGCAGGCCTAAGTCTTCCCGATTTTGACTAGTTGATAAATGACCCTATACACCATGACGCTAGTTGGCTTGCTATGCTGACCAAGCTCCCTTCCAACATCCCCAAGTTTAAAGGCCGTGCTGGAGAAGATCCTACAAATCATGTTCGATCTTTCCACAGGTGGTGTTTGTCTAACTCCATTACAGATGACCCCGTCCGTCTTCAGTTGTTCCAATGTACGCTTATAGACAAAGCTTCTAAGTTGTATGTTGATCAAGCCTCATCCTCTCATACCACATTTTTGACTCTTGCTCGGGATTTTTTGTCTTATTTCAAGCTTCCTCTTCATTATGACACTGGTACCGAACTTTTGAATTCTTTCCGTCAATCGTCTGTGACCCGCCTATCCGATCATGTCCAGGAATGGCGGAGAAGAAAGAGCCTATGTCGAGCCCCTACCTTCAAAGACCGTGTCTACATGGATTGGTTCCTTAGATCTCTCTTGCCCCCTATCAGCAAACATGTCACATTGCATTTCCCTCAAATCGAAGAAGCTGCTCTCCAAATTGCATTAAAATATGACCTGATCTATGCTTAGTCGGGTTATGTTTATACCCTTCTACCTGATCTTCCTAGACCTGGTGGTGCCAACTCATCGGGGGCATCACATGCCGCCGACGGTATCGTTGTAGCTCTCTCTCATCCATACGCTCAACCTCCTATGGGCTATGGTTTTCCTCAGGGGGGGCCAACACCTCCTGCACTTTCCCCCCTCCTAGTAGCATGTATCCAGGATACGGCATGTATCCTCCTTTGGCCCAACCTCCTGTTTACCACAATGTTACCCAACCTCCTTATTATCCATATCCATAGCCTGGTGCTCCAACTCCTCCAAAATTAGCATCTCCTCCTCCCTTGCCTTCTCAAGCCCTACAACAACAGCCACCGCCCCCTTAGGGGAAGGTGTATGCACAGTAGGGTGCGACTAATCCTCCTCCCTCCAAAAAGAAGAGGAAAGGCACTAAAAATCAATCTGCTCCCGGTAATCCTGGACCTAATCCTCAAAATAATGCTCCTAACACTGCTAACAAGCAAGAAGGTGCTTAGCCCAAGCAGGACGGGCCTATTCGCATGAACAAGCCTTGTTCTTTCTATGGTGTTTATGGTCATTACACACATGATTTTCGTCTTTTACCACAGATGAAGCAGATGTGGGAGTCTCAAGCAACATTGCGAGGACAACAAGCCTCCCATTCTGTCCCTCCCAGTGCTGTGCCTAGTTAGCCGACTGTGTTTACTAATCCTTTCCCTTAGCAAGGATTTGTGGCTACCCAACCACCTGAAGGTCAGGTGGCCACTCAACCTCTTCCATCTGGTACCTCTGATTACCAGATTTTCATGATGAATTCTGATCAATGTCTAACCGTAGACATCAATCTTCAGACTCGGTCTCGTCAGTACAACAAGCCTCCCACTACGTCTATCCCCGAGCCACCTCCTTCAGCCTCTACAGAGCCTCTTTCGACACCTAATGGTCCCTTGCAGATCCCTCAGCCTAAGGCAGAGGTTCATACCAAGATCTATAAGGGACCACTACGCCGAAATGCTGCTTCCGGCAAAGCTGCCCATTCGTATAGCATAGTAGATGATTTGTCTCAATCTCCTGTTTCCATTTCAACGTTGGAACTCCTCCAGTTGTGCCCTTCACAACGAAAAGATCTACTATCTGCCATGGGCACTGTAGATCCTTCTGATGATCGATTTATTTTCTTTGATGTTGACCAGTCAGAACATCCTCCTCCCCCTACTTCCGTCGCCTTCCAAATCCTAGTCAAGATCTGGAACGCCAATGTTTCTAGTTGAATTATTGATGAGGGGGCATCCACCTGTGTGATGTCCAATTCGGTTTAGAAGAAACTCGGATCACCTGAGTTGGCTTCTTCCATGATCACTCTCTGATTGTGGGATGGCCATGCCTCCCAGCCCATTGACTTATTCCAAAATTTTCCTATTACTCTTGTGGGCAAGACTGTTTGCGTTGACGTAGAAGTCATAGATGCCCTCTTAGATTACAAAATTCTATTGGGTCATAGCTACACCTATGCAATGTATGCTGTCCCATCTGCCGTTCACCGTAAGATGTCCTTCCCTCATAACGAAAAGATAGTCACCATTGACTAGTTGACATATTACGAACCGAAGTCTCAGACCTCCCCTGAGTCCATCATTTCTTCGGTGGCCAATAAGAAAATAGTCGATCCTTTGATCAGTGTCTCACCCGGAGTCTACAAACATTCCTCATTTCTTGGTATATTCCCTGGTCTTCCTCCTCTTGTCCTTGATCCCAGCTCATCGAATGTTTGCATGATGCAATCGTCTCAGGCTGCACTCAAGTGGCCCACTTCAGCTAGTCAGCAGCCTCCTCGCCCTCCGCAGCCTACTCCTAGCCCTTCGATTTAGCCTTTTGGACCTCCTCCTCTTGGCCCTTCACCTACCTTTGGTATCCATGACCCTCTTTACCCTCCTAAAATGGTGCCTCTAGGCCTTAACCATTTAGGAGCTGTCCCACCTGGCGATTACCCCTCTAGTCAGATGTCGTTCCTAGCTCCCCTCCAGGAGTGTACACAGTACCTGTCATGGCCACCCTCTCTCTTCCTAAACTAACCCTTGGGATTCCCATCTGGTACCTTAATCCTCCAGCCACTATCCCACCTGGTCAACCCAAACCTTACCTTGCTTTGAACCCGGTTCAACCGGTCCCCATGACTTCTCTCGCTGCTACAATGCCTCAACCACCTCAACAAGAACCACCTCCTATTGCGACCACTTTGGGTAAGAAGGGAAAAGCTCGCAAGAGGGCCTCAAAGGACAAGGCTACCCCGACTGACCCTGCACCTCCCCCGCCCCCAAAGCCCTGTGCTTTGTGTGATGTCTTTGGCCATGCCTCCCATAACTGTCCTGAACTACCTCGTATCAAGCCCATGGTTAAAGCTGCATTCCCTGAGTCTACGGTCCCTGAAGCCTTTGTTTCTTCCTCGACTGCAGCCAAGAACCCTAAAACTATTCACACCAATCAACCCTGTGCTTTGTGTGATCTCCATGGCCATTATTCCCACCATTTCCCCCTCCTTACGCATTACCGTGCCTCTTTGGAGGTAGTTCAGGAGTACGAGGTTGAACAAAACAAATTTGCCTCTCCCGTACTTGCGCAGTATGCTGCAGACCAAGTTGGGGATTTACCCTCTCCCATTGACATTCCCCCTCCTGATGTTGAGATGACGGAGTCTGTCTCCCTGTCGAATGGCCTGTTCTCCTCTGTTGGGATAGGTCAAATTGGAAAATTTTTCTTCCCTCAGAACCATACTTGAGATTTTCCTACCTCATATGGCTCTCCCAAGCATAAGGCTTGTTATTTTACAGTATAATATGATCCATGTATCAATGTCAACCAATATCTGGGATGGAATTTCAATATCTATCCCAACGGGATAGATACTTCCAGATAGGAACTGGCCAATCCGTGAGTATACCATGAAGTCACAAAGGTTGTACTCGTGAACCATCCACCTAAGGCAAAATAGGCACAAGGAAAGAGCAATAGACCAGACCAACCGACAAAAATGAAACGGTGCTTCGGGGAGTTGAAAATGAGCATAGATCCGGAGATTCCTGAATAGGTTAACCCTTTTAACTGCTGCTGCAACATAGAGCTTATATTGGGCTCTCCCACAACCCCGTTTTCATGGTTTAGGATACTCCCATTTCGCTCGCCACTACTACGGGAATTGATTTTTATTTCTATTCCTCTGGCTACTAAGATGTTTCAGTTCACCAGGTTGTCTCTTGCACTTTAGGTCTTTTCCAATCCAATTTGATCCAACTGTCAAATATAAAAATCTTTCAATTTTTTTTTCATATATCTAGGGAGTAGTTGCTTTAAGACAAATTATATCTCTCTAGATATACCCATCTTGTTAGAGATTTCTTTCGAATATTCCACAAAAAGAGAAGAGATATGTAAAAGATTCGAAATAATTCTCATGACTGTCTCTGAGCGGGCAACCAACCTGATACCTTGATGAATTAGCGTCTTAATTAACCAAATTCAAATTAATATATCATATGTAGATGTTATATATAATGACTTATAGTATTTTACGCAGTCTATTATCTCTCCGTGATAAGAATTCATATGTTCAATAAAACGGAATCTTTATTTTTGAATATTATTCAAATGAAATATTTTCATAAGGGATAATAGGTTTCCAGAAGAGATCTTATCAATAAATATGTAGAAGCATGTCCAATGCCCGTAATAGAGGTATTACCTATTATTGAGGATATCCGAGTTTCCCTTGGAATATGAAATTGGAGTACCAATTCTAGTGGCAAGAGAAAATGGACTTGATTATGCTTTTACTCAGGGGGAAGATACCGTGTTAGCTGTAATGGAACATTGTTGTCTAGAACAAGAATTCCCCATCGGTGAATCAAAAGAAACTAAAACAAAAACAGAATTATTCCCTTTTCCTCTTCTGAAGGAAAATAAATTAGTTCCGACTAGATCGCACCATGTATTTTCTCAGAAATGAAGAGGTTATTCTCATGAACGAGGGCCATAGTTGAGGTTTGGAAATGGATGAATTCCATAGATACAGAAAGGAAGATAAATCTCGGCAACAATGCTTTTTATATCCACTCTTTTTTCAGGAAGATCTTTACACGAGATTTTCCATTGAATTGCTCATTCAATAAGCATGAGCAATATTATGCCTTGAAGAGGACTTGAACCTCCACGCTCTTAAGCACAATATTTTGAGTCTCGCATGTCTACCATTTCACCATCAAGGCATCCCAAAAGTGCAACAATTTTTTTTTTCCCAATATTTAAGGGATTCAAAATCCTATTCGTTAATGAATAGGACAGTTGATCTATGGAAGATCAAAACATATTTTGAAATTGAAAATCCTTCGCCACCATCGTCTACCTATCATCATCCATGAGACCCTCGGTGGAAGTTCCCCTTGCATCTTCCCTTGTTGTTTCACTTGACCTCCCTTCAGCGATCACCCTAGGCTCAACATTGGTAGATACCTTATCTTCTTGTTCTTACATCATCACCCGTGATGATGCGCATGTGAAACTTTCTTCTCATGATGATGAGTCAGGTAGATTCGTTGCATCATGTGGTTTCCCTTCCTCCAGTCACTCCATCTTCTATTGTGATGATGACATCATGGAAGCCTTATCCACCCTTGACTTCATCTTTCCTGCCCATAAACGGGATGGCACCATCTGTGTCTATGGTGAATTTCGTGGCCTGAGCATAAGCTACACCTCCGGTAGCTCCCACACTCCACCTCACCATCGGCGTGTGAGTAGTAGACTTCCTACCCAGATCACTCCCTTTCGCGGAGTGCGTTCGATTTCTACTTTGCGCTCAGGTTGCCAGCATTGTTCATCATCCTCCCATTTATTGTCTTGTGGTACCTTTCAAATGGACCTCCCATCAACACCTTATATCAGTTTTGCTGATGGTGCAAGTCATTACTCTCGGAATCTAGCCTCGATAGGTTGGGCCATTTTTACCCCCTTGCATTTGCTTGTTCTCTCAAACGGTGTATGCATTGGTACTGCTACCAATAATGAGGGAGAATATGATGCAGTGCGAGGTTTATTAGCCGATTCCCTTTCACATCGCATCCTCCACCTTCATGTTCATTTAGATTCCCTGCTTCTTGTCATGCAATTGAATGGTGTCTATCGTGTGCACAATCCTATCCTTTTTAGAAGATATTTACGAGTGAAGCTTTTGATGTGTGAATTTGAAATCATTACATTCAGTCATGTACCTAGAGCACAAAATCACTATGTAGATAGCATTTCAAACCATATTATAGATTGGCATTTAGCACACGCATTTAACACAAGACAATAACATAAAACTATCAAAACGATGCATATCCATAATATGTGTCGTATAAAATGTTTTAGAGTCCACCAACTCTGATACATATGACATCCCATAACATGTAACAAAAATTCAAAACTAGGGGCACCACTTGCCCCTACACACTAATCACTATCTGGTGGATCACGAGCCAATGGATCTGATCCCATAGCTCGTAGATCACGCATCCCCTATCTGGCCATCACCATGTGCCGCATGATGCCTCGCCACAACAAGCGTAGACCAATACATGGCTCTATGTATTGGTCCTCTAAGTCTTGCTAGCTGCGCCCTGAAACACTGGTCAGAAGCCTCTCACATCTATGACGGATGTCCTCCAGGAGGGCTTCTACATCGTCATTTTGCAGTGCCCTCGATCCACTAGGTCTTGCAGCTCCTGATACTGCAGGTCGTCCTATATACCAGGCCAGTTTTACCGATGCTATATTTTCTTACCAAAAGTGGAAGAATCAGTACCATATACGATATTCTGAAACTTTACAATGCACATAAAAATATTAGCAATTTTTCACTTACCATCAGGCCCCCATACTCGACCAAGAGGCAGTGGCAAATCTGGGTCCCCAAAATAACTCATCCCACTATAGTGATAGTCGTCTATGTACAATGGCATATGATCCCAATGCACAAAGAAATCAGGTCGGAACACCCACCCAACTGCCCCACCTCCTCCTCTGCACAGTAGTCGCCCTCACCGGCGCATCTTGGGGTCTCTTGGGCCCCCATCCCAGAGCTGTATACGAGGTCAAAGTGTCAGTATCTTCTCAAAGAAGAGTGAGCACAAAACTGTACCATATGCACAGTCATGGTTCAATTGCTGCTTGCATAGCAACAACTGTCGTTTCAACGACGACAACATCATCTGGGCCCACCCATAGTAGGTCCCACTCAACGCACTCTCCACAAGCATCATCTGCGCTCCAGTGATGTGGTGGAGTGCCTAGTTACCTAGGATCTGCAGCACCGCTGCGGCCACAACACGGGTCTTTAACCTCTCTAGATCCCCGATGGGTATCCGTGTCCCTTTGAAATGGAGACTTGGACAACAATGGTGCTCTACAAAATCCATAATGTTCCACCCTCGCAGCAACACTGGATGAGTATTCGCTACCATCCCAAGTGGTGGGAGACCCATCAGGAAATATATATCCTCGACCGTGAACTCGATCCGGTGCCCCTGCACTATAAAGACCTCATGGTCCGGGTCCCAATAACTGACAATACAGGCCAGTAAGGGCTCTCCAGCTCTCATCAAAGGGTTCTCCACAAAATTTATAACCCCAAACCTGGCCAATACACTGCAGACACCCTGATCCTCTCGAATCTTTGACCGTAATGTGCCCAAGTCTCTCTCTCTCTAGTTGATTTGTAATTCTGCCATATTTGCACAAAACCATCATATTCGTCAGTGTACAGATAGGAAAGACTGTATCCAAACACAAAAACCCAGTTCTTAGCCAAAAAACAGCATAGAAACACCTCTCCCTTTCAGGTCGCACTTTTCAGGCCCAATCCTGAGACAGGTCGCAGTTTTCTGCCCAAAACCTGCTACCCAGGTCGCAGTTTTTGCCCCAAAAAGTGCGACTCGGCCATGAAGAGGATCAAGGATCTATTCCTAAGCTCTCAGGACCTAAAATAAACTTTTAATCTACTTAAATGAAAGAGTAGGGATAGGCCTCTTACCTGTAACTGACGAATCTTGATTCCAACAGTCGGTTTGTCCGCTACGATCACCGCAAGATTTACGGCCTTCTCTCCTCTCTACATTCACCATAGCTCCACATGCAGATGAGTGAATTTGGAGGGAAAATGCCTTATTAAAAGAGAAACCCCTGATTTCTCTTTTGCCTACTGCAACCAAACCGTAGCTCAGTTTGACAAACTGTCTGCACCGTTGGAAAGCTCACACCGAGCCTTCAAATGGGTATCTGTTAGTTTTTTGTGATTTGATACTTCACCAGGACACATTTTTGTCCACGAAGCGTCACTTCACTACTCCCCAAAATCGTATTTCTTCACTTGAAACACTTGTACTTGGGGCACCACTTTTCCTTCACACTTGTCGATGCTCGTGTTGATTTTTGTCGTGAGTAACCATAATGTGCTCATGTTTTTATGGTCCCCATTGGACCCTTTCCTGTGTGGTAGCATCATCGAGTTGCCCTTGTTTAGAGCATTCGAATTGAGTCATCATCGCATTCATGGAGTCTATCCCGAGTCCCTTTGTATCCCGATATAGTCCTCCATCCTTCATTGCTTGGTTCCTCTCTTGTGTCGCACATTATGGCCTTCAGTCCCACTTTCCCCTATCCCTCATGATATTGTGTCAGTCGCTGCCAGGTCATCCATGCCCTTTATGCTCTAACAAGGGAAGTTGTCCGTCTGCTACTCAGTACCCCCCATTTCATCATCATCCCTGGTGTCCATCTACCAGTCACTGTACTATTTTATCTTGTGCCTTAGTTGAGGATCCCTTATTGCCTCACCTATGGCAGACCTCCTTTTATTGACATCAGATCATTCATTCTAGAAGACAGGTCTAGAGGGCGGTGTACCTTGGTTCCAGCTTCCACTCTTTTTCGGTGCCTCAGATTAGGAAAGGGGACTCCTTATTTCCCTTTGACTTGATTGTTTCTCAGCTCCATCTCCTTTCAGCATGATCTAGAGCTGTATACTTGATGGTTCAGTGATGCAGCAGGTGATACCGACAATTCCCAGTTGTGTGTGAGATGTCTCAGCCCTCATGAGGGGGTGGCCCTACAGGTAGCCCCCCACATGCCCGAATGACCTCTCCATTACAGCCTTTGATGTGGCTCCATATATTTGATGATGTCAGCCTCAACTGCTTGCAGTGAATTTTTGTTTGCATGTATCAGTCAGATTGTCAGAACCCTTTCCTATTTACAGGGGCATTTGGGTTGTATTTGTATCTCATGTACTCAGATATTATTGTATAAGTCTTGGCTATTATCCCAGACATAGTATGTATGTGGGATCCATTATCATGTTTTTACTTGGCTCATGTTTATGCCAACATGTACTATATTGTTCAGTCCCTTGCTTACTGGACACATTATTCTTTGTACTTTGTCTCGGCAGGCATAGGTATGCCTCCCTTGCTACCTATAGCACAGGTACTCACTCATAAAAGAGACTTGTTTCACCTGTAAGTCTCTCCTCCTCAGGGTCTAGTCCTTTATCGCTTTGGTATACCTTATATTTCTCTCTCTTTGACTTCCCCTTCAGTGTCTGGTGATTGAGTTCTTACAACGTGCTTCGGTCATACGATTAGCTCCTAACGCTCGCACGCCGGGGGACAATCTATTACACCATTTTTTGGTCATCTAACCTATTACTATTAGATGGACCTAAGTACACCATGTAAGACCAATTTTACCTTAAGTAAAATTGCTTTCACTATGAAAAATAACGTAGTAAAACACCTTTATTAAGTTGTTTATGGTCTAAACAAGAAACCCCCTGAGGAAATATTAAATAAATCCACATTTGTTTGATTTTCCTCAAGGAATAATTAGTTAAACAACAATTTAATTAATATTCCTGGTCATATTTAACCCAAAACAGGAAAATTAATTAGATAAATTATTATTTATCTTATTATTTTATAGGAATAATTATTTAAACCTTATTTAAATAATATTCCTTGTTAAATTTGACTAAATCACTCATTAATAGTTAAATAAATCATTATTTATTTAATTATTACTCAACCACATCCTTAAAATAATAAATAAATCATTTATTTATTAATTATTTACTAATAAAGGGATTTGACCCAAGTCAAATTCCTTTTCTCTCCAACAAAAATAATAAAATATTCCATAAAATTTGGATCTTGATTGGTTAATAATATTTTAATTATGCACCAATATCTAGACTAACTCAATATTTTGTTATAAATAGAAGGGTTTTTCCATTCATTCATCACCTTTTGTTGCTTAAGATCACTCTGGATCTATACTTTTGGTCTGACTTTGATCCACCATCATTGTCATATTTTTCTATCCTTTTGCTTGTGAGCTCCCTTTGAGTTCCATTTTTGTCTGGGTTTTCTACACCATCAAGAGAGAGGAATTTTAGATTTGAAGTGCTGAGGACTTACAAGAACCCATCCCATTGAGGAGAACTGGTAACATCCTTCTATGTTTTCCTCCCAGGTGCCCTTAATATAAAATTCATTCAACATATTCTTGTCCTTTCTATTGGATGTATGGAGTAAATCTCGTTTTATTTACTGCTTAATGTCTTTTAATGCATAGATCGAGATTTTTGCAGCATTTGTCTTGATCAACTAATTGCAGATATGAAGATATTGGAAACCATATTTTGCTGTTAGGGCTATTTGTTATGGATAGCTAAAGTGGTTTTTTTTTGTAAACCTGCAATTAAGATTCATACTAACACACACTATGGCAGGGAAGGGACCAAGACATGCCAAAGTTCACAAATATTTTTCATACCCTTCACATGAAGTTGGTTATCAAGGATTCTGAGCAACATATGGTACTCAAGTACCACAAATTTCTACAAAATACATCTAGGAATATATGGAGTTCTTGGAAATCTCCTCACTTTCCCCCCTCCTATCGATACATTGTCAAGATCGAGAGAAAATTTAAATAGAAGAAGTGAGAGTTTGGATCTGTGAATCCGAAGCAAGGGAAAGGTGCCTCCAAACCATATAAGAAAGGACAAAGCCAAGGTGGAGTGACCTAGGAAAACCCACCAAAGTCACAAGCAAAGAATAACACCACAAAGACAAAGAAGGACACATGAAGTGGTGTGAGTTCCATAAGAGACCCACTCACAAAACAAGTGAGTATCGATACAAGAAGTCACTAGTAGCAGAGCTAAAGGCTTAAAATTAAGATGCATGTTCTGAATCTAAGTCAAAACCTGACAAGGGGAATGACAAAGGGAAAAATATCATTTATGCGGAGCGCAACACCAACATTTCCACCAGTAAGATCCAAAATTTTGAGCCCGAAGATCCAGAGGAAGGGGAGCGTCTCTTCCACTTACATATGTGGGTGAAGGGGTCTCCGCTGTAGTTCATTGTCGATAGCGAGAGTGTAATATTCCTAATTAGCCCAAGCTAATAGGAATATTCAATTTTGTTTTGCTTCCTATTTTCATGAATAAAATTGTAAAGGAGGATCAATTAAACTCCTCAAACAACAAAATAAATCAATGCCCATGTTAACAAGGCTAAATCTAGGCTGCCTTATTGAAACACCCTTATGTGTGAAAAGGGATTAAGTCATTTGACTGGGTCAACTGGACCAAATCAACAACGCTGTATAGATACATTGAATCACCTAGATGCACATCACAGTTTTAGTTCTAGGTTAATCATGTGAATGTAGCTAAATCATTGAGATGGTTTAGGGTTTGGCAAGGTTTCCATCTTATTTAAGGAGGGGGAGGACAACATGAGAAGGTTGTTGAAGATATTATTTCTGAAGAATTTTTCTGCTTAGACATTTCTCATTCTTTAGCTGTTTAGCTGAGAATAGTGTTTTTTAGCACTAGGGTGTTCCTGATCAGGAATCTCGCCTCTTCCATTGAGTAGCTCTTGGAAGAGTCTTACATTTCTTGACCACTATCAGGCATTTGGCCAAGTTCTTCTTCCAACTACAATGTAGATCCTGTTGAGGGTTTGGTTTTCTTTGTAAGCTACAACAAGTGGAGGCTAGATGTATTCATATCTAAGCCATTCTAGTGCCTCTTTTCAGTGGGAAAGCCTTCTATCCCCATGGAAAGAGAGTATTGGATGAGGAGAGCTCATTTTCAGATCTTGGCTTGAGGCCACATCATGCCCTAGAGCCTACAACGTAGTCCATCTTCTATAACTGCGTTATTTGCAAGGAAAAAGTTGCAGGGTCTTTTGGCACTTCAAGGAGGAGAGATCTCTAGTGTTGGGAATATGCCCTTAACTGTGGTGATCCGTGGATTACAGATATAATCCATGTTCCATTTATATCTGATCTGAATACTGATGTATTTGCTTCAAAAATTCTAAATCATTCTGCAAATTAGCTGCATTAAATCTTAGATCTACTCCATGTACATCATTTTCTGCTGAAAACCCCAAGGGGCTTTTGAAGAGGAGACTCTTTAGTGTACAGATCTGATATAGATCTATATTTTGGTAAAAATATCTGCTCTAGATCTGAAGTGTAAAATACAACTCTTTTCAGCTAATAAAATAACACTGTCAAGCTTATACAATTATACCATATGGTTGTAGCCTCTTATTTTGAGTATTTCTTCATGTAAAGTCTTCTACTTTCTGTACTATAATGAAAGGGCTTCAATATAACTCTAATTTACTATTACAAACAATCATATTGAGCCTCCATATTGGCCTCCTACATATATTTGGCTGGAATGCGTTATTTTATGAGCAGTTTTGTCACATAGTGTTGCAGTCCCTTCCTTGGGAAATTTCTAAGCTGTACTAGGTGTGGGAGACCTATTTAACCCACCTAGAAGGATTTGTTTTCAAATTTTTCTTGGATTCAGGTCTTAGATTTTCAGATCTAAGGGATCCAAGGGTTGATTTTCAATCCTGTAGCGTCCATTTCTGAAAATGTGTTTTTCAAACATGCCTTGCTAGCAATCCCATTTTGGGGATATTACGGTGGTATAAAAGCAAGATCTTTGGCTCAGCCTATGGAATTCAAGCCAAAATTCTATAAGAGAAAGAGAAAGGAAAAAGTGATGGAAAGGATGAGGTTTATCTCATCACTTTTCAGATCCAGGAAGAACCTCTCCGAGGAGGCTAAACAAGAAGAAGAGAAAAGACTGATGAAGAAGTGTGGTTACACTGAAGACACAGAAGTAAAGGGTCCAAACCCTTTATCTTGAAGATTGAAAGGGAAACATTTCTCAAAAACTCTGTCCCGAACTATGCATGAGCTGAAGAATTAAATCAAGGGAATGAGGAATGAAAGACAAGCAGATCTTTTGGAGAGGTTTGCACATGAAGGAAGCCCCAATACTTCATATGATGTGTGTGAGCATTTAGGCACACAATATGAAATACAACATTGTAACATGCCTACATTCCTTTCAAGAGGAGAAGAAGAAGGAGAGACACCAAAATAGGAGATTATTGGTGACTATCTCCAAGAATATGAATCTCAGTCTAAAATATTCAAAGAGCATCTAAGCTTCCCAGAGTTTTGTCAACTCAAATAAGAAAGAAGATCCAACAGAAATATGAGAAGAAGAGGGTGCATGCAACACACCTTGGGTAGAACTTTTCTACCTACTTTTGATGGGTCACTTGAGAGCTCAACCAAGTCTTGGGTAAAGAAGACGGACACATATTTTCAGCTGCATCAAGTTTCTAAGGAAGAAGCCATAAGAGTAGCAACGATGCACCTCCAAGGTAAAGCATATGCCTGGTAGTTATTTGAGTCTTCTTCATTGAAAAATGTAAACATCTCTACTTATGCAAAGTTCACTAGGAGGTTAGTGAAAATATTTGATTCTATGCCATCTGAAATTTCTTTGGGTAAGAAAACTAAGCCCAAGAGATCAGAACATTTGCATGAGATGGGAAGATCCATGAAGATAACTCCATTTCAGAACATTGTTGAAGGGGTTAAAGATCTGTTACATGATTTTCCAAGGGAAAAGGCCCCACTTCATCAAGAACATTCTTCTCAAGAATAAGACATGAGTGTTCCTTTTTCAAGGATGGATCAAGAGGAAGGATCTCTTATTGATGAGGCATACTCCATTGATGAAGAGAAGAAAGAACAAGAGCTTAAAGGTTCCTCCAGCATTGTGACAATGGGAGGAGGTATAAGTTCATTGAGAGATGGAGATGAAGCCATTTTTTCCACTAAGAGGGCTCTTGTACTTTGCAGGAAGGCCTTGTTTGCTCCCTGTGATTTGCAAAGAATGGCAAGAACAAAAACTGCAGGGGCCACATCAAAACCACTTTGGAATCTTAGGACCTAGCCTTCCTGGATTCAGAGAGGGATCTCTCTATAAAGGTGTTTTCAATTGATATATCTTTGTGTTCTTTGTTTTAAGATATTAGGCTAGTTATGAAGTTCTAAAGACTTGTTTTGTTTTTGGTTGGATTAAATGATAGATTGAAGGATTAATGGTGTGACTGATTGAGGGGTTGCTTTAATTGAAAAAAATAGACTATAAGAAACATCAATCCATTGGGAAATGGAGTCATAAAAGGATTTAATTGGTCATCAACTCTGCAAGGGATTTCATAGGGAAAGCTAACCATATCAAATGGATTTTTTAGATTAGGTTGTGATATGAAACATTAAGAAGTTGTGAAGGAAGCAAAGATATAGTCAGTTAAGAATCTTCTAGCTCTACTTAGACAAGAAAATCCTTTTAAGGTAACTATTTGGGGCAAACCAAAGGACATGGAAAACCATAAATCTCTCTGGACAAACCTTTAATGAGCAACATTTCAGACAACAATCCAACAATCAAAAGACTACTTTCAGATAAAGAAAACATATAAGATAACAACAAGAGTGGTCTAAGATCAAACATAAATAATCTAATTTGCTTTTGAAAACTCTCAAAGACTCTTCAAAGCAACATTTCAAGGCAGACCAAAGGGTAGGGCATACCATAGACCTCTATGGTTTAGACTCTAGTAAGCATACTTTAAAGAAAAGATCTTAAAAAAAATATCTCAAGTCTTACTCAAAGGAACACGGGCTCACCAAAATTTCCTTGGTTTCACTTTATTGAATCATTTCCAAGATAACAAGCTAGAGGTAACTAGAAGGCAATTAAGAATCTTCTAATAAAACCTTGCAGAAGAAAACATGAACATAAAGAACACAAACAGAAATAGGGTGCTAAAACAAAAAATCCTAATCTAAAACTTTTTCTTCTTTATCAAAGAAAGATGAACACAATGAAAACATAAGGATAAACAATAACAATTAGGAAAACTTCACCATTGATATAGCTCAAGGATCTTGTGAACATGCTTGTATTATTGATGATCAAACCAGTTACATCACTCCATGTACAATAGCTCTCTGCAACTCAGAGATTTCTTTGGTTCAGCCTAGCATTGCTCAACTAGCCTAGCAGCAAAAATCAGTCCAATAACATCAAGTAACCAACATTTTAAATGAAGCTCATATGCCTTATTTATATGCAAAATGAGAAGGTGCTACTAACCTAGGGTGTTTAAATGTTATTTATTATAGAGTTAATGATTTTTGACCTTTGAGACCATGCAAGGCCAAAGGCAAAAATATCTGAAAGAGTTACTATGAAAATAATAACTTCTGAGTTATTTTAGTTGAAATTTTTGACTTTTAAGGCTTAGAATAACTTTTTAATAACTGCTGAGCTGCTTCAAAAATATCTCTGAATATGCAATAACTGTCTAATGCCTTTATTGAAAATAATGCTTGTAGGTGGCAATTTTGTCTTTGAAGGACTGATTGCCTCTTTGTTTGAGTTATCTAAAGTTGTCTTTGGGTAATCTGTCTTTGTTTTAACTCATCAAACTTTTGTATTAGGCCTTTAACCTTGATCTAGCTTTAATAATATGTATCATTGTCTTTTTCCCTGTTTCCACTTTACAACTGTTTTATTCCTTTATCATTTATCTTTAAAACTTTGACCTTTTATCTTTAAACACTACCTAAAGGGCTAAATATCTGTTTATTCTTCTAATCTATATTTTTATCCTTTTAAGCTTCATGTTCTTCATTTCTTCCCTGGCTGTATCTGCTTTTTGTGTGTATGCAGGGTTTCCTCATGGCGGAAGGATTTTTAACCCATCGATGTTCATGATACATCGATGGTTAATTATTTTATGTAAATCCTTGGCCCTTTTGATATATTTTTTCCTCTTGGATCATCATCCAGAGGTTGTTCATCATTTAAATGCCTATCTGGGCTTTGGCTACCATTAAACCTGCAAAAAAAAACAAATAATAACTTAAAAACCTGCGGGATGGGGATTAAACTGCATTTGTGGGTTTTTGAGGGTTAGGGGCGATTTTCAGAGGAGGAGGGGACACATAGGAATGATTTCAGAGGCGAAAACATGAAGAAATTCAAATGAGGGTGCGAAACTTTGAATTTTGGCACGCAGAGGAGGAAAGCAGTTTTGCAAAACCGCGGTGGTTTATCACGTGGGTCATCGGTGGTAAACAGTTTTAGCCTGGGATCGTGCGATACCACAAATTGGCTGCCACGTGTCTAGGCCAATACCGCCCATTTCGCGTGGGATGGGGCCATTAAACCCTGGTGCAAAATCCTACGTGATAAGGCTTTGGACCGTTAGATCTCGGGCTATGAGATCTACGGTGTGGAACGAAAGGGGGACCGACGTGCATTTTTACGGAGCGGGGACCCGGTGGAAAAGTGGCACTAAGTGAATGGGTGACAAAGTTTTGAATGGAAAGTGGGGCCAGGTGGTGACGTGGGCAGTTTTTTCGGGTAGCGGGGGTTGGGTTATATGCGGGGTTTTGTTTATACATAGGGGAGGATGGACGACAACTGTTGGATCGTGGGAGTGGGTCTCCGATCAACGGTGGAGGTGGCTTGGGGAAATATGGTGCGAGGTGAAGTAATGAAGGGGTGGAGGCACAGTTAGCATGGGGGAAAGGGCTTAAGAATGGGCGAAGGGGATGGTCCTGTGGGGGTAAAGGGAACCGGGGGTTGAAAAGAAAAGGGCTTAGAAGGATAGTGGAGGGTCGGGGTCAAGGTAGCATGGGTAGAAGGGGTTGGGGCTTATGAGAAAAAGGGATTAAGGCCTATATTTCACAAAAAGAGGGTTTTTTGCATAAAAACAGAGCTTCATGAGAATTTTTAGAGTTCTGATAGGCTAGAAAGTTAGGATAAAACAATGTAAAAGTGGTTTTTGCATTTTTTTAAGGGTTTTTTAGGAGGAAATGATGCATGAGGGGGGATTTTTGAGGGTTTTTAGAGGAGGAAGAAAGGAGATAAAATGAGGGTGTCAGTAGAGGGGTGAATGAGGGAATTAGGCCCAAAAAATGGAATTTCTTTTTAGAGCGGCAGGGTGAACTTTTGAGGAGGCATAAGATAGGAAAGTTTAGCGAAAAATAGTCAATTTTTAGGATGATGAAGGCAGTGAGACTTATAAAGATAGCTGATAGGAAAATTATGCTATCTTTATGTGCTTGTAGGAAATCCACAGTCATCTAGTGAAATCTGTAGAATATAGGGGGATAAAAATGGCTCCAGCTAGGGAGAGTAGCTCCTTTAGGAGGTGTCAACAACCTCATAAAATAGATCTCTGGAAGAAGTAGACCAATGCCTTGATTTGCACCTTGACAGAGCTCCTTTAACTTGATGATTTACTGCTTTGAAGAAGTGATTTTCAGCAGCTGAATCATAACATGATTAATCTTAACCCAACAATCTACCTACCCATCATACTTGCTCTAACATTTTTTCTTCATTGGGTGAATTTGAATTAGCCAACCCTTGACATCATTTTCTTTTGAAAAAAGGAAAATAAACAAATTATACACTTATATAAATGAAGAGTTCAGATTAAACTGATGAACTCATTTATTTCTCTACCTAGTCTAACTATACGTCAAGATTAAACTGTTTGCCATATTTTCATTCTCTATTCTATAACAGAAAATTGAAAACATAACCAAATCA
Source organism: Pinus albicaulis (assembly GCA_034641835.2). NCBI lineage: Eukaryota > Viridiplantae > Streptophyta > Pinopsida > Pinales > Pinaceae > Pinus > Pinus albicaulis. Next base: position 1,032,923,216 of record CM076580.1, read on the forward strand.
AGATTGAACAGTCTGATTTGTTATGGGTAGTGACACTTTGTACAGTCTGCACACAAAATTGATTTTGCAGAAAATTTTAACACAAAACTAAAAGGGCTGAAATTTGGAGTTTGCTTTTTATCCCTCTCTTTCTTTCTTGGTTCAGATTTTGGGCTTTGGAACCAAATTCTTTTCCTAATCTAATATAATATTATTGATAAGCCAAGTTTAGACAGTTTGGAAAATCCTCATTCACTAACCTATCATCATAAAATTTAAAATCTATTTAGTCATGATTAGGCTTTATGACTAAATAAGGCTTCTCTTCAAGTAGTGGCATTTGGAATTGCACACTTTCAGAACTTACTCTTTTTTGGTATGGGGTTGTACCTTTTTTTTTCTGCCCTATTTTTCTTTGCTTTCCTATTTTTTGTGTTTGTTCTTCTGATATTTTTCAAAACAATGTTATATATAATGGATTGAGCTTTAAAATTAGGCTTCTTAATGGAAATAATGCTTGAGCATCCTGCCATTGACAAGACCTCCAAAAAGTTCTGTTCCATCCATCTCCTGTAAGAAAAATACATTTTTGCCTCTAGAAAAATGGATAATATAGGGAAATTTCCACAGATTTTCAAACTTACCATGCTTTCCCTTGTCTTCTCTTCTTGAGTCCCATTTGAGCACTTTGTCACCAATGCTGAAATCATTTTCTTTTGTCCTTTTGTCAAATAACTTCTTGAGGTTTTCTTGCACTAATAGTGTTCTATTATAGACTTCCTCTCTTGTTTGCTGCAACTGTATGGTCTGATTTATCCTTCTTATCATGTCATTTTCTTTAGGCTATACTTCTTGGATTAGCTTCATGACTGGTACACCTAGGCTTGTTGGAAAAATTGCATCTGCTCCATAAACTAGCTGATAGGGAGACATTCCAATTGATTTCTTGCATGTTAATATGTATGCCCATAATGCATGTACTAGCTTGTTGTGCCACGACTTTTGATTTCCTTCCAACAATTTCTTGATGATGTTTATCAAAATTTTGTATGAGGATTATGCCAACCCATTACCTTGAGGGTAATAAGATGTGGAATGACCCAATGTGATCTGATATTTGTGGCAAAATTCCACCATTCTCTTGGATCTAAAGGTAGCTGCATTATCAGTGATAATTGTTGATCAACGGTTGTCATTGATGTCAACCCAAGCAGCACTAAGGGCTAACCCAAAATTGAATTGGAATTTTGACCTACCAAATTAATATAGTCTGGGTCCATAATGATTTTTATGGTTTCTACTTGTCGAGATGTTTTCGTTGATATATGGCACGCCATGTAATTCTTCACGGTTTGAGAGATATTCATGTTTGAAGTTTGTACCCCAGTTAGTGGGCTAAAACCCCATGGGGTTGGGGCATGGGTCATTGAAAAGTAATAATTAATATTTTTTATGCTCCTAAAATCCCTCCCACATTCACTTGTTGAAGCCCCTCTCAACTTGAGCATTCATATATATTGTGATCTTCATTTCCTCCTTAGGCAAGGGATTTAGCCATCTGAAACAGGTCATCGTGGAATTTTCACTCTAACTCTTTTTCTACGAAGTCTCAAAAGCTGAAATTTTTATGAGGCGAAGATGAAATCCTGAGGAAGCTGTAGTAAAAATTTTAGATCAATTTGCACAATAGTTTTGGAGATATGATCTGTGGAATTAAGGGTTTTTGCAGGCTCTTGAAATTCATCTCAAAGAAGTGACCATGGTAAAATCATCATAACTCTCTCTCTGAGTATCGGATTGGAATGATGTAAAAAGTGATGGATAGTACACAGCCTATAATTTTCTCTCTATCAATTTTAGAAACAAATAAAGAAACAGTAACACGTGGAATTCCGTACAAGTACGATCTTCTGAAACAGTCCATAATTAGGGCATTGTGAGAGATTGGGTATGACTCTCTCTTCAAGAATCAAAATTGGGTCAGAACTATGGCATTGGAAATATGACTTAGAGGAATACTACAGGACCAAAAATCAGATGTTGAGGATCTGAAATGACAGAGATACACCAGATTCAATATCGAGCTCCTAGAAGGCAATAAAAATCTAGATCATGTGTTGTCAAGGGTTGCAAAGGACCATAATTTCTATGGCAGAAAAGCAAAGCAAGGTGCAGCAGAGGGTAGCATGAAAAGAGTAGCATTCAAGGTGCATAAAAACAGCAAGAAGTTCATCATATGAAGTCTTCAAGTGGGCATCACTGCATACAATCATTGTAAAGTATTTCCAACAATTGGTATCAGAGCTTGGTTCCTTCAATAGCAGTTTAACAGCTGTAAGGAGGTCATGGAGCATACCAAGAATGGTGTACCTCTATTAAATGAAAATAATTATGCACTCTGGAAAGGAAGAATGGAGGTCTCTCTCTTGGCGCAAGGTTACGAAGTATGGGACACTGCTCAAAATGGATTTACATCAACAACGGATGAACAAGGTGAGAAGAATTTGGTAAATGATGCAAAAGAAAAGAATATTATTATCAGTGGAATTATTGAATATGCTTATCATAAGGTGTTGGGTTGTAAAACTGCCAAAAATGTATGGGACAAGCTTGAGAATATACATGCAGGTGACTCAAATGTCAAAGAAGCAAAGCTTCAAATCTATAGAGAAAAACTTGAGCAACTCAGAATGAAAGAAGATTGCAACATTGCTGCATAATTCCAATACGTTGATGAAATAACCAATACTCTGGAAGGATTGGGAGAGCCATTTGACTAGAAGACTATTATACGAAAGATTCTTAGAACGCTACCAGGGAGATTCAACCCAAAGGTATCGGTCTTAGAATACAATGCAAATATGGACAAACTCAGCAAGAAAGAATTACATGGAGTTCTCATAGCATATGAAATGAGACTTGATGAAGAAAAGGGTACTTCAAATCTAGAAACTGCGTTCGTTGCATCTAAGCAAACCAATAAGGACAAACAACCTTCAATTGAAATGACATGCACCTGCAAGTGTGAAGAAAAGGGAGATGATGGAGAAGGTCTTTCAGATGAAGAATATGCTTACTTTACAAGAAAACTACAAATTGGTAAGGGAAAATTTAAAGGAACACTTCCATTGATATGTTTCAGTTGTAATGAGGTTGGGAATTTTGTAGCAAAATGTCCAAACAAAAGTAATGGAAACTCAAAAATAAATAAAGGCTTTAAGAAATTCAACAATCAAGGATCCAAAAGGAACTTTCTCTCTAAATAAAATAGCTCATCATCCGATGAAGACAATGATAGTGAAGAAGAAGCCAATGAGAGAGTATTGTTTATGGCCAAGCATAATAAACCAAAGCACAATAAGCAAGAGGTATCAAACAATGAAGAAGAAGGATGGACCATAGACGAATTTTATGAGGAAGCAATCAAGCTTATAAAAGATCTCAAGGCGGAGAAGATCCGTTCCAAAACTCTTGAAGAACAAGTTCAAGGTCTCAAAATTGAAGTTGAAGAACAAAAATGCATTGAAGAGTCACTTAAAAAGAAGTTGGAAGAAAGCAACCAAGAAAGGGAAGAATTAGAAGCCGAAGTAGTCTCACTATGTGAGGAAGTGAAGAAAGGAAAAACTATCCAAAACTATGCCAATAGCTCAAGGGCATTGGAAGAACTCATCAACAATCAACGATCTTACAATGACAAAACTGACATTGGTTACAAAGAAGAAGAAGCAGGACCTTCTACAACAAAATACAATGAACCTATGAGATCTTACATGCATGTAGAATTCATTGGACAAGATTCGCAAGAACAACCTTGGAAGACAATTCCTCGACGAAAATTTCCATCCAGGTACTAACATATTTTTTATGGCTACTGTTATTCATGTGGAAAATTTGGTCATTAAGCTGTAGAATGTCGCACGTACCCTAGGAACGAATACAATTTCAGGAGATCTGTCAAATATGAACCTCCCAGGGCTTAGTGAAACATCAATAGATTTTAACATTTAAGAAATAATATTGAATGTTACAAATGTCGAAACTTTGGACACATAGCCAAAGATTGCAGACTTGAAAATCCTCCAGAAGAATCTTCGAAACCACAGAATGAACGAACATGGAAGAAGAAGAAGAATGATAATTGTGCTCTCGCTCTCAAGGCTCAAAAGAACAAAGATGTGTGGTATGTTGATAGCGGTTGCTCAACGCATATGACTGGAGATAGAAATAAATTTGTATCTTTGAAAGAGAAGAAGGATGGAACCGTGTCCTTTGGAAATGATGGATCTTCAAATGTTATAGGATCAGGTACTGTCACTCTCAGAAGCAAATATTCTCTAGCCAATAATGTTCTACTGGTTGAAAACATGAATCACAATCTGCTTAGTGTTGGACAGATGTGTGATCAAGGACACACAATACTATTCAACTCCACGAAATGTGAAATCAGGAAAGGCGTGTATGGTGAAATTGTGGCTACAACAAGTCGAGTTGCAAACGACATATATGTTCTGGATGAAGAAACTAAAGCATGTCTAATAGCTAAAGAGGATGATACAATAATTGGTTGCAATAATGATCGACTAAGTAATAATTTTTATACAAAGGTGCAAAGTGATTTCGAGATGTCTTTACTTGGTTGCAAATTGAGCATAGATGACTCATCTAAGGATGTGGATCAAATGTTGTACATATCTATGATTAGTAGTCTTCTATATGTAATAGCCTCCCGACCAGATGTTATGCAAGCAGTTGGACAAGTAGCAAGATTCCAAGTAGCACCAAAAGAATCACATATTAAATATTTGCCAGCATTGGAATATCTTCACCAGAAGCTTGGGATTATCCCAAGTTCTCATTAGATTTTCCTTTTTTTTCAGAATATAAAGGGGGAGTGGAAATGTGTGCAGGTCTGCAGGACGGTTGTGTGTCAGCGCGAGTGGAAGTGTGTACAGGTCTGTAGGATGGTTGTGTTTCAGGGGGAGTTACCCTTTTCCATTGATGTCAAAGGGGGAGAGAATGTTGTAGGAAGAGGTGTCATGATCACAGGGGGAGTACTTATGTTGCCATCAATGCCAAAGGGAGAGATTGTTGATCAGCGGTTGTCATTGATGTCAACCCAAGTAGCACCAGGGGCTAACCAAAAATTTAATGGGAAGTTTGACCTACCAAATTAATATATTATGGGTCAATAATGATTTTTATGGTTTCTACTTGTCGAGATGTTTTCATTGATATATGGCATGCCATGTAATTCTTAACGGTTTGAGAGATATTCATGTTTGAAGTTTGTACCCCAGTTAGTGGGCTAAAACCCCATGGGGTTGGGGCACGGGTCATTGAAAAGTCATAATTAATATTTTTTATGCTCCTAAAATCCCTCCCACATTCACTTGTTGAAGCCCCTCTCAACTTGAGTATTCATATATATTGTGATCTTCATTTCCTCCTTAGGAAAGGGATTCGGCCATCTGCAACAGGTCATCGTGGCATTTTCGCTCTAACGTTTTTTCTACAAAGTCTCAGAAGTTGAAATTTTTACGAGGTGAAGAAAAAATCCTAAGGAAATTGCAGTAAAAATTTCAGATCAAGTTGCGTAACATTTTTGGAGATATGATCTGTGGAAGTAAGGGTATTTGCAGGCTCCTGAAATTCATCTCAAAGAAGTGACCTTGGTAAAATCGTCATAACTCTCTCTCTGAGTATTGGATTGGAATGCAGTAAAAAGTGATGGATAGTGCACAGATTTTTATTTTAGCTCTATCAATTTCAGAAACAAATAAAGAAACAGTGACACGTGGAATTCCGTACAAGTACGATATTCTGAAACAGTCCATTATTAGGGCATTGTGAGAGATTGGGTATAACTCTCTTTTCAATAATCCAATTTGGGTCAGACCCGTGGTATTGGAAATATGACTCAGAGGACTACTACAGGACTTAAAATCAGATATTGAGGATCTAAAATGACAGATATACACCAGATTCAATATCGAGCTCCTAGAAGGCAATAAAAAGCTAGATCATGTGTTGTCAAGGGTTGCAAAGGACCAGACTTTCTACGGCAGAAAAGTTGTAGTTAGTAAAAGCAAAGGGCAGCATGCGTGTGTTATACATTCAAGGTGCATAACAAGAAGTTTATCATATGAAGTTCAGGGAAGGCAAGACTATACAATCATCAGAATGAGTCATTGTAAATACATTATTGTACAAATTGTACTAGTATTCCATTCCACAGGCTGAAGAGGCGCATTGGGAAGTCTAGGATCATCATTAAGCTTGTCAAATTTGCTATATTCAGTATATATTCTTCTTTCCACTAAAAGGGACTATTTTCCCTAGTACGAGTCCATTCTTATTTTTATTCTTCTATAGATAGGTTAGGTGAGTTGTAGCTCATCAGTGTCAGCATCTGCTCAGCTTGAACCATCGAAGCAACCCTGCATTGGTATATCTTATCCAGTTGGGAGGCCCTTCAGAATCGCTTAAGCCCTAGAGTTGAGCGTACTCAATTGAGCTGAAAAGAATTATTAGAAAGAGACAAAATTTTTTTTTTTAAACGGAAAATTTTCCACCTTAAAAATTGTGTGAATTTGTGTTCCTCTTGTTTGCTGCTATCATTGTACAAACACTGATAATAATTGAAGATTAAATAATGCTCAATTTTAAGGAACACTGATTCACCCCCCCCCCCCTTAGTATTTCCAACAATAATCTTGTTGGAAATACAGAGGGGGGGGGGGGATCAATATTCCCTTCAATTAGAGAATTAATAAATCTTCAATTATTATCAGTGTTTGTAAAATGATAGAAAAAAAAAATAGGAACACAAATGTATACAGTTTTTAAGGTGGAAACCCACTCCGGGACAAAAACCACCTAATGATTTTCTAATAATTCTTTAATATTCAACTCCAATTGAATATAAAGCTCCAACTTCCTAGAATATAGAAAATCATTCTTCTGCAGCTCCCACTGGATGGACGCTCTAATGGTAGAGATTCTTTAGTAGTCAACTGAACGGATGCCCCAACACCTAATGAGCTACAACTCACCCTAGCACCACCCTACCACCCTATAGAATAATAAAAGAAGAATGGACTCTCGTACCAGGGAAAATGGTCCACTTTACAATGATATAGAATGATGTAATAGAAGAAGATACACTAGAACATAACCCCAACTTTGACACAACCACCTAATGATGATCCTAGACCACCCGACACTGCCTCTTCAACTCTTGGCAAATAGACACTAGTACAATTTGTACAATAATGTACTTACAATGACTTAGTACAATGATACCTCTACAATGATTGTGTGCAGTGCTGCCCACTTGAAGACTTCATGCGATCAAATTTTTGCTGCTGTTATGTACCTTGGTTGTTGCTCTTGTCATGCTACCCTTTGCTGCACATTTCTTTGCTTTGCTTACCTAGAAAGTCTAGTCCTTTACAGCCCTTGACAACACATGATCTAGCTTTTTCTTTGCCTTCTAGGAGCTCGATATTGAATCTGGTGTATCTCTGTTATTTCAGATCCCCAATATCTGATTTTTGGTACTATAGTATTCCTCTGAGTCTTATTTTGAATGCCACAGGTCTGACCCAATTTGGATTCTTCAAGAGAGAGTTATACCCAATCTCTCAGAATGCCCTAATTATGGATTGTTTCAGCAGAGAGAAATTGTACGACTTTCCACGTGTCACTGTTTCTTCATTTGGATCTGAAATTGATAGAGCGTAAACTATAGAATATGAAATATCTTCCACTTTTTACAGAATTCCAATCTGATACTCGGAGAGAGAGTTATGACGATTTTCCCAAGGTCACTTCTTTGAGATGAATTTCAGGAGCCTGCAAAAACACTGACTTCCACAGATCATATATCCTAAAATATTGTGCACCTTGATCTGAAATTTTCACAGTAGCTTCCTAAAGATTTTGGATTCACCTCATAAAAATTGAAGCTTCTGAACCTTCGTAGAAAAAATTTTAGAGCACAAATTCCGCAATGACCTGTTTTAGATAACGAAATCCCTTGCATGAGGAGGATATGAGGATTACAATTTATATAAATGCTTAGGTTGAGAGGGGCTTCAACAAGTGAACGTGGGAGGGATTTTTGGAGCTTAAAAAATATTAATTATGAATTTTCAATGACCCATGCCACAACCCCATGGGGTTTTATCCCACTAACTGGGGGTACAAAATTCAAACATGAATATCTCTCAAACCGTGCAGAATTACATGGCATGCCATATATTAACGGAAACATCTCGACAAGTAGAAAACATAAAAAGCTTTATTGACCTAGAATATATTAATTTGTTAGGTAAAAATTCCCATGCAATATTGGGTTATCTATTGGTGCTGCTTGGCTTGAAATCAATGACAACCACTGATAAAAAATCTCCCCCTTTGTCATTGATGGAAACACAAGTACTCCCCCTGAAATCATGACACCTCTTCCTACAACATTATCTCCCCCTTTGACATTAATGGCAAAGGGTAACTCCCTCTAAAACACAACCATCCTATGGACCTGTACACACTTCCACTCCTCCTGACACACAGCCATCGTATGGACCTGTACACACTCCCAATTCCCCTTTATATTTTGAATAAGGAAAATCTAATGAGAAATTGGGAGAATCCCAAGCTTCTGGTGAAGATATTCCAATGCTTCACGAGTACTTTCACGATCAACACTTCCTACCCAATCTACATCTGAAGGAATGAATAATGAGATTGTTACCCTTGGGATACCACAAGCCATATTCTGTTGTTACCTTTAGATATCGAAGAATTCTTTTGATGGCAATAATATGTGATTCTTTTGGTGCTGCTTGGAATCTTGGTACTTGTCCAACTACTTGCATAACATCTGGACGGGAGGCTGTTACATATAGAAGACTACCAATCATAGATCTGTACAACCTTTGATCAACATCCTTAGATGAGTCGTCTATGCTCAATTTGCAACCTATTACCATTGGAGTAAGGATGGGTTTGCAATCTTCCATTTTAAATTTCTTGAGAATTTCCTTGATGTACTTGTCTTGACATATAAATATTCCTTTCTCTTGCTGAGATATTTGAAGCCTTAAGAAGTATGTGAGCTCATCAAGTAAATACATCTCGAAATCAATTTTCACCTTTGTAGCAAAATTCTTACTTAGTCGATCATTATTGCTACCAAATATTATATCATCTTCTTTAGCTATTAGACATGCTTTAGTTGCTTCATCCAGAACATATATGTCGTTTGGAGCTCGACTTGCTATAGCCACAATTTCACCATACATGCCTTTCTTGATTTCACATTTTCTGGAGTTGAATAGTATTGTGTGTCCTTGATCACACATTTCTCCAACACTGAGCAGATTGTGATTCATGTTTTCAACCAATAGAACATTCTTGGCTAGAGCATATTTTATTCCGAGAGTGACAGTACCTAATCCTATAACATTTGAAGATCCATCATTTCCAAAGGACACGGTTCCATCCTTCTTCTCTTTTAGAGATACAAATTTATTTCTATCTCCAGTGATATGCATTGAGAAACCGCTATCAACATACCACACATCTTTGTTGTTTTGAGCCTTGAAAGTGAGAGCACAATTATCAGTCTTCTTCTTCTTCCATGTTCGTTTGTTCTGTGGCTTCGAAGATTCTTCTGGAGGATTTTCAAGTCTGCAGTCTTTGGCTATGTGTCTAAAGTTTCAAAATTTGTAACAGTCAATATTATTTCTTAAATGTTCAAATCTATTGATGTTTCACTGAGCCCTGGGAGGTTCATATTTGACAGATCTCTTGGAATTGTATTCGTTCCTAGGGTACGTGCAACATTCTACAGCTTTATGACTAAATTTTCCACATGAACAACAATAGCCATAAAAAATATGTTGGTACCTGGATGGAAATTTTCGTCGAAGAATTGTCTTCCAAGGCTGTTCTTGTGAATCTTGTCCAATGAAGTCTACATGCATGTCAGATCTCATAGGTTTATTGTATTTTGCTGTAGAAGGTCCTACTTCTTCTTTGTAATCGATGCCAGTTTTTTCGTTGTAAGATTGTTGATTGTTGATGATTTCTTCTAATGCCCTTGAGCTATTGGCATAGTTTTGGATAGTTTTTCCTTTCTTCACTTCCTCACGCAGCGAGACTACTTTGGCTTCTAATTCTTCCCTTTCTTGGTTTCTTTCTTCCAACTTTTTTTGAAGTGACTCTTCAATGCATTTGTGTTCTTCAACTTCAATTTTGAGACCCTGAACTTGTTCTTCAAGAGTATTGGAACGGATCTTTTCTGCCTTGAGATCTTTTATAAGGTTGATTGCTTCCTTATAAAATTCTTCTATGGTCAATCATTCTTCTTCATTGTTTGATACCTCTTGTTTATTATGCTTGGCCATAAACAATACTCTCTCATTGGCTTCTTCTTCGCTGTCATTGTCTTCATCGGATGATGAGCTATCTTCTTTAGAGAGGAAGTTCCTTTTGGATCATTGCTTGTTGAATTTCTTAAAGCCTTTCTTTCCTTTTGAGTTGCCATCAATTCTGTTTGGACATTTTTCTTCAAAATGCCCAACCTCATCACAGCCAAAACATATCAATGGAAGTTTACCCTTGAATTTTCCCTTACCAATTTTTATTTTTTTTGTGAAGTAAATATATTCTTCATCTGAAAGACCTTCTTCATCATCTCCATTTTCTTCACACTTGCAGGTGCATGTCTTTTCAATTGAAGGTTGTTTATCCTTATTGGTTTTCTTAGATGCAACGAACGCAGTTTCTAGATGTGAAGTACCCTATTCTTCATCAAGTCTCATTTCATATGCCATGAGAACTCTATGTAATTCCTTTTTGCTGAGTTTGTCCATATTTGCACCGTATTCTAAGACTGATACCTTTGGGTTGAATCTTCCTGGTAACGTTCTAAAAATCTTTCGTATAATAGTCTTCTGATAAACTGGCTCTCCCAATCCTTCCAGAGTATTGGTTATTTCATGAATGTATTGGACATATGTAGCAATGTTGCAATCTTCTTTCATTCTGAGTTGCTCAAATTTTGCTCTATAGATTTGAAGCTTTGAATCTTTGACATTTGAGTCACCTGCATATATATTCTCAAGCTTGTGACATACATTTTTGGTGGTTTTACAACCCAACACCTTATGATAAGCAGATTCAATAAGTCCACTGATAACGATATTCTTTGCTTTTGCATCATTTACCCTTTTTTCTTACCTTGTTCATCCGTGGTTGATGTAAATCCATTTTGAACAGTGTCCCATACTTCGTAACCTTGCGCCAAGAGATAGACCTCCATTCTTCCTTTCCAGAGTGCATAATTATTTTAATTAAATAGAGGTACACAATTCTTGGTATGCTCCATGACCTCCTTCCAACTGTTAAACTGCTATTGTATGAACCAAGCTCTGATACCAATTGTTGGAAATACAGAGAGGGGGGGGTGTGAATCAGTATTCCTTTCAATTAGAGCATTAGTTAATCTTCAATTATTATCAGTGTTTGTACAATGATAGCAGAAAACAATAGGAACACAAATGCACACAGTTTTTAAGGTGGAAACCCACTCTGGGACAAAAACCACCTAATGCTTTTCTAATAATTCTTTAATATTCGACTCCAATTGAAAATAAAGCTCCAACTTCCTAGAACCTAGAAAATAATTCTTCTCCAGCTCCCACTGGATGGATGCTACAATGCCCTAGATTCTTTAGTAATCAACTGAATGGATGCCCCAACACCCAATGAGCTACAACTCACCCTAGCAACACCCTACCACCCTATTGAAGAATAAAAGAAGAATGGACTCCCGTACCAGGGAAAATGGTCCACTTTACAATGATATAGAATGATGTAGAAGAAGAAGATACACTAGACCATAACCCTAGCTTTAACCACCTAATGATGATCCTAGACCACCCGACACTGCCTCTTCAACTCTTGGCAGATAGACACTAGTACAATTTGTACAATAATGTATTTACAATGACTTAGTACAATGATACCTTTACAATGATTGTGTGCATTACTGTCCACTTGAAGACTTCATGTGATGAACTTATTGCTGCTGTTATGTACCTTGGTTACTGATCTTGTCATGCTACCCTCTACTGTATCTTGCTTTGCTTCGCTTCCCTAGAAAGTCTGGTCCTTTACAGCCCTTGACAACACATGATCTATCTTTTTCTTTGCTTTCTAGGAGCTCGATATTGAATCTAGTGTATCTTTGCTATTTCAGACCCCCAATATTTGATTTTTGGTAATATAGTATTCCTCTGAGTCTTCTTTCCAATGCCACAGGTCTGAACCAATTTGGATTCTTCAAGAGAGAGTTATACCCAATCTCTCACAGTGCCCTAATTATGGACTGTTTCAGCAGAGCGAATTTTTTACGGCTTGCCATGTGCCACTGTTTCTTCACTTGGCTCTGAAATTGATAGAGCGTAACCTATAGACTATAAAATATCTACCATTTTTTATGGAATTCCAATCTGATACTCAGAGAGAGAGTTATGACGATTTTCCCAAGGTCACTTCTTTGAGATGAATTTCAGGAGCCTGCAAAAATACTGACTTCCACAGATCATATCTCCGAAAATATTGCACACCTTGATCTGAAATTTTCACAGTAGCTTCCTCAAGATTTTTTCTTCGCCTCATAAAAATTTTCTGAACCTTCATGGAAAAAACGTTAGAGCACAAATTCCACGATGACCTATTACATATAACGAAATCCCTTGCATGAGGAGGATATGAGGATCACAATTTATATAAATGCTTAGGTTGAGAGGGGATTCAACAAGTGAACATGGGAGGGATTTTAGGAGCTTAAAAAATATTAATTATAACTTTTCAATGAACCATGCCATAACCCCATGCGGTTTTAGCCCACTAACTGGGGGTACAAACTTGAAATATGAATATCTCTCAAACCGTGAAGAATTACATGGCGTGCCATATATCAACGGAAACATCTCGACAAGTAGAAAACATAAAAAGCATTATTGACATAGAATATATTAATTTGGTAGGTAAAAATTCCCATGCAATATTGGGTTAGCCACTGGCGCTTCTTGGCTTGACATCAATGAAAACCGCTGATCAACAATCTCCCCCTTTGGCATTGATGGCAACACAAGTACTCCCCCTGCAATCATGAAACCTCTTCCTACAACATTCTCTCCCCTTTTGAAATCAATGGAAAATGGTAACTCCCCATGAAACACAACCATCCTGCGGACATGTACACACTTGCACTCCCCCTGACACACAACCATCCTGTGGACCTGTACACACTTCCACTTCCCCTTTATATTCTGAATAAGGAAAATCTAATGAGAACTTGGGAGAATCCCAAGCTTCTGGTGAAGATATTCCAATGCTTCATGAGTACTCTCACGATCATCAACACTTCCGGTCCAATCTGCATTTGTAAAGGAATGAATAATGAGATTTTTACCCTTGGGATACCACAAGCGATATTCTATTGTTCCCTTTATATATCGAAGAAGTCTTTTGATGGCAATAATATGTGATTCTTTTGGTGTTGCTTGGAATCTTGCTACTTGTCCAACTGCTTGCATAACATCTGTCCGGGAGGCTGTTACATGTAGAAGACTACCAATCATAAATCTGTACAACCTTTGATCCACATCCTTAGATGAGTTGTCTATGCTCAATTTGCAACATGTTACCATTGGAGTAAGGATGGGTTTGCAATATTCCATTTCAAATTTCTTGAGCATTTCCTTGATGTAATTGGCTTAACATATAAATATTCCTTTTTCTTGTTGAGATATTTGAAGCCCTAAGAAGTATGTGAGCTCACCAAGTAAAGACATCTCAAAATCACTTTGCACCTTTGTAGCAAACTTCTTACTTAGTCGATCATTATTGATACCAAATATTATATTATCCTCTTTAGCTATTAGACATGATTTAGTTGCTTCATCCAGAACATATATGTCGTTTGGAGCTCGACTTGCTGTAGCCACAATTTCACCATACACGCCTTTCCTAATTTCACATTTTTTGGAGTTGAATAGTATTGTGTGTCCTTGATCACACATTTTTCCAACACTGAGTAGATTGTGATTCATGTTTTCAACCAATAGAACATTCTTGGCTAGAGCATCTTTTCTTCAGAGAGTGACAGTACTTGATCCTATAACATTTGAAGATCCATCATTTCCAAAGGACACGGTTCCATCCTTCTTCTCTTTCACAGATACAAATTTATTTCTATCTCCAGTCATATGCGTTGAGAAACCGCTATCAACATACCACACATCTTTGTTGTTTTGAGCCTTTAAAGCGAGAGCACAATTATCAGTCTTCTTCTTCTTCCATGTTCATTCATTTTATGGCTTCGAATATTCTTCTGGAGGATTTTCAAGTCTGCAGTCTTTGGCTATGTGTCCAAAGTTTTGACATTTGTAACATTCAATATTATTTCTTAAATGTTCAAATCTATTGATGTTTCGCTGAGCCCTGGGAGGTTCATATTTTACAGATCTCCTGGAGTTGTATTCGTTCCTAGGGTACGTGCAACATTCTACAACTTTATGACTAAATTTTCCACATGAATAAAAATAGCCATAAAAAATATGTTGTTACCTGGATGGAAATTTTCGTCGAGGAATTGTCTTCCAAGGCTGTTCTTGTGAATCTTGTCCAATGAAGGCTACATGCATGTCAGATCTCATAGGTTCATTGTATTATGTTGTATAAGGTCTTGCTTCTTCTTCTTTGTAACCGATGCCAGTTCTGTCATTGTAAGATCGTTGATTGTTGATGATTTCTTCCAATGCCCTTGAGCTGTTGGCATAGTTTTGGATAATTTTTCCTTTCTTCACTTCCTCACGCAGCGAGACTACTTCGGCTTCTAATTCTTCCCTTTCTTGGTTTCTTTCTTCCAAATTCTTTTGAAGTGACTCTTCAATGCACTTGTGTTCTTCAACTTCAATTTTGAGACCTTGAACTTGTTCTTCAAGAGTATTGGAACGGATCTTATCTACCTTGAGATCTTTTATAAGATTGATTGCTTCCTTATAAATTTCTTCTATGGTCAATCTGTCTTCTTCGTTGTTTGATACCTCTTGTTTATTGTGCTTGGCCATAAAAAATACTCTCTCATTGGCTTCTTCTTTGCTGTCATTGTCTTCATCAGATGATGAGCTATCTTCTTTAGAGAGGAAGTTCCTTTTGGATCCTTGCTTGTTGAATTTCTTAAAGCCTTTCTTTCCTTTTGAGTTGCCATCACTTCTGTTTGGACATTTTGCTGCGAAATTCCCAACCTCATCACAGCCGAAACATATCAATGGAAGTTTACCTTTGAATTTTCCCTTACCAATTTTTAGTTTTCTCGTGAAGTAAGCATATTCTTCATCTGAAAGACCTTCTTCATCATCTCCCTTTTCTTCACACTTGTAGGTGCATGTCTTTTCAATTGAAGGTTGTTTATCCTTATTGGTTTTCTTAGATGCAATGAATGCAGTTTCTAGATGTGAAGTACCCTCTTCTTCATCAAGTCTCATTTCATATGCTATGAGAACTCCATGTAATTCCTCTTTGCTGAGTTTGTCCATATTTGCACTGTATTCTATTCGTATAATAGTCTTCTCATCAACTGGCTCTCCCAATCCTTCCAGAGTATTGGTTATTTCATCAACGTATTGGACGTATGTTGCAATGTTGCAATATTCTTTCATTCTGAGTTGCTCAAATTTTTCTTTATAGATTTGAAGCTTTGATTCTTTGACATTTGAGTCACCTGCATATATATTCTCAAGATTTTCCCATACATTTTTGGCGGTTTTACAACCCAACACCTTATGATAAGAAGATTCAATAAATCCACTGATAATAATATTCTTTGCTTTTGCATCATTTACCAAATTCTTCTTACCTTGTTCATCCGTGGTTGATGTAAATCCATTTTGAACAGTGTCCCATACTTCATAACCTTGCGCTAAGAGATAGACCTCCATTATTCCTTTCCAGAGTGCATAATTATTTTCATTGAACAGAGGTACACAATTCTTGGTATGCTCCATGACCTCCTTCCAGCTGTTAAATTGCTATTGAAGGAACCAAGCTCTGATACCAATTGTTGGAAATACTGAGATGGGGGGGGTGAATTAGTATTCCTTTCGATTAAAGCATTAGTTAATCTTCAATTATTATCAGTGTTTTTACAATGATAGCAGTAAACAATAGGAACACAAATGCACACAGTTTTTAAGGTGGAAACCCACTCCAGGACAAAAACCACCTAATGCTTTTCTAATAATTCTTTAATATTCAACTCCAATTGAAAATAAAGCTCTAAATTCCTAGAATCTAGAAAAGTATTATTCTCTAGCTCCCACTGGATGGATGCTCCAATGCCCGAGATTCTTCAGTAGTCAACTGAACGGATGCCCCAACACCCAATGAGCTACAACTCACCCTTGCACCACCCTACCACCCTATAGAAGAATAAAAGAAGAATGGACTCCCGTACCAGGGAAAATGGTCCACTTTACAATGATATAGAATGATGTAGAAGAAGAAGATACACTAGACCATAACCCCAACTTTGACACAACCACCTAATGATGATCCTAGACCACCCGACACTACCTCTTCAACTTTTGGCAGATAGACACTAGTAAAATTTGTACAATAATGTATTTACAATGACTTAGTATAATGATACCTTTACAATGATTGTGTGCAGTGCTGCCCACTTGAA
This sequence comes from Pinus albicaulis, assembly GCA_034641835.2. Classification (NCBI taxonomy): domain Eukaryota; kingdom Viridiplantae; phylum Streptophyta; class Pinopsida; order Pinales; family Pinaceae; genus Pinus; species Pinus albicaulis. The sequence goes on from CM076580.1 coordinate 1,032,939,960, forward strand.
GACTTCATGTGATGAAATTCTTGCTGCTGTTATGTACCTTGGTTGCTGCTCTTGTCATGCTACCCTCTGCTGCACCTTGATTTGCTTTGCTTCCCTAGAAAGTCTGGTCCTTTGCAGCCCTTGACAAAACATGATCTAGCTTTTTCTTTGCCTTCTAGGAGCTCGATATTGAATCTGGTGTATCTCTGTTATTTCAGATCCCTAATATCTAATTTTTAGCACTGTAGTATTCCTTTGAGTCTTATTTCCAATTCCATAGGTCTGACCCAATTTGGATTCTTCAAGGGAGAGTTATACCCAATCTCTCACAATGCCCTAATTATGGACTATTTCAGTAGAGCGAACTTGTACGGCTTGGCACGTGTCACTGTTTCTTCATTTGGCTCTAAAATTAATAGAACATAAGCTAAATACTATGCACTATCTACTAATTTTTATGGAATTCCAATCTGATACTAAGAGAGAGAGTTATGACGATTTTCCCAAGGTCACTTCTTTGAGATGAATTTCAGGAGCATGCAAAAACACTGGATTCCACAGATCATATCTCCGAAAATACTGCACACCTTGATCTAAAATTTTCACAGCAGCTTCCTCAGGATTTTGGCTTCGCCTCATAAACATTTCAGCTTCTAAAACTTCGTATAAAAAACTTTAGAGCACAAATTCCACGATGACTTGTTTCAGATAACGAAATCCCTTGCATGAGGAGGATATGAGGATCACAATTTATATAAATGCTTAGGTTGAGAGGGGCTTCAACAAGTGAACGTGGGAGGGATTTTAAGAGCTTAAAAAATATTAATTATTAATTTTCAATGACCCATGCCACAACCCCATGGGGTTTTAGCCCACTAACTGGGGGTACAAACTTCAAACATGAATATATCTCAAACCGTGAAGAATTACATGGCATGCCATATATCAACGGAAACATATCGACAAGTAGAAACCATAAAAAGCCTTATTAACTTATAATATATTAATTTGGTAGGTCAAAATTTCTGTGCAATATTGGGTTAGCCCTTGGTGCTACTTGGCTTGACATCAATGACAACCGTTGAGCAAAAAATCTTTCTAAGACAACCAAATGTAGACAAAATATGGTTTTCAAGGAATTTAATGATGACTAGATTAGTAGCAGTTCTAGATGGGATGGCCTCTTATCCATTTTGTAAATTAATCAGTTGCTGTGAGGATCCATTTATGTTGGGCAGCTAAAGAAGGATTGATTTCCCCAATGAAGTCTAGGCCCCACTGTTGAAAATGAGCTTTAACAGAGATAGGATGCAGAGGTAAAGGTAAGATTTTTCTTTTGCCTTCAAAGATTTGACATTTTTGGCAGGAAACTACCAATTTATGGATATCTTGAAAGAGGGTGGGCCAATAGTAACCAGATCTAAGGATTTTGTTGATAGTTGTTTTCCAATAGAGGTGGCCTCCACATTCTCCTTCATGAAACTCATGCTTGATATTCTCTGCAGCATTCTCAGGAAAACATTTAAGCAATACACCACTAGCATTTTTCCAATATAACCATTTATCTTTAATGCAGTAATTTACAACTTTTAACTTTAAAAACCTTGCCTTTGTCTTAGATAAACTAGGAAGAACATTAAGATAGAAGAGAACATACAAAATATCATCATACCAAAGTGAATTCAACAATACTTCTTCAACATGAGGGACTGTGCATTCTTCTTGTTCTTCTAAAACATCAATCATATTCATATCTAAGGCTTTGATGTTTGATTCAGCCATTAGTTTTGCAAGTCCTTGTCCTTCGATCAATTTAGTGGGTCTGATTTCTAAATCATATTCTAATATAACAACAATCCACTTTCCTATTTTGCCATTAGGATCTTGTGTTAAAATGTCTTTGACAACTGTGTATGGAACAAAAGTAATGATGTGTGAGTGTAAAATGTAAACTCTGAAATATTTCAAGGCCTTGATTAAGGCAAAAGCCTGTTTTTCCATTATGTTGTATTTCAGAGGTGCATCTCTTAAGGCCTTGCTGAGAAATGCAATGGGCTGCTCTTGTCCTTTTATGTTTTTCTGAAGTAGGATAACAGCCACTGTATGTTCTAATGCAAAGGAGAAAATGAAGAAATCTTTGTTAAAATCAAGGCTAATGAGAACTGGTGTTTGTGTGAGTGCTTGTTTAACCAGTTCAAAGGATTTCTTTGCTTCAATGGTCCATTTAACTCCTGTTTCCCTTTTAGGCATGTTTTTAATGTTTCTAAGGAATTCAACAAGGTTTGGTATGAACCTTCTTAAGAAATTAATCTTTCCAATGAAATATTGCAGTTCTTTGATGTTTCTAGGATGATTGATTTGCAATATTCCTTCAATCCTCTTTGGGTCTATTCTTATCCCCTCTTTAGATATGATATGGCCTAGAAGTTTGCCTTCTTGGAGGCCAAATAAAATTTTATTGGGGTTTAAGGATAGACCATACTTTCTACATCTTTCAAAGATTGTTTTTAAATGAGCAAGGTGTTCTTCATCTGTTTTGGAATAGACAGTGAAGTCAACTAAATACATCACAATGAAGAAGCCTATCTCTTCTGAGAAAGCAATATCCATGGCTCTTTGGAATGTGGCACCAAAATTCATTAAACCAAAGGGAATTTTCACATACATGAAGGTGCCCCAAGGTGTAGTGAAAGCTGTTTTCAGTTGATCATCAGGATGTACCGACACTTGGTTATATCGTGAAAAGCCATCTAGCAAAGAAATTCTTTTAGAACCCACTACCCTTTGTAAGATATGATCCATTTTGGGCAAGGGGTAGTTGTCCTTTAAAGAGGCTTTGTTCAAGTTTCTAAAGTCTATGCAAAGCCTTATTTCTCATGTTTTCTTCCTCACAGATACAAGATTGGATACCCAGCTTGAATATCTTATTGGGACTATGATTCCAGCATCATACATCTTTTTGATTTCTTTCTCAACCAGAGGTAATTGCACAGGGTTTATTCTGCGCAATTTTTGTCTAAAAGGTTTTTGGTTTTCTTTGAGGGGTATCTTATACTGGATTATATCTGTATCATATGATTTTAAGTCCTCATAACTCCAAGAAAACACATCAGAAAATTCTCTAAAAATCTCAAGATATTTCAGTTTTATATGAGCTGGAAGTGTTTTGGATAATTTGATCATCTTAGGTTTGAGTTCACTGCCTATATTTCACTCTTCTACTTCAGCTTCAGTGGGTTCCATTTTATGATTTTTGGAAACATCATTAAATTCAAACAATTCTTCTAGAGGCACTAGTCCCTTTGGCAATTGATCAGTGTGAGATTGCAGCACTTCAAAGTCTTCTTGTTCTAAATTAGTGCTCAAATATATTTTCTGTGAGTGTTCTTTTGTAAACAATTTTATATTATCAGTGTTAGGAGTTTCTTCTTCATAATAATTTTCCTTAGTAGGACAGTCTTCTTCATACTCTGAGTCTAAATTTGGTATTTCAAACCCATTTCTGGACTGCAGGAAATCCTCTATCTATTTATCTCCTTCAAACACCTGCCAATACTTGATATTATCAGGGAATTCTGGCCTATATTTAACTTGGACTGTGTATTGTTTGCTTTCATAAGGTTTTAGACATGTACTAGCATCAAATGTTAAACCATTGTCAAGGATGTTTTGCTTTCTAGGGACAAAGTTAAGATCATACTCTGTGAATGTTTTCAAAAGGTCAACAACATCATCTCTATATGCTTGTAATATTGGATGCTTGGCAGTATATTCTCCATTCACTTGTTTGATAATCAGTTTTGAGTCTCCATGAACAATTATCCTCTTGGCTCCTAGTTTTCTCAATAATTGCAGTCCTAAGAGGACAGCCTCATATTCAGCTATGTTATTGGTGCATTGAAAGTTTAGTTTATATGAATGGCCCTCATCATGATTATTCTCTGTGTTATGTACCCATATGCCTGCTCCTGAACCAATTTTACTACAAGACCCATCAAAACTCATACTCCAAAGAGGTTCAATTTCAAATTTGCTGTTAAAGTCATTTCTGTCCCCTTTGTCCTGTTTATTTTGGCTGCCACTATGTTGCTTTTTAGGATCTGCACTATCTTCATTTTTGTCTTATTCCTCATGGTTTCCATTGGGTTGAGGATTTTATATTTGTTTCTTATGGACAACACTATGTTGGTGAATATTTTGCAGCTTATGATCTTCATTATGTTTGCGGTGATTTTATAAATTAGCAAACTGTTCTAGCTTTTTCTCCTCTCTTCCCTCTTTTCCTGTTATTGATTTGTTATCTACTTCCCATTGCTCATTAAGATTTTCATCACTGTAAAGAATGAATGAGTCAAGGTCTGTGTGAATAGAATAAAGAGGGGATTTGTCTGGTCTTTCTTGACTAATAACCATGTATTTCATGTGTGTTTCCATATATAGTCTCCTTGGTTGACTAAAGACATGGATGGTTGCATAAGTCATATCCATCTGCAGGCACCTTGAAAGGAGCATGCCATATTTAGGAGGTATATCAGCCACTACAATGTCCATCACTAAGCTCTTGGCTGGTATTTGTGCTAAGTTTACACATAAGTCTTTGATTAGGCCTAGACATTTAACTTTGCTGGAATCAAAAGAGTATAAATCTTTGTAAGGTCTAGTTATCTCAAGACCTAGTATTTCCATCACTACTTTAGGCATAAGGTTGTGGGAGGCTCCTGAGTCAAGCATGGCATTGTGTAAAATCTTATCATGGATGTTTAGACTGACATAAAAGGGAGGAACACCTCCTTCTTAAAATTTTCCTTCTACTTCTGGTCCAAACAAAAGCTCAGGCTTGTCATCAGTCACATTGACAGAATCAGTTTGTTCTCCTATGTTTAAAGCTCTTAAAAGTTTGGTTTTATATACATCTTGGGTGAATAATTCAGTAAGAGTGACATGGATCTTGATTTTGGCAATTTCACCCTCTATGTTGAAAGGTATGTGAGTTCTTAAAATGTTTAAATCATCCTTCTTAGCCACTGTTTTCTCAGCAAATTCAGCTTGTTGGATTTTATTATGGACAATAGTTAAAATAGTTTTATTAGGAGAATTAGCTGAGTTGCTAGTGCTACTTTGTTCACCACTATGTTTGTCATAAATTTGGGTGTTTTTTCCTTTGTTTTTATCAGAAATTTCAGCCACTGTTTTGTTGTTTTCTGCTGTCTTTTTAGAAATATTTTCAGAATTGTTTCTAGTAGAAATTTCAAGGGTTTTCTTCTTGGGAATGTCTTGATTCTTTTTAATTCTGAGGTCATTTTGTCTGTGAAATTCCATTATAGTATTTTAAAAGCCTTGTTTGTAGTCTTCAGACTCTAGGCTTTCCTCATCATAGGGTGTAAATATGCCTTGTTCTTCTTCATTGAGGAAAACAATATCCTCATTGTTTACCCCCAATAAGTTTATGTGATTTCCCTCTGTTTCTTCAATCACTCCCTCATCCTCATCAGCATAATTCTGTTGGAAAGGAGGTTTGACTTGCTGATTAGGGCCTCTTTGTCTAATTTGAGGGGGATTCCTTCTAAATTATTGGTTCTAACTTTGATTTTTATTTTGAGGAGCAGTTTGGTTTTCTTTAGGATAAGCTCTCTAATTTATGTTTATTCTTTCTAGCATCATCTCCATGGTTCTACCAAAAGTATCAATTTTGGAGTTTGATGTGGAGGTTCCAACTTCATCTTTGTAGGTAACCTTTCTTTCTGCTTTCAATCTAGCCCTTCTGGCATTTAGGTTAGCTTCTACACTTATTTCCCCTTTCTGCATATCTTCTAATGTGAGGGGTTCTCTCTCCATTAATTGATAACACATGTCTGGGTCAAATCCTTCAGGAAAATTTATTAAGGCTAATCCTTGTGGGGGTTTCATTTGTGGAGGGAGTGCATTGTAAACACTATTGAATCTAGTGCAATAATCTTGGACACTCTCTCCAGCATTTCTTTTGAGATCATTGTATTCTAAGAGGATCTGAAGGGGCTTTATCTTGAATTCCCATTTGTTTAGGAACATTTTCTAAAAAGCAGAAAGATCATTAATACTATTAGGGGTCAAGCCTTTGAACCATTTTCTTTCTTCTCCCCCTAAGCTTTGAGAAAAAATTCTAAGTTTTATAGTCTCATCATCTATTTCTTGTCTGTCAAAGTAGTAATTCATTCTATCCACATGTTGTTGAGTTGTAATAGAGCTACTAACATCATATAATGGAATCTTGGATTGATAGTCCTGTGGTAGAGCAACTAAAGGTAAAGGAAGGACTAAGGGAGCATACCATGTTGCCATGATATGAACTTGAGGAAACAATGGGGGATTACTAAGTGGAGGAAGGTGATGGAGTGGAGTGGTTTGAATAGTGGATGTATGGGTGGGTGTAGCTAAAGTACTTGGACCAACTAAGTGGTGTTGAGAAGATCTAGGATGAGAGAAGCCAAAGTTATGGAGGAAATGGATATCAGGAGGAGTGTGTAATGTTCCTTTTTCATAAACATTGTCAAATGACAAGGAAAATCTATTCCAGAGATAAACTGTAGGGGAATTTACTGGATTTGCCACCTTTGAACAAAGAATGAGCTCTAGAGGCTACTTGGCCCACTAGTAGACTCTATCTATAGAGTGATTTTCAAAGGACAATATCCCCAATAGGGAAATACAACAACATTGGGAATCTCCCAATATTTCAACTACAACAATAACAAATACATCAAATGGAAATAGAAATGACTCATGAACACATAAAATGCTGGACAATCCAATGGCCATCATATATTATGACATAGCAACAATAATTATACAAATCTTGAGGAAGAATGATCACTCAAGCAAAGCACTAGAAGCCTTAAGAAACCTGTACATGAAAATGTGAAATACATAGCTGCATAAACAAGCCTTAGGCCATGAATGCACAATTATAGAGACAAAATTCTGCATAAATAATTAATATACAAAGATATGACAATATGAGCTCAAATAAGAAGGGGGAGCAAACTCTCAACCCCTGAAAATACAATACAACAATACTTTAAGAGGATTGGCTGAAATCTATACAAAAATGGCATTTCGCAGAAATGCCGGAGTTGCTGGGAAGTAGCAACTCAAGAAATAGAAATACATGGAGAAGGCTGAAATGGCTGCAAAAAATGAAGAACCCTCCTCCAATAGAAATCTTAAGTGAAAGGCTAATCCTTTCACCCAAGACTTCTCCTCCAAATGGATGTCAATCCCTCACAGAAAATAATCACCCATGAGAACACTGTCTAAGAGAGGGACTGTGCTGCCTCTGATCGAAAGTGGTTGGCCTGATGCCAAATATGGTGGGATATTCTCAAGAACCACCATTTATGATCCCCAAATGCATATAACTTCTCTCCACTGAAAAACAAGCTCCGGATGGTGTGTGGAAACCTCCTCGACAACACCCAGCAACACTGCACAATCTCTGTTGCAGAAACTGCATTGATGTAGATGACTGAAGCTATGGACTGAATGCCTGGATATGGAGAATGGAGTGCAACCCTTCATGAGCTACTCAAGAAGGAGAGGAATTCCTAAACAGGACTCCCCCGTGCCCGAAGGCACTGCAGATCTGCTGAGCAGCAAGAGGCAACAACAAGTCTTTAAGACTCAAATGTAAAATGATCAAAGATGATCTCAATGGCTTCCTTGCCCCTCTTTTAAATAATGAGCCTTCCCTCGATGGGCCCTACTTCGAATTAGGGTTTCCTCCCTCTAGAATCTTCCCTCCTACGTTTTCCCACATAGTGCTTTCCAACTCATGCCAACACAGTTTGACTTGGTCAACCTTGGCCAAGCATGTATGCAAAAACCTCCTTTCACACATGGAGGTGTGAAATCCAGCTCCAATATCATCCTCTTTCATACTTAGAGGATTTTTATTCTCTAATGATGCAAAGAATGGGTCCCCTACCCATTTTATTCATCTCCTTAATAAAAATGAATGTTCCATAAAATTTGGAACATTACAGTCCTCCCCTCTCAAAATGTTGCTTGCCCTCAAGCAATTGCAAGGATGAACTGAGTTTCTCTCCGCCCTTCATCTTGTAGAATCCTCATGTGATTATCTCCTTAAGAAAAGAATGCCATATCAACAATCAAGTCTCAAACTGTCCCTCCAACATATGCAATCTAGTCTTTGGGTGAACATCCCCAAATAGCTATCATGTAGAAACAACTATCCATGAAGGAAAAAAGAGATTTCTAAGGGCCTCCTTGAGGCATAGGATCTGATATATAATGGGACTCATCATCCGCATATGAACCTCCCATTTTCAAGCCATCAATCATGAAAAATAAGCTACCTCCCAACAAGGCAACTCATGGAAAATCTCCCTCCACCTTGAGCTCCACAAATGAAGGTGGGCTGAAATCTGATCATGGAAAGCACTATAACTTGCCCCATGCTGTCCTCTTCCCCATTTATGACATGTGTGGAGTGTATGCTGATCTTGGGCTGAAAATATATGGCCCTCAAATGGAAAAATGAAGAGTAATCCCCCAAGAATCTCCCCTCCATCAATGATAATCCAGCTGGCCCAAGATATGTCATCTATGATGAATAGGACAAGATCACCATAGAATTCCCACATGAAATTTTTTTTGTAGGTTATACCATGTGTATAAATATGAAAAAAATTCCTCATATGGTTACAACGCAATCTCACCCACTGTAGCTGCAGAAAAGAGTATGGCAAGCATTATACAAAAAATATCACCTCTACTACTGAATAGTAAATATATGAGTGAATCAACAATAAAAAATCAAATACATGCAAATATACATATAATGGATGGATATCATCACCAGGCTCATGGTCCACCTCCAAAGAAAGCAAATAAGTGGCTATGGTGACCATGTCTCTCCTCATGTTCCCAATAGAACATGCCATGCATAAACTGTGGGAATCACCTTCCCTCAATGACACACCAACCTCTTATGTCAATATTCCAATCATGCTTCCAATAATGTGGGAAATATCAGTAGATGGAGACATGCTCCTCATCAAAATATAGGAAGCACTGATGGTTTTACATGATGCTTGATGGCACCAACAGTCTCCCAAGCAGCAACAACACAGTTTTTCAAACTGCTGCTTCAGAAATATATATGGAAAAATGTTTCTTAATACATGGTCAAGTATATGAGTTGGCTAAAAATACATGTAGTGAGGAAATTTTTTCCCATGGCCACATAAAATATGGCTGTCTCCATCATACAAATTGGCCCAATTCTGTCCATGGAGCAATCTAAAAAGCTTGCCCTCTTGTAGAGCCATGCACTGTAAAATAATGGTAAGAGCATATAAATTAGCCAATGTAAAAACAAATTTCTTACCATATACTGAGAGTAAGATGATGTATGGATCCATGAATGAATCCTCCATATTTTTTTGGCATGCTCCCATGAAGAGGAATGGACTGGGTGTTGTAAGAAGATCCTTCTTCTCATGCTTGAGAATCCAAGTCAAGAAGAATGTAGCATAGTAATATATCTACTACCTCATCCATCTCACCTCCTCTTTGTCTATCAAGTGAAAAAAATATGAAATTTTCCTAGGACATGCGGGTTATGGATCCACCACACTTCTTCTGGGCACACTTCATCAATAAGTTACTGCTCCAAAGAGACAACGCTATTGGCCTACACCCATAGGCTCTCATCAATACCAAGCTCCATTCTTTGACATGCTTTTTGTCAAAGATATTTCTCATAATGTTGCAATACATGAGAAGCCCCTCCCAAGGTGGAAGTACCTCTCTATCTTAAAATACCAAGGATATAATGCCATCTCCTCCTCCTACAACATCATGCAAAGTATGAGAGCAATTCTGCCCTTGCTCTCTCAAGCAAAGAAACAAAGTATTTTGCTGCCTTCCCATACTTCCATCATACAACCCATGTGATGAAGACACAATGAATTATATGACTACCAACATCATGCATCCATACTCTATGTTTCTTAGTGATGTAAAAATCCTGCCATCCCCTCTTCCATTCTTTTGGTACTCCTCCCATGAGGGCTACCATCAATTCTGGCTCTTTGCATTTCATGAGAGTTTGAAATGTAGCTCCTTGGAGACCCCTTCAGAAAGGCCTCTCTCCCATGACCATTTTGGATATATGAGGATCCAAGTGTGATGGAGTTTATGTCTCCTCTCCATCCATGTTCAATAGCACTGCTAATTCTCCCAATGTTGTAGCAGCTATCTCTTCCTCCGGATCACAATTTGTTTCTTAATTCTCCATGGAGGTGTCATGGTTTACTTCATCCTCGAAAATTTTACACTCCCACCTTGAAGGCTGAATCAAAATCATCAAAGATGTATGAGAATGAGGGTTATTCTCCCCCTTGAACCCCTTTGCATAGCCCAGTGCAAACATGAGGCCCTAAAGTGGCCATGTGATTTGATCCTGGGACCTCCTCATATGAAATTCCACCATCCTTAATATTATTTACTGAAATAGAAAGTGGAACTTTACTCATACCTTGGTGGATCTTGGGACCTTCTTGTGTGGCTGAAATGGATTTTTCTCCAATGGCTTCCTCAACCATAGATTTTTAAGGCCGCTCCTTCAAAGCTGTAGTAGTGTTGGTGCAATCCTCCTCCCATGGTGGTGTGAGCTTCTCTTCCTTTGTTCTTTCTTCATCAAAGGTTTAGATTAACCTTTGAACAAAGACTGCAAAATAACTCACCCTTGAATGGACCAAGAGTTTGAACCACCAAACAGAGGTTTCCTCCTCCTTGTGCAGCGTTGCCATCACCATTGCTTCTTTCTCTGTCACTCGATGCAGCAATAAAAATGCCTCCAGCTTCTCCTCCCAAGCTATAGCTAAAGTAACCCCATCAAATGTAGAAAATAGAAGCCTATTGCCTCTAATTTCTCCTTTTCCATAGGGCCTTCCCTCCTCCATCTACTGAATGGACTGTGGGAACAATGTAGCTCCCCTGAATGCTGCAGAATGGGGTTTATAGTCACCGAGGTACTTGCTTAAGATCTGGAAATCCAAGCATCTGCCATGCTGGTCTTCAAGAGAATAGGAAGTGCATGGACCTTCCTCTTCTCCTCTTTGCTTCTCCTCTTCCTCAGGGAGGCTCTTCTTTATTCAAAAATAGATGAGATCAGTCTCATATTCTTCATCATTTTCCTCTGAAATCGAACTCACAGGCTCTTCCAGTTCGATGCTTTGATACCATTGTAATGTTCCTTTTTCAGAAACATTGTCAAATGACAAGGAAATTCTATTCCAAAGATAGACTACAGGTGAATTTACTGGATTTTTCACCTTTGAACAAAGTATGAGCTCCAGAGGCTACCTGGCCCACTAGTAGACTCTGTCTATAGAGTGATTGTCAAAGGAAAATATCCCCAATATGGAAATACAACAAGATTGGGAATCTCCCAATATTGCAGCTACAACAATAAAAAATACATCAAATGGAAATAGCAGTGACTCATGAACACATAAAATGCTGGAGAATCCAATGGCCATCATATATTATGACATATCAGCAATAAGTATACAAATCTTGAGGAAGAATGATCACTCAAGCAAAGCACTAGAAGCCTCAAGAAACCTGTACATGAAAATGTGAAATACATAGCTGCATAAACAAGCCCTAGGCCATGACTGCACAGTTATAGAGAGGAACTGCTGCATAAATAATGAATATAAAAATATATGACAATATGAGCTCAAATAAGAAGGGGGAGCAAGCTCTCAACCCCTGAAAATACAATACAACAATCCTTTAAGAGGATTGGCTGAAAGTTATACAAAAATGGAATTTTGCAGAAATGCTGGAGTTGCTAGTCAGTAGCAACTCAAGAACTGGAAATACTTGGAGAAGGATGAAATGGCTGAAAAAAATGAAGAACCCTCCTCCAATAGAAATATGAAGTGAAAGGCTGATCCTTTCACCCAAGACTTCTCCTCCAAATGGATGTCAATCCCTCACAGCAAATAATCACCCATGAGAACGTTGTCTAAGAGAGGGACTGCACTGCCTCTGATGGAAAGTGGTTAGCCTGATGCCAAATATGGTGGGATATGCTCAAGAACCACCATTGCTAATCCCCCAATGAATAGAACTTCTCTCCACTGAAAAACAAGCTTCAGATGGTGTGTGGAAACCTCCCCGACAACACCTAGCAACACTGCACAATCTCTGCTGTAGAAACTGCGCTGATGTAGATGAATGAAGCTATGGACTGAATGCCTAAATATGGGGAATTTAGTGCAACCATTCATGAGCTACTCAAGAAGGATAGGAATTCCTAAACATGACTCCCTCGTGCCCAAAGGCACTGCAGCTCTGCTGAATAGAAAGAGGCAGCAACAAGTCTCTAAGACTCAAGTGTAAAATGATCAAAGATGCTCTCAATGGTTGCCTTGCCCCTATTTTAAACAATGAGCCTTCCCTACATGGGCCCTACTTCTAATTAGGGTTTCCTCCCTCTAGAATATTCCCTCCTACGTTGTCCCACATAGTGCTTTCCAACTCATGCCAATGCAGTTTGACTTGGTCAACCTTCGCCAAGCATGTATGCAAAAACCTCCTTTCACACATGGAGGTGTGAAATCCAGCTCTAATATGATCCTCTTTCAGACTTAGAGGATTTTTATTCTCTAATTATGCAAATAATGGGTCCCCTACCCATTTTATTCATCTCCTTAACAAAAATTAATGTTCCATAAAATTTGGAACATTAAAGAGTGGAAGGGGAGGCTTCCCTACTATTGCTTTGAAGTGAGTCTTTAAGCTCTAGGTTTATCTGGTCTATACCACTTTGTGACTTGGTTCTAGATAAGCTTCTTATATGAGGTAAGTCAACTTGGGTATTTTGCAAGTTTATAATTTTCTTAGGGAAAGAACTTTCTCTTTGGATGGATCTAACAATAGTTGGATTTTTAGGTGTAGGAGACTTCCTAAGAATGCTTTCAGGATTTTCAACTATTGCAGGAGGATTTGGGTCAGGATGGGATCAAGTATGGATTCTTCTAGAAGCCAGGATTTGGACCCAAACAAGTCAGAAAGGTTTTTAGAGGTATAACAACCTTAAGACACAAACCAAACTGTAAAAGAAATACTTAACTCACAAAGTATTCTTGAATGGGTTTTGTTTAATGTTTTGATGATAGGATAAGTTTCCCAATGGAGTCAATGGAAATCAGTGGAGCCACCAGGTGGAATATTTTACTCGTCTTATAGGACTAGTTGTTGTCCCTAGTATGGTCGCCACTATGTTAGCTGACACTTGATTCATCTTAACTAATGAGGTTTTCTGAGTTTTGAGTGAATCTGGAATGTTTATTACTCAATATTCCCCAGTATGGTTGCCACTATGTTGGCTCCCTATGATTTGCAAAGAATGGCAAGAATAAACACTGTAGGGGCCACATCAGAACCGCTTTGGAATCCTAGGACCTAGCCTTTTGGATTCAGAGAGGGATGTCTCTTTAAAGGTGTTTTCAATTGATATATCTTTGTGTTCTTGTTTTAAGATATTAGGTTAGTTATGAAGTTCTAAGGACTTGTTTTGTTTTTGGTTGGATTAAATGATAGATTTAAGGATAAATGGTGTGACTGATTGAGGGGATGTTTTAAATAAAAAAAATATACTATAAGAAACATTAATCCATTGGGAAATGGAGTCATAAAAGGATTTAATTGGTCATCAACTCTGTAAGGGATTTCATAGGGCAAGCTAACTATATCAAATGGATTCTTTAGATTAGGTTGTGATATGAAACATTAAGAAGTTGTGAAGGAAACAAAGCTATAGTTAGTTAAGAACCTTCTAGCTCTACTTAGACAAGAAAAGCATTTTAAGGTAATTGTTTGGGGCAAGCCAAAGGATAGGGAAAAACATAAATCTCTTTGGACAAACCTTTAATGAGAAACCTTTCAGACAACAATCCAGCAATCAAAAGAATACTTTCAGATAAAGAAAACATATAAGATAACAACAAGAGTGGCTTAAGATCAAACATAAATAATCTAATCTACTTTTGACAACTCTCAAAGACTCTTCAAAGAAACATTTCAAGGCAGACCAAAGGGTAGGTCATACCATAGACCTCTCTGGTTTAGACGCTAGTAAACATAATTTAAAGAAAAGATCTTAAAAAAAATATCTCAAGTCTTACTCAAAGGAACATGGGCTCACCAAAACTTCCTTGGTTTCACTCTATTGAAACATTTCCAAGATAAAAAGCTAGATGTAACTAGAAGGAAATTAAGAATCTTCTAATCAGACCTTGTAGAAGAAAAATTGAACATAAAGAACACAGACAGAAATAGGGTGCTAAAACAAAAAATCCTAATCTAAAACTTTTTCTTCTTTATCAGGGAAAGATGAACATAATGAAAACATAAGGAGAAACAATAACAATTACGAAAAATTCACCATTGATATAGCTCATGGATCATGTGGACATGCTTGTATTATTGATGATCAAACCAGTTACATCACTCCATGTACAATAACTCTCTGCAATTTAGAGCTTTCTTTGGTTTAGCCTAACATTCCTCAACTATCCTAGCAGCAGAAATCAATCCAATAACATCCAGTAACCAACATTTGAAATGAAGCTCATATTCCATATTTATATGCAAAATGAGGAGGTGCTGCTAACCTAGGGTGTTTAAATGTTATTTATTACAGAGTTAATTATTTTTGACCTTTGAGACCATGCAAGGCCCAAGGCAAAAATATCTGAAAGTGTTACTCTGAAAATAATAACTTCTGAGTTATTTTAGTTGAAATTTTTGACTTTTAAGGCTTAGTAATAACTTTGTAATAACTACTGAGCTGCTTCAAAAATATCTCTGACTGTGTAATAACTGTCTGATGCCTTTATTGAAAATAATTCTTGTAGGTGGCAATTTTGTCTTTGAAGGAGTAATTGCCTCTTTGTTTGAGTTATCCAAAGTTTTCTTTGGGTAATATGTCTTTGTTTTAACTCATAAAACTTCTATATTAGGCCTTTAACCTTGATTTAGCTTTAATAATATGTATCACTGTCTTTTTTCCTGTTTATGCTTTACAACTGTTTTCTTCCTTTATCCTTTATCTTTAAAGATTTGACCTTTTATCTTTAAACACTACTTAAAGGGCTAAATCTCTTTTTATTCTTCTAATCTATATTTTTAGCCTTTTAATCTTCCCGTTCTTCATTTCTTCCCTGACTGTATCTTATTTTTTTGTGTATCAGGGTTTCTTCATGGAAAAAGGGTTTTTAACCCATCGATGATCATGATACATCGATGGTTAACTTTTATGTAAATCCTTGGCCCTTTTGATATGTTTTTGCCTCTTGGATCATCATCTAGAGGTTATTCATCATTTAAATGCCTCTTTGGGCTTTGGCTGCCATTAAAACTGTAAAAAAAAACAAATATTAAATAAAAAACCTGCGGGATGGGGATTAAAATGCATTTGTGGGTTTTTGAGGGTTAGGGGCAATTTGCAGAGGAGAAGGGGACACAGAGGAATGATTTCGGAGGCTAAAACATGAAGAAATTCGAATGAGGGCGTGGAAATTTGAATTTTTTTGTGTAGAGGAGGAAAGCGGTTTTGCAAAATCACGGTGGTTTATCGTGTGGGTCATTGGCGGTAAACGGTTTTTGCCTGTGATCGTGCGATACTAAACACTAGCTACCACGTGTTTGGGCCAATACCGCCCATTTCGCATGGGATAGGGCCATTAAACCCTGATGAAAAATCCTACGCGATACAATTTTGGACCATTAGATCTCGTGATATGAGATCTACGGTGCGAAACAAACGGGGGAACAACGTGCATTTTTACGGAGCGGGGACCCAGTGGACAGGTGGCACTATAAAGTAAATGGGCGACAGAGTTTTGAATGGAAAGTAGCGCCGGGTGGTGACGTGGGCAGTTTTTGTGGGTAGCGGGGGCTGGGTTATATGCGGGGTTTTGTTTATAGATAAGGGAGGATGGATGACAACCGTTGGATTGGGGGAGTGGGTCTCCGATAAATGGTGGAGGTGGCTTGGGGAAAGATGGAGCGAGGTGAAGTAACGAAGGGGCAAAGGCATGGTTTTCATGGGGGAAAGGGCTTAAGAACGGGCGAAGGGGATGGTCGCATGGGTGTTGGGCCAAAATTGTGAATTACAGATAAATCACACTTCCCTAGACAAGTGCTAGTCTAGAACAACAGGTGAAAGACTATACGACTATTTCTCCTAAATCAGAACAAATACATAGAGAGGATTGGAGGCTTACCTGTTTAGTTGCTTCCAAATGGCTCTTTCTGTCGCTTCTACTGCAGCTTCAAATTCATGCGGTTTGTGAGTTGAATGCTTCCTGCAAGAAAGAACACTCAAACAACAGAAGATGAAATAATATAGATATCTTTTCAAGCTAGTTAGCTAAATCAGTAAAGCATAAATCATATACATCAACTAAGATCTTGCAATATGGAAAATCAAAGCCAATACAAATTCATATAGGGAAAAATAAGTAGTACTCTTTATTGATGATAGAAGGAGAGGTTACAACCTAGTGAATGATTTGAAGTGACCTTCCAGCAATGTTCCCAAGCCTCACCACAGTATAAATCTCTTCAGTAGCAGCTTCACAAATCTAGCTCTCAATTGAAAATTCTCCAGCATTTCTCTACTCAAATTATTCCTTCTCAAGCACTTAGATTTGTGCTCAATTTATAGATGAACTGTAGTTTGTTTTGCAATAAATAACTTTCCAAAAATAGGCAAGACATGTTTCCAGTCATGTAGATGTCAAATGGACACTTGGATCTGAAGCTTGACACATGTGAACTCTTCTAGAAGGCACTGGCCAAGTGGAGATTCCAGAACAATGAGAATTTCGCTCCCAATGTGACCAACGCACCTGTGAATGCCGGGAAGTGCTTTGAAGAGCAGCCTTGCATGGGGCTACCTACATATGCAACACACTTAGGCCCCTTAGAGCCTCTATTGGTGAGCTCTCATATGCTATATAATAAGCTTCAAACCATGGAAACCCTTTCTTGATGAAAGTCTTGCTTGATTTGTCTTGTTTCTTGTCTTAGGGCATGTAGAAACTGAAATGATAGGGAATGATAGACCCCTGATCATTTGTCCTAGAGATGATGCCCAGTTAACCAGGTCATTGGGAATGATGCCCAAATTGACCTATAACAATTTATGCCTAAAGCATGAGATCCAAATAATAAGAACATTTGATTGACATGCTTTACACTGTGATGAGTCTGGAAATGAAGCAGAGTGGTCACTTGCATCAATATTACAATATATTACATCATGATATATCCTCTTTTGATAATAATTTCTGAGGGTAGGCATTCCCATGTTCAGCACATAAAAGAATCTAATAACATGTACATAATTCAGAAAGTCGTCTTCATTGGAATGTTGCCCAGATGGAGACATGCTTACAGATATAGGCCCATGTTTGGATGAAAATATGTATGTAAGGTCACCATACAGATGATGTGTAAAAAAATCCTGAAATCATATCCCAGATGGGTGAAAATAGATCTGGGGTCTTCTTATCTCATTCACTCGATCATTCAGGTACAAGTCTAGCCATGCAAATATATGATTTGTAGTCGAACATGGAAAGACATCGTTTGATTACCAGCCAATGATGTGAGCTATTAGAAAACAGGAGAGAACCACCATTAATGTCAATGGCCCTCAAGGTATTGTAGTACATTTCGTAAGGTGTGAATAGATGATTTGATGTCGAACGCCAAACAAACTATTTCGGTCAAAGGTATGGAAGCGAGGATCTTGTCGATGCTATAACAAGCCTCATGGTACTGGAATCTGATGTTTCTAAGTGAAATTCCTGCATATTTATTTGTCGTTGATAGGAAGTCACCTTATTGAAAAACAAGAGTTATTGATTTCGGAGACAAGGGTATGACTTGATATAGAAATTTTCAGGGATGACAGTCATGAAAATGAAGGTTTATGAGTATTGCAAAAGGATGAGTTTTTAATCACTGGATGACTTCTCTTGAACATATCGGCGATAATATGATGAGTTGGAAGCATTGACCCAAAACCGAAGTGAAGGTATGATGAATCATAGGTGTGAATGAACCGTCAAGATGATTACCCAACCCAAACAGTCACGGACATGGAGTGAAAGAAGTGTCATGTTCAAGAGCGACTTGCTACCAAAAATAAACTTTGCTTACTTTTCCCAAATTTTCCCCGGTCATTTGTCTACCAATACCTCTTTATTTTTTAACAAGCTTGAGGAGGATAACATTTGCTTGATCTATAATTCAACCCTTCGGGTGAATAAAGTATCGCTATTTAATAATTTAACGAGTCTAGCGATGAATGAAACTCGACAAGCCCGTCGCTATTTTATGTTTTAATGAGCTTAATTATAGTGATAGCTAGGTCCTTTTTGATATTTAGAGAGTCTGAAAAAGAGGACGAAAGATAACTCCAAAAATACTTTTTTGTAAATTTGTCACTCAGATCTGAAAAAGTGTAAAATAATATCTGAGAGAACCTCTTTGGTCATGTTTAACCAAGGTATTCCTTTTTCGTAAATAATCTATCTCAGTCTGGAAAAGGGTTAAACTTATACTGAGTAGATATCAATTCATTTATTTTAACGAGCTTGAAAAGAAAAGTGCTCGACAATATTTTCATATTATCGGAGTCTGAAGAGAGCTGAAAGAAGACTTCAGGGGTTCCTTTTTCGCTGTTATCGAAGCTCGAAAAAGAGATAAAAGTGCGCTTCAAATCCTTTTTCATTTTTAACAAAGCTCGAAAAATAAGGAGAAAAAATATGCTTTGTGGTCAAGTCATTCTTTGAATAAATCTGCACAAATAATCTCTTCATTAGTTGTATTTCCTATTCAGAACAACATCAAATGGATTAAAAATACCTGTTTCATGATAAAAACATAATAAAAATATAGTCATAGCAATAAATTTAACTTGCAAACAATTAAATGACTATAAAAAGTAGTTTCACTATTCATTTTTACCATTCCATAGTTACCATTTGCATTTTGGAGCTTTAAACCTGATTTTTCCCCTGAACTTCAGTCGTTGATTGTGGTCATTTATATGGACGTATTTTGTCGCCATTTGATCCAGGTTAGTGCATTGAACCTCCTTTTCCTTTTAGTATTCATTTCATTTCCATTATTTGCAAATTTTTAGGGTTTTGAGGCCCCTAGGGTAAATTCTGCCCAAAATGAGGGCAACGCATCCCTGAATGTCGAAAACTGCGTTGCATAGCAGGTACAATGAAGGGTACCTGGATGTGCAACACACTGTCTCAGCCCAGGGAGTGTGTTGGGTGCAATTTAGGTTTTTTATTTTCATGTTGTGCCCAAAATTTGCCTAGTTTTTTGCAATGATTGGAATCTAATGGATCTTATGGTTTTATTTCAGGTTTCCATCAGATTATAATGACGATTACATGGAGGGCAGGAGAACATGAAGAACAAGATATGATTTCCTTGAATTATCTGGGTACTGTAAGAGACCTAAGAGATTGCAGACTATTAAGTACTTCAAATTTTCGGGAATGAGGCAACAAATAGAACTCTTGGAGTTCTTAGTTCGAGCATGGGATCTGAAAATAGAATCATTTCACATTAAGAAAAAATTGGTTCCCATAACAGTTGAGGATGTGTATTTTCTCACAGGTTTGTTGAGGAGAGGTTTGCCCATTTCTCTCACAGGGTCTACCTTTGGAGGAGAGACAGTGAGGGATTATGTTATGAAATATTGCTATCCAGGGGTAGAACCTAGCAAAGATGGAAAAATAAACATCCAAGATGTCAGGGACTTTCCTTTGAGAACCATTCTTTTCACGATCACTAAAATTGCTGGCACCGTTACACTACATGTAGCAAACAGATCATATATGCAGTATGCGCTAGAGTGCTTAGAGCCAACAATATTTAAATGGTCTGAAGCTATTCTATCTCAGATAAAGGAACAACTGAATAAAGAAAAAGGAGGAAGAAATAAAATTTCAGTTATGGTTCAATCATTATCTCCTTCGCTTTGGAACGGATTCCACTGATGCAGTCACAGCATGTAACATTGGATATATCTAGTCCTAGAGATCCTCAAATGCAGAGATGGGTAGAACTCATGGGTTGGCATGCAGGCCAATCAAGCATTGTGTTCTCTACTAAATTCTTCACCTGGTTCTAGCAATAGATCATCGCCATTGATGAGTATGCATATGTAGGCGTCGACTTCCGAGGAGATACAGATCTAGTATTACCAGAAGGTGCTGAGTGGGGTGCAATAGGTAAGAATGATTCGACCATGTTTTTTTATTTTTCTAAGGTTTATACAATGTTTTGTGTTTTTCTTTCTTTCCAAGACTAAACTAAATGTTTTATGTAATGCAGATATTGGTCGTGTTCAACCAATAGAGGAACCAGAGCGTGAAGTAGATGCGCCAGCAGAGCGGGTTGTCGGGAGAGCAGTCCTTCAGGACCTTGATATGGCTGAGAATATGGCTGAGCTTTAGCAACACATAGAGGGGTTGACCTTTGGGATTCCGGATTGCCAGATCGAAGAGCTTCCCATGCGACTGCAATGACACACTATTGGGGTTCCTACCGTTGGATGCAGTTGCTCCGTAGGATTGCTAGATCTATAGCATGTTACCATGAGCACCACTAGTTTACTTGTGACATTTTTCATACATTTTGAGGTCAGATGACCAATGTGTCTTGGGCACAAATTTTGTAAAAACCTATAACTATCTATCTGAATGATTTCAGAGTTTTTCCTATGTTTAATGCCAAATCCTATTCAATGATGTGAATTTTTTCTTTACCTATGTCACAAATGTCTATCTAAAACTTGATTAGCTAATGAATCAGTTCAAGTATTCAAATTTCTAGAAATATGTTGATATTGAATGAAATCAAAATTTTCCTCCAAAAGTTGAAATCTTAGGAACAATCTAAGAAGTGTTAGATTTCTAACAGTATAAATACTAGTAAGTTGTAATACCACAAGTTGTGAGTCTAACCTTATGATTATGTAGTTAATACCAAATGAAATGGCATCAAAGAGAAGTTCGATCAACGCGCTATACTCAGTGATATTGTTTGTCGATCTACCGATACAAAGCCCTTGAAAATTCACTAACTCGCCATTCGGAGCGAAAATGGCCCACGCTGCAGAGGATAGATTGTGCATACTACGACTAGCACCATCAACATATCAACAAATGGTTTCGAAGATTCAGTCATCTACGATGAAATGTAAAGTGGATTTCTAACGTCAAGAAAACTCTAAAAACAAATTAAGATAATGAATGCAAATCGATAAAATATAAACAATATAATACAAAAAATTACTACACTAATGATTAAGCATAGTAACGTTTCAAATACAACCCATTTCTAGGCTGTGCCAATGAAATCCCATCGTAATCAACTAACTCATAGGCACCCTTATCAAGAAATATTTTGACAATATAGGGGCCATGCCATAATGGTTCAAATTTCCCTGTACCTATTACATCAGCTTCTTGATCATAAAGAAGGACCAAGTCGCCCTCTGAGTAGATGCGAGGCTGGACATTTTTGTCGTGTTGTGCCTTTATATGTCTCTTATGCGCTTCGTTGGCCAATTGGGCTTCACAAGATGTTTCATCAATATGGATGAGGTTAAGGAGACACGCTTCTTCTTCTAAGGTGTCAGGTAACAAGTCTATCGCAAGTTTTAACAATGATATTTCACATTGGATTGGTAAGATAGCTTCCAGACCATACACCAATTGAAAGGGAGTAAATCCGGTTGCGTTTCTCACCGAGGTTTGATACGCCCACAAGGCGGAGTATAGGATCAAGTGCCAATTCTGCTGGTAATTGCGGCACATAGCCCGTATGATTAAAGACGACAAGATTAGAATCAATCAGATCAATTCCACCAATGGCTGACAATAAAGGCTGCTTTTGGGAGGGACAATTTTGTAATACCTCAAGAGCAGACATAGCTGAAGGGGATTGAGCCAAATATTCAACTATATTATAATTTTGTGTAGCTCTTGCTCGAGGATTATATGTCGATTTATGAATTACTCCCTTCAGTGGCTTAATTGTCAATTCAGGAATAACAGTAGGTGGTACTGGTTCAGTAGACGGATTCGTTGTCGAGGTAGTAGGTTGATAAGTGGCCGTACTACCATAGTATTTATTCCACGTTCACATCAAAATATCTTGTGAAGGTTTTGTGGTGGATAACATTAAAACTTGGGAACTAGGAGCTGGATCCGTAGCAACTAAATTAGTGTCCGGATTTGGAAATGGGTATGTCAACATAACTGATGCATGAGAAGTCTTGATGATTTTTGATACTTCAGCATGGTGAGAAAAATCCTTAACAAAGTGTTCCTTGTTACAGATTATGCATGGATAATGAGCTTTCCATCATCTAGACGGTTGATCAAATGATATTTCCTGTGGGTTAGAAGTTTTCTTTTTCTTTGATTTCCCCTTTTTCTTACCTCGTGGTTTCTTTTCAATTTTTCCTTTGTCAAATGACACGACATTAATTTTGAAAGTAGGAGCAGGATTAGATGTAGTAGCGTGGTGTGTGTTTGCAGTGCCTATTAAGCTGTCTCTGGCATGAGATTCCTTTATTTTAGGAGGAACATTGAAATTAGATCACGGTGGATTAGGAATTTTTCCATAGAGCGTGTCAGACTGAGTGTAAATCAAGTCTAAATATTGGGCACGAGTGATAAATTTCTCTTCTGTGACGACGCCAACTTTAGCCACATCCTCAGTTATATATGGTAAGAGGGACTTAATGAACTATTAAGCAAGGAGCTAATCGGGAGAAAATGTCTTAACCATTCATCGACGGCGACGCCACTAATGAATATGATCAGAAATGTGAGTAGCATTAGTCTGTTTGAACTTGGTCAAGAGTTCCGTTCCCGTTTTGTATCTGATCGGTAATTGGAAATGGGTCAAAAAGACAGTAGCTAAAGCAGTGAAATTGTCCTGTACCATTTAGCAGCCGGACCTGTGAGCATACGCTAGAAAAGACGTAGTCGAACAGAATCATCATTTAAGGAATTTGATGAACACCATAAATGATAAGTCATGACATGAGTCGATGGATCTTCTCCAGGATTTCCATTGAATTTAGGAATGCCGGAGGGTAATTTATGAGGTATCACCAGCCACCAAGGAGCACAATTGATAGGATCATTGGTTAACCGGTTTAAATCTGGTAATTCCAAGGTTGTAACAAAAGGCAACTGTTTATTAAGGTAAGGTTGAGCATAGCCAGGTTAAGATGGAATTTCTTGGGAAATAGGTCTTTGAGCACCAGCATATGGAATTTGCTGCTGGTAACCCAGATAGGGGTTATTTTGCATAACAAACGCTTGAGAATTCTATTGACCAAAACCTAGATATGATACTTGTTGAAATGAAGTTTGAGGCATTTGCGCTTGTGGCTACCAAGGGGTCTGTCCACCAATGTTATAACCCAAATTAGTATAAGTTGGATTCGGTTGATATGTATAACCAGGTTGCGTTTGTGACATCCCATAAAATAGTTCACCAGCTTGTGAATAAATGATTCCTCTATTACGATGACGAAATTGTGGAAGCAGTCACCACCCTTGACTTTATCTATCCCCCCTTACATCGAACTCATGCATTCGAACCACATGCACCTTGTGGCCATTACA
Source organism: Pinus albicaulis (assembly GCA_034641835.2). NCBI lineage: Eukaryota > Viridiplantae > Streptophyta > Pinopsida > Pinales > Pinaceae > Pinus > Pinus albicaulis. The sequence goes on from CM076580.1 coordinate 1,032,963,701, forward strand.
TTGACACCCAATACTTGGGTAAGGGGGTGCCCATATTTGAGAGACCAGGAGAAGCAATTCTCCACAACTCTCCTAGTGAATCTAGTCATGTCGACTCTAGTCCTATTATTCTTCCACAATTAGAAGAATATATAGAGTTCCATATCACTTCAGATCATTCTAGGGATGATACCCCTCATCATTTCTTCATATTACATCAACAACCCAGTCTCATAGACGTTGTGGTTGACCAAACTATGAGTTTTCTGGGAGAACATCAGTTCATTATCCCCAAGTCCTAACTTTGGGATAGCAACACCATGTATGCAACCTAGAAACTTAAAGTCCATTTGATTCATATATGTAGTACCAAAAGAAATTGGTAATCATCTATTTCCTTTCCCAAAATGCATAACCATACAGAAAAAAATGGCGCACCACATCATTAAAATGTGTTTAGATTTCCCTTTTTCTAAATAAATTTTGGCATGTCCACAACATGCTTGGGGGCACCTATGCCCCCCAACCATAAAAAATCCTAGATCTCAGCAAAAAAAAGCACTGAAAACCCCTTTCTCTGACAAGTTGCACTGTTCAAGTCATTTCTTGGGATAGGTCGTAGTTTTCTACCCAGAACCTGCTACCTAGGTCACAGAGCAGACCCCAAAAAGTGTGATATGGCCTGTTCATGAGCTTTGGGCACCTAAACTAAACTTTCAATCTAATGAAATGAAAGAATAAGATTAGGCATCTTACCTACAACTGATGGATCTCAAATTCCAATGGTTGGTTTTTCTGCTACAATCATTGTAAGATTTAGGGCCTCCTCTCCTCACTACATTCACCACAACTCCACCCACAAATGAGTGAATTTGGAAGGAAAATGCCTTATTAAAAGAAAAATCTTGATTTTTCTTTCGCTTGTTGTGGCCAAACCGTAGCTCAGTTTGGCGAATCCTCTATACCATTGGAAATATCCCACAATCCCTCAAATGGGTATCCATTAGCTTTTTGTGATTTGATACTTCACCAGGACACATTTTTTCCAAGAAGTGCCACTTCACCCTTCCTAAAAATTGAATTTCTTCACTTGCAACACTCGTACTAGGGGCACCATGTTGCTTCCATAATTGTCCACACTTGTGTCAACTTTCGTCATGAGTTACCATCTTGTACTCATGCTCTTACGGTCCCCATTAGACCCTTTTTTCTGTGTGGCAGCACCATCGAGTCACTCTTGCTTAGAGCATCTGAGTTGAGTCATCATTGCTTTCATGGAGTCTATCCTGAATCCCTTCAAATCCAGCCATAGTCCTAAATCCTTCATTGCTTGGTCCCTCTCTCGTGTCGCACATTATGGCCTTCAGTCCCACTATCCCCTATCCCTCATAATATTGTGTCAGTCGCTGCCAAGTTATCCATGCCATTTATGCTCTAACAAGGGAAGTTTTCTATTCTCTACTCAGTCCCCCCCATTTCATCATCATCATTGGTGTCAGTCTATCAGTCACTCTACTATTTTCTCTTGTGCCTTAGTTGAGGATCCCTTATTGCCTCACCTATGGCAGACCTCCTTCTATCGACATCAGCTCATTCATTCCAGAAGACAGGTCTAGAGGGTAGTGTGCCTTGGTTCCAGCTTCCACTCTTGTTCGGTGCCTCAGATCAGGCAAAGGGACTCCTTATTGCCCTTTTACTTGATTGTTTCTCAGCTCCAACTCCTTTCAACATGATCGAGATCCGTATACTTGATGGTTCAGTGATGCAGTAGCTAACATCGATGATTCCCGGGTGTGTGTGAGATGTCTCAGCCCTCATGAGGGGGTGGCCCTATAGGTATCCCCCCACACACTTGGATGACCTCTTCATTACAGCTTTTGATGCAGCTCCATACATTTGATGATGTCGGCCTTGGCCACTTGTAGCGTCTTTTTTTTTGCATGTATCAGTCAGATTTTCAGAGCCCTTTCTTGTTTTCAAGGGCATCTAGGTTGCATTTGTATCTCATGTACTCAGATATCATTGTACAAGTCCTGGTTGTTATCCCAGGCACAATATGTATGTGGGATTCATTATCATGTTATTTATCTAGCTCATGTTTAGGCCAGGATATGATTTATTATTGTGTTTTGTGGTTTTCTGGGTGCCTTATTGTTTGTACTATTGCCTCGGCAGGCATAGGTATGCCTCCCCCACCGCCTATAACAGGTACTTACTCATAAAAAAGACTTGTCACACCTGCAAGTCGCCTCCTCAGGGTCTAGTTCTTTCAGCACTTTGGTTTACCTTATACTTCTCTCTCTTTGATTTCCCCTTTGATGTCTAGTGATTGAGTTCTTACAACATACTTCGGTCCTATGATTAGCTCCTAACGCTCGCACGTTGGGGGGAAATCTGTTACACCATTTTTTGGTCATCTAACCTATTATCATTAGATTGAACCAAGTACACCATGTAAGACCAATTTTACTCCAAGTAAAATTGCTTTCACTATGAAAATAACTTAGTAAATCACCTTTATTAAGTTGTTTGTGGTCTAAACAGGAAACCCCACAAGGAAATATTAAATAAATATACATTTGTTTGATTTTACTCAAGAAATAATTAGTTAAACAATAGTTTAATTAATATTTCTGGTTATATTTAACCCAAAACAAGGAAATTAATTAGATAAATCATTATTTATCTTATTATTTTCTAAGAATAATGGTTTAAATCTTATTTAAATAATATTATTTGTTAAATATGACTAATTCACCCTTAAATAATTAAATAAATAATTATTTATTTGATTATTACTCAATCATATCCTTAAAATGATAAATAAATAATTTATTTATTTATTATAACTTAATCACATCCTTAAAATGATAAATAAATCATTTATTTATTTATTATTTACAAATAAGGGGATTTGACTCAAGTCAAATTCCTTTTCCCTCCAACAAATATAATAAAATATTCCATAAAAGTTGGATCTAAATTTGGTTAATAATATTTTAATCATACACCAATCTCTAGACTAACTCAATATTTTGTTATAAATAGAAGGGTTTTCCCATTCATTTGTCACCTTTTGTTGCCTAAAGATCACTCTGGATCTCAACTCTTGGTCTGGCTATTGATCCATTAGCATAGCCATATTTTTCCATTTTTGTCTGGGTTTTCTACACCATCAAGAGAAAGGAATTCTAAATCTGAAGTGATGAGGACTTACAAGAACCCATCCCATTGAGGAGAACAGGGAACACCCTCTTGTGTTTTCCTCCGAGGTGCCCATTAATAAAAATTTCATTGGATATATTCTTGTCTTGTCTATTGGATCTATGGAGTAAATCTTATTTTTCTACTGTTTAATGTCCTCTAATGCATAGATCTAGATTTTTACAGCATTTCTCTTGATCATCTAATTGCAGATCTGAAGATATTAACAGTCATTTATGTTGTTAAGGCTATAAGTTATGCGTAGCTAAAGTGGTCTTTTTTCGTACACTTCGAATAAAGATTCATACTAACAACTGGTGACTCCACACAGGTTTACCATAACGACCGCTGTTGTTTTTCTGATCCTTGCATATCTAGCTGCTTCAGACCCTAGGATTTCTAACTTCTAAAAACTATAAAAATTCTAACTTCTGCGTGTTTTCGGACCCATTGCGCAGGTGACAGACATCAGCTGCAGCTGAGACGAAAATTTTTTCTGAAAATTTCCGCTTCTAGTGTTGGAAGTGCAGGTCGCACTTTTTTGCCCAAAACCTGTGACCTGGACCTCCAGGTCTCACTTTACAGCCCAAAAAGTGCGACCTCTGCTGAAAACAGGTCAGAAACTGCGACCTGGACTTTCTGCAGGGATTTTTCTGAAATTTTTCTGGGTTTTGCTGAGCCTCTGGTCAGGGTTATCCGACCTTCGTCTCCGCTCATTTTGGACCTGTACTTGTTTTTTTTTGCTCAACTAAGTGGGAACCTAGCACCCTAGGGCTTCAATACCCTCCACCTTTTGTGGAAGAGTGTTTGCTATTGCAGGTTGTCTGAAATTTCAGAGTCTTCAGTCATTATTTCAGATCTGATACCTCACCTTCAGATCTACTTCATATCGGCTTGTTACCCATCCAAATCACCTCATCTATCTTTGTTTGGGTTTTCCTCTAGGGTTCACTATGTTTCCCTTTAGGAGATAGCCTTTCTCCACCATTTTTACAACAATTTTTCCTCTGATTTGTTGTTGTTTTCTACACCACTTTCCAGCAGATTTTGTCTTTTATATCTCTATCCCTCTTGACCCTAGATCTATTAGCCTTTTTTAGTGTGTTTAAATTAGTTTTTTTACTCACCTATGTACTATTTTTTGAGAGACCTGCCCCCTTGGGTTTATATTGGTGCATTATCAACTGTTTATTTTCTGTTTTTCCTATATACTAACATTTGCTGGTTTATTTACAACTATACAACACACTTTTACTTTTTCTCTACAAACGTCTGGGTTTAAAAATCAAAATTTACACACTTTTACACACACACCCTAAGAGAAAAAGGGCTTGGTTAACACCGCCAAACAAAGACTCTAAAAAATTGAAATCAATTGATCCTGCACGTCTCTGCCCTTGTTTCGACATTGTAATCAGTTGATCCTACACCTCCTTACCCTTGCCGGTCTCTTTTTCCTTTGTGTCGTGTTTGTGTAGTCACCATTGTGCCACCAAGGAGTTCATCCCGGAGACTTCTTGGCATTCATCCACAGTTTCCGGTAGGGAGACTTACTCCTCCGCATAGGATTCGAGTTAGTCCTCAACCGAGTCCGCACTTTGAATCTTCTTCTAGTCCCTTGGGTTCTCCTTCTCGCCCCACCTTCGGTTCTCCCCCTTTCACCTTCACCATGTCTGGTGCAGGACCTTATGCTGGTGGCAACCCCGACCCTCAGGCTGGGAATACCACTAGTAGGACCGCTATAGACGCTACCCCGGCTGCGCCCTTGCTCCCCTTCATGGCAGGCCTCAGCCTCCCTGACTTGGACCGGTTGATAAACAACCCTATACACCATGATGCTAGTTGGCCTACTATGCTAACAAAGCTCTCGTACGACATCCAAAAGTTTGAAGGACTTGTTGGAGAAGATCCTTCGAATCATGTTCGATCTTTCCAAATGTGGTGTTCATCTAACTCCATTACCGATGACTCTATCCATCTTCGGTTGTTCCAACGAACGCTTACAGTTGAAGCTTCTAAGTGGTATGTTGATCAGGCCACTTCCTCTCATACCACCTTTGCAACTCTTGCCCTGGATTTTTTAATCTTACTTCCAACTTCCCCTTCGTTATGACACTGGTATCGAACTTTTGACTTCTTTCCGTCAATCATCTGCGACCTGCCTATCCGATCATGTCCGGGAATGACAGAGAAGAAAGAACCTATGTCAATCCCCTACCTTCAAAGACCGTGTCTACATGGACTGGTTCCTTAGATCTCTCTTGCCTCCTATCGGGAAATATGTCGCATCATATTTTCCTCAAACCGAAGAAGCTGCTCTCCAAATGGCGTTAAAATATGACTTGATATATGCTCAGACAGGTTATGTTTATACCATTCTACCTGATCTCCCCAGACCCGGTGGTTCCAATGCACCGGGGGCACCTCATGCCACCAACGGTATCATTGGAGCTCTCTCTCATCCATACACTCAACCTCCCATGGGTTATGGTTTTCTTGGGGGGGGGGCAGCACCTCCTGCTCTTTTCCCCCTCCTGGTAGCATGTATCTAGGATATAGCATGCCTCCTCTTTTGTCCCAACCTCCTATTTACCACACTGTTACCCAACCCCCTTATCCTTATTCGCAGCTTGGTGCTATAGCTCCTCTAGCATCAACACCTCTGCCTCCCTCACCTGCTCAACCCCCGCAACAATAGTCACTGCCCCCTCAGGCGCAGGTGGATGCACAACAGGGATTTGTGGCTACCCAACCACCTGAAGGTCAGGTGGTCACTCAACTTCTTCCGTATGATTCCCCTGATTACCAGATTCTCATGATGTCCTCTAATCAACCTTCTGAAACTTCTTCTCCTGGCCCTTCACCTTCAGCTGGTAGTCATGACCCCCCTTACCCTCCTGGAACAGTTCCTCCAGGACTTAACCATCTTAGAGCCATCCCACCTGGTCATTACCCCTTTGGTCAGATACCGTTCCTAGCTCCCCCACCAGGAGTGTACACAGTACCTGTTATGGCCACCCTCTCTCTTCCTAACCTGACCCTTGGGATTCCCGTCTGGTACCTCGACCCTCCAGCCGCTACTCCACCTGGTCAACCCAAACCTTATATTTCTTTGACCCTAGTCCAACCGGTCCCTATGAATTCTCCTGCTGCAACAGTGCTTCATTCACCTCAACAGGAACCACCTCCCGTTGCGATCGCTTCGCGTAAGAAGGGCAAAGCTCGCAAGGGGGCATCAAAGGACAAGGCTGCCCCGACAAACCATGCCTCTTTTTGGCCTCCAAAGCATACCATACAGTGTGATTTGTGTGATGTTGCTGGCCATGCCACCCATACTTGTTGGAGTTTCCTCACCTTAAGTCCATGGTCAATGAGACGTTTCCAGAGTCTGATATCCCAGAGGCATATGTCACTATACCAGATTCAGTCCCAAAACTCAAGTATTTGCGCACAAATCACACTTGCACTTTGTGTGATTTCCATGGCCACTGTACTCACCTCTATCTGTGCCTTGAAAAGTACCCCTCCTCTTCGGAAGTAGTTCACTAATTTGAGGCCAAGCGCAACACGTCCATCGCTCGCTTATTTGCGCGTTTTTCTTCAGAAAAAATAGAGGACACGAATGCTCCCATTGACATTCCCCCTCCTGATGTCGAGATGACGGAGCCTTCGCCCGCCATTTTCTACCTATCATCATCCATGAGACCCTCGATAGAAGTCCCCTTGGAGACTTCCACTGATGATTCGCTTGACATCCCTTCAGCGATCACCCTAGGCTCAACATCGGTAGATCCTTTATCTGATTATTTTTCTGTAACCACTTGTGATGATGCGCATGTGAACCTCTCTTCTAAAGATGATGAGTTAGGTAACTTCTCCATGTCAAATGGTATTTATTTCACCAGTCACCCCATCCTTTATTATGATGACGACATTGTGGAAGCAGTCAACACCCTTGAATTTATCTATCCCCCCTTACATCGAACTCATGCATTTGAACCACATGCACCTTGTGGCCATTACATTGACACCCAATACTTGGGTAAGGCGGCGCCCATATTTGAGAGACCAGGAGAAGCAATTCTCCACAACCCTCCTAGTGAATCTATTCGTGTCGACTCTAGTCCTATTATTCTTCCACATTTAGAAAAATCTCTAGAGTCCCATATCACTTTAGATCACTCTAGGGATGATACCTGTCATCATTCCTTCATATTACATCAGCAACCCAGTCTCATAGACATTGTGGTTGACCAAAATATGAGTTTTCTGGGAGAACATCAGTTCATTATCCCCAAGTCCTACCTTTGGGATAGAAAAACCATGTATGACAACCCAAAAACTTAAAGTCCATTTGATTCATATATGCAGTACCAAAAGAGATTAGTAATCATCTATTTCCTTTCCCAAATTTCATAACCATACCGAAAACAAATGGCGCACCACATCATTAAAATGTGTTTAGATTTCTCTTTTTCTAAATACATTTTGGCATGTCCACAACATGCTTGGGGGCACCTATGCCCCCCAACCATAAAAAATCCCAGATCTCAGCCAAAAACAACACTGAAAACCCCTTTCTCTGACAGTTCACACTGTTAAAGTCATTTCCTGGGATAGGTCGCAGTTTTTTGCCCAGAACCTGATACCTAGGTCACAGAGGAGACCCCAAAAAGTATGACCTGGCCTGTTCATGAGCTCTGGGCACCTAAACTGAAATTTCAATCCAATGAAATGAAAGAATAGGATTAGGCATCTTACCTACAATTTATGGATATTTAATTCCAATGGTTGGTTTGTCTGCTACAATCACCGCAAGATTTAGGGCCTCCTCTCTTCACTACATTCACCACAACTCCACCCACAAATGAGTGAATTTGGAAGGAAAATGCCTTATTAAAAGAAAACTCCTGATTTTTCTTTCGCTTGCTACGGCCAAACCATAGCTCAGTTTTGTGAATCCTCTATACCATTGGAAAGATCCCACCAAGCCCTCAAATGGGTATCCATTAGATTTTTGTTATTTGATACTTCACGAGGAAACATTTTGTCCAAGAAGCTCCACTTCACCCTTCCTAAAAATTGAATTTCCTCACTTGCAACACTCGTACCGGGGGCACCATGTTGCTTCCATAATTGTCCACACTCGTGTCAAATTTCATCATGAGTTACCATCTTGTACTCATGCTCTTACGGTCCCCATTGGACCCTTTTTTCTGTGTGGCAGCACCATCAAGTCACCCTTGCTTAGAGCATCCGAGTTGAGTCATCATTGCTTTCATGGAGTCTATCCTGAATCCCGTCGCATCCCACCATAGTCCTCCATCCTTCATTTCTTGGTCCCTCTCTCGTGTCGCACATTATGGCCTTCAGTCCCACTGTCCCCTATCCCTCATGATATTTTGTCAGTCGCTGCCAGGTTATCCATGCCATTTATGCTCTAACAAGGGAAGTCATTTGTTCGCTACTCAATCCCCCCCATTTCATCATCATCATTGGTGTTAGTCTATCAGTCACTCTAATATTTTCTCTGGTGCCTTGGTTGAGGATCCCTTATTGCCTCACCTATGGCAGACATCCTTCTGTCAACATTAGCTCATTCATTCCAGAAGACAGGTCTAGAGGGTGGTGTGCATTGGTTCCAGCTTCCACTCTTGTTCGATGCCTCAGATCAGGCAAAGGGACTCCTTATTTCCCTTTGACTTGATTGTTTCTTAGCTCCAACTCCTTTCAGCATGATCGAGATCCGTATAATTGATGGTTCAGTGATGCAGTAGCTGACATCGATGATTCCCTGGTGTGTGTGAGATATCTCAACCCTCATGAGGAGGTGGCCCTACAGGTAATTCCCCACACACTCGGATGACCTCTTCATTACAACCTTCGATGCAGCTCCATACATTTGATGATGTCGGCCTCAGCCACTAGCAACGCCTTTTTGTTTGCATGTATCAGTCAGATTTTCAGAGCCCTTTCCTGTTTTTAGGGGCATCTGGGTTGCATTTGTATCTCATGTACTCAGATATCATTGTACAAGTCTGGCTGTTATCCCAGGCACAATATGTATGTGGGATTCATTATCATGTTATTTATCTGGCTCATGTTTGGGCCAACATATGCTTTATTATTGCGTTCCATGGTTTTCCGGGCACCTTATTATTTGTACTATTACCTCGGCGGGCATAGGTATGCCTCCCCCACCGCCTATAGCAAGTACTTACTCATCAAAAAGACTTATCGCACCTGCAAGTTGCCTCCTTAGGGTCTATTTCTTTCAGCACTTTGGTTTACCTTATACTTCTCTCTCTTTGACTTCCCCTTCGATGTCTAGTGATCGAGTTCTTACAACGTACTTCGGTCATAGGATTAGCTCCTAGCGCTCGCACGCTGGGGGGAAATTTTTTACACCATTTTTTGGTCATCTAACCTATTATCATTAGATGGACCCAAGTACATCATGTAAGACCAATTTTACTTTTGCTCCAAGTAAAATTGCTTTCACTATGAAAATAACTTAGTAAATCACCTTTATTAAGTTGTTTGTGGTCTAAACAGGAAACCTCATAAGGAAATATTAAATAAATATACATTTGTTTGATTTTCCTCAAGAAATAATTAGTTAAAATAGTAGTTTAACTAATATTTCTGGTTATATTTAACCCAAAACAAGGAAATTAATTAGATAAATCATTATTTATCTTATTATTTTCTAAGAATAATTGTTTAAATCTTATTTAAACAATATTATTTGTTAAATATGACTAATTCACCCTTAAATAATTAAATAAATCATTATTTATTTGATTATTACTCAACCACATCCTTAAAATGATAAATAAATCATTTATTTATTTATTATTACTTAATCACATCCTTAAAATGATAAATAAATCATTTATTTATTTATTATTTATAAATAAGGGGATTTGACTCAAGTCAAATTCCTTTTCCCTCCAACAAATATAATAAAATATTCCATAAAAGTTGGATCTAGATTTGGTTAATAATATTTTAATTATGCACCAATCTCTAGACTAACTCAATATTTTTTTATAAATAGAAGGGTTTTCCCATTCATTTTTCACCTTTTGTTGCCTAAAGATCACTCTGGATCTCAACTCTTGGTCTGGCTATTGATCCATTATCATAGCCATATTTTTCCATTTTTGTCTGGGTTTTCTACACCATCAAGAGAGAGGAATTCTAAATCTGAAGTGCTGAGGACTTACAAGAACCCATCCCATTGAGGAGAATAGGGAACACCCTCTTGTGTTTTCCTCCAAGGTGCCCATTAATAAAACTTTCATTGGATATATTCTTGTCTTGTCTATTGAATCTATGGAGTAAATCTTATTTTTCTACTATTTAATGTCCTCTAATGCATAGATCTATTTTTTTTGCAGCATTTGTCTTGATCATCTAATAGCAGATCTGAAGATATTAGCAGTCATTTCTGCTGTTAGGGCTATAAGTTATGCATAGCTAAAGTGGTATTTTTTCGTACACGTTGAATAAAGATTCATAATAGCAGAAATGCAAGTTTTTCTTTGCAGTTTCCTTAATGTTATGAATGAAAAAAATAAACTAGGTGCACTAGATCAATAATTGAAATGCCTTTTACTTTCGAGAAACGAAGAATACAAACAACAATTTCTCTTTTGAAGGAAAAACGAGGATTTCAACAACAATTTATCCTATCAAGGAAATGAAGATTTTACGACAATTTCCTATTTCAAAAGAAAATGATTCTTAATGCGACCATAAAAAGTACTTTGAACTCAACTTGTCAATGATAAAGAAAAGCTTTTTTAAACAAACATTGAACAAATTTTTAGCCAAAGGAGGAAGAAGTATATAGATTCACTGGTCAATTGAACATCAAACTTTTTAGAACACAACAACAAAAAAAACTGAAGCAAGTTTCAAAGTCAAATTCAAGGGAATTTGGGTACTTTCAGGAGTCAACGCAGTCTCCAAGGGGAGACAGTGCTCTGCAATGCAGACTAGGAATTGAGACAGTGCTTTGCAAAGCACTATGTCCAGTCTAAGGGTGCGTTGGGTGCAATATACAAAGAAAAATACTACTGTTTAACTCACTGTATTTGCAAATTAGACTCTAAAAAATATTAATCTTTATGTGTAACAACTACTAGGTGGATAAATAAAGAAAATTAGAGGCTAAAACACCTATAAATAAGAGAAATTCTCCCCAGTGGAGCCGCCAATTTGTTGGGCCAGAATTGTGAATTAAAGATAAATCATGCTTCCCTAGATAGGTGCTATTCTAGAAAAACAGGTGAAAGACTACATGACTATTTCTCCTAACTCAGAACAGATACACAAAGAGGATTGGAGGCTTACTTTTTCAGTCACTTCCAAATGGCTCCTTCTGTCGCTTCTACTGCAGCTTCAAATTCAATCGGTTTGTGAGCTGAATGCTTCCTACAAGAAAGAAAAATGAAACAGTAGAAGATGCAATAATATAGATATCTATTCAAGCTAGTTAGCTAAATCAGTAAAGCATAAACCATATACATCAACTAAGATTTTGCAATTTGGAAAATCAAAGCCACTACATATGCATATAGGGAAAAATAAGCAATACTCTTTATTGATGATAGAAGGAGAGGTTACAACCTAGTGACTGATTTGAAGTGACCTTCCAGCAACATTCCCAAGCCTCATCACAGTATAAATCTCTCTAACAACAACTTCAAAAATCTAGCTCTAAATTGAAAATTCTCCAGCATTTCTCTATTCAAATTCTTCCTTCTCAAGCACTTAGATCTGTGCTCAATTTATAGATGAAATGTAGGTTGTTTTGCAATCAATAACTTTCCAAAAATAAGCAAGACATGTTTCCAGCCATGTAGATGTCAAATGGACACTTGGATCTGAAGCTTGACACATGTGAACTCTTCTAGAAGGCACTGACCAAGTGGAGATTCTGGAACAATGAGAATTTGGCTCCCAATGTGACCAACACACCTATGAATGTCGGGAAATGCTTTGCAGAGCAACCTTGCATGGGGATACCTGCATATGCAACACACTTAGGCCCCTTAGAGCCTGCGTTGGTGAGATATCATATGCTATATAATAAGCTTCAAACCATGGAAACCTTTGCTTGATGAAAGTCTTGCCTGATTTGTCTTGTTTCTTGTCCTAGGGCATGTAGAAATTGAAATGATAGGGAATGATAGACCCTTGATCATTGGTCCTGGAGATGATGCCTAGTTAACCCGGTAATTAGGAATGGTGCCCAAATTGACCTATAATAGTGGGGGTAAAGGGGACTGAGGGTCGAGAAGAAAAGGGCTTAGAAGGATAGCGGATGGTTGGGGTCAAGGTCGCATGGGTAGAAGGGGCTGGGGCTTAAGCGAAAAAGGGCTTACGGCCTATATCTCACAAAAAGTGGATTTTTTTCATAAAAACAGAGCTTTATGAGAATTTTTAGAGTTCTGATAGGTTAGAAATTTAAGATAAAACAATGTAAAATGGGTTTTTGCATTGTTTTAAGGGTTTTTTAGGAGGAAATGATGCATGAGGGGGGATTTTTGAGGGTTTTTAGAGGAGGAAGAAAGGAGATAAAATGAGGGTGCCAGTAGAGGGGTGAATGAGGGAACTAGGCCCAAAAATGGAATTTCGTTTTAGAGCAGTAGGGTGAAATTTTGAGGAGGCATAAGATAGGAAAGTTTAGCGAAAAATAGTCAATTTTTAGGATGATGAAGGCAGTGAGACTTCTAAAGATAGTTGATAGGAAAATTATGCTATATTTAGGTGCTTGTAGGACATCCATAGTCATCTAGTGAAATTTGTAGAATACAGGAGGATAACAGGCCCCAAGGATCCTATACATGAAGAGGATGAGAAACATATGTCTATGATGATAGACAAAAAGACAAAACAATGGAGGAAATGTGTTCCAACATTGCATCCAATTTTTGGAACACACACTATGATAGATCAGCCCTTTTTGATCCAGACTCTTGACACCAAGGAGATGATGGGTGTTCATGGGTTAAATGCATCTAAAGGGAGCAACTTAGACTGTGAGATCTTGCAGAAGGTGGGTGATGAAGAAGAAGATGGGGGAGTTGCTCCAATTTCTCCTTATCATGATACTTCCACACAACAATCAAAGATGGATTTGCATAGTGGAAGCATTAATAATATGTTCCCATATGTTGTTCACATGGGAATGAGCCATGAGACATCATTATCTTGTGGTACAACACTTGGGAGACCACCTGATTCAAATTTGATGAAATATGTTTCATGCATTGATGCTCCTTTCATAGATCCAAGAAGGAAGGGAGCACTAGAAGACCATGCTACAATGCTAAGAGTATGGGGAAAGTAAAAGGAGAGGGAAAGTAGTTTCCCCTTAACATCACTCTCCATTCTGTCATCTCATACTGTGCTAAGAAAAGATGCTGTAAGGATGAAGGATGACACCATCATGAAGCAAGGAAGGCAATCCTTGAATCAGGAGGCAAACTTGTTTGGAGGATCCTCTTCCATACATGATGAGAGGTGGTAATCACACATGCGTACTTTGGAAAAACCAAGGAGGTTTTGGATAGATGATAGCCTTCCATGGGAGACTAAATTCCAAGAACTTCCATTTCCTCTTGAACATGGGCATGTGCAAGGAGGGCAGCAAGGAAGGAATGACAACCTTCCACCTTGTACCTTTGGCATGGGAGATGTCAAGGAGGAGAAAAATGGGAAGCTTGAATTTCCAACATACACCTTTGACATGGGATATGTCAAGGAGAAGAACAACAAAATGGCAGACACTTCTGATGACACATCATTAGTGCTATCATTGTTGGGCACATTAGATCCCTATTGGAAATCCCAACTGCTGGTGGAATATTCCAAGGATCTTCATACGTGCATGATTCTTGATGACTTGCTGCATGAGGAGATATATACAATCCTTGATGGGGTCATATATAATCATGGTAGGATATTCTTATCTAGAGCTTCCAAGCTCAAGGAGAAGTTACTACAAAGGGCTTATGAAGAGTTCTATTTCAGCGACACATATTCTATGAAGCTCAACAACATCATCTTGAGGAGCTATTATTGGGAGGGCTTTGAAAAAGAACTATATCAACATTGTCAAAGATGCATGAACCTTGTGGATTTGAAGTAGAAACAAGACCCTATGATAGAGTTATTTCAGCCACCTCTTCCTAGCTTGGAAGGAGGAGAAAGATCCATACACCACTCCACTTGTATAAGGAGAACATTGGGTGAAGAACATAAATTTGTAAAACATGTTTCATTTTCTGTTTGTATGCATTCTTTCACTATTTTTATGCAGGCCATGACTCCAAGAGGGAGTGATACATCTTGTAAATCTCATGGCACACAATGGGCCACAAACATTTCTGAATTTGGCCACTCCCTTGCAAGGAAAAGGGATATTTTTCATCATGATGGGTGCTTCCCAAAGGCACCAAATTTATCTCACACCTTCAGCTATGGTGAGATGGTATGGGCAGAAATTAAGTGATGGGAAAAACAATTACCACATCTTGATTTGATGCAGGTAGGGGATTCCCTATGCTGGTTCCACATATGGGACTATGATCCACCTCCATGTGCACACACTATCGTTTGTTTGTACAATGTTTTGATCCCCTATGTTGATGATGTAATTGTACTCTTTATGGGGATGTATGGAGGAAGGAGGGAAGGCATGCATGTGCCCTATGGGATGACTACACTCCTTGTACTTTCTGTCTTATATTTTAGGGAGGGAATTGGACAAACCATGGTTGTTTCATGTGATTTATTGTTTCCTTATGGGATGATCTGTTTGCATCTCATGAGAACATTGTTGGAAAAAATCATGGATGGATGGTTTGGTGATCACTTAGCTTATGGGAGAAGCTTATCCTTTGTTTATGTCACCAATGGAGGAGGAGATGAGTTGTAGCACTCACCTTATCAGTTGCTTGAGGACAAGCAACATTTTGGAGGGGATGACTGTAATATTCCTAATTAGCCCAAGCTAATAGAAATATTCAATTTTTTTTTGCTTCTTGTTTTCATGAATAAAATTGTAAAGGAGGATCAATTAAACTCCTCAAACAACAAAATAAATCAATGCCCATGTGAACACGACTAAATTTGGGCTGCCTTAGTGAAACACCCTTATGTGTGAAAAGGGATTAAGTCATTTGATTGGGTCAACTGGACCAAATCAACAACGCTGTCTAGATACATTGAATCACCTAGATGCACAGCGTAGTTTTAGTTGGAGGTTAATCATGTGAATGTAGCTAAATCATTGAGATGGTTTAGGGTTTGGCAAGGTTTCCATCTTATTTAAGGAGGGGGAGGACAGCATGAGAAGGTTCTTGAAGATATTATTTCTGAAGAATTTGTCTGCTTAGACATTTCTCATTCTCTAGCTGTTTAGCTAATTATAGTGCTGATTAGCACTAGGGTGTTCCTGATCGAGAATCCCACCTCTTCCATTGAGTAGCTCTTGGAGGAGTCTTGCATTTATTGACCACTATCAGGCATTTGGCCAAGCTCTTCTTCCAACTACAACATAGATCATGTTGAGGGTTTGGTTTTCTTTGTAAGCTGCAGCAAGTGAAGGCTAGATCTATTCAGATCTAAGCCATTCTAGCACCACTTTTCAGTGGGAAAGCCTTCTATCCCCCTGGAAAGAGAGTATTGGATGAGGAGAGATCATTTTTAGATCTTGTATTGAGGCCACATCATGCTCTAGAGCTTACAGTATATTCCATCTTCCAGAACTACGTTATTTGCAAGGAGAAAGTTGCAGGGTCTTTTGGCACTTCAAGGAGGAGAGATCTCTAGTGTTAGGAATTTTCCCTTCACTGTGGTGATCCGTGGATTAAAGATCTAATCCATGTTCCATTCAGATATGATCTGAATACTGATGTATTTGCTTCATAAATTCTGAATCATTTTGCAGATCAGCTGCATTAGATCTTAGATATACTCCATGTACATCATTTCTACTAAAAACCCCAAGGGGCTTTTGAAGAGGAAACTCTATAGTGTACAGATCTGATATAGATCTATATTTTGGTAAAAATATTTTCTCTAGATATGAACTGTAAAATACAGCTCTTTTCAGCTAATAAAATAACGTTGTCAAGCTTATACAATTATATCATATGGTTGCAACCTCTTATTTTGAGTATTTCTTCATGTAGAGTGTTCTACTTTCTGTAATATAATGAAAGGGATTCAATATAACTATGATTTAATATTATAAATAATCATATTGAGCCTCCATATTGGCCTCCTGCATATATTTTTCTGAATTGCACTATTTTCTGAGCAGTTTTGTCAGATAGTGCTGCAGTCCCTTCCTTGGGCAATTTCTAAGCTGTACTAGGTGTGGGAGACCTGTTTAACCCACCTAGAAGGAGTTGTTTTCGAATTCCTCTTAGATTTAGGTCTTATATTGTCATATATAAGGGATCCAAGGGTTGGTTTTCAATCCTATAGCATCTATTTCTGAAAAATGCATTTTTCAGACATGCCTTGCTAGCAGTCCCATTTTGGGGATATTACAGAGAGCCAAAAGAACCTCATCTCACTAGAGGTTGTTAAGTAGTTGGGAATATCGACCACACCACACATGCAATCATACACCATCAAGTGGATTAAAAAAGGATGAGATATTTTCTCAACCAACAGTGTCGCCTTCCCTACAACATCAATCCCTTCACCGATGATGTGCTTTTTTTGAAAATGGAAACAAGAAATATTGAAAATGGCATCAAAAGGGATTCTAGTTTAATTTTTCCTTAATTAAATTGGAAGGAAATTATATTTCCACATCACATGACAAATTTTACGATTTAAATGAGTTGGGAAGACTTATTTAGCTCAGTCAATTCGAGTTGGGGGTCAAACTGTAGGCACGTAGAGTTCACTCTAAGTTTTAGGGGGTCCATTCGCAGTTTATTTTGAGCTGTAATTGTTTAACATAATTATTTGAGTTAAAATCAGTTTAGCTAGTTCTAACTAATGGAGGAACTAGTGAGAGGTCCAGTGAATTAAATCTTATTTAATTCACATGCAGTGATTAATCTGATAACTGATAATTCACTATAAATAGTTGTTGCATGCCAGTTCTGAGGAAGTCCTATTTGAGATTGGAATTTAAGGGAAGTGCACTATAATTTGTACAATAAAAATTTGTACAAATGGTGCATGGAGTCAGCAGGATGCCTTGAATTTATTGCACAATCAATTAGTTGGAATTTCCTAATTAACAAGGGCTCAATTCACTTAGGAATGCATAAGAAAGGCTAAGCAACCCGGAGGAAATTTTATGGTTAAATATTGGAACAAACTTGCTTGGATTAGAGTGTGAGACAATCATATATAGTGTAGAGAGCTCTCAAGTTAGGGAGAAGAATTTTATTGTTTCATATTCTTGAATTAATGTGATATAGAGATATCGGGGTTTTTAGCTGAGGGTTTCCCCAGATAAATCTTTGTGTTGTGCGATTGAAATTTTTTCTCTTTCTTGTTCATGTAATTTGCGATCGTAATTGGTTTCCACAATTTTTAGAATAGATTCAAGTATTTTGTTTTAACATATTACAAGATCAATTAAATTTATGTGGATTTTCTACATGGTATCATAGCAGGAATCACTAGCAGATTTATTCTTCAGGATCAGTAGCAGAGCATGATGTCTTTCTATGGATTGAGACTCGAATATGCCCTTGAATGTAGTTCGAATTACATAGCACATGTTGGTGTCTCATGTTTTGATAGTTTGGCAAATCAAAAGATAAGGCAACATCAGAACCAATCTTTAGAGTCCCAGGATCTAGTCCTCCTGTTCTCAGAGAGGGATCTCTCGAATATTTGTTTGCAAAGGTTTATCTTGTGCGCTTTGAGTATTGGTTTTAGACTAGTTATTAAGTGCATGTGTTTGTTTGTTTGTTTGGTTGGATTGAATTGATACAACAGAACATGAAAGATCTATGAAAGATATATAGGACAGAGAAATATCTGGTTCATTGGGCAATGGAGTCAAGAAAATGTCATAACAAACTCATCAATGGATATGGGATATCAAAGGGAAAATCTAACTTGGCCATAGGATCCCTTTTTTTTTGGAATGAGATGAACATTAATGATTTTGAAAGAGAGTTTTAATTCTCAAAAAAGGGAATTCAAAAGCATAATTTGAACAATAAAGAGCTCTTTCATAGACAGGGCTAACCATAAATTCTACAAATCACACCTTTAAGCAAATAATGATTTCAAAACAAATTTTAAAATGAAATCTAAGATTTGGGGAACACCCTATTTCCTCAAAGATTTTATTTCAAATGACTTAGAAAACATAAAAGATTCACTGATAATTACAGTCATAGAAGAGGGAACACCTAGAAACATCTATGATCATAATTATAATGACCTTTAAGCCAACTGTTTAAGTGGGGACAAAGGGAAAGATAAAAAAAGACCTCTTTGATTCACTATAAGCAAATAACTTCAAAGGGAGACTTCAATAAAAAATTTTAAGTGGCAGCAGACAAGCAGGGAGAACAATAAATCATGCTGAAACCAAGTGTTCAAACTATTAAGGAAATAAACAAGCATGAAGATCAAAGAGAGAGATTAAAGACTCTAAAATACTTCAGCAGAAGAGAACATGAAACAGTGAAGGATGAACAGGTCTAAGGTGCTTCCAAGAGTCATTTCTTAGCCTAAAACTTTCAACCTATGGAACATAATGAAAACATAAAATAGTTCAGAATACTTCACCAACAACCAAGCTCATGGATCCAATTATAGAGCCTTCTCAGGAACAAGCATGCAACAACATCATCAAGACCTCCAAGACTTCAATTTCTTCTTCAACTTCGACGGACTATGTATTTATTTCAGAGAGTTTCAGTATTACAACTGGTGATCAAACAACAACCAACAGGTTCTCATCTTCTACAGAAGTATTTATAGAAGGATGAGGAGGTGAGATCTGATAAAAGATCTCTCAAGGCAATCAATACAGATTCAAGACTTCTTTGCCTTTTGAGGGGCTCGATGAAGAAGTTTACAGGTGTTTCACTGTATTAACTGTTTTACAATTAATATCAAAGCTCGGTGGGAGATTTATTGACTTTTAGGCTCTGCGTAATGTTTGGAGTAACTTTGTAGATATTTCTGCATTTATTTCCTTGCAGAAGTAACTCCTTGGCTGTGCTGGAGGCGAATATCTGATTTTCTTCAATAAGTTTAGCTTCTTTTTGAATGCTTTGAGGCAACAGGTGGCCCTGTGGTAGCCGAGAGGAATCAATTTGCCTCAAAAGTGGTGGTGGAGGGCTTTCTGTCTGTTAAACATTTGTGATTTCCCTTTAACTGTGTTTAATTTGGGGGGATTAGGCTTTTGATAATCATTCTTAGCCGTGATCCCCACAATTCTGTCTTTAATCTTCATTCTGCTGTGCTCTGTCTTTAAGAACTGATACTCTTTTAAATGTGATTTAAATCACAGTGTATTGTTGATGTGCAGGCCACGCAGGTCCCTTCACGACATCAATGCCCATGAAGTGTTGATGAAACGTGGAGAAGCAACCCTTGGATGGCTTCTCTTTAATAAATCGAGGGCAGGAGAATCGTCATTCTTAGCCCTCATCTTTTCTTCATTTATAATGAAAAAACCATTGAAACACCTGCGAAAACACAAAATTATTAAGAAATCCTGCGTTTTTGGGTTAAACTTCTTAGAAGGTTGCGGGGAGGAGCGTGGCCATTGGATCTGGACACGTGGACGGTCCAGATCTAATCGGGGGATCGCAATCGGCGGGAGGAGAAAAGGAGTGCGATGAAAAAACTCTGAAGTGATTGCGTGATTGGAAGGGCTGAGGCGATTAAGCGATGGCCATTGATCTAAGGGCGAGATCAATGGTGGAGAATGAATCAGGGGACTGAATGATCGGGGGAGGAAATATAACGCAGCAATTTAAGAAATGCGATGCGATTGAGAAATGCATTAGGGGAATTTTGAGGTCTAAAATGGGCCTCATAAGAAAAATGTACAAAAAAAATAAACTTTATAACAACCAATAGGATTCAAGATGATGATGTCAACCATGGGGGATGATTCACCATATTTTAAATAAAAGGGTAAAAATATTAAAAAATAATAAAATAATAAAACTACTTTTTCAACTCGTATTTTCAACTTATCTCCCAAAATTTTTACTCAAATTTCGAGTGAGAGTACTCGTTGGATGCAAAATTTAATTCCTCATCCAAGGAGTACCCATGTTGCATACTTTCGATGAACTCTACTACACGAAAAATGAGAAATACATAAAAAACGTGATTGTAATCACGTTTTTTTATGTATTTCTCATTTTTCGTGTAGTAGGACCCATCAAACGTATGCAACATGGGTACTCCTTGGATGGGAAATTAAATTTCGCATCCAATGAGTACTCCCGCTCAAAATTTGAGTAAAAACTTTGGGAGATAAGTTGAAAATATGAGTTGAAAAAGTAGTTTTTCCATTTTTCCCTCTAAAATTTGATGATGTCATCAAATCTTATTTTATTTTTTCCACTATTATTTTATAATTTCCTTAGGAGGCCCATTTTAGACCTCAAAATTCCCCTAATGCGATGCGATTGAGCGCCGGTCATTTGATCGGTCAACAATCAACGGTGGGGATGAACCGGGGGAAAACCCTTTTTATAATGTATAAAACCCAAAGTTTTAAATAAAACAAAGGTTTTTATGGATCGGGGCGGGATAAATATATAAAGTGGATAGGCACCCGACTGCGGGGCCTTTGGACTTTATGAAATGTTATATGCCCAGGGCATATATAAAACAAAGGACCTAATCGCAATTGGAACTTCGGGCCCGGTCTTTCAATCTACCCATTGAATTCTCCCGATGCGATAAGTGCCTTGGGACCTTTAACTCTCGGTCCTGGGCATAGGGTATATGAAATGAAAAAGTGGTGGGGTACAAATATAATATAGGGACTCAATCGCATCGGAACATTTTGATGCGATCTTTTCGATCAACCCATTGAGCTTTCTCCGATTGCAATTGCACGATCATTCTTTCAATCTACCCATTTGATATTTAACACGTGATTTGGTATTTTTAAAACAAACTTTGGATAAATGGGTTTTCGTCTTTCACAAAATAAAAAGGTGATTGGGAAGGTTTATATAAAAGAGTTGATCACATCGGGATTTAAAAGGAACACAGGACTTACGCACCATCGAAAGTTTCTGATGCGATAAGCTCTATATGGGTTCAGCGCTTGGTTTTTATGGCAAGGGCACATGTGGGGAAGTGGTTAGTGGGTTTAGCCAAAGGGGCTAAAGCCTTATGCAAAAACTTGTATTTTTTATGATTTTCAATGTTTTTTAAAGGGATTCGAGGGTTTCGGTAAGGCTAAAAAGTGGGTTTTAAACCTTGCAAAGTGGATTTTCATGAATGGAAGAAGGAAACTCATGAAAAAATAGAGGAATTATATGGAAAAAAAAAGGGAGCAAATGAAGGTTAGTTTTGAGTGGGGGAAAGGGAAAAATAATGGTTTTGCAGCAGTCTTTCTCCTGGGATTTAGCAGAATTTCTGAGTATTGAAATGGGGAGAGTAGTGAAGATTTGGACAGAGGCATGAAGCCTTTCAAGAGTCTTCAAGAGACAACACCTTTTGCAATAAAATCTATTCCTTGAAGGCTCCAAAAATTATTTAGCCACCTTTTGGTATAACAAATTTATAGGTGGCTAACAGTGGCTCCACTTGGGGATGTTGCCTTCTTGAAGGCATCAAGAATTTCAGACTTGCATTCTCTGAGATGTTGATCAGATGCCTCATCCATTGGATTGTCTTTCTTTGATTGAATGATGTTATTTTGCTCTGGAAATGCTAACAGCCATGGAAAACAATGGATCTTTCATCAACAAGATTTCTGCCTACCCAATCCTACTGATCTAACATTTTTTCTTCCTTAGAGTGCACTTGGATTGGAAAACTCTCTTTCAACATTTTATTCTTTTTGAAAGCAAAAATCTAATCTATTTCTACTACTTATTTCTCCATGAACTCAGATTAAACAGTTAAGCCCATATGCTTCTCTACCTAATCTACTAATCTGTTAGGATTAAACAGTCTAACAGATTTTTATTCTCTAATTGCCAAAGCAGAAATTTAAAAAGCATTCAAGTTAGGATTGAACAGTCTAACTTGATGCTGATCTATGGCATAAAAAAAAGTTGCACATAGATTATTATTTGCAGAAATTTAAATCAAAATGGAAGGCTTTAGATCTGAAAGTTACTCATCATGGCCTTATTTTTTCTTTACAGCTCTGTTTTGACTTTATTTGAGTTGTTTCTCCTTTGCCATTTGGTTAAGATTTTGAGCTAATTAGAACCAGATTTTTATCCTTTTTGACTCAGAAAATAAAACAGATTTGAGTCATTCTCTTTCTGAAATTTTAGGTTCAGATTTTGAGTATGTTTGAACCTTTGATTTCTATCCTAATCTATCTACTGATAAGTCAAGATTAAACAGTTTGGCAAATCGAATTCACTATCCTATCAGCAGAAAATTTAAAACTCGTTAGTCAAGATTAGGTTGTTTGACTAACTAGAAGTGTGTTCTTTAGGAGTGGCATTTAAGCTTGCACACTTTCAGATTTGTTTCTCTCTTTTTTGGTATGGGGCCTGTTGGGGTTCCCATGTTTTGGCCAGATTGGAAAGACCAAAAGATGAGATAACATCATAACCACTTTGGGGCCCTAGGATCTAGCTCTCCTGGACCCGGAGATGGATCTCTCCAAATAAACAAATAGTGATATATCTTTGAAAGCTCACAATAAGATGTTAGGCTAGGTATGAAGCACAAAGGGGGGTTTAAAATGATTTGGTTGGTTCGTCGTTGGGTTGGTCATGAGATCATGGACTGAGAAAGTAATGGAAGGAAAAGAAAAAACAGTAGGATGTTTCAGCAAAGAGGATAGGTCAAGAAAGTTCCATCCATTGGGTTATGGAGTCATGAAAGGTGATTACATGCAACAACTAGCCAAATTTTTCAGAGGGAAAGTCATCTAATACTAAAGGATATTTTAGATTAGATGGTGGGATGGGACATTAAGGAAGGAGAGGTGAAGGAAGGAAAGCAACCTAATTTATGTCTATAGATCAGGTCAGAGGTCATTTAACTCCAGACCTACTTGGACATACTCAAAGGCAACTTTCAAAGGAGGGGCAAAGGGGCAGCTTATAGATTGAACCAGAGGTCATTTAACTCCAGGTCAGCTTTAGCATGATCCAAGGGAAAACAGAGATAAGTTTAACAGAGGGATCTTTGAAAGGCCAGCTGGTCACACAAGGATCCTAGTGGACAGGGCTAACTCTAGTCCCCAGTGTTCCCAAATCTTCCAGCTTAAACCCAACAAGAACATCTAAAGACAGACTCATTTAATTCATACATTAGAGAGCAGGCAATGACATCCACTACACTGGTTAAATTAACTGAAATCAACCCTTAGATAACACATTAAGAAGAAAACATAGAAGGCAAGGAGACCAGAAGCATAGGGTACCTAACAAGGGTAAATCCTATACCATATTTCTGATGCAAGCCAGCAGAAAATTAACATTATGAAAATGTAATAAATAGAGTTAGAAAAACATCACCAATAGTAATAGACCAGGATCCTATGAAATGTGCTTTGATTAATTGATGCAAAACCGATCACATACACTGAGCTCAATGGTTGTTATAGTCCCAACTTACCCTCCCAGCCTACTACAATACAAACTACTTTGCTATTTTCTCCCAGAACTGTTCTAACAATAAAAAATGAATCCCTCTCACTATAATGACAACCGCTGAACAACAACCATTACAATATGTTATATAGGGTTCTTATAGGAGAAAGAATAACAATGGTAGTTGTAAAATTAAATGCAACATTAAAACTCTGAAACAGTAGGAGGGACGAGGCTCCATTCGGTTTTAATTCTGAGCATTTATCTCTAGTACTCTTCAGATGGAAGAGTGATCTTCGTCATGCTGCAATTTACTCAAGGTATGTCTTTGATGTACTTGCTGTAGCTTTTTGCAGAATTCTGGTGAATAAACCGAGGTGTATGGAAAACTGTGGGGGTTGCCATACTGTGTAACAAATGCTTCTGATGGTGTAGGACTAATGATAGGGTGGAAATCTTCATTTGGACACAATGTATACTGAAACAATAATGTGTACTGTGTCCTTTCATGGAAGAACATTCTGCTGATACAGAAACCCTGATAGTATTATATTTCTATGCATTGGACCGTCTGAACGATCCACTGGGTCTTTGATTCTGGTACCTTGTCTTTGAACAATTGGATTAAGGCTCAAAATCTGCAATTACAGGCCTTAAACGCACTATTTTTCCACTGATACTCTTTGCCGCTTTCTAGATTTCCTTTGACTGCGAAATATGTGCTTTAATGGCGCCGATGAGGTTTTACAGAGCTTTAATTTTGTCCTTCGATGAAATTTTTGTCGTAGACACCTTTCTGGACATTTCCCTGTAATATCGGGCTCTAAATTCAGTTTCCTCTGCGCACTACGCCATTACAATAGCATATATGAACCATGGCGGGTTTTACCACCTAATAAACTTGCAAAACATGAAAATGGTTATGAAAAACATTATGGGAAGGGTGGTATGGATGAACGTGACAGTGGCAGCATGGCACGGACGAGGATGATGACTGCAGGGGAAACAATGGAGGAAAACATGACACAGTGGAGAATGCATGGGAAAATGTCGAGGCGGATATTTTAACATAAAAATAATGAACTTTGACCTTGGGACGAACATATATAACGGGGGCGGGCGAATGTACGGTGAGGCACGTGGAATGGTGACATGGTGGGGTCGGGCGATGGCGGAATAGTCAACAGCGGGGAAAAACAAATCTGGACCCTCAGATCTCAAAGGAGATCAACGGTTGAAAATGCAGCGGAGGGTGATCGACGGTGGGCCAGGGGTACGGAGGCCATGAAATATCGCGTGCGCAGCTCTGTGGAATGATGACTATTGGATCAACTGCCCCAGATCAGATGATGCATATGCATATCGCTACGCATCCGCGAATGAACGATAACACGCGATGAGATAGCGGTTTTGAAATAGTGCCTTTGCCACGCGTCGGATGCTGTATGGAATCGTTGGCTGATCGGAAAATACCGCCCTTCGCCAAAAGGCGGTGAAATAGAAACCGGATGGTTTTTGAATAGTGCGCGGGGACCATGAAGGCGGGTAAACTCCGAACTGTCGGATCTGCAGGTAAATAGACGGCGATGGCGCGATCGGGGCGATGAACGGGGTGAAAAATGGACGTTGTGGAGAACACAATAACCATTCAATCAATATAGATTGATGGTTCAACTTTCGCCCGATACATATCTGATAAGCACTCTTATGGGCTGGCGGGTGGTTCTAGCGCTCGGGTCACGTGGAGGAAAAGGTGTAGGGGCTAGGCCGAAGGGAGCTAAGACCTAATACATGGAGAATATGGCTTTTGGGCCATTTTAATGCAATTTGAGGGTGAAAAAGGGAAACGATAGAGGGAAAAAGGGGAAATCAGGCCAAACAAGGGGTGTGAGCAGGATGTAAAGGGGATTTTGGGAGGATTTAGGGGATCAGAGGGGAAATTGACAAGGGGAAAAAAAAGGTTAAAAAGGGGCATTTTTTAGGGATACCAGGGGCAAATGAAAGCCTTTTGGAGCACGATTTTTGTAATCAGAGGGGCTTAATAATGGAAATCAACAAAGGGGATTTATCAAAGGAAAAAGGCACAAGGAGACTTCAAGGATGATGTGTTTCCAGGGGAGATGCATTCATTGAAGGCTCATAAAAAAATTAGCCCCCTACTTTGCCTGTCAAAAATTTACAGGGGGCTAACAGGGCCATACCTTTATTGTCTTTACAATCTGCCCTCTTTTCTTTCTTTCTTTGTTTTTGTATTTTTGATTTTTCTAACTTTGAATGCAATGGTTAGACTATGATATTTACAATGAAAAATAAAATTCTTTGAAACTTAAGATTCTTGGCAGAAGTAATGCTTGAGCATCCTGCCATTGACATGACCTCCATACAGATCTTCTCCATTCAATTATTTCAAGAAAAATGCATTGTGACCCCTCTTAGCATGGATAATATATGGTCCTTTCCACAAGTTCTCAAATTTTCTAGGTTTTCCCTTCTCTTATCTTATTTAATCCCATTTAAGAACAACATTTCCAACTTGGAAATTATTTTCCTTAGTCCTTTTATCGAATAACTTCTTCATATTTTCTTGGACTAACTGTGTTATTTCATAGACTTCCTCTCTGGTCTGCTGTAAATGGATTGTTTGGTTGATCCTTCTCTGCATATCATTCTCTTCAATCTGCACTTCTTGAAGGAGTTTCATGACTGGAACTCCCAATGAGGTAGGAAAAACTACATCCATGCCATAAACTAACTGATAGGGGGACATATTTATTGACTTCTTTGTAGTTAATCTATCAGCCCATAAGGCATGAACCAGCTTACTGTGCCATGATTTTTGATTCTGTTCCAACAATTTTTTGATGATATTGATGAGACTCTTATTTGAAGATTCAGCTAATCCATTTCCTTGGGGATAGTAAGCAGTGGAATGGCCCAAGGTTATGTGGTATTTGTAACAGAAATCAACCATCTTCTTAGATTTAAAAGCAGCAGCATTGTCTGTTATGATTTTTCTGGGACAACCAAATCTGGATAGGATATTTGTTTCAAGGAACTTGATAATGACAGAGTCATTATCATTTCTAGAAGGTATAGATTCTATCCACTTGGTAAAGAAGTCAGTGGCTATGAGGATCCACTTATGTTGAGCTGAGGAGGATGGATGGATTTCCTCAATGAAGTCTAAACCCCATTGTTGAAAAGGTGCTTCAACTCTAATAGGATGTAAGGGTAAGGGAAGAAGTTTTCTTTTTCCATCAAGGATTTGACACTTATGGCAAGACATGACCAACTTTTGAGTGTCTAGGAAAAGGGTAGGCCAATAGTAACCAGATCTAAGAATTTTGTTTGTTGTGGCCTTCCAGTAGAGGTGTCCTCCACATTCTCCATCATGCAATTCATGCATGATTTTTCCTGCATCATCTTCAAGTAAACATTTAAGCAAAATTCCAACAACATTTTTCCAATATAATACTCCATCTAAGATACAAAAACTCAAAGCCTTTTGTTTCAAAAATCTAGCTTTAGTTTTGGACAAAGAAGGAGGGGCATTTAAATATAAAAGCACATAAATAATGTCAGCATACCAAGGAGAATTCAGAAATGTTTCTTCAATAAAAGGAGCAGTAGATTCTTCTATTTCTTCCAACACATCCACCATATTCATGTCTAGTGCTTGGAAGTTAGACTCAGCCATAAGTTTTGCTAATCCTTGCCCTTTAACTAGGTTGGTGGGCCTAATTTCTAAGTCATATTCAAGAATATTTGCAATCCATTTTCCCCTTTTACCATCAGGGTCTTGACTTAGAATGTCCTTGACAACAGTATGTGGAACAAAAGAAATTATGTGAGAGTGTAAAATATAGACCCTAAAGTCTTTTAATGCTTTCACTAATGCTAAAGCTTGCTTCTCCATGATATTATATTTGAGAGGAGCATATCTTAAGGCCCTACTAAAGAAATATATTGGTTGTTCTTGCCCCAAATCATTCTTTTGAAGTAAAACTGCACCTATTGTATGCTCAGATGCAAAAGAAAAGATGTAAAAGTATTTGGTAAAATATGGACTAATCAGGACTGGTGTTTGAGTAAGAGCTTGTTTGACCAGTTCGAATGATTGTTTAGCTGGAAAAGTCCATTTTACACCGACATATTTCTTAAGCATGTTTGTAATGTTTTTTAATAGCTCAGCAAGATTAGGGATAAAACTCCTCAGAAAATTAATCTTTCCGATGAAAGATTGCAACTCTTTGAGGCTTCTTGGATGACTAATTTGTAATATGCCACCTATCCTTGTAGGGTCTATTTTGATTCCCTCTTCCGAAATTATATGTCCAAGAAGTTTACCTTCTTGGAGACCAAAGAGTGTCTTTTTGGGATTCAATGACAAGCCAAATTTCCTACAATTCTCAAAAACTTTTCTTAAGTGAGTCAAATGTTCTTCGTTAGTTTTTGAAAAGATAGTTATGTCATCAAGGTAAATAATTATGAAATAGCCAATATCTTCAGAAAAGGCTATGTCCATGTCCCTTTGGAAGGTGGCCCCTACATTCATTAACCCGAAAGGCATTTTGACATACATAAAGGTGCCCCAAGGTGTGGTAAAAGTAGTTTTGATTTGATCACTTGGGAGCACGAACACCTGGTTGTAACCCGAGAACCCATCTAAGAGTGATATCCTTTTTTACCCAACTACCCTTTGAAGCATATGATCCATCTTGGGCAATGGGTAGTTGTCTTTTAGAGATGCTCTGTTTAAGTTTCTGAAGACGATACAGAGTCTGATCTCCCCTGTATTTTTCCTAACAGAAACTAAGTTTGATACCCATTCTGAAAATCTAATTGGTACTATAATGCCATCATCATGCATCTTTTCAATTTTGGCTCTAACTAAAGGTAATAAAAGTGGGTTTATTCTCCTTAGTTTTTGTTTGAAGGGATTTTTATTTTCCTTCAGAGGAATCTTGTGCTGAATGATGCTGGTATCGTAAGACTTCAGATCTGTGTATGCCCAGGCAAAAACATCTTTAAACTCCTTAAACAGATCAATGTATCGAGATTTTATGTGAGTTGGAAGAGTGCTAGACAATTTAATCATCTTGGGTTTTGTTAGGGAGCCTATGTTGTGTTCTTCTACGTTTGTTTCTACGGGCTCCATTTTTGGTTCTTTGGCTACATCATTAAAGTTGAAAAGGTGCTCCAAGGTGAAAGACCTCTTGGAATTGAACCGTTTTTACATTCTAAAACTTCCAGGTCTTTTTGGTCCACGTTGTTAATTAACTGTGCTTCAAACAGATTCTCATAATTATTTATATCAGTAGAGTGTGTTATTTCAGCTTCTGGGATTTCTTTGATATATGGACAGTTTTCATTATGGCTAGATTTTGATGTTGGTATGGTAAAATTGTTTTCTAACTTTAAGAAATCGTCTGTGTGTTGGTCAGAGTCAAAAACTTGCCAATGATCTTCGTTATCAGGCACTGCAGGCCTACGTTTTACCTTTATGCTAAGCTGTTCATTTATCTCAGGTTTTTGACAGTTACTCGCATTGAAAGTGAGTTCATTTGCTAAATGACTAAACGCTCTAGGAATGAAAACAAGTTCGTATTTTTCAAATGTTTTCAATAAATCGTGGGCAGCATTCCGATATTCCCTAAGCCTTAGATTTCTGGTTGAGTATTCTCCTTTGATTTGTTTTATGATAAGTTCAGAATCTCCTAAGATTGATATCGTCCGGGCTTCTAACTGTTTAAGCAGTTGTAAGCCTAGGAGAAGTGCTTCATACTCAACAATATTGTTAGTGCATGGGAAATCCAATTTATATGAAAAAATCTGATTTGTATTTTGAATCCACACACCTGCTCCTGCACTTGTTTTATTACAAGATCCATCAAAGTTTATTGTCCAAAGTATGTCATTCCTATTTTCATTTTCTTGTTGCTGTTGATTGGTAATGTTTTGAATTTGATTGAGGGGAATATTGGATTGTTCCGGTGAACTGATTGGGTCCATTTTTTCTTTATCTTGTTGAGTAGTTTCATCTTCGTTACATAAGATAAAGGAATCTAAACTTGACTGAATATAATAGATTGGAGAGTTGTTTGGTTTGTCTATGTTGCTCACCATGTACTTCATGTGGGATTCCCTGTATAGTCTTTTGTTTTGATTGAAAACGGGGATGGTGGCATAAGACATGTGTTGTGCTCAACTTAGTGTTCTAAATTGAGGTCATAAATTATCAACCAAGGTCAGTAAACTGCTGAAGTGTGGTGCACTATATGTGCCTAGGTATCTGTTTCTCAATTTGTTGTGTTTAGTGTTTTTATGATGTTTTTGGTTTTATGGTTTTATATTAAGAAGGAAAAGAACTAAATGTTGAAAAAGAACGGTTGTTGGTCACACTAAAAATAGAGGAAAGCTTATACTAGAGAACGGAGAATGCAATGTTTGATAATGACTCATAGCAAGAAAATACATCACAACATGAACTCAATAGCTCATAGCATAAACTCATCCAATTCATTCATTAGAAATATGTTGGAATAGCTTGAGAAAATAAAAAGTTTAGCACAAATTAGGTTCACCTAATTAAACAACCATCTTTACAATATTACAAAGAATCTCATCCATGGCTAAAAGTTTATTGGAACACAATTGGAAAAAGACTATTTGTAACACAATAAGATTTCTACTCTGAATTAACTTGTCATGCTAAGATCAATTCATTCTATAGCTCAACTTGTCACCACTAAACCTTATTCAAAAGTTAGAGATTTTCTAAAATAGTTTTTGGAAAGAAAGGTTTAATTGTGAAATTGAAAAGGATTGTAGAACAATCAAGGCCTTAAACTGATACCACTAACTCATTCCTGTTCATATGATGATGCACTAATAGAAAGTCAGAACAAGATTAGTTTGTAAACAATGAAGGTTGTGAAGTCTAATTTTGACAGTTAATACAACTAAAATAACAATGGATAACACTGAACTAGAATGCAATTGATCAAGCTTAAAACACAGTGATCACAACTAAACTAGAATGCTTTTATCCTAACTTTGAAATACAATGATTTGGAACTGAACTAGAATGTCACTAATCTAACTTAAAGTACAGTGAACTGAGTTATACTAGAGTGCCATTATCAAAATTAAAACATAGTGACAGAATTAAACTAAAGTGACATCTACCTCCGGAGTACTACAACTAGACTAAAGATGCAACTAATCACTAAAATGTCTCAGCTCTGTCTCATTCGGAATTAGTGGTATTTTGGAATAATTTATGGAACATGACTGGCTGCAACATGTTATGTAAATGAGCATGAAAGCATACAATTCAACAAAACACAACAAAGCTCTAAAACACCACAGTTATGTCTCATCTAGAATTAGAGATATTTTGGAAGAGTTTATAAGATCACGACTAGCTGTAACAACTGATGTAATCGAGCACAAAATCATAAAGTTCAAATAAATGCAACTAACTCCTAAATACTACAGTTATATCCCATCCAATGTGAGTGATATTTTGGCAGAGTTTGTAAGGATAAGACTAACTGTAAGTAAGTATAAAAATACAAAGTTCAGAAAATTAATTAAACTAAGAATGAAACAAGGCTAAGTTACTTATCTAAACCATATGAACAAAGCTTCTCAGGTAGTAGGGGCCCTCTACCACCGGATCAGCACAAAAATCTACTCAAGATTGACTCAGCTCTTTCTATAAAGTGATTCTTCTTTCATTAAAGGAGAAATTTTTCAAAACAAAGTATTTACGGTCTTCAGAGATCTAGCAATAAAACATAAATCTAGCTAAGCTATTTCTCAGTCTCCCGAGCAATACTTATAGCAAAATTACATAACTGTCTTTGAGATAAAACAGGAGTAATTTTCTTTCCAAACTAAAATCAAACTAGGACTCTGGTGGTGGCCTCATTCTATGATTAAGGACATCTATACAGTCCTTGTCTTATTAGAAGTCTGTCACCTAGTTTTGATTTCCCACGTGCATAACCGCCTGTAGACCTGAGCTCAGACTTCGTGGGGAGCAAGAAATGATGGGGGAGTGACGTGGAATATGACCATATGCATTTTTCCTTGTGGTGACACCTGGAACCTGCGTAAACATGAGAACGACTGTGGAATAGGCGACTGGCTACAGAATGACTGTGTTCTGTAGCCGGTCTAGTCAAAAATTGCTACAATAACAAAATCATGAAAACATAGCAAGTTAGTCATTATGTACATTCTTAAAGTAATCCTAATTAATCCTATTGATCATTTAAGCCTGTCATTGATGAGGAACAAAGAAAATGAAGTGAAATGTGGTGGAAAAGAAGGACATCTTCGGGGTTCAACATACCCCCACTGCAAGGCTTTTGCATGTCCTCATGCAACTATTCCATGTACTCTGAGACCTCTGCTAGGACATCAAACCCTCTTCTTCTGATTTTCCTTACAGTCAATGGCACTCTGGGCTTCCTTATGACTAACTTGAATCTCAAAATTGTAAGTGCCCTGCTTAACCTTTTGTTTTTCTTCTTCAATATTTCACTGGCTTTGTGCAACTTTTTCATTTGTAGAGACAAAGTGGTATTCATATCACCTTTGAGCTTAACCTGCTCCCTTAATATTTCATTCTCATTCTTGATATGCCTATTGAGTACTTCTAACTCATATTTATCTCTACTTAGCATATCAATTGCAAATTTTGGTGGACTAGGAGTTCTGTCTCTACTTTCTGAAGCTTTCTTCTTTAATGTCTCAACATAATTGTAAATTTCTTGTTGTGTTGGGTCTATTTTAGGGGCTCCTTCATCAAAATCCTCAGGTGTTTCTTCATCCTCAATTTTTATGATTCCAGTTTGTCTAATATCTGTTTTCTTTAGTATACCTCTAAGCCTGTGGCTCCTTCTTGGTTGAGATGGTCCTTCTCCTCTGTCTTTGGCATATTTTCTTATTATTCTTTCCTTTTTAAGATGCTTTTTAATTTGAGCCAATTTCTCAGAAATCATCTCTTCACTGTCCTCCTGTATTGATTTACCAGTTTCAACTTCAACAGCTTTGGAAATTTCTCTTCTCCTGCTTCTTCCTGTAGGTTTACCTTTAGGTGGAAATTCCTTGGGTTCTTCAAAGTGGTTCCTCACTAGAAACTCATCCCAATTATCTCCCATTTTCCTCAAGTGATGTTCAATTAATATTTTGACTAAACCATGATGATACAAAGTTGTTTCTAGAATTTGAACCCTTTTTTGAACATTTGAGGCCATTCTTTTCAGACTATGAAGCTGGAAAAAGGGAAAATTAATTTCTTCATCTAAGAAATGCATCATTAACTGAATATGATAGACAAAGAGGGTACCAAATATTCCTTCACAAGTGATAAATTTTTGCAAAATGAGCAACAAATTCCTCCATTTATTCTTTATTTCCGAGCTAGGGTTTCCTTTCTTAAAAATGGAAACATCCATACCTGGTATTTTGAGTATTTGCTTCCATGTCTCACTATGAAATTCCCTATTTTTGAACCACTTTTCTCCTTGCCTGGGTAATTTAGTTGCTTCTGCAATGAAAGCCTCTGTAATGTTGAATTTAACATCTCTTATTTCGACCTCCACTCCATTGAAAGACCGTGCAAATGTTTTAGTCACCTCTTTGTGAAAACCACTGAATTTCTCCAAGAATTGCAACCAACTAGCCTGCTGTAGCATTTCTCTGATTTGTGGATAACCTTCCAAGTACTTGGCTCCAACTGGTTCGGTCCTCACTATGAGACCCATAGCTTCTCTTTCCAACCTTCAATTTACTGCTCCTCTGCTCACAGTGAAAATGGCTGTTAAAGAGATGTTTCTGCCCCCAAAGATGTTTCCTCTGTTTTACAGACCAGAATGGCTAGGTATTGGATGTGGAAAGGAATGATATGGAGTAGTTATGAAATGAGTATGATGCGCTCGGATTAATGGGTTGGGAAATATCACGGAAGAAAAGACCGCAGAGATATTTTGCAAGCAATTCAAAATCATCATTAAATACTTTGGCCTAGTGACGTGACTGATCAAATCACTTCAGTACTTAACCGTTATGTTTTAAATGATGATCGGATATGGAAATATGAAAGGGATTTTGTCCAAAGTTTTTATGATAAGTTTTATAGGCATGATCAACACGACTAATTAAAATAACCTTTTTGAATCATACATGACTTAACTATGCTAAAATTTCATGATCTGCTACTATAATAATTTCATAATATTTTACCTTTGCCTTTCCTTTGATTTTTTTTCTTTTGGTTTTGATATGCCTTGTCCTCCTTTGAAAATCATTGGTCTTCAATCCTCATAACTCCTTTGATTTTTCTTGTTGTCTTGGATATGCGGGATAAATTTGCTACCAAATCAAGTGATTACTGGATAGTGCCTTCAGGATCTCTACAGGCTGGAGATGTGCATTTGTTGCAAATTTACAGTGCCCTGAGAATGTACCTGTGGAAATATTGAAACATGGAATGGAATGGTTTGAAGCATGAATGGAATGTTGTATGAAATGAGTTAAAAATGGATAATGAAATATGGTGTGATGGAGTTATGAATGAAGTGAATAATGGAATGAAACAGATCACAATTATGAAGTGGAGTAAAGTATGGAAAATGACTTGCAACTTATGATCTGTATTATTTAATTGCAGAAAGAAATCACTCTTAAAACTCTGAGATGAAAAATGAGGTGGACCATGGAATGAAATGAATTAAGTATGGATGAATGAAATGAAATGGAGTATGGATGAATGGAGTGAAATGGATCATAAGTGGGACGTGAATCACTTATGATTTTATGGTAGCTACTTGCAGAAAAAGAACAAATTTGAAAAGCTAAAAATTAATGGAGAAGAGTTACGTTTTCACTCTATATTTTAAATACACATATAAATAGGGAGATTAGTTTTGTGTTTATACTTATTTATTTGTTATTTTTTTAAAATATCGACTTTAGAAAATTCAATTAAGTTGATGAAGAGAAAATTCTTCTTCATTAACTTTACATATCCTTGTTTTCTGGAATCTCTTGAAAAATTCTTCTCTTGAAAGTGACTTGTGATATAGCTTCAACTTGTGATATAGCTTGATCTGCGACCATTTACAAGAAAAGTGACATTCTCTTCATCTATTGTCCTGATTTTTATTGCTCCATTGGAAAAAAATATTATAATTTCATATGGCCCAAGCCAATGTGTTTGGAATTTACCGTGAAAATCCTTGAACTTTGAATAAAACAAGAGAGCCCAGTCACCTTCTTTGAACTTATTTTCCTTGATGTAATTGTCATGCCATCTAGTCCTTTGCTGTTGGACTATACTTGTTTTCTGAACTGCATCTTGTCTGATCTCATCCAATTCATTAATCTGCTCCAATCTGTGCTTTTGTTCCTCTGTTAGATCAAGCCCTAGCTGAACTTCCATTTTGAAAGTTTGAATCTGGAACTCTATGGGAAACAAAACTTGCTTTCCATAAACAAGTTCATAAGCAGTATGGCCTGTTGTTCTCCTCCATGTAGTTCTATAGGCCCACAAGGCTTCAGGAAGCCTATTTGCCCAATCTCTTCTATGCAAATGAACAGTCTTCGTTACGATCCCTTCAATGACCTTATTAGTACATTCCACTTGACCATTTGCTTGTGGATGGTAGGGAGTAGATTTTCTGTGTCTGATTTTGTACCTCTCCATCATTTGTTCCACTAGCTTTGATGTAAATTGAGCTCCTTGATCTCTAAAAATTTCCCTTGGGACACCAAAATGAGTAAAAATATCCTCAAAAAGAAAATTAACTACAGATGCTTTGGTAGCAGAAAGTAATGGCTTGGCCTCTACCCATTTGGTAACATAATCAGTGCAAACTAATATATATCTCTTTTGTCTTGATGGAGGACTAATCGGTCCTACAAAATCCAAAGCCCATTTTTCAAAAGGTTCAATATGTACCTGAAGTTGTAATGGCATCTCACTTGAAGGAGAAGGTTTCCCTACCCTTTGGCAACTGTCACATCTTTTGACATACTCTTTAGCATCTTTAAACAAGGATGGCCAATAATATCTTAAATGAAGGATCTTATAGGCTATCCTCTTATCAGCAAAGTGTCCGCTACAAGGTTCATCATGACATGCTTTAAGAATCTCAGGCATCTCATCTTCCCAAACACATCTCCTAATCATCAAATCTGGACCTATCTTGTACAACTCATTAGCAACCCATGAATATTTTGCACTGTCATAAATGATTTTTCTTTTATCTCTTGCATTCATTATTGAAGGAAATTTTCCCGAAACTAAATAATTAGCAATGTCATCAAACCAAGGAGTTTGAGTAGAAACTGCAAAAAGATATTCATCGGGAAATTGGTCTTCAACTGGAGTGTCATATTTGATGTTTTGGAGTCTACATAGGAAATCAACTACTGTGTTTTGTTTTCGAGCCTCCATAGAATGGTAATGTTGAATTCTTGTAAATAAATAACCATCTTATGACTACGCCATTAGTAATTGATTTGTTCATTAGATATCTAATTTGGAGTGATCTATGTGAACAAAAGTTTCATAGCACAGTATATAGTGTGCAATTTGTTTATGGCATGAACAACGGCTAAAAGATTCGGTTAGAGTATAGTTTAACTCTGAAAAATTCAAATTTTCACTTGTGAGTATAGTAGATGGCATATGGAATCGAGGTCCTTTGTCCCAATCTTGCTCTAAATTTGTATCAGCATGTGTTGAAATATGAAAAGGTAACTTCGAGTTAGGTCCCCTTAAAATAGGTGCTTAGAAATTGTTGTTTAGGGTCTCAAGGCTAGCGGCAATTTAGGATTCATGAATTCACGAGTCTTTGGTAAGTAATTTGAAAAGTGGAGATGATATCTTGGTGAATTTTTCTATAAACCTTCGATAATATCCTGTAAATCCAAGAAAACTCCTAACATATTTTTGGCAACTTGGAATAGATAAGTTAGAGACGATTTCAAATTTTGACTCATCAACTCTAATCCCATCCCCTGAAATGTGATGACCCAAAACAATTCCTTCAATAAACATCATAAAACACTTTTCATGACTTAGTGAAAGATTTGCTTCTTTACATCTCTTTAAGACTTTTTCCAAGTTTTCTAAGGCTTCTTCAAATGTTTTTCCATAAACTGTCAAATCATCCATATATAACTCTACACAATCATGTATTAGATCTAAAAAAATTCCTAGTACTACCCTTTGAAATGTTGCGGGTGCATTGCATAGTCCAAATGGAAATACTCGGTAAGAATAGGTACCCCAAGGACATGTAAATGTGGTTTTGTCTTGATCTTCCAGTGCTACTTGGATTTGATTATAACCACTAAATCCATCTAAAAATGAGAAGTACTTTTTTCCAGCTAATGTGTCTAACACCTGATCTATGAAAGGTAAGGGAAAATGATCTTTAAGAGTAGCTTTGTTTAATTCTAGGTAGTCAATACATACCCTCCATTTACATTTTCTTTGGCACAATTACCAAAGGAGAAACCCACTGACTATCTAAAATGGGATAGATAAAGTTGACATTTAATAATTTCTGCAATTCTTCTTTATCAATCTCCCTAAGATTTGGATTCATCCTTCTCTGAGGTTGTCTGATTGGTTTACAATTGTCCTCTATGCAGATGTGATGAGTGCAAGTCTTGGGGCTTATCCCTTTCATATCAGTGTACTCCCATGCATATGCAGAAGAATGTCTCTATAATATCTTGACTAGCTCTTCTTGTTGAGATTTCTCTAGGTTCTAGTTTATGTTTAAAGTTTTGCTTGGAAATATCTCAATTGTAGAGCTGCCAAATTTATCCATGGAGTAAAGAGACATATGTATTGATGATAAAAACTCAATGTTGGATTCTTCTTGAAATTGTTTATGTTTGTATTCTGAAGAGGATTCAAAGTTTTCTAAAGTATTCAGAATTTGGCTATCTTCACTAATTTCTGAAATTGTGAAGAGAGGTTGTAAGTCTTCTTCATCCTCTACCCATTGAGTATCATCTAATTCTGTAATTTTTCTTGCTGGGGGACACAAGGTAAATTTCTTGGTTGAACTACCACCAGATATGTACATATCACCGGATCTACAACTAATGAAAGCATCAGTTGTAGCTAACCAAGGTCTTCCTAATATAACAGGGTGTCCTCCTAGATTATTCTTAGGGGTTAGGATCATAAAATCCACAGGATACTCCCAAGAGTCTAGGGACACTGGAATGTCTTCTATTACCCCAATAGGTTTGATCACAGATCTATCTGCTAATTGTAATAATGTGGGTGTAAAAAGAAGATTAGGAAGTTTCAGTTTATCCATGATTTGTCTACTCATGATATTGATTACTGCTCCCAAATCAATGAGTGTGTTTTGGATCTCAATTCCATTGATGTGAATTTTAACAACTGGATTTCCTGGGTTTAGATACTTTGGAATAGCAATCTTACCCATCATGATATCTGTTATTTTTCCTGCCAGTTGAATTTTCTTTGTCTCTCTTATTCTTTTTCTTGTTTTCTTCATGCTCAACTCCTTTATTGTCTTTGTTAAGATTGGAATTTCCTTGATGGCTTGCAATAATGAGATCTTAATACAAACATTTCTCAAATCATCTAAGAAATCATAATTAGGCACCATAATTTGTTTTTCTACACCCCTATCAATTTGTAATCTTTCTGGAAAAGGAGGTGTAGAAGTGGATGTTGATGGCTGCTCTAATATAAGAGTTGAAATTATTGGTTCTTTTTGTTTTGATTTTTCAATGTTTGACTCTTGGAAAGTTGTGTTCTCTTCAAGACTTTTATTTACCCATAGAGAATCTTCCTCATAATTGTCTTGCTCTTGTATGATTACAGAAGGTTTCCTCTTTTCAAGTATTCTTCCAGACCTAAGTTGAACATCACTAAGGTCTAAAGGAGTGATCAAATAAGTTGGAAACTGTTGGCCTTCTATCATGTATGTGTTCTGGGAATTTTTATTGTTGGGGTTTGGTATGGATTGGGCAGGCAACTGATTTTTTTTCTAAGGAAATGGTAATGGAAGTGTTTGATTTTGATGTTGTGGATTTTGAGGATTCTGTTGAGGATTTTGTTGAAAATTTTGTTGAGGAGGGAAATGTGGATATGGTGGATAGGATGGTGGATATTGGTAATACTAAGAGTATCTTCCATAGGGGTTTTGTGATCCCTGCGCCCAATTTTGTGATTGATTTTGAAATTGGGGCCAAGGTTGCTGCCAAGAATTCCAATTTGGTGGAGGTTTATTATACATCTGATCATGAAATCTTTGTGTTTGAGGTCCTTGCCAAGGCCTCCTGGAAACAAAAATGAGAGATTCTGTGGAATTTGTAGGAGTTTCTTCCTGAAAGACAGCTTTAAGACCAAGTAGTGAAGGAAAACTCTTAGTCTCATGTTTTTCTGAACAAATTACACAAGTCTCTACAACTTTTGCATCCAAAGGGAACTCTTTCAAGGCATGTTTCTTTCTACATTTGGGAAAAAATATTGCTAAGGCATTAGATTCAGATTTTTGCTTGTTTTGTAACTTGAGGGTGTCTATTTGTTCACTAAGAATCCCTAGATATCAGATTTTAACTTATCAAGCATATGTCCTATTTCTGCCCTACTTACTGTCCCAGAAGTAGACTTACTTGCCCTTGCAAGAGTAGGGTCTCTTGGTCCTTTCACAGTTTTAGATTTCCCTCTTGAAAGGTTGATACATAATTCAGCTATTTCAGGTAATGTGAGCTGAGATATATCCTCTTTTCCCATCATGTTAAGGATATCTAACCATTCATCCCTAATTGTTTTCAACAAGAGAGCTTTCAAAGTGTCTTGGTCTAGGTTTTCCGTTTTTGCTCTTTTGATGTTGTAGTTAAATCTCTCCAACAAATCTTCCAGATTTTCATCTTATTTTTGCAAAATTTTAAACTCTTCCTCCTTATGGTTGACTGGCATACAATAATCCAAATACCTCTCTAGAAATTCTTGTTTCATGTCTTCTCCTAATAGAACTGTTGATCAAACTCATAAACCACTTCAATGCTGCTCCTTTCAATGTTGAAGGGAATAATTTAAGTTTTTGAGCATCTTGTAAGTAGTCATAGGTTCTACATAGGACTTCAAATTCAAATAAGAAGGTTTCAGGATCCTCAGTTTTAATTCCATAAAAGTCTGGAAGGAAAGAGAGTGAAATGTTTTTCATGGTTGTATTAGTTTCTTCATCTACTATAGGAAACCCAAAATAGTTTCCCATTTCTCTTCTACCTCTTCCTCTGCCTCCTTCTCCTTCTGCACCTCTACCTCTACCTCTACCCCCTCCAAATAGTGTGTGTTCTCCATTAAAAAGTCCTCCTCCCCCTTCTTCTGCCATAGTTGATTCTTGTGTGGAGGTTGAAAGGTTTAAGTCCCTAGCAGGGGTTCCTGAATCTTCTTCCAAGACAGGTTCAGTGGGTAAAGTGGAAGGTATTTCTAATGGAATATCTGATCTTAAGTCCTCTAGAAGTCTAGGCTTAGTAAAGGATGGAATGTGGGTTTGAGTTGGAGGTGTACTGGCTCTTGATCTTGGTGAAACAAGTGGTGTTCTCGGAATCAAGCTTCTGCTTCTTATGAATCTACCCCTTGAGTCTCTTTCTCTACGCATGTCATTTTTTTTGGGAGGTAAGAAACAAGGCTACCTAGATACACTTCCCCGGCAACGGCGCCAAAATTTTGTGCTCAACTTAGTGTTCCTAAATTGAGGTCATAAATTATCAACCAGGGTCAGTAAACTGCTGAAGTGTGGTGCACTATATGTGCCTAGGTATCTGTTTCTCACTTCGTTGTGTTTAGTGTTTTTATGATGATTTTGGTTTTATGGTTTTATATTAAGAAGGAAAAGAAATAAATGTTGAAAAATAACAGTTGTTGGTCACACTAAAAACATAGAAAAGCCTATAATAGAGAACAGAGAATGCAAAGTTTGATAATGACTCATAGCAAGAAAATAAATCACAAAATGAACTCAATAGATCATAGCATAAATTCATCCAATTCATTCATTATAAATATGTTGGAATAGCTTGAGAAAAGAAAAAGTTTAGCACAAATTAGGTTCTCCTAATTAAACAACCATCTTTACAATATTACAAAGAATCTCATCCATGGCTAAAAGTTTATTGGAACACAATTGGAAAAAGACTATTTGTAACACAATAAGATTTCTACTCTGAATTAACTTGTCATGCTAAGATCAATTAATTCTGTAGCTCAACTTGTCACCACTAATCCTTATTCAAAAGTTAGATATTTTCTAAAATAGTTTTTGGAAAGAAAGGTTTAATTGTGAAATTGCAAAGGATTGCAGAACAATCAAGGCCTTAAACTGATATCACTAACTCATTCCTGTTCATATGATGATGCATTAATAGAAAGTCAGAACAAGATTAGTTTGTAAACAATGAAGGCCGTGAAGTCTAATTTTGACAGTTAATACAACTAAAATAATAATGGATAACACTGAACTAGAATGCAATTGATCAAGCTTAAAACACAGTGATCACAACTAAACTAAAATGCTTTTATCCTAACTTTGAAATATAGTGATTTTCAACTGAACTAGAATGTCACTAATCTAACTTAAAGTACAGTGAACTGAGTTATACTAGAGTGCCATTATCAAACTTAAAACACAGTGACAGAATTAAACTAAAGTGACATCTACCTCCGGAGTACTACAACTAGACTAAAGATGCAACTAATCACTAAAATGTCTCAGCTCTGTCTCATTCAGAATTAGTGGTATTTTGGAATCATTTATGGAACAGGACTGGATGCAACATGTTATGTAAATGAGCATGAAATCATACAATTCAACAAAACACAACAAAGCTCTAAAACACCACAGCTATGTCTCATCTAGAATTAGTGATATTTTGGAAGAGTTTATAGGATCATGACTAGCTGTAACAACTGATGTAATCGAGCACAAAATCATAAAGTTCAAAGAAATACAACTAACTCCTAAATACTACAGTTATATCCCATCCAATGTGAGTGATATTTTGGCAGAGTTTGTAAGGATAAGACTAACTGTAAGTAAGTATAAAAATACAAATTTCAGAAAATTAATTAAACTAAGAATGAAACAAGGCTAAGTTACTTATCTAAACCATATGAACAAAGCTTCTCAGGTAGTAGGGGCCCTCTACCACTGGATCAACATGCAAATCTACTCAAGATTGACTTAGCTCTTTCAATAAAGTGATGCTTCTTTCATTAAAGGAGAAATTATTCAAAACAGAGTATTTACGATCTTACGAGATCTAGCAATAAAACATAAATCTAGCTAAGCTGTTTCTCGGTCTCCCGAGCCATACTTATAGCAAAATTACATAACTGTCTTTGAGATAAAACAGGAGTAATTGTATTTCCAAACTAAAATCAAACTAGGACTCTGGTGGTGGCCTCATTCTATGATTAAGGAAATCTGTACAGTCCTTTTCCTATTAGAAGTCTGTCACCTAGTTTTGATTTCCCACGTGCATAACCGCCTGTAGACCCGAGCTCAGACTTCGTGGGGAGAAAGAAATGATGGGGGAGTGACGTGGAATACGAAAATATGCATTTTTCCTTGTGGTGACACCTAGAAACTGCTTAAACATGAGAACGACTGCGGAATAGGCGACTGGCTACAGAATGACTGTGTTCTGTAGCCAGTATAGTCAAAAATTGCTACAATAACAAAATCATGAAAACATAGCAAGTTAGTCATTATGTACATTCTTAAAGTAATCCTAATTAATCCTATTGATCATTTAAGCCTGTAATTGATGAGGGACAAAGAAAATGAAGTGAAAT
The DNA here is from genome assembly GCA_034641835.2 of Pinus albicaulis. Lineage (NCBI taxonomy): Eukaryota > Viridiplantae > Streptophyta > Pinopsida > Pinales > Pinaceae > Pinus > Pinus albicaulis. The sequence goes on from CM076580.1 coordinate 1,033,006,532, forward strand.
GTGGTGGAAAATAAGGACATCTTCGGGGCTCAACAACATGTCCATTTGAAGGGCTCCCTGAAGTTTGGCTCCCCAAGATCTTGATAAGAGCATGCCATACTTAGGGGGAATGTCAGCTACAAATATATCCATTACTAAACTCTTAGCAGGGATTTGAGCTAAATTAACACATAAATCTTTTACTAAACCCAAATATTTGAATTTGCTTGAGTCAAAGGAATACAAATCTTTGTATGGTTTAGTAATCTCTAAGCCTAAGCTTTCCATTACCACCTTGGGCATTAGATTATGTGAAGCTCCCGAATCTAACATGGCATTGTGTAAAATTTTCTCATGTATGTTCAAGCTAACATATAAGGGAGGGACAACCCCTTCTTGATATTTTCCTTCAACTTCTGGACCAAACAACAACTCAGGTTTGTCATCTGTCAAGTTTAAAGTATCTGTATCACTTCCTAAGTTCAAAGCTTTCAAAACTTGGTTTTTATACACCTCTTGGGTTACTAGTTCAGCTAGGGGGATGGTAATTTTTATCTTAGAAATATCTCCCTCTAGGTTGAAAGGAATAATTGACTTGTTTGTATTTACATCTATTTTTTCAATTGAATTCTTTTCAACAACTTTGATTTGCTGAACCTTGTTTGGATTGGTAATTGGGATAGTTTTATTAGGACCACTAGCTGAAGTGCTAGGGGTACTCTGTTCAACATTTGGCTGGACACCTTTATCTTTGTTTAAGTCTGGTTTTTTAGCCGAAATGTTGGTTTTCTCTGCTGTCTTTTTGGGCTGGTTCTCTGTGTTTTTCTTGACAACAGTGCTAGTGTTCTTATCCTTTGAATTATCTTTGTTTACCTTGCTCCTAAGATCATACTGTTTGTGTACCTCCATGATTGAATTTTCAAAACCCAATCTATAGTCATTAGAGTCTTCATAGGTGTTTGTATTTTGATCATAAGAGAAGAAATCTTATTCTTCCTCGGTGAGGAAAACATCATCCCAACTGTCCGATCCAATCAAGTTTACATGAGATTCTTCCAGCCTTTCCAACTCCCTATCTTCTTCATATTGATCTACATAGTTCTGTTGAAAGGGAGGTCTAATCTATTGGTCACTTTCTTTTTGCTTATCTTGATTGTTGTCCCTTCTATAATTCTGATTTCTATTTCTGTTTTGGGAGTTGTTCTGATTGTCTCTTGGCTGTGTTCTCTCAAGTAAGCTCATCCTTTTCATGATCTCTTCCAACATCTGTTCTGTCTTTGAGCTAGACATGGAGGGTGTAGTGTCATATTTATAAGTTACCCTCTTCTCTGATCTCAACCTATTTATTTTCTCAATTATGTTTGCTTCTATGCTCACGTCTCCTTTGTGCATGTCTTCTAAGGTCAAGTAATCCCTCTCCCTTAACTGATACATCATGTCAACATCAAGGCCTTCGAGATATCTTACTAAGGCCGTGCCTTGAGGAGGTTTCATGTGAGGTGGAAGAGCATTGTAAATGCTATTAAACCTAGTGGAGTAGTTAGGAATACTCTCTCCTTGATTTCTCTTGAGGTTGCTATACTCTGCTATTATTTGGAGAGGATTCTTTTTGAGTTCCCATTTGTTGATAAATGTTTGATGCAAGGCAGGGAGATCATTTATGCTGTTAGGAGGTAAATTTTTAAACCATTTCTTTACATCTCCTCCTAAACTTTGAGCGAATATCCTCATCTTCACAGTTTCTTCTTCTATCTCCATGTAATCAAATGCATCTTCCATCCTATATACATGTTGTTGAGATGTTGTAGACTCTTTTCTAGTGAAATGAGGAATTTTGGATTGGTAATCGTTTGGTAGGGGAAGTAGAGGTTGTGGTAACACTAATGGGGCATACCATGTTTCCATGGCTGGAAATAAGGGTGGATTTACCAGAGGTGGATTTATAGTAGTGAAAGTGGGCTGAACATGAGTGTTTTTCATAGTGGTAGTATGAATTGGAGTGGAAGAAGTACTTGGGCCAGCAAACTGATTTTGAGCAGACTTGTTATGAAAAAGACTAAAGTGGTGAAGAAGCTGGAAGTCAGGAGGAGTAGAAGGTGAGGCTTCTCTACTTAAGCTTTGTTGAAAATATACAATGTTAAGACCAGTTTGATTGAAGTCACCTTGAGATCTAGTTCTAAAGATGTTCTTTGTATGATGTAAATCAAAGTGTGAATCCTCCAACACAACAAAGTTTTCAGGGGAAGATTTTGTTCTTAAGAGGCTCCTATTAGCAGCTGATTTTCCAGAGTCAAAAGTCTGCCACAGAATTCTCTCAGGATTGTCAACTATCAAAGGAGGATTTGGGTCCGGATGGGATCTAGTATTGATCCTATATGAAGCCAGACTGCTTTTCAAAAATGAGAGAGGTGGGGGTTTTAGGGACTATTTTTGGAAGCTTCACCTCTCAGGATGTTTTGTCTAAAATGGGACTAGGTTTTTAAACTTTCTTCAAGGATGGTTAACACAGTCTTAAAGAGATTTGGGAACCTAGATGAGTAATAGGCATACTGGGGCTAGTGGAGTCGCCAGGTGGAAACTTTTAGTTTTTTATGAAGGTAAGATATTGGATGGTTCCACCACCATGCTTACTATGAAGCCAAACTGAAATGTTTTGGGTTTTTATGAGTTTTATGATCTTATAGGTTATGAGAGTGTCCTAAATCTGACTTAACACTTAGCTAGGGTGTCAAAACATACAGAGTTCACTCTTATGGCTTGGTAACTGCTTCCTTCAAGGTTTGATAAGGTTTAATGAGAATCCTTAGGGTTACTTAGTTTGTCACTGATTCAATTAAGTCCTATCATGATTACCATTGCTTGGTAGTGCTTGAAGAAGGTTACTTATGTTATACTGGGCTTAAAAAGTTTGAAGAAAGGTTTTCAAACCACTATATTCTCAGTAGGTCCCACCGTGATGGCCATTATGTTGGTGTCCCGTGTTTTGATAGTTTGGAAAATCAAAAGAAAAGGAAACATCAGAACCAATATTTAGAGTCCCAGGATCTAGTCCTTCTATTCTCAGAGAGGGATCTATCGAATATTTGTTTGCAAAGGTTTATCGTGTGCTCTTTGAGTATTGGTTTTAGACTAGTTATTAAGTGTAGGTGTTTGTTTGTTTTTTTGGTTGGATTGAATTGATACAACAGAACGTGAAAGGTTTAGGAAAGATATATAGGACAGAGAAATATCTGGTTCATTGGGAAATGGAGTCAAGAAAAGGTCATAACAAACTCATCAATGGATATGGGATATCAAAGGGAAAATCTAACTTGGCCACAGGATCCTTTTGTTTTTGGAATGATATGAACATTAATGATTTGGAAAGAGAGTTTTAATTCTCAACAAAGGGAATTCGAAAGAATAATTTGAACAATAAAGAGCTCTTTGATAGACAGGGCTAACCATAAATTCTACAAATCACACCTTTAAGCAAATAATGATTTCAAAACAACTTTTAAAATGAAATAGAAGATTCAGGGAACACCCTATTTCCTCAAATATTTTATTTCAAATGACTTAGAAAACATAAAATATTCACTGATAATTACAGTCATAGAAGAGGGAACACCTAAAAACATCTATGATCATAATTATAACGACCTTTAAGCCAACTGTTTAAGTGAGGACAAAGGGAAAGATCAAAAAACACCTCTTTGATTCACTGTAAGCAAAGAACTTCAAAGGGAGACTTCAGTAATAGTTTTTAAGTGGCAGCAGACAAGCAGGGAGAACCATAAATCATGCTGAAACCAACTGTTCGAACTATTAAGGAAATAAACAAGCATGAAGATCAAAGAGAGAGATTAAAGACTCTAAAATACTTCAACAGAAGAGAACATGAAACAGTGAAGGATGAACAGGTCGAAGGTGCTTCCAAGAGTCATTTCTTAGCCTAAAATTTTCAACCTACTGTAGTAAGAAATTATGGAACATAATGAAAATAGGGGAAAACATAAAACAGTTCAGAAGACTTCACCAACAGCCAAGATCATGGATCCAATGATAGAGCCTTCACAGGAACACGCATGCAACAACATCATTAAGACCTCCAAGATTTCAATTTCTTCTTCAACTTCGACGGACTATGTATTTATTTCAGAGAGTTTCAGTATTACAACTGGTGATCAAACAACAACCAATAGGTTCTCATCTTCTATAGAAGTATTTATAGAAGGATGAGGAGGTGAGATCTGATAAAATATCTCTCAAGGCAATTAATACAGATTCAAGACTTCTTGGCCTTTGGAGGGGCTCAATGAAGAAGTTTATAGGTGTTTCACTGTATTAACTATTTTCCAATTAATATCAAAGCTCGGTGGGAGCTTTATTAACTTTTAGGCTATGTGTAATGTTTGGAGTAACTCTGTAGATATTTCTGCATTTATTTCCTTGCAGAAGTAACTCCCTGGCTGTGCTGGAGGTGAATATATGATTTTCTTTAATAAGTTCAGCCTCTGTTTGAATTCTTTGAGGCAACAGGTGGCCCTGTGGTAGCCGAGAGGAATCAATTTGCCTCAAAAGTGGCGGTGGAGGCCTTTATGTCTGTTAAACATTTGTGATTTCCCTTTAAATGTGTTTAATTTGGGGGGATTAGGCTTTTGATAATCATTCTTAGCCGTGATCCCCACAATTCTGTCTTCAATATTCATTCTGCTGTGCTCTGTCTTCTAGAACTGATACTCTTTTAGATGTGATTTAAATCACAGTGTCTTGTCGATGTGCAGGCCGTGTAGGTCCCTTCACGGCATCAATTCCCATGAAGCGTTGATGAAACGTGGAGAAACAACCCGTGGATGGCTTCTCTTTAATAAATCGAGGGCATGAGAATCGTCATTCTCAGCCCTCGACTTTTCTTCATTTATAATGAAAAAACCATTGAAACACCTGTAAAAAACACAAACTTATTAAGAAATCCTACGTTTTTGGGTTAAACTGCCTAGAAGGTTGTGGAGAGGAGCATGGCCATTGGATATGGACACGTGGATGGTCCATATATAATCGGGGGATCGCAATCGGTGGGAGGAGAAAAGGGGTGCGATGAAAAAACTCCGATGCGATTGCGCGATCGAAAGGGCCGAGGCGATTAAGCGATGGCCGTTGATCTAAGGATGAGATCAACAGTGGAGAATGAATCGGGGGACTGACCGATCGGGGGAGGAAATATAACGGAGTGATTTAAGAAATGCGATGCGATTGAGCACCGGTCTTTTGATCGGTCAACAATCAACGGTGGGGATGAACCGGGGGAAAACCCTTTTTATAATGTATAAAACCCAAATTTTTAAATAAAACAAAGGTTTTTATGGATCGGGGCAGGATAAATAGATAAAGTTGATAGGCACCCAACTGCGGGGCCTTTGGACTTTATGAAATTTTATATGCCTGGGGCGTATATAAAACAAAGGGCCTAATTGCAATCGAAACTTCGGGTCCAGTCTTTCAATCTACCCATTGAATTATCCTGATGCGATAAGTTCCTTGGGACCTTTAAGTCTCGGTCCTGGGAATAGGGTATATGAAATGAAAAAGTGGTGGGGCGGAAATATAATATAGGGACTCAATCACATTAGAACATTTTGATGCGGTCTTTTCAATCATCCCATTGAACTTTCTCTGATTACGATTGCGCAATCGATCTTTCAATCCACCCATTTGATATTTAACACGTGACTTGGTATTTTTAAAACAAACTTTGGATAAATGGGTTTTTTTCTTTTACAAAATAAAAAGATGATTGGGAAGGTTTATATAAAAGAGTTGATTGCATCGGGATTTAAAAGGAACATAGGACTTGTTGTGCATGCTAGCCCATACATACGAATTCTTGGCTTGCTGTCATTTTTGGATCCTCTTAAAACCCTTGTCCTGGCCTTAGACCCTCATACACTGTCTATCGTTATCCTATCCGCCCACAAAATACATTGTACAAAGGTTAAAAATCCGCGATTTAAAATATATTGGGCCCAACCCCTTTCCCCATTAGCTCTGCACCTCCTTTCATCCATGTAACCAAGCGCTGCTCCTTTGGGGTGCTTTTCGCAAATCGCATTTTCATTTGTTTGACCGTTTTATCCGTCGCACTTATTTGCGACGCGACCAATCGCACCATCGGATATTCCCCCGTCACACTTCTGCCAGTCGCAATTTTGTGTGTCAAGTGATTCCTTCACCGCAAAGCGTAGAGCGCAGTTTCCAGATTTCACCATCGTTTCCCCATCACACTTTTTCTATTTGCGATTTTGCGATGCGCTTCTCGGGCCCCACCTTGTATGATCGCTCCCGCCACGTTCCATTGCAATTCATCATATCTCTTTGCATTTTCGTGCATAGTCAAAACGCTGCATTTCTCAATAAATCACCCTCCGCTGTGACCAGGTCCCACTTCTCCACGTCACCCCTCCATTGACATTTGTTGTACTTTTGTCCACATTACCTATTCCTCTCGGCTTTTCATACACCCATGTGTCATATTCCCACGTGTCCATGGTATCTTCCCCTGCCGTATATATATATATGTGTGTTCCATTCATATTCATGTTTTTTATTCGTTCATCAGGTTTAAACTGTTTTACGTGGAAAACTTACACCCGTCAAAGTCTCCATTGTATTTTCTTCACCACCCTACATGTTCTTGCCATATGGCCTTGTCTTCATCATCACCATCGTCCTCATCTCCATCCCCTGTCTGGTTTTCCTTAACAGTTTTGTGTTTTTTGCAGGTTTTCCGCGTTAGAAGATTCATCGTGATTTGCTGCTTTGTTCGCAGAAGTCAAGAGCACCGCCCTCGACAATTTTCGAGGAAGAAATTCGGGAGGGAAGCCGAGGGCAGTTGTATGATATGACTGCCATTAAAGAAAGCAAGGATATGAGTCTATAGAAATCTCCAGAGAAAATCAAGAGACATATTTGAGCAGGCGGGAGTATTAATGAGGCATCATGAAATATCAGCGAAAGATTAAGAGACACAGAACCCTGCATTAAAGATCTGAGGTTGAAATTCGAAGTTAGAGGGCCGAGAGTACTATACGCAAATACAAGCCACCTCAGGGATTTATTGCAGCAAATTTTCCTCTTTCAGTTAAGTACAGAACGTTTGTATATTTTATTCTTTATGTCTTGTTCATGAAGAGATTTTTCATCCTCAGCATTTATTTCTGGAAGTAAATTGTAAAGTACAGTCATTTATTTTTAGTCATTCACAGTGTAGGCGCGAAGTTTTTCTGCCATTTTGTTCAAATTAAGTCATTAAACGTGTTCCATCCACCTCCGCTTCGAGAACTCTCTATCTTTTCTATAAAAACCCAGAAATAAGACATTAAGGGGGTTCCAGATTTCTATCAGCAATCTGTGCGGTGAAGAGACTTTTGTATACATTTTGTAACATTTCTGTATGAAGGCTCAGAGCCCGTAGGGTCTCAGTGAGGAGGAGTTATAACTGTAATGAGGATTCTGGTCTTTGGTATCTCACAGTATGTAATTTTCTCTTATGTGTTAATATAAAATCTCATTTCATGCTATTTATCTTCTTGTATCATGCTCTAGAATGCGAGTGGCTCACTGGTCTTGGGTAAGGATTCATCCTAGTTGGTGCCCATACTTGGATTAGTCAAGCGCTTTAAATAGGCCTAGTCATGATATACTATTCCATGTTGATTTCATCCACATTTTCTGCTATATTAGTTACTTGAGGAGGGTGCTTTTAAAACGCCATTGTCATGTATGGATTCTTAGTTGGATAAGCCCATATGTGGTTTTGTTGTGTATCTGGGTATCAGCCTCATGTTAACTAGTATCTCCTCCACGTTTCTTCACTGCATCCACTTACTGATATTTGATTTCTGTGGCATATTATTTGAACTGGCCCTTTTTACAGTAAGCTGTCTCTTAACTGTCTGATGCCTTTGTATTGGAGTTTTACATGATGTTCCTACATTATTCTTATCTTTGTATCAGCTTCTGAGAGAGATTGGTCCCATTTAAATTAATTTCCTTGTTCAACAAGAGATAGTAAGAGAGCTTTTGGATTGACAGCCCAAGCTATATTATGAGCTCCTTGCTATATTAAGATGTCCTAGGCGCTGGTCTATGGCAACTCTAGGCTGTCTCTAGGGGTGACAAAATTGTCCACAACATCTTTCTGGCACCGTTGCCGGGGATCGAATTTGAGAATATCAGTTTCCCTGGGCCTCAAAAAATTGTATTCACTCTCTAATCAGGTTGGCACAGAGAGTTGAAGAGCTGCGTATCTCTCACCTTGGCGACTCCACTGTTCTTTATTTGATAAATTTATTGGTAGTCCTGGCTCCTCGTAAGCCACATTTGAGGTCAGATACATCTCAGTCAAAGACATCTTACGTGTCTGACGCAAAGAAGATCATTCATAAAAGAGTTTGGAAGGAGAGGAAATCAGTTCGTGTTGAAAACCCTGAATATTCCGTTGAAGATTATATGCCCTCTTCTTCTCAAGAAATCAGAACAGGACATCTCAATTATACCAAAGAAAATCCCGATTTTTACTCAGAAACTCCACGTAGAGGAAGTGCCTGGATTGAAGAGTATTTCCATCCTACTCTCGAGGCTGAGGAAATTAAAGAAGTCACAAAAGTAGCTGCTGTTAATCATGAACTATTTCCATCTACACCTCAGGCTTCTGTGCAATCTATTCCCATTATTATACATACTCCCCTTCCTTCATTTGTATCTCAGATTGTTGCACAACTCCCACCTCCTCTAATGGCTAATGTTCCTGCTTTTCTATTGAAAAAATATGCTCCCTTGGCCTTACCCCAAGTGCTAAGTGATATGCCACATGATTATTTGAAGACTCTGCCGAGATTTAATGGTGAAAATGAAATTGATGCTCAGAAACATCTTGAGACTTTCTTCTCTTTTGCAGAAAACTTAAATGTTGAACATTTGGATGTGGTCTTAAGATTATTTGTGCAATCTTTGGAGGGTGAGGCTAGAAAATGGTTCAAGACATTGGGAAATCATTCTGTGACCACCTGGGACGAGATGGAGAATACTTTCCTCAGGAAGTGGGGAGAAAAGAAAGACTATGGTCAGTGTCTTACTGAATTTAATACTTTGAAGAAGAAGCATAATGAAGGAGTATCAGAGTTTATTAAAATATTCAACAAGTTATATTTAAGCCTGCCTCCTGAAATGAAGCCCCATGAAATAGCTGCCAAGATAGTTTTTATAGCAGCCTTTGATTTTGACTTTGGCTTCTCCTTAAGGGAAAGAAAACCTGCCTCTTTAGATGATGCTCAATCAGATGCTCTGGAGCTGGAAGCAAACTTTGCTCCACTGGGAAACTGAAGGGAAAAATTGAACAAGATACTAGGAGGAGAGGTAAAGAAGAGGTTTCCACCTCTAATCAAGATAAAGATTCAGATAAAATGGATGAAATAAGCAAAATGATAAAGAAGATGGTTAAGCTTGAACTGGAAGCTAAGAGTTCAGCTCCCAAGAATTTTTACAATGCTCCAAACAGAGGATACAATCCCCAGTATAAGAGACCACCATTGCAAATATTGCCCAGAGATATAAAAGAGCAGCAAGACCAGGTACCACATCCCTTGTACCTGGAAGGCCCAGCAGAAGACTCCACTGAATATGCTACTTATCAATTATAATATTCAAATCTTGCCTTTTCAAATAATGATGATATAGAATGCCCATTGCAAGAAGAAGAAGAAGAAGCAGAGATTGACCATTATTGTAAGCAATTTGCTGATTTCATGCAAGCACAATTCAATGTAAAATATGATCTCAGATCTTCAAGGAAGAGGACCTGAACTCAAGATCAAGAAGAGGAGCCACTTCAGAAAGAAGCACCTGCTCAGAAGGGATCAGCCACAAAGAGAAATATAGAAAAAGGTAAGTGTCCTCTAAATGATCCCTTGCAGCCTAATGATCAGAATCCTTCTTCTTCAAAAGCAGTCAGTCCTCCTAATGATGAATTTGTGTCAAAAGGAATTAAATCTTCAGCTGAAAATAAAGATTCAAAATAAGTTGTAATAGAGAAGCCCCCTTCTGCTTTTAATTTACAAAAAGAGCTTGAGAAAATTAAGATTCCAGTCCCCCTGACCGAACTATTAAAACAACCTGTATATCAGTCTCAAGTTACTTCCTTCATGCTTCCTCCTGAAATACCAATTGTGCCTGATAGTTTAAACCTTCAAGAAGAAAGACCCATGGTAGTCTTTGGCCCACATGTCGAGGAGGTAGACCCTTCTACTCCTCCTTTTTATGTGTCTCTAGTTATTCATGACCTGCTGTTACACAATTGTATGTTAGATTCTGGGGCTTCCCATAATATTATGCCTCTGTCTGTCATGGAACAACTAGGACTGCAAATTACAAGACCATATAAAGATCTATATTCATTTGGTTCCAAAAGGGTTAAATGCTTGGGAATGATTAAAGATTTAGTGGTCAATTTGGCCCAAATTCCAGCAAAAAGTGTGGTCATGGACATTGTGGTTGCTGATATCCCAGCCCGCTTTGGCATGTTGCTGTCAAGGTCCTGGGGTACAAAAATTGGTGGGTCAATCAAATTGGATTTAACATATGCTACTGTCCTAGTCTTTGGAGGCCAGGAGAGGAGGTTATATAGGGAGACTAGATTTGTTAAAATGGTAACTAAGGCTGACTGCTCATAGAATTCCCCAGTTTATAACAAAGAGGGAGACTTCTCATGTTTGATGTTAGAAGAAAATCAAAACTATGCCCATGAGCCCATTTTTGGTCAAATTCTAACTGAGCAGCCTAAAGAAGATCAGGAATTAGAAATATGGACTCTACATTTTGATGGAGCAAATTCAAAAGAAGGCAATGGAGCTGGGGTGTTATTAATCTCTCCTACAGGAAAATGGGTCCCATTGTCCTTTAAATTGGAATATGAAGCCACCAATAACGTAGCAGAATATGAAGCACTTTTATTGGGACTGTAGACAGCTAGAAACATGGGCATCCGAAGTCTAAAAGTCATGGGAGACTCTGATCTGGTGGTAAGGCAGATCAAAAATCAATGCCAAACTAAGCATCCTCGGCTGAGAGCATATAGAAATGAAGTATGGGACATGGTGGATAATTTATTCTCATCATTTAACATATAGTTCATGCCCCGGGAGAAAAACAGAATAGCAGATTCTCTTGCTGTAGCTGCCAGTACATTATGTCCTCCTCAGAATCCACTTTTAAGATACGAAGTGGAGGTACGTTATAGGCCATCTATCCCATATAATATTAAACATTGGCAGGTGTTTGAAGATGATGAATAGATGAAGAGATTCATGGAGACAGTGGGAGAATTCTCCAATATGGACATTGATGATAATGAAGAAGAGGAAACTGAAAATATTGCAGAAAACAGATGGGAAGAGAAAATAGCGGGTAATAAAGTGCTGTAGCTGAAAGGAAATGTTATACCTAGAGGTCTGGTGCCTCTAGAAAGATTATTTAACAAATATGATATTCCATTGCATCCAAAAAAGGTGATAGAAGAATATCAAGTGGGAGATTTAAATCTGGGAACTTATGCTGATCCCAAAATTGTAAAACTATCTAAAAGGGTCCCAGAAGAATATAAAGAAAAATATTTGAAGTTGTTTCAATCTTATAAAGATGTATTTGCTTGGTCCTATCAGGACCTAAAAACTTTTGATGTTAATATAATTCAACATAAAATCCCTTTGAGGGAAGATGTAAAGCCTTATAAGCAGAAGCTCAGACAGATAAATCCTCGGCTACTTCCCTCTATCGAAAAAGAAATCAAGAAGCTACTGAAGGCCAAAATAATTGTGCCATTGAGATACTCAGAATGGGTAGCAAACCTTGTTCCTGTTCGGAAGAAAAACGGAGAAATAAGGCTGTGTGTGGATTTCAAGAATTTAAATAGAGCATCTCTAAAGGATAATTATCCACTGCCTAAGATGGACCACATCCTGCAGAAAGTGGTCGGAGCCTCCAGAATGTCAATGATTGATGGTTTCTATGGCTATAATCAGGTGGCTGTTTTCCCAGAGGACCAGAAGAAAACCACATTCACTACACCATGGGGAACATTTATGTATGCCCGGATGCCATGTGGATTAATTAATGTAGGAGCTACTTTTCAGAGGGCAATGGACATAGCCTTTGTTGGAGAGAAGGACAAGTTTTTGGTGGTGTATCTTGATGATATCACAGTGTTTTCAAAAAATCATGATGAGCGTATCGAGCATTTAAAAATAACTTTCGATAAATGCAGAAGGTATGGCCTTTCTCTCAATCCTCAAAAATCTTTATTTGCATTAGATGAGGGAAAACTCTTAGGGCATATTGTAACTAAAGATGGTGTGAAAATAGACCCTAAGAGAGTTGAAGTTATAAACAGTATTCCTTTACCCAGGAATAAAAAAGAAGTGCAGGTGTTTCTAGGATGAATCAATTTCCTGAGAAGGTTTATTCCTAACTATGCTGAGATAGTTAGGCATATAACTGATATGTTGAAAAAAGATAATGAAGTAAAATGGTCCCAAGAGTCTAGAGATGCATTTACAAGGATAAAGCAGGCATTTGCTGAAGCTCCTGTGCTAGCTGGGCCAGATTATACAAAGCCATTTTTGATATTTTCATTTGCTTCACCTCATACTGTAGCTCGAGTCTTGTTGCAGAAAAATGAGGACGGATATGAGCAGCCTATAGCTTTCTTCAGTCAAGTGCTTCATGATGCTGAATTAAAATATAATATACTGGAGAAGTAGGCATATGCCCTGGTAAAGTCCCTCAAATCTTTTAGAACCTATGTTTTGCAATCTCACATTACTTCATATGTTCCCACAGCGGCTGTCAAAGACATTCTCGTTCAGGGGGATAGCGAAGGTAAAAGAGGAAGATGGATTGTGAAAATACAGGAGTATGATTTGGAAATAAGGCCTTCTAAGCTGATTAAAGGACATGGACTTGCTAAAATGTTATCTGAGTCAAATCATCAAGCCTTGGGCATTAATTTATCCATGATAGCAAATGAAGAATCTGAGAAAGGAGAAGAACAACAAGGACTAGAGATGGCCACTCAAAAGGTACACATGAAATATCTCACTAGTCCTTGGTATAAAGAAATAGTTGAATATCTTTTAACACTTAGCTGTCCTTCAAGTTGTGATAAGGTAAAATACATGGCTATAAGAATGAAATCCCAGAAATATATAATTTCTAATGGGCAGCTATATTGGAAAGACCCTTTAGGCATATTACTATTATGCCTCACAGAAAATGAAGTGGAAAATATAATGACAGAATTTCACGAGGGAATATGTGGAGGACATTAAAGTTGGAGGGCTACAGCTCATAAGATCCTGAAGGTTGGTTTCTACTGGCCAAAACTGTTTACAAAAGCTTTTGCTTGGGTCAGAGCATGTGACAAGTGTCAAAGATTTGCAGAAAGGCAGAAATTAGCAGCTTTGCCCTTGATTCCTATTCATGTAAATGAACCATTTCAGAAATGGGGATTAGATTTTATAGGAGAAATACATCCTCCTTCAAGTGGAAAACACAAATGGATACTAACAGCCACAGATTACTTTACAAAATGGGTGGAAGCCATACCTGCAAGAAATGCTACAGATGCTGTGATAATCAAGTTTATGGAGGAAAATATCATATCCAGGTTTGGCTGTCCTGCTAGAATTGTAACTGATAATGCACAGGCCTTCAGGTCTGCCAGGTTCGTATATTTCTGCCAACAGTATAACATTATATTGAATCATTCAACAGCCTATTATCCACAGGGAAATGGCTTAGCAGAGTTTTCTAATAAAACCCTGGTGAGGGCCTTGAAGAAAACGATAAATGAGAATCAGAAGAATTGGGACTCCCAAATAAAATTTGCTCTATGGGCGAATAGGATAACCAGCAAGAGAGAAACAGGGAAATCCCCATATGAATTAGTATATGGGCGAGTAGCCGTGTTTCCTGTGCAATTGGCTTTGCCAGTGGCATGTTTTATGCAGGAAAGTCAGGAAGAACCAGATGACATGGTCAGGAGAATTAACCAACTGGTAGAATTGGAGGAAACACGAAATCAAGTAAATCAGAGATTAATGGAGTATCAGGAGAAAATGAAAAATGTATTTGATCAGCATGCAAAGGATAGGAAGTTTTAGATTGGGGACCTGGTTCTCAGATGGGACGTTCGAAGAGAAGAAAAGGGCAAGCATGCCAAATTTGATCCGCTGTGGTTTGGCCCATTCAAAATTGTGAATCGAGGAGGAAATAACACTTTCATGTTAGAAAATCTACAGGGTGATCTGCTGGATGCCCCTGTGAATGGCCAATTCCTCAAGCCTTACTTCCAATTCTGATCCAGGCTGGGAGTGCCTGTTGTATTATATTGTATATAAGTTGTTTTAGCTTTTATTTTCATAAAGAAAGGATGCTGGTAAATTATCAGAAGAAGCGCAAAGGAATTGAAAAACAGAATGTACATACAAAAATATTCAGGGGTCTGCAGGTTCTCGACACGTCCAAGGATGAACATGTCGTCCCCAGATGGAGCCGATGTTGTGCATGCCAGCCCATACATACGAATTCTTGGCTTTCTGTCATTTTTGGATCCTCTTAAAACCCCTGTCGTGGCCTTAGACCCTCATACACTGTCTATCGTTATCCTATCCGCCCACAAAATACATCGTACAAAGGTTAAAAATCCGTGATTTAAAATATATTGGGCCCATCCCCTTTCCCCATTAGCTCTGCACCTCCTTTCATCCATGTAACCAAGTGCTGCTCCTTTGGGGTGCTTGTCGCAAATCGCATTTTCATTTGTTTGACCGTTTGATCCGTCGCACTTATTTGCGACGCGACCGATCGCACCATCGCATATTCCCCCGTCGCACTTCCGCCAGTCGCAATTTTGTGTGTCAAGTGATTCCTTCACCGCAAAGCGGAGAGCGCAGTTTCTAGATTTCACCACCGTTTCCCCATCACACTTTTTCTATTTGCGATTTTGCGATGCGCTTCCCGGGCCCCACCTCGTATGATCGCTCCCGCCGCGTTCCATTGCAATTCATCGTATCTCTTTGCATTTTCGTGCATAGTCAAAATGCTGCATTTCTCAATAAATCACCCTCCGCTGTGACCAGGTCCCACTTCTCCACGTCACCCCTCCATTGACATTTGTTGTACTTTTGTCCACATTACCTATTCCTCTCGGCTTTTCGTACACCCATGTGTCATATTCCCACGTGTCCATGGTGTCTTCCCCTGCCGTATATATATATATATATATATATATATATATATATGTGTGTGTGTTCCATTCATATTCATGGTTTTTATTCGTTCATCAGGTTTAAACTGTTTTACGTGGAAAACTTACGCCCGTCAAAGTCTCCATTGTATTTTCTTCACCACCCTACATGTTCTTGCCATATGGCCTTGTCTTCATCGTCACCATCGTCCTCATCTCCATCCCCTGTCTGGTTTTCCTTAACAGGTTTGTGTTTTTTGCAGGTTTGCCACGTTAGAAGATTCATCATGATTTGCTGCTTTGTTCGCAGAAGTCAAGAGCACCGCCCTCGACAATTTTCGAGGAAGAAATTCGGGAGGGAAGCCAAGGGCAGTTGTATGATATAACCGCCATTAAAGAAAGCAAGGATATGAGTCTATAGAACTCTCCAGAGAAAATCAAGAGACAGATTTGAGCAGGCGGGAGTATTAATGAGGCATCATGAAATATCAGCGAAAGATTAAGAGACACAGAACCCTGCATTAAAGATCTGAGGTTGAAATTCAAAGTTAGAGGGCCGAGAGTACTATACGCAAATACAAGCCACGTCAGGGCTTTATTGCAGCAAATTTTCCTCTTTCAGTCAAATACAGAACGTTTGTATATTTTATTCTTTATGTCTTGTTCATGAAGAGATTTTTCATCCTCAGCATTTATTTCTGGAAGTAAATTGTAAAGTACAGTCATTTATTTTTAGTCATTCACAGTGTAGGCACGAAGGTTTTTCGCCATTTTGTTCAAATTAAGTCATTAAACGTGTTCCATCAACCTCCGCTTCGAGAACTCTCTATCTTTTCTATAAAAACCCAGAAATAAGACATTAAGGGGGTTCCAGATTTCTGTCAGCAATCTGTGCGGTGAAGAGACTTTTGTATATATTTTGTTACATTTCTGTATGAAGGCTCAGAGCCCGTAGGGTCTCAGTGAGGAGGAGTTATAACTGTAATGAGGATTCTAGTCTTTGGTATCTCACAGTATGTAATTTTCTCTTATGTGTTAATATAAAATCTCATTTCATGCTATTTAGCTTCTTGTATCATGCTCTAGAATGTGAGTGGCTCACTGGTCTTGAGTAAGGATTCATCCTATTTGGTGCCCATGCTTGGATTAGTCAATCGCTTTAAATGAGCCTAGTCATGATATATTGTTCCATGTTATTTCATCCACATTTTCTGCTATATTAGTTACTTGAGGAGGGTGCTTTTAAAACGCCATTGTCATGTATGGATTCTTAGTTGGATAAGCCCATATGTGGTTTTGTTGTGTATCTGGGTATCAGCCTCATGTTAACTAGTATCTCCTCCACGTTTCTTCACTGCATCCACTTACTGATATTTGATTTCTGTGGCATATTATTTGAACTGGCCCTTTTTACAGTAAGTTATCTCTTAACTGTCTGATGCCTTTGTATTGGAGTTTTACATGATGTTCCTACATTATTATTATCTTTGTATCAGCTTCTGAGAGAGATTGGTCCCATTTAAATTAATTTCCTTGTTCAAAAAGAGATAGTAAGAGAGCTTTTGGATTGACAACCCAAGCTATATTATGAGCTCCTTGTTATATTAAGATGTCCTAGGCACTGGTCTATGGCAACTCTAGGCTATCTCTAGGGGTGACAAAATTGTCCACAACAGGACTTACGCACCATCGAAATTTTCCGATGCGATAAGCGCTATATGGGTTCAGCGCTTGGTTTTTATGGCAAGGGCACATGTGGGGAAGTGGTTAGGGGGTTTAGCCAAAGGGGCTAAAGGCTTATGCAAAAACATGTATTTTTTATGATTTTCAATGTTTTTTAAAGGGATTCGAGGGTTTTGGTAAGGCTAAAAAGTGGGTTTTAAACCTTACAAATTCGATTTTCATGAATGGAAGAAGGAAAGTCATGAAAAAATAGAGGAATTATATGGAAAAAAAGGGGAGCAAATTAAGGTTAGTTTTGAGTGGGGGAAAGGGAAAAATTATGGTTTTGTAGTAGTCTTTCTCCTAGGATTTAGTAGAATTTCTAAGTATCGAAATGGGGACAGTAGTGAAGATTTGGACAGAGGCATGAAACCTTTCAAGAGTCTTCAAGAGACAACACCTTTTGCAATAAAATATGTTCCTTGAAGGCTCCAAAAATTATTTAGCCACCTTTTGGTATAAAAAATTTATAGGTGGCTAACAACACGGAAGGACAATATGGAGGCAGTGTTGGAGGACAACGGACTGAAGGAATTCATAGATAGTGATATTCCCAGGACCGCAACAAAAAATGCTAAAGATATTGATGCATGGAAGAAGAATGTAGAAAAGGCGAGAATGATTATGTTAGAAGGAGTTCAAGATAATATTGTCTTGAAACTCTATGGAAAGGAAACTCCCTATTCAATGTCAAAGGCCTTAATATATCTATTTCAGAATATTAATGGTCACAGGAAGTTGGCGCTGAAGGAAAAGCTCATAAAATTCAAGATGGAGGAAGGCGACACAATACCAAAAGACTTGACCAAGTTCGCCCAATATCCGGATGGGCTTGGAAGTGTTAGTGTTACCGTCATTGAGGATGATCAAGTGAGCCTAACACCTCTATTCCTAAGAGCTGTAACAATTAATAGGATTTTGTAAATGGGAGGGAGAAGCTACTAGAGTGGGAGCGATTATGGTCTGACTTGGTGCAAGAAGAGATTAGGAGAAAAACAAGAGATGAGACCTCTTCCAAAGAAGAGGAATTTTCATTAGTCAAAAAATGAAAGAAAGAAAAGGGAAAGAAGTACCAAGGTGAAGAGGGTAAGAAAGAATTGTCCAAGATCAAGATTTTTCACTGCCACAAGTACGAACACTATGCTAAAAATTTCCACAGAAGGAAAGCAAGAAGGAGCCTGTAGTTGCAACAAAAGGTAAAGCTCTAGCTTCACAATTCGAGCTTTATTTTACTCTCATTTAATGAATGGGAAACACTGGAATGGTATGCATGTGGTATCTTGACAGCCAAATGACGTGGAATAGATATATCTTCAGTGACTTGGAGGAGAAATACCTCAAGCAGAACATAGAGTTTGGAGATGATGAGAGGTATAGCGCGACCGATATTGGTACTATTACCTTTCAGAGGGAGACTGGCTCCCCTCTTAGACACACATATGTATTGTTTTTTCTAGGACTAAAGAAGAATTTTGTTTCTGTCATGGTATTGGAAGACCGTGGCTACAATGTGATATTTAAAAAAGTACAGGTTTTCTTTAGACACATCACCACGGGACAGGAGAAATAGATCGATGTACAAGTCAATAACTTGTATGCTCTTGAGGTTGAAGATGCATGCAAAGCCTTAAATAGAAAGGAAAAGGTTAGAGGCTTGGTGGTTGAGAGGGAGCATGGATTACCTCTCAACATACAACCTGAGAAGAAGCCTCAGATATTTGTGGAGCAACCGTAATTAGAGAATCAAAGAGGAGATAGTGTCGTGGCATCCACTCAAGAAGAGACCTCTAGTAGGGGGAAATTTAGAGCTAAGTGGGAAAAGGGATCATATGAAGCCATACCTCTAGGTGAGAGGTGGGGCGATGTGAAGCAATAGTCCTAAGTGTCCAAAAATTTGGGCAGGGTCCATTGAGATGTTTTGTCTCATGGTTCATTACCTTTCTATGGGAGCCCATAGTACACAGTAGCATGATGGATCAATGGTGATTGACGCAGTTAGATTCCAAAGTGACAGATGTAGAGATTAGTAGCAGTCAGATACTGGGGAGCACAAAGAATAGTTGGAAGCAGTGCAGATGGCACAGTGTAGAGCCAACAACAACACATAGTTTTTAGTTGAAAATGTAGTAGCTAGAAGCAGTCAAAGACTCTGGTGACATATGCATCATACTGATTTAGTTTGGATGCTTTTCAGTTTTAGAAGTCATAGTAGCAACAAAACTAGAGAGAAGTGTTGCATGAAAAAAATTCTAAAGGTACCAGATTAGGATAGAGTTGAATTCCTTTCTTGTTGAAAGGGAGTGTTGAAAATGGAAACAAGAAAATTGAAAATGGAATCAAAAGGGATTCTAGTTTATTTTTCCCTTAATTAAATTATAAGTAAATTATAATTCCACATCACATGACAACTTGCACGAGTTAAATAAGTTGGGAAGACTTATTTAGCTCATTCAATTCAATTTTGGGGTCAAACAAGAGGCATGTACAATTCACTTTAAGTTTTAGGGGGCCCAGTTGCAGTTTATTTTGATTTTTAATTGTTTAACTTAATTATTTGAGTTAAAATCAATTTAACTAGTTCTAACTGATGGAGGAACTAGTGAGAGGTCCAATGAATTAAATATGATTTAATTCATATGTAGTGATAAATTAGATAACTGATAATTCACTATAAATAGCTATTGCATGTTAGTTTTAAGGAAGACCCAGTTGATATTGGAGTTAAAGGGAAGTGTACTAACAATTGTATAATTAGAAAACTGTACAGGTGGTTCATGGAGTCAAAAAAATGCCTTGGATGTATTGTGAAATCAATTAGTTGGAATTTCCTCATTAATAGGGGCTCAATTCCCTCAGGAATGCATAAGCAAGGCTGCGCAACTCAAAGGTAAGTTTTTGGTTAAATATTGGACCAAACTTGCTAGGATCAAAGTGCGAGACAGTCAGAGATAGTGTAGAGAGCTCTCAAACCTCAGAGAAGCAATGTATTGTTTCATATTTTTGACTTAATGCAATATACAAATAGCGGGGTTTTTAGCTAAGGCTTTTCCCAGATAAATATTCATGTTGCGCAATTGAAATTATTTCTCTTTCTTGTTCATGTGATTGTGCGATCATAATTGGTTTACGCAATTTGTAGAATATATTCAAGTATTTTGTTTTAGCATATTACAAGACCAGTTGAATCTATGTGGATTTTATACAACTGCGTGATATTGTTCCTCTTGAATTTTGCGTTGTATTATTAGGAAAACGATACTTGTGGAAATGCCATGTTGTTTATGAATATAGGCCTTACACTGTTATTATTACTTTGGGAAATAAGTTATACAAGATACCAGAGATAGCTTCGCCAACCGCCATCTCTTTGATCTCTGCTAAGCAATGTAGTAAGATCATTTCCCTGACCGGGAAATTTGTTTTCTTTTTGATTCAATCTAAAAGTAAGGGCAATATCATGGCCACATATTTGGCCCTCGGGAAAGGTTCCTCCACATAGCAGAAGCATGTGGATAAAGTCATGGAAGAATGCAAGGACATCTTCTCCTCACCCATAGACGCACCCTTACATTTTCAGGTCAAGCATTTGATCAATATGGCCCCCAGAGCACCTCTACCCAATGGGCCGATATACCATCGCTCCATTTTGGAAAATGAAGAGATCAAGTGGGAGATCCATGAGTTACTGCAAAAAGGGCACATCTGACCAAGTTCCTCACCTTGTAGGAGCCCGATTGTACTTGTACAGAAGAAGGTTGGGCCCTGGAGGCTCAACATTGATTATCGAGAACTGAAAAAAAATCACTATCAGGAAAAAGTATCCAATCTCATGGATTTATGACCTTATTGATTAGCTCAAGGGGGCCAAGTATTTTAGCAAGATCGATCTGAAGTCTGGCTATCACAAGGTTCCAATAGAACCCACAGATGTATGGAAGAAAACCTTCAAATATAAGGAGAGCCTTTTTGAATGGTTAGTCATGCATTTTAGGTTGAGAAATGCCCCTGCAAATTTTATGAGGTATATGGATGGCATATTTCATCCCTTGAATTTTTTTTTCATGGTTGTATATCTAGATGACATCCTCATCTTGAACAAGAGTTGGGGAGAACACCTACAACACATTTTACAAGTCCTTCAAACCCCGTGGAAGCATAAAATATGTGTCAACTTGGAGAAATGCACATTTGGCATGGGCTAGTTCCAATATCTGGGTTACATTATAGATGAGAGAGACGTGCACATGGATCTAGCTAAGATCCAAGTCATTCAGGATTGACTAGCCCCGACCACTCTCACAGAGCTTCGAAAAATTTTGGGCCTTGAAATTTTTTATCGAAGGTTCATGCTGGGATTCTCCCATATCACTTGGTCTTTGAGTTAGATTACCAAAGGTAGAGTGAAAGAAAATTTTTCCTAGTCTGATTCCCAACTAAAGGAGGTCTTTGAGCTGAAGCACCGCCTATGCTCTGTAGTGATACTCACATTGTAGGACCCGCAACAACCATTTGAAATTGAGGAAAATGCCTTCGACTATTGGTGTATTCTTCACCCAACACAAGAATCCAGTGGCCTATCATAGTGAGACACTTTCCAATATAATTAATAAGTACCCCACCTATGATAAAGAGATGTATTCTATCGTGCAAGTTTTCCAGCAATGAAACAATACATTCTGGGGAAGGTGATGGTCATCCACACTGATAATCGAACTATTCAGTTTATATAGACACAAGAGAAGTTGCAAAATAATCACCATAAGAAGTGGTATACATATTTGCAAAAAATACACTTGAACATTAAATAAAAAAAGGGTAGCTCCAATCATGTTGCAGACTACCTCATACAACCCCCAGTTTCAAAGCTGACTACTTTTCTCAACTCTTGTGGCCACGAGACCTCTGGATGGTTGCAATTATACAAAAAATGATCTAGAGTTCGCCTCCACATACCAAATGCTAGTGGATGTCAAGGAAGTTTATGATTTACACCTCTAGGATGCATTATTATGATACCAGAGCCACCTTTTTGTTCCTTCAAGAGAGCGTGCCAAGCTGATTTGGGAGGCACACTATAGTAGAGTCGCAAGACACTTTGGTGTGGATAAAACTATGACTGTATTACAAAATTACTTTTATTGGCCGAAACTCTGACATGATGTTGGGAAATATATCATATCCTTCACTTCCTGCACCATCGCCAAGCCAACCATCAAGAATAAAGGCCTATACACTCCTATGCCTATTCCTAAACAACCTTGGGAATCCATCTCCATGGACTATATTTTTGGCCTCCCTTCTACCAAGCATGGTAATGACTGTGTATTTGTGGTCATGGTCATATTTTATAATATGGATATATTGGCAGCTTGTAAGAAGAGTATCACAACAGAGGACACTGCCAAACTTTTATTTGAATGAGTGTGGGTACATTTTGGGATCCCACATACCATTATATCAGACTAGGATAGCAGGTTCCTTAACACATTTTGGTTGATCCCCTAGACACTATTAGACACCAATATCATAAAGTTGACTGCATTCCATTCTGAGACTGATGGCTAGAAAAAGGTCATTAATAGGATGATAATTCACATAATCCACATGTAAAACTCCAAGAATCCATGAAACTTGGATGAGAGCCTTCCGTATGTGCAACACATCTATACTAGAGATATCCATAGCTTGAATTGTTGTAGTCCCTTTCAAGTGGGTCTGGAATTTAAACCATTATGTCTGATTTATGTTTCCATGCCTCATTCGACTACACAGACATTTTCTACACATGTACAGTAAGGGGCTGATAAAGAAACCAGATTTATTAAACTAATTCAAGACATCTTCCAACAAGTTCATGAAATCTTGGAGAAGTCCAATGCCAAGTACAAGAAGTGACATGATCACCATCGGGTTCCACATAAGTTTCAGGTGGGAAATTTTTTTTGGTTGCATTTGCAGAAAGAACTTCTTACCAGAGCCCATCGAAAGCTTAAAACACTCTGATATGGGCCTTACACCATTAACAATGTTGTGGGATACAATTTTTTTGAGCTCATCATTCCCCCATTCCTTGGCCTGCACCCAATATTCAATGTGGACCTCCTTCGTCCATACTTTCCACCATTATTGGAAACATGAGAGATTTTAGAACGACTCACACAAATATAGCTAAACCCAGACTGCATGGAACATGCCATAACTGATTAGATCATGGACACATAGATCAAGAACAATTAAAAGTAGAAGACCCAACTATATTAGGTTTTCAAAGCTGGTCAGTTCCCGCACCAAGGCAAGTGCCTCACCACAGACCAAGTTCAACAGAAGTTTCCCCATCTCATGGAGGCACTCAATGCAATGGGGATGATCGGATTTTTATCAAGGACCTAAGTGATAGCTAAAATTTCAAAGTGTTCAAAAGTGTGTCGAACCTGAGTGATGATAGATCTCATCTTCCTGATTCAGGCGCCATGAATGATTCTAAAAACTGACACCGTATGAAGAAGTTATCGCAATTTGAAAACTCCAGTAAACTCCAATTTTTGGCTTTTGACCAAGTTTGACTAGGTATTTGCAAAGTCAAAAAAAGAGAATATTCTAGGGAATATTCCTGAAATATTACTCAGAATAGTCCCTGGAATATTCCTTCTGGGAAAATTAGAAGCAAACACGTGTCACAGATTTATTGATTGGGTTGTGGTTTTGGCCAATCACAGGCCGCCACGTGGCCCATGAACGATGGTGTAAAATTTGGTTGGACTCCACTAGAGTCGACCGCGTGACCTTAGGCCTATGTGAAAAGCTTTCCACCATCTGCGCTGCATGTTGTGTCTTAAACACTAAGGGCCAGAAGTTATATTTAAAGTTTAACAAAGTTAAAGTTGGGACTTGGGACCGACGGCGGTCCCAACTAGCAGGTGGTCCAAGAGTTGTGTCCATATGTTACAGTCACAAAAAATGTTAGTGCCGAAAGTTGTTAAGCCAACAGTTATCAAAAAATTTGACCCTTATCACATGTGGGAATTTTGGCTACGGTTACGTTGACTACTATTACCTCGACGTAAACTCTGGTTCTAACTCCACTCAACCACAATTTTCAGTGTTAGTTCCATTCCAAACATAAATGTGACCGCGGGGTTTTCGGGGGTTGGAATGTGGCCACCCCCTCACCTAACCTTGAAATTAACCTTTATGTTTAGAGCTGGCAGACAGGTTAGTGCACCACCAATTTTCGGAAAAATTGCTATTTTTAACTGCAGATAAGTGCAGTTCTCCACATTTAGTTGAGGATTTTTAAGGGTCACTGAGAAAAAATTGAATAGGCTCTATCTTGAGCTATATTCATCCATTCTGAGAGTGTGAATAGTAAATTTAGTCTATCTAAGACATTCTAGACTCATTGGTGAGGGTTGGAAAGCCATCAGAGGACTTTTACGCACGTTTTTTTTCTTCAGAGAAGTTCTAGGGGCCACTAGCGCCACCATGGGCCAACAATAGTTTGAGGTCTAGCCAGGGAAACTAGAGGCCTTTCTTAGGAATCCAATAGTCAATTTTGGATGTTTAAGACATTCTGGAACTAATGGTGTGGTTTTCAAAGCTATTAGAGTACTTTTGAAGGCCGAGTTTCTTTAGAGAAGTTCCAAGGGCAGGGCCATCAAGTGCTAGTAGGAGAATGAGGCCTATCCAGAGCAACCAGTATCCATATTCAACAAACCAATAGTCATTTCTGACTGTAATGAGCCTTATTAATCCAATGGAGGGATTTTTAGAAGCTTTTGAAGAATTTTGAAGGCCAAGATTCTTCAGAGAATTTTTCAATGACCCTAGAGCCAGGGGGTGCCTTTATGTGTTGGAGGTGAAACTGGAGTAGCCAGAGGTCATTTTATGAAACTGAATAATATATTCTGAATATTTAGGACATTATGAATCCAATGAAAGGATTTTTTAGAGTCATTTGGAGACTTATAGATCTCTAGAAGACAGAGGGAAGTTTCAGGAAGCCTTGGGCCAACAGTGGATGGAGGCCTAGATTGGGGAGCCAATGCTCATTTTGAGAAAATGATCAGTCTATTTTGGAGGTCTGATATGTGATAGAGACATTAGGTGAGGTTTCAGGGACACAAAATTATTTCTTAAAGGATTAGTGCCATAGAGAAGCTTAGGGAAGCTTAAAGCACAACCATCAGATATCAAGTCTAAGGGGACATTAGATCTTTCTTCAGAGTGATGACAGCCATGATTAGGGGTATGATGATATTATAAACCTAATGGTAGAACCCAAATAACAATTGGAGTTAAGTATTTACTTGTAAAATATAATTTTCATCATAATCCCAAAGAGCTAAGTCAGTTGACAAAAGGTCAAGGAGACGTAGCCCACGATATTCGGGTGAAATCCTATATTAAATTTGATGTTATGTGTTGATGCTTATTTGTTGCATTATATGGTTGTTGCACATGTTTAATATTATAAAAAAAAAAAATTCTTAAATCACTTAAACAATTAAAAGAAATACACCTATTTTCAAGTATTGATTTCCACACAGTCATGTAATATAAGGACGATCATTTATTTGTTTAACTGAGTGGGAGGTGCTTGTGCATAATAATTTCAAGCTATCCACCAATTTTTGGATCAGGTTGGTATCAGAGCACTAGGTTGCTTGATTGACAGAGCACTAGCTTGCTTGTTTGACTTGAAAGGTGTTTAACAGTGCAAATAATTTTACTGTTGTAAATTGACTCTTGCTTGCAAGTTTGAGTTTTCTAGAGTTGAAGGGAAGCTACTATTAGCTAAGTCTAGGAGAGGAAAAGAAGGAAGAATGGCTGAAGGAATCTTCCTTACCCAAAGGACCTCAAGGAAACCCTTGAAGCACAAGAGGGTTTCTTTGAAAAACGCTGCTTGAAGAAGAGCTTGACTCTACAACCATTTTTTTTAGAAGCTTTGTCAATTGTTTTTGAAAGCTTTGTGAATTTTTGATTGAAGTTCTTTAGTTCATTTTCATAAGAATACAACTTCTTCAAGTGAGGTTTCAAAATCCTCCTCCTTCACAAGATCCTTCGATGAATACATGAAGAGATACTTGTACATCCTTAAGGATAGGGTGAAAATTCTATTTGAAGATATAAAGGGAAGCACTAGACTTCATGAGCAATTGGTTGCTATGAAGCAAGAGAAAGAAGAAATTCTTCAAAGAATGCATGAGATGGAGATGCAGCTCCATCAAGCCCAACACACCTTAACCAAACACATGAGTGATGTAGCGGTAAAACACTCAAATTTGTCTTCAATTTCCTCTTAAGAAAGATGTGTAGGTTCATTTGAAAAGCACACTAGAGGTATAGGGTCCAAGTTGATGTTAAATATGGGCTATGAAGGCAAGGGTTTAGGAAAACATGCACAAGGCATGATTGATCCTATGTTGGTTAACGAAAGACCTAAGAAATTGGGTGTTGGTTATGTTCAATATTATGGTGAAAAATCCAAAGCCATGAAGGCGTTAGAGACAACTTCAAGGAGAACTTTTGTTACAAGTTTTAAATCATAAACATGTCAAATTTGTTTCCAAGTTGATTTCCATTGTTTGAAGCCTATGTTGCAGCAAGATATTTGTAGACATGTAGCTTATGGTGAGCATGAGAGTTTGGACAACTATCAAGACATGAAAACTGATGTTAGTCTTCAAAAGAAAGCTGGAACCTCTACAAGTTCATCTCCTCATGAAGGTATAAAATATGGACATGCAAGACAACATTTGAGGTATAATTCTTCCCATAGTCAAGTTGATTATGTTTCTGATAAGCATGAAAAATATGTATGCTTGAATGGAATAAAGTGTTGTTGTGCATATTGTGGTCTGTGTAAACATGATGTTTCGAGATGCTGGAAGAGGATGAAGGCATGCATGAAACAATTGAGGCAAAGGCAACTTGCAAAGAAGGTGCAAAATACTTTCACACATTGCCAAAAGAAGGGACATGTTGTTGCCCAATGTTGGACATTGCATCCAATTAATCATCCCAAGCACATGAGGCAAGAGGATAAAAATACTAGTGAGATTAGAACCAAAGATTCCATCATTGATGTGAGAACACATGTTTCACATGAAGAAGATTTTTCAACAGCAAAAATCACCATGGAATTGACTTGGTAAGAAGTGGTTTGACTTATTGACCTAGTAAGACATACATTCATTTGTACATATGAAAATTTAAGTTAGGTATGCATGTTTTCTATTGTAATCTCATGTTTTTTTGAGCTGCCTTGGATCGATGATCAAGGACATGATGTTAAACTACCTTCTATAAATTTCTTGCTGGAATTTTTTTAGTGAGTTCAAGGAAGACAATTCTTGACACGAGGACAAGAGCATTTAAGAAGGGGAAGTGTTGACTACCTTCGAGTTGGGCTCAAAGGCACTAAGCCATGCAGGGAAAAGTGTATGGAGGTTGAAAAAGTGAGGGTGTTTTAATCTCATCTACTGAAAAAATCAGGTAATCAGTCTTTTGGGGTCCAAAATATTCCCAATGGGGAGGTGTGATCAGATTTGGATCAAGGACCTAAGTGATGGCTCAAATTTAAAAGTCTTGAAAAGTGTGTCAAACCTGAGCGACTGGATAGATCTTGTCTTCCTGATTTTGGCACCATGAACGGTTCAAAAAACCAACACGGTATGAAGAAGTTATTGCGATTTGAAAAGTCCAGTAAATTGCAATTTTTGGCTTTTGACCAAGTTTGACTGGGTATTTGCAAAGTAAAAAAAAGAGAATATTCTGGGGAATATTCCTAGAATATTCCTCAAAATATTCCTTCTGGGTGAATGAGAAGCTAACACGTGTCACAAATTTATTTAATGGGTTGTGGTTTTGGCCAATCACAGGCTGCCACATGGCAGGCCTGGAGGCTGCCACGTGGCCCATGAATGATGGTGGAAAATTTGGTTGGACTCCACCGGAGTCGACCGCACAACCTTCAACCCATGTACAAAGCTTTCCACCATATGTACTATGTGTTGTGTCTTAACCACTAAGGGTCAAAAGTTATATTTAAAGTTTAACAAAGTTAAAGTTGGGGCTTGGGACCACCGATAGTCCTAACTCACCGGCGGTCCAAGAGTTGTGTTCACATGTTACAGTCACGACAAATATTAGTGCCAAAATTTGTAAAGCCAACAAATATCAAAAAATGTGACCCTTATCACATGTGGGGATGTTGGCTATGGTTACGCTGAGTGCTGTTACCCTGACGTAAACTCTGCTTCTAACTCCACTCAACCATAATTTTTGGTGTTAGTTCCGCTCCAAACATAATTGTGATAGAGGGGTTTTCGGGGGTTGGCATGTGGCCACCCCCTCCCCTAACCTTGAAATTAACCTTTATGGTTAGAGTTGGCGGATAGGTTAGTGTGCCACCAATTTTTGGAAAAATTGCTAATTTTACTTGTTGATAAGTGCAGTTCTCCACATTTAGTGGAGGATTTTTAGGGGTCACTAGGCAAAATTTGAATAAGCTCTATCTTGAGCTAGATTCGTCCATTCTGAGAGTGTGAATATTCAATTTCGACTATATAGACATTATAGACTCATTGGTGAGGGTTATAGAGACATTAGAGGAATTCTGAGCAGGTTTTTGCTTCAAAGAAGTTCTAGGGGCCACCAGGGCCACCAGAGGCTAGCATCATTTTGAGGCCTAACTAGGGAAACTAGAGGACTTTCTCAAGAATAAAATAGTAAATTTTGGATGTTTCAAACATTATGGAACTAATGGTGTGTTTTTCAAAGCCATTAGAGGACTTCTAAAGGCCAAGTTTCTTTAGAGAAGTTCCAAGGGCCACTAGGGCCATCAAGTGCTAGTAGGAGAATGAGGCCTATCCAGAGTATCCAGCACCCATTCTCAGCAAAAAAATAGTCATTTATAACTGTAATTAGCCTTGTAAATCTAATTGATGCATTTTCAAAAGCTTTTGAAGAATTTTTAAGGCCGATATTCTCCAGAGAAGTTTTCATTGACCCTATAGCCAGGGGTGCCTTTAGGTGTTGGAGGCGAAACCAGAGCAACCAACGGCCATTTTATGAAAATGAATAATATATTATGGTAATTTTAGACATTATGAATCCAATTAAAGGATTTTCAAAGTCATTTGGAGACTTCTAGAGTTCAAGAAGCCACAAGAAAGTTTCAGGTAGTCTAGGGCTAACAGTAGATCGAGGCCTAGATTGTGGAGCCAGTGCTCATTTTGAGAAAATGATAAGTCTATTTTGGAGGTTTGATATGTGCTGGAGACAGTGGGTGCAGTTTTAGGGATAGAAAAGGATTTATTAAAGGGTTAGTGCTAGAGAGAAGCTCAGGGAAGGTTAAGGCACCGACAACAAAAATCAAGTCTAAGGGGACCTAGATCTTTCTTCAGAGTGATGACAGGCATGATCAGGGGAATGATGATATTATAAAACAAATGGTACAGCCCAAATAACCATTGGAGTTAAGTATTTACTTTTAAAAGATAATTTTCATCATAATCCCAAAGATCCAAGTCAGTTGACAAAAGCTCAAGGAGATGTAGCCCATGATATTCAGGTGAACTCCTATATTAAATTTGCTATTATGTGCTGATGCTTATTTGTTGCATTATATGGTTGTTGCACATGTTTAATATAAGCAACAAAAAATTTTCTTAAAGAACTTGAAAAGTTAAAAGAAATAAACATATTTTCAAGTATTGATTTGCGCATAGTCATGTATAAGCACGATCATTTATTTGTTAAACAAGTGGGAGGTGCTTGCGCATAAGAATTTCAAGTTATCCACCCATTTTCAGATCAAGGGAACATTAATTCCTAATGGGGGAGGATTGATCCAGGTAGATATTGGTTTCCACACGCCTATTCCACTTGAACCGCCATGGTTTCTTTCAATTTCCTTAATTGTAGCATAATTTACTATTTTTGGCATTTTTTTGGGTCCTAAACTTCTAGAGCCGTTTTTAGGCCCTAACCAATGTTTTTTTTTAAAATGAGTACATGTGGCTTTTATAGAAGTTTTCATTAAAAAATTTTGTTCCTTAGATATATTTTTCTTATTGGGTATCGTTCACATCAAACGAAGATCGTGTGCCAAAGTTACGACCTCGAGAAGTTGATCTACCAATTTACCCCAACGGGGCCCAAAGTTTTTGCATTTCATCTCCTGGGGATATGTTTTTTGATGTTTATGGTTTTCCATTGTTTCTAAATAATAAATAGTCCTTCGAGCCTCATTTTAACACATTTCAGAGGCATGTAGCTGCCACATCTCTTCTCAAAGATAAACTACCATCATCTAAGCTAGTTTATTTCCATTATACTTGTAACAAATTTCCAGTACTTTATTAATAATTAATTGAACTTATGTTTTCACCGTATATTTTTGTTTCTGGTCATGTCTGTATTTGATTTTGTTCCTTTGTAAATCCAAATCATCTTAGAGTCATATGTGGAACATGAAGAGTCACATAATCTTATATGGATTGTAAAGAAATCCAAAATTCGTTTAGAAGTTCAAGAATTGTTTATAAGTCCAAGAGTTATGAGGATATGAAAGGTCGTTCCTCTTTTTATAAAAGAAACCCCATAACCCAAGCAAAGAGATTTTGGAGGCTTAAGCTTTGGAGAGCTATTCTTGGCTTCTCTACTTGAATTAAGAGAGAAAACCATTCTTTGAAGAAGCAAGAAGTGACTTAATGTTCCACTAATGGAACTAGTGTTCACCATTGTAATTGATGTACTTGGATCTTTCACTTATAATTGAATCTCTTTGAGCCAACACATTTTCATGCATGTACAAAAATGTTTTATGACTATTCTTGGGATGTTTACGGTATATGTTTTGTTCATATGTACTGAAGAAATTGAAATATTTGGTTGCTTTGATACTTATCTTGTTGAATGTGTGTTGTATTCACCTTGATATCATTGTGTGAACTATTTCACTAACATATATTTTCATGCTCTGATGTGCCTCTTCTAAGATAGTACTATTAATTTCCTTTTAGAGACTCACTTTTCATCTCCCCTCGTGAAGGTTTCATTTTACATCCTACAATTGGTGCTTCACAATGTCATCTTACTTGCTTATTCAAGTTCTATGTATATAATCTATCATGTAATCCATTGAAACCAAGATGAAACTTTGTGTTATGGTGGATGGGCTGATACTTCGGATGGGGATCCTACTCCAAACTATGTGAGGTTTAATTGGGACTTCACATCGGGGAGACCCTGTGTATGTTAGTGGTATCCAACACTGTAAACACAACCAAAAGTGAGAGACAGTTAATTGAAAGCACACACTGACTGTCGTCAGAGGTTGAACATTGCATAGAAATTGTCTTAATGGACATTGTTATGCCCGTTCAATATCAAAAAAAATAATGCACTCATGAACATGCTACGGAATGAACATGTGTATGCAAGTGAATTTGAAACTTATTGATTTACCGTAAAGTGACTATGGAACAAAAATTTCAAGATCTAGAGTAGGCTCAAAAATTCAAATGTAGACCAAAATTTGGAGTGTGTTTGTCGTAGCGACAACATAACACAATGAGCCTGCTTTGGAGGTGTGGGAAGAATACCACCACCTCTAACCATATAGAGAGAAACTTTCCTTATTCCAAATATTTTGAGAAGTGTCTTGCCATATGTTTTAAACCTTGTATTTTTCCATTCCAATTTTATTTTGATAGAAGAGGAAATAAGAATTTGTTTTACCTTTTTCATGTGATAACCATCCATTTGTGAGAGACATTGACCTCATATTTCCATTTTTCCATCTGAATTACGATATTGGATTGTGCATAAACTTCTTTGTTGTGACTGCGGAGGATATGATGATATGATTTATCGGAAAATTTTTCAAGGATGCCATAGATTCTTCGAAGGAGGAGAGCTATCATATTGTTCTTAGGGAGGTAATATGAATGGAGGAGTTGAATGATGATTAGAGAGTCCCCCATTTATGAAAATGAAAGAGATGTCATGCTATTTGGCCAAATGAAGGTCGAGGAGCATACCATACATCTTGGCTAGTTTGTTTATTCTTTTCCCTGACCGTAAGCGAAATTTATTTCCATTTATCCTCTAGTATTTATAAGAATCCATCCCCCTCCTGCCACCAATATATACCTATTGTTATAAGGAATTCTAATCTATGGATAAACTATAGCTCCCTGAGTGTGGTGTTCCTTCACTTAGAACAAAAAAATAAACACAACTATTCTTTTCTCTAAGACAAATAGATAAACAGAAAGGAAAGGGACCTACTTGTGATCCTTTTCTCTCGTTCCCTTTCTTTCGTTTTTCCCGTCGCTCTCAATCCAACTAAAGCCGCTAGATCGATTCATGTAATCAATGACAGAGAACAAAAAACAACATACAAATATACAAGTATCTACTTATCTTAACCAAATCGAACTGATTATATTTGAGAATACATACATAATTGAGAATGCAATTCACAAGATATAAGCATACATATGAGAAAATGAACATATATCTTTATTAAGAAGGTAGGAGGAGAATATTACAACCAACAGATCGATTCATCGTCAACCTGATCCAACTTCATTCCATCCTCATCACATCAACCATCATCTTAGCATCATAACGGTACTCTAGCTCTCATCAATTGAGAATCCAACATCATAACATTAGTCAATTTCTTCCTCCCTAGCACTTAAATTAGTGCTCAATTTATGGGGAAATTGAAGGTAGTTTCTCAATAAATGGAATTGAATGGCTTTATAATAATAGGTGATACATGTTTCCAAGTTTAGAGGTTATGGATGAACACTTGTATTTTAGGTATGACACCTATGAGCTCTTATATAAGGCACTGGACATGTGGAGATTCCCAAAACAATGATGATTTCGCTCCCAGGAGACCAACGCACCCTTGAGTGTTAAGAAGTGCACTGCATTTCACCCTTGCATGGAGATAAGTGCACTACAATGCAATTAGGCCCATGCAGAGGATCTTTGATGAGTTAATGGGTCATATAATCTATACTTCAAACCTTGGAAATCTCACAATTGAAGCCACCAATTGAATGAATTCTCTTAGGGAATATAACAACTGAATTAGGGGATGATAGATGATATTCATATTGGTCTTGGGGGATGATGCCCAATTTGACTAGATCTTGGGGAATGTTTCCCAAATTGACTTGTAACAACTGCCCCCTAAAGTATGAAGTCAAAATAATGATAATATTTGGATGAGATTTCTTTACGATGGGATGAGTAGGATTTGAAGAGGACGACGAACTGCATCAATTTGCTATACATTACATCATGATATCTTACATCTTGGACATGAATTGTTGAGGGAGGAATAGCAATGCTCAGCACATAAAATATCATAACATGTACATAATTCAGAAAGTTGGCTACATCATAATGTTGCCCAATATAGACACGCCTACAGATATAGGCCCATGTTCGGATGACGATCTGAATGTAAAGCCATCGTACATATGATGTGTACAATTCCTGAAATTGCAGCTCGAATGGATGAAACTATATCCGAGGTATTCTAATTATCTCGTTCACTCGATCGTTCAAGTACAAGTCCAACCATGTGAATATATGATATAAAGTCAAAAATGGGAAGACATCATCTGATTATCAGCCAATGATGTGAGCTGTTAACAGATGCGAGAGAAACCATCTTTGATGTTAATGATTCTCAAGGTACTGCAGTACAATTTGTAAGGTGTGAATAGATGATTTGATGTCAAACACGAAAAAATATCTTTCGGTCGAAGGTCTGGAAGCGAGAAACATACCGATGATATAGCAAGCTCCAAGGTACCAAAAGATGTTTCTAAGTTAACTTCCTGGATGATGATATGATGTCGACAAGAAGCAACTTTATCACGAAATGGGAGTAATGATTTCAAAGACAAAATATCACTTGATATAGCAATTTTCAGGAATGACTGTCATGAAAATGAAGGTTTATGAGTATTGAAGAAGATGAGGAATTACTGGACGACTTTTGTTGAACATATCAGTGACACTGAAATGAGTTGGCA
Organism: Pinus albicaulis; assembly: GCA_034641835.2. Taxonomy (NCBI): domain Eukaryota; kingdom Viridiplantae; phylum Streptophyta; class Pinopsida; order Pinales; family Pinaceae; genus Pinus; species Pinus albicaulis. The sequence continues at coordinate 1,033,040,582 of CM076580.1, forward strand.
GCATTGACCCAAAACCAAAGTGATGGTATGATGGACCATAGGTATGATGAACCGTCAAGAAGATTACCCAACCCAAAAGTTACAACGATGGAGTGAAAGTGTCATGTTCAAGAGCGACCTGCTACCATAAAGTGTTATGTTCTTTTTCCCAAATTTTCCCCAGTCATTACTGACCAATACCTCTTTATTTTTTAACAAGATTGAGGGTAACATAAGCTTGATCTATAATTCGACCCTTCGGGGGAATCCATCACTATTTAATGATTTAACGAGTCTAGCAATAACAAAACTCAATCTTCCCATGATCGACAAGTCCATATCTATTTTATGTTTTAACGAGTCTAACGACAGTGAAAACCCGATCCTTTTTCATATTTAGAGAGTTGGAAAAAGAGATGAAAAGAAAACTCCATGAGTCATTTTTCGTAAATTTTCTGCTCAAGTCCGAAAAAGTGTAAAATGATACCTGAGAAAACCTCTTAGCCATTTTAGACTAAGGTTTTCCTTTTTCGTAAATAATCTATCTCATTCTGGAAAAGGGTTAAAATTATACTGAGTAGATGTTGTTTCATTCACTTTTATGAGCTCGAAAAGGCAAGTGCTCGACAATATTTTGATATTATCGAAGTCTGAAAAGAGTTAAAAGAAGACTCCAGGGGGGTTCCTTTTTCGCATTTATCAAAGCTCGAAAAAGAGATAAAAGTACGCTTTAATTCCTTTTTCATTTTTATCAAAGCTCGAAAAAAGAGGATAAAAGTATGCTTTGTGGTCAAATCACTTTCGAATAGTTGTGCACGTCAAACTCACTATATCAGTTGTAAAACCTGTTCATAGAAACATCAAACGGATTAAAAATACATGTTTCATAGTAAAAATGAATAAAAACCATAGCCAAAGTATTAAATATGGTTGAAATAATCGAAATGACTAATAAAAAGAGTTTTTACCATTTATTTTTTATGATTCCATGGTTACCATTTGAAAATTAGGAGCTCTATACTGTTTTTTCCCTTGAACTTCAGTGATCAATTGCGACATTTTCAGTGGTCGATTTCTCTGTCCGTTTGATCTAGGTTGGAGCTATGAACCTTCTCTTTCTTTTTGTACCATTTATGTTGCATTTCATGGTATATTTTTAGGGTTTTGAGCACCTTAGGTTAAATATATTACATTATGAGGGAAACACACCCTTGAATGTCGAAAGGTGTGTTGTAGTGCACTAAAATTGAAGTCTAGGTGCATTGCAATGCTCTGTCCCTTGACCCGGGGTGCGTTGGGCGCATTTCTCATTTTTATTATTATTATTGTGTGCCCAAAAATTCCCAAGTTTTTTGCATGAAATGGATCCTAATGAAGCTTATGATTGTCTTTCAGGTATTGATCAGATCAAAATGACAATTACGTGGTGAGAAAGAGAACATGAAGAACATGATATGATTTCCATAAATGATCTGGGTACAGTAAGAGCCCTTAGGGATTGTGGGTTGCTTAAATACTTCATATTATCAGGGATGAGGCAACATATGGAACTATTAGAGTTCCTAGTTTGTTCATGGGATTCGGTATTGCAGGTTTTTTACCTTGGGGAAAAAGTGCTCCCAATATTGGTTGAGAATATTTTCTTTCTCACTGGATTATCGAGATGAGGTCCTCCTATTTCCCTTGCAGGATTTTCTCTTGGAGGAGAGACAGTGAGGGATTACATATGATAGCATTGCCATCCAGGTACAGAACCAAGTAAATATGGGAAAATAAATATCGGTGATGTGAGTGATTTACCTTTGAGAACCATCCTTTTTACTATCGCAAAGCTTGCTGGCTCCATGACACTACATGTTGCAAACTGATCATACATGTAGTATGCTCTTGAGTACCTAGAATCAACACTATTCAACTGGCCTAAAGCAGTACTCTTTCAGATGAAATAACAACTGACTAAAACAAAGGGAGGTAGGAAGAAGAATTTGAATTCTTGCTCGATCATGATTTCCTTGATTTTAGAGTGAGTTCCATTGATGCAACCACAACACGTGACACCGAATGTATCTGTCCCTAGAGATCCTCAGATGCAGAGATGGGTTTAATTAATGGATAGACATGCTGGTCAATTGACCATCATATTTTCTACTGCATTCTTTACCTGGTTTACATGATAAATGATCACCATAAACGAGTATCCATATGCAGGCGTAGATTTCTATGGAGATCCATATTTGATTCTACCAAATGGTGCTCAATGGGGTGTAATAGGTAAAAAAAAATTGACCATATTTTTTGATTGTTGAGTTTTCTACATGTTTTTGTATTTTTTGATGTTTCCCAAGATTAAACTAAAGTTTTGATGTACACAGATGTGGTTCATGTTCGACCAGTGGGTCAACTAGAGCAGGTAGCAGATGAGCCAATAGAGAGGACTATCGAGAGAGAAGTCCTCCAGGATTTGGCATTGACCAAGACTCTTGCTAAGCTACAACATCACGTATAGGGATTGACTCTTGGGATTCCAAATTACTGGATCAAAGAGTTACGTATGGGACTGCAACTCCATACTATTGGTGTTCCTAACTATTGTATGCTGTTATTTCACATGATAGATAGATCAGTTTCTTGTTATCATGAGCACCACTAGTTGAATTTGACATTTTTGCATACATTTTTAGGTTACATGAACAATGTGTCTTGGGCACAAATTTTGTAAAAACATACTCTATCTATCTATCTATTTGTTTTCAGTGTTTTCCTATGTTTAATGCACAATCCTATTCAATTATGTGATGTGAATTGAAAATGTGTCTTTACATGTGTTGAAAATGTGTATTTAAAACATAATTCACTAAGTAATCAGTTAATGTGTTCAAATTTATGGAAATGTGTTGATATTGAATATAATCAAAATGTATTTCCAAAAGTTGAACTCTAAGGAACATGCGATTAAGTGTTTGATTTCGGACAATATAAATGCTATTAAGTTGCAGTACGACAAGTTGTGAGTCTAACCTAATGATGATGCGATTAATGCCAAATGAAATGGCATTAGAGAGAAGTTCGATCAACGCGATATACTCAGAGATATTTTTTGTTGATTGACCAATACAAATCCCTTTAAAACTCACTAAATCACCACCTGGAGCGAAAATGGCCCATGCTACAAAGGATAGGTTCTGCGTAATACTATTAGCACCATCGGCGTACCCAACGAATGGTTCCAAATATTCAATCATCTGCAATGAAATGTAAAGTGGATTACTAACTTCAAGAGAACTCTAGAAAAAAAACTAAGACATTAAATGAAAATCAAAAGCATATAAACAATATGATACAAAAGTTTACTACGCTAAATTAAGCATAGTAACGTTTCAGATACAACCCATTTTGAGGTTGCACCAATGGAATTCCACCATAATCAACTAACTCGTAGGTGCCCTTATCCAGAACTCTTTTGACCATGTAGGAGCCATGCCATAATGGCTAAAATTTTTGTGTTCCTATCAAATCATCATCCTGATCATAAATCAAGACCAGGTCTTCCTTTGAGAAAATGCGAGGCTTGACATGTTGGTCATTTTGCACCTTGATTCATCTCTTATGCACTTTGTTGTCCGATGCAGCTTCACGACATGTTTCATCTAGATGGATGAGGTTAAAAAGACATGCTTCTTCATTAGAGGTGCCAGGTAGCAAGTCAATAACGAGTTTTAATGATGGTATTTCACATTGGATTGGTAAGATAGCTTCCAAAACATACACCAATTGAAAGGGAGTAAATTTGGTCACATTTATCACCGAGGTTCGATATGCCCACAAAGCGGAGTACAAGATTAAATGCCAATTTTGTTTGTGAACCCATATCATTCGTTGAAGCATTTGCATAAGAATCTTGTTAATGGATTCAACTTGTCCATTGGATTATGAATAAAGGAGTATAAATATCATGCGCCAGTCCTAATTTGGCGGTCAACTCATTCATCATGTTATTGCAAAAATGCTTACCATGATCTGTAACTATAGCTTGCAGTACACCAAACCAGGAGACAACATGATTGAAAAATAAGAATGCAGTTGTTTCACCTGTGTTATTGAATGTAGGCATCGCTTCAACCCACTTAATAAAGTAGTCTACTACGACAATAATATAACCATGCCCCCCGACTGAACGAGGGTTGTAGGTCATGAAGTCAATGCCCCATTTTGCAAATGGTCCCACAACGATGACATGATGCATTGGCGCTAGTGGAATGCATATTTTATGATCAAATATATGGAATGCATGACAACTTCTGACCATGAGGATGCAATTGCGAAATATGGTTGGCCAAAATTAATCAACGCATAGAATCTTTTGCGTGGTAGGGTATCCAGACAAGTGTCTAGCACAAGCACCAACATGAAAATCATTTAAAAATTTCTAGGCATCCTCATGAGTGAGGCACCTCCTTAAAATTGCGTCGACACCATGACGATAAACTGTATCGCTGACGATCAGATAATCTTTGGCTTGGTATCGAATACATCGTTGTTGAGAGCGAGAGGTATTGGGTCAGAAAGTATGGGTTTGGAGATAAATTATAAAATCCCCATACCAAGGGTCAGATGACCCAATTAGAAACAAAAAATCATCTGGAATTGATGGTTCTGATGTAGTTTTAGTACTATTAGAGGGAAGATCGCAGATAAGCTCAACCAAAAATAAAGGCTTCCTTGACTTGGATTTGATGAATTCCAAATCAAATTCCTGCAAAATGATTACCCATTTTGAATGTTTTCCCTCTAGAAATTGACGTGACAAAATGTATGTCATGGGGTTGTAATCTGAAATGACAATGATCTTCCAGAGCAGGATATAATGGCAAAATATTTGGACAACTTGAACGTCCACCAAGGCGATATTTTTGACATATGAATACTTAAATTCCGTATCATTGAGATTATGAATCAAATAATATATCATATGTTCTATCCCATATTATTCTTGGACCAAAACCATAGCAATAATAGTATCTGCAATGGCGATATATAGGAAATAATCACTCTGATAATTAGGGGGATACGTTAGTGACACTAAGATCAGGGTATCTTTAAGAGAATCAAAAGAAGCTTGCACAACCTTATCCAAATGGAAGGGAATCCCCTTTTTCAAGAGATGAGTGAATCCTTTATCCATTTCGGTGTAGTTGGGTATGAACCTCCTTAGGAAGTTAGCCTTTCCTTCAATTTTCTGTAACTGAAGTAAGTTTGATGGTGCAGGAAAATCAAGAATGGCTTGGACCTTCAATGGGTCGATTTTAATTCTATCTTTTGAAACGATGAATCCAAGCAAACGACCAGAACCAACACAAAACACACATTTGTGTTATTTAGGTGTATCTTGTAGTATCGACATCTGAAAAAAATAGATCTCAAATGCGTCGGGTGATCAGTTCGTTTTCATGAATGCGCACGTAAATCGTCTAGATAAGGTTGAACAATGTGCTTGATGTCATTGAAAGCATAATCCATATCTCTCTAAAAAATTTAAGGGCTAGATATTAATACAAATTCTCGTCTTGATAATTTGAAGGGTTGGAGATTAATACAAATTGTCGTCTTGATAATTACTTGTGAGGTTACTTGAGTCACTTATGTCTTCCTTTCATTAGCTTATTAAATATTTCATGAAGTCAATTATAAAAAGATATGAGACACAAGAATTAGGCTTCTAGAGCCAGGGACAAACCTCTTCCTCTTGGAGAGGAAACCCCACGAGAAATTCTTCTTATAGATTTCAGATGACAAGTACCATGACGAAAAATTAGACCCTTGACTTATTTATGCATTCAAGACATTGTCCTTACTTCTTTTATGTCCTTCAATGATGATACTTCCTCTCTTTACCAAGTTGCACTGTTCTGCACTAGTACTTCCTTCAGTTGAATCTTCAGTTGCATGAGATATATATAGTCTGTAGTTAGGAAAGTAAATCTCAGATTTAATTTCCTTCTTTCTTTCACTTTATGATCGCTTCTTCTTTGCAGACCATCGTTCAACAACTTTACTTTAGCTTAGCCTGCAAAATATGCTTTACTTTAGATCCACACTTCTCCTTAAGTATGCTTCAACACCTTGTGACACTTAGATGAGACACTAATATATATATATATATATATATATAAGTTCTAAAACCTTTAAACACCATCGCTGAAATGTATGTCACAAAACCTTATGATATACGAATATGGACTAGATCTAAAACCCTTCAAAACATCCGCACTGCACTTCAAGAATATGGTCTGCACTGCATTTTAGTGATATGCTGTAGCTTCAGGATGATTTTCACTCCATCATCTTTTGATCTGCACTGGAGCACCATTATATATCTTGTAACTAGTCCTAAAACTCTTCAAACTTCACACTGAAAAACCCATCCTATAGATCTGCACTGAAGCTCTCCTTAAGAATCCGCAAACTATTTCAGATGTGACTGAATTTCTCCTCCTCAAATGAGCCGCATAACAGGTATATATAAAGAAAGTCTTACTGTCTTTTAGGCTGACCACCACTTAAGTTTGTAGGCCAACTTATCAACTTGTTTGAAGGCCGACTCTTAACACATCATAGTAGTTTAACATTCAACGTTGATGTAGGGCTGAATTAGGCCATTGATTCACATCTTTTCTCGCTAGGTCTTGGAGCATTTCTTAGACTAGATCCTTCATATATACATGAAACTTAATTACATTTAAACCTAGAAGATAAAAACCTAGATATACATCAAGAAGAAGTGTGTTAACCTATAATAAAAATCTTGCTCATGAAACCCATGAAGCAAGTACAAAATATAATTTATTATCTTTGTCTTCTTCTTTACATAAATCCATAATTACATAGTCAATATGAAGACTAACCTAGTTACACTTTTCAATGCTCCCTCTTAACTAGGGAGGTATTCTTATAGGTTACATGGTCACTTTCAAACTGAAGAATCTCATAAGAAGAATCGAATTGGTAATTTCATATGTATAACATCATATCAACCAACATTTTCCTAGTGCAAGGCCTTGACTGACAACCCCATATCTCAAAAAGACAATGGGCTACAATGTTGGCGAGACACATGACTTATAGACACCAAAGTCATTGTCTTTTAGGCCAACCACCACTTAAGTTTGTAGGCCGACTTATCATCTTGTTTTAAGGTTGAATCTTAACACATCATAATATTTTAACATTCAGTGTTGATGTAGGGTTGAATTAGGCCATTGATTCACAATTTTTCTGACTAGGTCTTGGAGCATTTCTTAGACTAGATCCTTCATATATACATGACACTTAAATACATTTAAACCTAGAAGACAAAAACCTAGATATACATCAAGAATAAGCATGTTAACCTATAATAAAAATATTTCTCGTGAAATCCATGAAGCAAGTACAAAATGTAATTTATTATCTTTGTCCTCTTCTTTACATAAATCCATAATTACATAGTCAATATGAAGACCGGCCTAGTTACACTTTTCAACACTCCCTCTTAACTAGGGAGGTATTCATACAGGTACATGGTCACTTTCAAACTGAAAAATCTCATAATAAGAATGGAATTGGTAATTGCATATGTATAGCATCATATCAACCAAAATTGTCCTAGTGCAAGGCCTTGACTAACAACTTTGTCTCTCAACAAGACAATGGGCTACAACGCTGGTGAGACACATAAATTATAGACACCAAACTCATTGTCTCTCCAAGGTACATACTCCACCCAGGTGTTCCCAAGGTATGAATTTCTTGGACTATTCTTCTCTTGGGTAGCCAGCCATGAAAGAATATCGGTCCTTGACTACTCTTATCTTGAATTCCCTATCTAATTCTTAAAGAGTATTGAATGGAAAATGATTACCCCATCCTCCATTCTATCTTCCAGGTGAAGATCAGAATGATGTGTCTATCCATTATATTCACATGGCTTTCACTAAGACTTACAACTGTTAGTCATGGTCTAGTGCATGACACATGTAATAGAGAATCACATACGACACTCCCTCTCAACACATGAAGGACATACTTCAAGTTTCTTCCAAGAAAGAAAATTACCACCAGGCTCCCTATCAACCAAGATCCTGTAGCATGAATCCAAATACTCATGAAGAATTCCTCCCATCAATGTCATGGATTTAGATATTGAGGAATATTCAACTTTTGGCTTCATAGGGAACACATCATCCATCACTTTCAGTCACGAGTCATGTCCAATATCAGAAAGTGATTCATCAATATTTCTCATCTGGTCCATCTTTATGCCATTCTTCTTTCCTTCAAATCATATCCAAGGATCATACATCCTTTCTCATGATTAGAAGCCCTGCACAAATTCATCCAGATAAACATATACATATGAAATTTTTAAAAACAAAAGTTACCTCAGTGATGATATTTCACCATGACATCTTCCTCTAGGCATTAGAATCCTTTATTCAGATTGACACCTCTCCTAATGATATGTTTTTTCAAGGGTATTATTCTTTACCAGACTTCTGTTAGAGTCTACATATCCTCCCAGGATATCTCCTAGTCACATATTCTTGGCTTCCAGATGATAACTACATCTTGACATGGTTGCATTTTTGTGATCTCTTCCTTTCTGCACATTCTTCATTCCCAGGAGCTTCTAATATACAATACCTTGTCTCATATTACGCATGAGAATATATTATGTTGATTTCATCTGACAATGCACCGAGAGATCCTCCTCCATATATCATACTTCTAAATATATAATTCTATTACTTGCAACCATATGACATGACTTCACAACATCCAATGTCAGCATATAAATATATACATACCTCATACATTTTTCCTTGAGTCATCCTGTAGTAGTTTTCCTAGAATGAAGAGCTTCATTCCATTGACTTGCTCCATCAGTATGTCATCACATCCCATAATTTTTTTTCCATGATGATCCTTGATCTTGTTGACTACCTTTCATTAGTAATGTTATCAGAAATGTTTTCTCGGAGCTGTTTCACAAGGAGATCCTACCATGTTTCGATCATGATGATACACTACTTCCTATCATACAACCAACATAAATCACTTAAAGGAGAATATGATATCAATCATAGTGGAGATACCTCACTTCTTATTTCTCAGATTAATTTGCATCTGGTTCTTCCCTCATTTCAGATACATGAGCTTCTTCCCTATTTCTCTTGTCCTTTTCAGATTATGGACAATTTCTATTATAATTCCCAAGTTCATCCAAAGCATCGTTTTTTGTCCATATTTATTCTTCTACTTTGAGGAACAAAATTACCGAATATTACTTTCTTCCTAGACATGGCTACAAAGGCTTGATTCCCTTCACTTGATCCTATATCATCTTTAGTTTTCAATATTTCTTCCTCTATTTTACATAGAGACCCTAAATCATGGAATGGTGTGGCTTATTTCTTCTCGAATAAACCTGAAGTGAAGTTTCCCCATTCTTTTGGCAGAGCATTCAACACCACTGTAGTCATATCAGTACCACACATTACTTCTCATAGTTCCTGCAGTTGATCAAGGAAATTTCTTCTCCTACAATACTCACAGAGAATAACTCCACCAATTTCTCATATATTCTTTTTGATGATTCTAGATTTGATACATCGGAAATGAGAGAGTCTTTATGTATTATGTAAGAATACTTTGGGCTCTTATTTCTCCCTTCATGCTTTTGGCATGAATTCATTATCCTTGTCTTCCATGTAGGAAAGTTTGAAACCTTAGCCAATTTGTTGCTTTCTTTTCAAGGAAGACATTTTGATAGATTCATATAAAATCATAACAATACTTACTTTAGTAGATGACTTTCATCTTCTATTAGCTTCCTTATTGAGGATGATGGCAAGAACTCCCTCTTAGATTGATTTCAAAGTAGGTGATCTTGGATCCTTGATCAAGTATTACTTCAGAATGAAGATGTCTTCAATAGTGTTGAGTGGTGCTTAATGATTTCTCTTCTAACAATGTCAAGAATATTTGATGTCAAAGATTACTTCCTTGCTGTGTGGATTCTTTGAAAGTCTTCTTGAGATGGCTTGAGGATTTCCTTGCAAACTGATTTGAATTTTCAATGAAGACTTTGAATTTTTCTTTGATGATTTCCACAGAACTGAATTTTGATCCTTGAGTGTCTTCTTGTTTAATATCCCTTTGTCTTTAGCACTGTAGCTATGAAACCATGTTGAGAATTTGAAGGGCTGGAGATTAATACAAATTATCGTCTTGATAATTACTTGTGAGGATACTTGAGTTAATTATGTATTTATTTCATTAGCTTATTAAATATTTCATCAAGTTAATTATCAAAAGATACGAGACATGAGAATTAGGCTCCTAGAGCAAGGGAAAAACCTCTCCCTCTTGGAGAGGAAAACCTACGAGGAATTCTTCTTATAGATTTCAGATGACAAGTACCATGACCCAGAATTAGACCCTTGACCTATTTATGCATCCAAGACCTTGTCCTTACTTCTTTGATGTCTTTCACTGCTGATACTTCTTCTCTTTACCAAGTTGCAATATTCTTCACCAGTACTTCCTTCAGTTGAATCTTTAGCTGCTTGAGATATATATAGTCTATAGTTAGGAAAGTAAATCTTAGATTTACTTTCCTTCTTTCTTTCACTTTATATCTGCACTTCTACTTAAGTATGCTTTAGCACCTTGTGACACTTAGATGAGACATTGATATATATAGATCAATTATAAAACCTTTAAACATCCTTGCTGAAATGTATGTTGCAACACCTTATGATATACATATATATATATATATATATATGGACTAGATATGAAACCTTTCAAAACACTCGCACTCCACTTCAGGAATATGGTCCGCATTGCATTTCAGTAATACGCTGTAGATTTAGGATGATCCACACTGCAACATCTTTTGATTTGCACTGGAGCACCATTATATTTCCTGTAACTAGTCCTAAAACTCTTCAACCTCTGAATTGAAAAACCCATCCAATAGATCCACACTGAAGCTCTCCTTAAGAATCCACAAACTGTTTTAGATGTGTCCGAATTTCTCCTCCTCAAATGAGCCGCATAACAGGTATATATAAATACAATCTTACAATATTTTAGGCCGACCACAACTTAAGTTTGTAGGCCGAATTATCAACTTGTTTGAGGGCCGACTCTTAACACATCATAATAGTTTAACATTCAACGTTGATGTAGGGTTGAATTAGGCCATTGATTCACAATTTTTCTTACTAGGTCTTGGAGCATATATTCGACTAGTTCCTTCATATATACATGACACTTAATTACATTTAAACCTAGAAGAAAAAAACCTAGATAGACATAAAGAAGAATTCTATTAACCTATAATAAAAATCTTGCTCATGAAACCCATGAAGAAAGTACAAAATACATTTTATTATGTTTTTCTTCTTCTTTACATAAATCCATAATTACATAGTCAATATGAAGACCGACCTAGTTACACTTTTCAACAGTGCAAACATTATTTAAACCAAATGGGAGTTTATGATAAGAGAATGTGCCTTGGGGATAGATGAATGTTGTCTTATATTGGTCCTCTAGGTGCATATTGATTTGATTGTAACCGGTGAATCCATCCATGAACAAAAATATTTCATATCCAACACATTCGTGAATAATTTGGTCAATAAAAGGAATAGGATAATTGTCTTTTGGACAAGTAAGATTGACATACCAATAATCGACACAAACTATGATTGTCTCTTGTTTCTCCATGACAGGAACAATGTTGGAAACCCAATCAGTAAGTAGAACAGGGTAAATGAAACAAGCATGCAAAATTTTTTCAGCTTATGCTTTAATGGCAACAACCTTCTTCAGATGAACAGGAAAAAGGTGTTGACGTACCGGTCTGATATCAGGGTACATTTTAATTGTGTGTTCAATGATACCAAAATCTATGCCTAGAATTTCCTCATAAGACCAAGCAAATATATTTCGGAATTCACGAAAAAGGGAGTGATAAGTTTCGAGTTCAGATGGAGAATAAGACACACCGACATGAATGTTTTCTACAACGCCGGGTTTGGTCGAAATATCGATAGAAATGGTTTCTTCAATATTTGATAAATTTCACTCATATTCGATGGCATTAATTGGAATAGAATTTGAAAATAAAGTGGAGATCATAAGGTGATATAGTTCAATAATATTATCTTCATCATAATCCTGAAGTGGGAACGATGATGATGATATTCCCATCGTTCTCCTTCTAGAATCATGGATTCCACAATGCTCTCATCAATCAAGAATGTGGATGAAAAAGGATTAGATGAAGTACCAAAATCTAATGAATGATCGACTCAAACAATCAGAGACGATGAATCAGAATGCGCCGCCCAAGCCAAGTAAGTTGATTTCTATGCCTGCTCAATTGGGCTTGGTGGCAGAAAATCATCCGTAACAACTTTAGAATCATTGGTAATCTTCCTTAATTGAGATGAAGTGGAAGATATCATGAAGCAGGTCTCTATTCTTGAAATTTCCATCGATGTTGCAGGCGGTGGTAACATAAAGGTGCCCATTAGGGAAGAATCCTTTAAGAGCCCTACACTAATGTTTTGAAGTGCTAGCTGGGGTATGTGAACTAACGAAACACTTCCAGATACCTGGGAACTAGAGGAAAAGAATGAGAGTTGATTAATGACTGTGATAACGCCTTTATGAGGGAAGGCGATCATTCAAAAATAAGTAGACGTTCACAGTCATAGAATAAACCCATGGCCTTCCAAGTAAAATGTTGTAGTCAAGGTGTCCATAAATGACCTCAACTTCAACAATTATAGTTTTTCCCCCTAGTTTGACATGTAGTTTATTGATGATACCGCAAGGCTTATATGTACGACTGTAAAAATATTTCAACATCGTAGGTGATTGAGATAGGCAAGGCGAGCCAAGTGACTCCTAGAAATTTAAAGACATAATAAAAGTAGATGCTCCCTCATCAATAATAGTGTGATGAACGAGGTGATTGAGAAAATTTTCTTGGATAGAGAATGCTAATTCTGCTGGTAATTGTGGCATATAGCCCATATGATTAAAGACTACAATATTGGAATCTGTCGGTTCGATTCCACCAATTACTGACAACAAAGTTTGCTTCTGGGAGGGAAAATTTTGAAATACCTCAAGCATCGACATAGATGAAGGTGACTGAGCCAAATATTGAACTATATTATAATTTTGAGCTGCTCAGGCTCGAGGATTGAACACCTATTTATGGACGAATCCCTTCAGTGGCTTTATTGTTAACTCTGGAATAAGCATAATTGATTCAATAGACAGATTCATGGTCGAGGTAGAAGGTTTATCAATAGCTTGACTACCATAATATTTATTTCACGTAGACACCAAAACATCAGTTTTTGTCTTTGTGATAGATAGCATAAGAACTTGGGAACTAAAAGCAAGATCCATAGCAACCATGTTTGTGTCTGGATTCAGAAAAGGATCTGTCAACACAGTAGATACAATCGAGGTCTTAAGAAATTTTGAGACTTCGGCACAGTGAGGAAAGTATCGAACAAAGTGCTCCTCATTACATATCAAGCAGGGGTCACGAGGCTTCTGATAATTTCCAGATTGTTGATCAGATGATCATTCTTGTGGGGTTGAAAATTTCTTTTCCTTTTCTTTCCTCGCTTTCTTGCTTTTGGGTTGCTTGTCACTTTTTCCTTTGTCAGATGACACAACATGAATTTCAGAAGAAGGTGCAGGATCAGATGTAGTAGAGGTGTGAGACTTTGCAGAAATGATCATACCATTTCTGGCATGAGAGTCCTTACTAGATGGAGGAGGAAGAGTAAAATTTGTTTGCGACACGTTTGGAATTTTCTCATAGAGCATGCCAAACTGAGTATAAATCAAATATAAGTATTGGGCATGAGAAATGACCTGCTCTTCAGTGACGACTCTACCTTTAGCTACATCCTTGGTGATAGATGGTAACAAGGACTTAATAAACCACTCATCAAGGAGCTGATCAGGAACAAATGTTTTTACCATTCGTCGACGACGACGCCACTCATGAATATGATCAGAAATGCGAGTAGCAGTTATCTGTTTGAAATTAGTCAGCATTTCCATTCCAGTTTCATATTGTATGGGTAACTGGAAGCAGGTTAAGAAGGTAGTGGCTAAGGTAGTGAAATTATCAAATGAATCTCGTGGTAGTTCAATGTACCACTTCGCGGTCGAACTAGTAAGCATACCTTAGAAAAGACATAGTCGAATAGAGTCATCATTTAAGGAGTTTGATGAGCACCATAAATGATAAGTCATAACATGCATTCACGCGTCTTCTCCGGGGTTTCCATTGCATTTAGGAATGTTAGAGGGTAATTTATGTGGTATTGCTGACCACCAAGGAGAATAGCTGATGGGATCATTGGTGAGCCAGTTTAAATCAGGTAATTATAAAGTTGCGATAAAGGGAAATTGTCGATTCAAGTCAGGTTGAGTATAACCAGGGTATGATGGAATTTCTTGGACAACGGGCCTTTGAGCACCAATATAAGTAATTTTCTGCTAGTAAGCCAGATGGGGGTTGTTTTTATGACCAAATGCTTGAGGGATCTGTTGACCAAGACCTGGGTAAGATGTTTGTTGTTGGAATGGTTGTTGTGGCATTTGAGGTTGTGGCTGCCAAGGTGACTATCCACCAAGATTATAGCCCAAACTAGAATAGCTTAGACTCGGTTATGAATAGGTATTACCAGTTGGAGCCTGTGACATCCCATAAAAGGGTGATCCAGCCTGTGATTGAAATATTCCGGATACATGTGGTTATTGTAAACCAGCCGAAGGAGTTGGAGTCTGGAGGCCCAAAAATTGAGGGTAATGGGTTGAAGGACTCGCCTGAGATGGTTGAGGTACAACCAACTAAGCCTGTAATAGGGGTAATGAAGTATTAACAGGTGGAGTAGATGTAGGTGCAATAGGTTGAACTGGTTGATATGAATGCACAACCATCTGTGGTTGAATGGGAAGGATAGGCTGCCACTAACAAACAATCATTCCAAAATTTGGGTGTCCATAAAATGACAGAGTGCTATCAAAATGGGTGACCATAGGCTGCCCCCCAGCATGAGGAGTATAATAAGATGGAATATATTGTTCTCGAAATGGTGGGAGTCCAGTCGGGATTGTACTCAATGGAATATACCCAGATGAACCAACTTGATGTTGCACTAAAGATGTGTATAAAGGATCAAGCTGTTTAGTACTCATTAGATATGTACCAAATAAAATACCAGAATATGACATGGGTGAAGTCCATGGATTTGAGGATGCACCAGAGTAGGTTCCATATAATGATTGGTAACCCGGTGGGATGGAAGGACCACCATAAATATGTGACTCGGGTGATGTGGTGAACATTGACGGAGTAGCAACAGTAGATGTTGTTGCAACTTTAATATATGGTACAACCGAAGATGTTGAATCGGCCATGGTTAAATGACCCAGTGTATACCCTATAGGATCTACGAGAACTCGATTTGAAACAGGATCAACAAAAGCAGTGTAATTCAATCGAGGAATAGACTCGTAAAGATAACTCCCCAACCCAAAATGAGTTGGATTTGAGGGGCGTGTTTCTTGTTAAGGTTCTTCCTCAATCGAAATCAAACCAGGTGGAAGAATTTCGTCGTCAGGCCTGAGATATATTTTAGGTGGTTTATTGCACGAAAGTGAAGACTCGATGGCTACGATCGATTGAGGAGCGATCGATACAGGAACAACTTCCAATTTTTTGACTTTAGGATCTGGATGTTCTGGTAAAAGAATGATGGGATTTGGATAAACTTCCAGTTGAAAAACATCAAGTTCTAGATGTATGATCTCATTGATTGGATGTACAATGTCCACATGTAGTTATGAGGTTTCCGTTTCGATGACAGTAGATAAGCCAAGATGTGTAGAACGACTCGAGATGACTTTGGTAGATGTGATGAAGATGATGCACCAGAGGTACTAATGATACTGGTTTCGGTAGAACGAGGTCGCCTTCACCAATCAGAAATGGCTTCCGGTGGTAAAGGTGGTTTAAGTTCTATTCTATGCGAACGATGGGGAAAAGGATGTTCTTCTTCCACGATGACTGATCGATTTTATTACAAAAAATAAATAATCAAATAAAAGGAAGATACTAGGAAATTTTTTTACCAAGTAATTGTGAACTGCATAATACCTCCTGGCGAACCAAGAAGTACGAGCAGGAAATCTCCCCGAATGTTGTGTTCTATGTATCACAAGTTACAAGGTAACTGACTCAATTACCTATGGATGGTTTGTCCTCCCAAATATACCCAAAAGTATGTGGAGGCCCAAGTCTGTAATAGCACTATCTAATGCGAAACCACACAATGATAGCACCCCCTTATACTTTTCATACTATAACACCACCCTATATACCCGAATGTATGTGGACGAGCTCCGATATACTTACATACGTAGAGTGAGGTATCACAATCAGAATGTATCATAGACAAGTTAGTGAAAACTGCTATGTTTAACGACGCTGGAACACATCTCTAGCCTAGACCTTCTAGGTGTTATCATTAATGTTACAATGCTTTCTTAGGTTGTTTGAGGTGAAATTTAAGTTGATCTTGTTTAAAAGTTTATCTTTGAGGTTCATCGCGTGATGTAATGGGAAATTCCTAAAATTAAAAGTAAATGAGAAGAAAATTTTTCAATTCAGTTTTTCAATGAAAATCTTAGCTACTAGGGGAAAGAGCAATCCGATTTTTGAGCATACAAGAGAGAGCAAAAACTAAATGCATATTTCCCTAATTTGTTCCTATGCAACACACACAATATCTAAATGCACATGCATGTTTTTATTTTAAGTTTCCTTTAATGTGAATGAGTAAAAGAAACTTAAATTCACAAATCAATCAAACAAATGTTTTCTTTTGAGAAACGAGGAATGGAACAAAAAATTCTCTTAGGTAAATGAAGAATGAAACCAAAATTTACCTATAGGAAATGAAGAATGAAACGACAATTTCCTTTTCGAAAACAAAATTGATCTAATGCAAAAATTTACAACTTTGAGTTTAATTTTCCAATGATAAATAAAACAGCTAATGAAACCTTGAACAAACTACTTTTCAAAGGAGGAAGAACAAGTAATGTTTACTGGTCTCTAAGAGAAATCATACATCTGATAATATAATAGAAAATTGGTTGAAACTGAATGAAAAGACAAATTTTGATGGAATTTGGTTGGCTGAGGGGGAAACACACCCTATAAGGGTAGAAAATGCATTGCATAGCACCCCTAAAATGGAGACAACGCACTGCAATGCACTGTACCCTGACCAACAGTGCATTGGGTGCAACTAAGTTTGGAAAAAAAGCAGCTTAACACACTTCTAAAGAAAAATGTTCATTCAAATCACTGATAAGACGGAGTAAAGTTTACTGATGATGGTAAAAAAAGACAGAAAAACCAGGAATGATTGCTCTAGTCCATAGTGGAGTCGCCAATTTTTTATATGGAATTCTAATCTATGGATAAAATAGAGCTCCCTGAGTGTGGTGTTCCTTCACTTAGAACAATAGAAGAACATTCTATTAAAATAAAGCATCACATTTGCATCGAGGATGCTTCTGTCCTTGTTAGGATCTCTCATTTTCATCACAGAAAGTTCAGAGAGGAAATTGAGATCGAAAAGGGAACTCCAACAATATGAATATGGATGATGGATGGAAAATCAATAGAAATTGGATCCCCATTCTCTCCTCTAAATTATCTTCTTCTTAGGTTTCTTTTGTTTCTTGGTCTTTTTTCCTTTTCTTCCTTTCCGTTTATGTTAATATTTTCTTTAATTTGTGAGGAATTTTTTTCTGTTTAATATTTCCTTTTATTCCGTTATTTTTATTCTGTTTATTATATTATTTTATTAATTTTAATATTTATATGTATAATATTAATATTTATTGATTATTGTTTTATCCCATTTCATATATATATATATATATAATTTACTTATTTTATTTAATATTTATACATTTATTTATAATTTATATTTTATTATAGTAATTTTCTACCCTCACTTTTTATTTTAAAGTATTAATATAATATTTATTTTTATTTTTATTATTTTTCCTTATTTTTATCCTAATGATCCTTAATACTAATTTTTTTTTTCTCATTTAGTAGTATTTATTTATAATTTTATTTGTTTTACTTATTTTTATCCTAATTATCCTTAATTATATCTATCTATTTATAATTTATATTTTATTATCCTAGCTTTTTACCTTTAATATTTATTCTAAAATATTAACATTATATTTATTTATATTTATATTTATTATTTTTCTTGATTTTTCTTATTTTTATCCTAATTTTCCTTAATACTATATTTTTCCTTATTTCTATCCTAATTATCATCCTATCTTATTTTTAATAATATCAGCCTTAATATTTATTCCAAATTATTCATATATTATTTATTTATATTTTTATTATTTTTTCTTATTTTTATCCTAATTAGTCCTAACACTTTTTTATCTTTTTTAATAGGATTATTTTCCTAATTCAGTTTTATAAATATTATAGATACTTTTATTATTATTATTATTATTATGATTATTCTAGTAATTCATTTTTATAAATATTATAAATAATTATAATAGTTGTTTTTATTACTTTATTATTATTTTTTTAATTGTTAATTGAACATTTTTAATAATTTTTTTAAGGATAATTTTTTTTTGACTTTTTGTTCCTAGATCAGATTTTTCCATCTTTTCCTTCTATATTAATTGATTTGAAACATATTGGCAATTAATACATTCATGTGATGGATCTTGAAGATAATGGAAAATTAGAAATAATTTTTTAAAATATTAGAAAAATGTTTTTCAATTTACTAAAAAGTGGAAGTATTCAACATTTTTCAAAAAATTAGGTTAAATCTATAAAAATATTACAAAGGTTAGACAAAGTAATCCACACTCAAGGGGCACTTTTTCTTGTCAATTTTGTCCAAACCGATAAAGACGTCATGAAATCAGAGTTTAAGTTGTTTAATATGCAAAGTTTTAATGCATCAAGGTTTTTTATCAATCATGATGATTATTAATAATAATTATTTATTTATTTATTTCCATATATGGAGAATACTTTTATATAATAATATCTTACCAATTTAGATTAATTTTTCATTCAAAATATATAAATGATTAATATTAATTAATCTCTTAATCTAATCAATACACCAAATTATCTTTTTTATGGACACTATTTATGGTCAATTTTTTCCAAAATCATGTGAAGCTTTCATAAAGTCATAAGTTTAAATTTTTGTGAGTTAAGAGATTTTTAGGGTGTTGAATTTATTCATACATTTAAAAGTACATTTTAAACAACAAGAAATTACAAGTTTGCTCAAAATTGTATAACATTTCGATAAAAAAAAATCACTTTTTCTATTAATTACACTACACTGTAATTAATTATAATAAATTTATATTATATTTTTTAATATTTATAAATGTAAATTTAATAATATGAATTTATAAAAAATACAAGTAGAATTTATATAATTATATTTTAATATTAATTTAATAAATTAATTCAAATAGTTAATTATAATTAAAAAAAATTGTAATTAAATTTTATATAATTAGTATTAAACATTATTAAATATCTTTACTAAATGAAATTACTAAAATTATTAATTTTTTTTTTCAAAAATGTACATTCCATTAAAACAATAAACATATATATATATATATTAAAATTTATAAGATCTTCTACAAATTACAATTTTTTTTAAAAACTATTTAAAATAGATTTATCTCCAATCTCTTGTTTACATGACAACCCAACTAATAAATAAAAAACGTAAAGGAAGCGCAAGAACCATATGATTAATAAAGTTGGTAAATGTGTTGCTTAACTCATTAGATATTGAACCACATGTATCTACTATTGTGTCGTTTGGTGGTACAACCATTTTAAAGATACCCGCAGGGAAATGTTCAAACTTAGGCGTGCAAACTTTCATTTCATTTTCAGTGCCTTACTCTTTCTTTGTTTTGCCTCTCAATTGACCAAAATAAGATTATAAAATATAAAAAAATTATTTGATGTCACTTTCCAAAGTGGAAAATACAAACGTGCATGTATTTCATTTCAAATAAGTAAATTTTACGTTTACAGTTTTTTAACTAAAAGTAAAATACAAAAGATGCTTTAAAGATATTGTAATGAATTTACATGTGAGCTTTTTAAGTGGACTTTAGTTAGGATGATGTAACGTCCAAAAGGCTCCCATACCATACCATATTATATCAAGATATTATATCAAGATACGAAGTAAAAATCTCAACTCACTTTTAATATATTTAAATTATATATTAATAATTGTTTTTAAAGATGCAAAGGTACATTGAATAAATAATAAATTTGGAATTTAATTATTTTGAAAAATTAAATTGCTAAACATTATTTTTAACTTAAATGTGAGTGCATGGTAAAATTACCATTTCAATATTGGTAATACTATCTCTTTGTTGTTATAGATTAGTTGTAGAAGCAACTTATATATCTAATTGCTTTAGTTTAATTATGTTTTCACTCTATTTTTGGTCAAGAATTTAAATATTTGTATCTAATAGTGAAAGATTTAATATATCCATGAAGTAGGCGTAGATGGGTGAGAACCTAGTGCGAGTAAGATACGTGTTATTGACCTAGTTTCAAATTATTAATATTTCGAAAGTGGATATAGCCATATTTTTGTTAGATTTTAGCTCGGATACCTATATTTTTTGTAATTGAAATAGAAATTGCTGGCACAATCGTCATTGTTGTATCTGTGTATGGATAAATCTGGTTTTCATGGAGAGCCTTATGACTATGTTTGGAAACTTTTTGATGTACATCCAAATTGAGTGAGAGTTGGCGCATTCAAGATCTTTTCAGTTCAAACCAACTTTCTATGTTGGATCCTTTCCTAAATATAGGGTTGTTGTAAACACTAAATGCAACTCTAGTTTAACAGATGAGAAATTATTAGTCAACTTCCAAGTTTCAAGAGTTGTTTGACTTCATGTGCAGAGGAAGTGTAAAAGCTAGTTTAAATGCAGTGAGCGATGAAGACAATACTTGTTCAGATGGTGGTAGATGTTGAAAATTAGTCCCTTTCTCCGACTAAGGTGTTTTGATGCTTACAATATCACAAGATCTTCAGGAATCAAATAAATATAAAATTATGGATTGAATTTCATTTCTTCATTATCAGACAAGGTAATACATGGTTTCTTCATAATGAGTGCATATGCTCACTTTTATATATCTCTTCTGAAGACAAATTTTTATTAAAGTTGAACCCATGATGTGAAATTGTTTCACAGTAAAAATCCCGCAATATATTCTGATTGGATCAAATGGAAATTCAATCGATGGGATCTGAAGTTTTATTGGTGTACTTGTTTCACAGTTAAAATCCTGCAATATCATATGCAGGACTGGAGACTCAAAGTCTGAAACTGCTTGGGAGTTGAGAGAAACAAAAAATTGCGGTGTCAACGGAAAGAAATTTCCCCACTATGGTCTTGGAGACATGGAATTGTGACAAAATAATTGTAATTATACCAATAACTGGTAATTGTGTTCAATGAAATCTGGTCCAAAAAAGCATAATTGATCTAAAACTTTCTAATTTTTGTGTTTTTCCATATGGTAAACAATTGTTGGACAAAGAAATTGACCTTCTACTATTGGTTGAATATGCCCAACCAAAATCATCATAGGAACACCTTAGGTGTAGTAATATATTATTTTTTGATTCAATAATTATTTTTAAATTTTTTATATTAATAATAAGGAAAAAAACCTTACTCTTATAACCAACTTTTTATTTCAAAATTAATTTTAAATTTTTGATATTTGTATCATTTTTTTAATCTTTCCTTAATATGATTTCCTCCCTCATTTTATCTTAAATGCATATCGATGTAAGGAATGATGCATCTAAATGTAAGGATGCTGACCAACTATCATAACCAACCATGGAATTTTACTAGATATATTAAATAAAATCAAATTTATTAATCATGAAAATTATCAATTATACACATAATAATTGATTTATATATCATGACATGTATTAATTTGCATCAATATAGTTGAAAAATTTGGGAAAAGTTTGAGGATACACTTTTATCATTTCTTAACTAATTTTATTATGTCTTTAAATAATGATAATAAAATGTTTTTTTATATTTTTCAATTCCTTAAGGATTGTATAGGGTAGGCTTATAAAATTTTGGTAATTTTTAGAGTAAAATAATTTTATTCTATAAAAATTGTCAAATCATTTTTAGACAAAAAATACAATATGGAAGATTTTTTATGGGAAAAAAACATGCAAAATTAGCCTATATTCAATATTTATACTTAAAAAATTTCCCTTGCTATCATGAATTTTTTAACTTAACACAATTTGAAAATTTTGCATTCTAGGGATTGAAACAAGGTACAAATCAATGTGAGGTGGGTTAGGGAAACACAATCTAATACATGGTACAAGAGAATGACACATTGAATATTAGGGTATAGGGTTGAATTAAAAAATTTTCCAACAAAATCCATGTGCCATAATTCTTCTAATTGACACTATCTATCCTCGTCGTAACCCTAAAAAAAGACCAAAAACTTTGATTTGACAAAAATGGACTAGTTTCATCAAAATGCACATGCAAGCTTTATTAAGACTCCAAATTTTGGTAATCAAATTTATATGTCTCCCTCACAACATTTCTCACATGTCTACACTTTCAGATTTACATTTTTACTGGAGAATGTTATTATTATGCATGCACATCACAAACTGTTGATTTTTACACAACGTGAAAATCAATCTTGAGTGCCTCAACCATATACACCTAGGAACTATAATAATGAGTGTTAGTGAGTTGTAAAGCACCATTGATATTCCAATAGTTGACTTAGCTAAACTTAAAATAACTACAATGTGTTTGCAACCAAATGAGTTATTATCCTTTTGTATTTTTAATGCTTTAACATAGACACAAACACACAATTCAAATTATTCAACTATTACAATATATGAAGTCAACGACAATAGCAAAGCCACTAAAGGATGCATATATTTAACCAAAAAATATGTGTACTACAAAAAGTCTAACATTCAATGAAGGAATGTGCCTTTCATCTTCTTATATTATGAAGATTACAATAGAAAATATAAATATGATTAAGCTTACTATGTACCCATGAGAGACTATGGTATTTATAGTAATCTAAAATATGCATATCCCTTTATATTATATTAATAAAACCTCCACACTCATGCTCCTACCATGGAATAGTGAACAATTAATAATATTAAGTGAACCCATCTAAAAAGAACATTATCTTAGAGATTCAATAAACATGACATGAGAATCATCTTTAAAGGAAGGAGGAGTGATTTGTATTTAAATACAAAAATCACAACATATATCATTGGGCTATCATTAGATTGATATTAACAACAACACTTCAATGTTGACAAAGTAATCTTCCAACTATCATTCACATTAAGTGTCTAACATCAACATAATAGAACCATCATGATAGAGAAACATACATTTTTAATATGATAAAAAATTGGTTCAATTATAGACTTCACCTTTAATTACAACAACCAAGTTAGAAATAACATGATTGGTGGTTAAGACTACATAGTTTAATAGCAATACAACCTCTCATTATTTCCTAATTTTTTTAAATTTAAATAGTTATTTCTAAAATGAATAAAAAACAAATAATAAATAAAATAATTTTTAAATAATAACACAATTTTTTTTTCAGCTGTGGTTCACGGTCACTGAGTGGCCGCTACATCCACGGGTAATAATCTGGCAGATCCACCCGAAGGGATCAGTCGTCGGCTTTAATTTCGGGGCATAACCCCAAGGGCGTCGAGGAAATTTGACCCCGTGACCTTCCATATGACAAGGTACTTTAGAAACGGGAACTCGACCATTTGAGCTATCCCTTGGGGCTGCATATCTTAATAACAAAAATTTATTACACTATAATATTTTTATATTTTTATTTATAATTACAAAATCACCAACATCTTGAAAGAAACCTGTCAAAAAAGATATTTAACTTTATTTTACTTAATCATGTATACACACCTAATGATAATTTATAAAAATCTCCCAAACCATAATAAGGTTGTGGATGGCTAATAATGGTGAAGTTACATTACAAGCCTCAATTTGTGTAGTTCAAAACAAAATTTGGAAAATATACATTATGAATAAAAAGTTTAGTGTCGGATGACCATGACCATGTAAAGTACTAATTTACATCACAATTAATATATAAAAAGGAAAGGAAAAAGGCAATTCACAACAAAAGGTTGTGAGGGGCGAAGTTACATTTCAAGCCTCAATTTGTGTAGTTCAAAGCAAAATTTGGTAAATATACATTATAAATAAAAAGTTTAGTATTGGATGACCATGACCATCATAAATATTATATTAATTTAGATCACAATTAATATATAAAAAGGCAACGAAAAAGACAATTCACAACAAATTTAGATAATATTTTTGTGGATCGATCCAAATATATATATATGTATATAAAACGACGAAAATAAAAAAAGACAATTCACAACAAATTTAGATAATATTTTTTAGTACTAATTTATACCGCAATTAATATAAAAAAAAGTTAAGAAAAAAGACAATTCACAACCAATTTTTAGATAATATCTTTGTGGATGGATCCCCCCACACATACATATATCGACAATTATAAAAAAAAGGGCACGTTTTCATAAAAGACACGCATGTAGATGTTGATAACCCATTAACACGTAAATATTAGTTCTAATTCATTTTTTTCATGTAAAAAATTATTCAAAAAGGTATGATTCCATAAAGAAACACATGCAGATTGTTGATAATCCATGACCATGTAAATATTAAACGTCTAGTAATATATTTAAAAACAAAGAAAAGTACACATCACAAAAAAAAAGATATTTATTTGTGGATGGATCTAAACCTTTATATATCATTGAGCTTAATTTTTTTCCATGACAACAATTACCGAAAAAGGCATCCAAAACTCATTAGCATGGCCTCATAATACATATGTGGATGTTAATAACGCAAGCAATATTTAGTAAACCGTATACATATATGTTAAAACCTCATATATACACAAACAATTTATCCGTCACATGAACATTATGACTCGATGACCCAATAAGGTAAAAAAAATACCCAATACAAATATTTAAGAGCTTGATTGGGAAAACAATAAAAAAAAAAAAAGTAAAGAAAGATGAATACAAATGCTAAACAATATACAGGACAAAGTCATATGATGTGTTTAATTAAATGAAAACATCCAAGAAAAACTTTTGAACACTATTGAGGTCCAATGGTTAATTCATGTGCCCTTAGTTGTATTTAAGTTGTGTTAAAACATTATAGGATTTTCATTTGGTTCAATAAAAATGGGTATGAATAGATGTAAACTTAATAGAACTTACACTTTTTTTATAAATTTTTAAGATGATATTTTTTATTGGGAGATTTATAGTTTTGAGAGTTTTAGTGGATTTATGTGGTTATATGGCCATATCAGGTGGGTCTCTACCTCTACTCCCATCCCATGCTTTGAATATCATTACTTTCAACTCACTGTTTGAAAATGGACCACGGTGCCAAAAGTCAAAGCCTTCTCATTTTGTCAAGAAGCTAGAAGAAATTCCAAAGGTCGATGTTTTTGCACCACAATCAAGAGCATGAGCCTTGCAACTGGATGAACGTGGCTTGGTAGGCCAATTCATGGGGATTTGGCCCTCCCCGCATTTTTTGAGGTCGTGGGTTGAAAAAAAACGGAAACCCATGATTAAGGGTTTGTCACTTTGACTTTCTGTGGAAAAGGTTTTTTAACCTTCTTTTTCGAGAACAAGGATGATTGGGACCCAATATTTCGAAGTGAGACTTACTTCATGGGGGCCAAATGGTTATATATGGATTGTTGGAGCCCATATTTAACCCTAAAAGTGATGTCCCAAATGTTGTCCTTGTTTTGGTAAAGCTCCCTTTTTTCCCTTGCACTGCTAGAATGATACTACTTTCAAAAATATCAGCAATGCACTTGGGAAATACATTTATTAAGTTGAGCCACTAGAGGGGGTATTCTCATGTGCAAGGCTATGCATGGAGGTAGATTTGGATAAGGGTATCCCAACAATAATAACCCTAATTCTAGATATTTGGACCCATATTCAAGAGGTTGACTATGATCAACTTCCTTTTAAATGCAAACCTTGCCATGAATATGTCCACTTTGCAAGAAGCTACAAAATGAAGTAGGAGGAGCACAAAAAATAAGAGAATGAAGGAGAACGATGGAAACAACTAAAGAGGATAAGAGGCCCACCTAAATAATAAAACTATCTACAAAAGCAACAAGATAAAAATTGGAACAAAGGGAAAAGTCCAACTTCCCCTAAGTGATCCACTTTGGGGGGAGGGGAAAGATTTAACAAAGGCAAAAATGAGAAAAATAACAACTTCGATGCTTCCAATTAAGTTAGTAAAGAAGGGGAAATTCTCAGAACCAAGTATAAGAATAGGTACAAAATTTGGGACCAAGGCGTGAAACAAAGAAAAATGATGAATCCATGCCACCATTAGAAAAGAAAAATAAATTTTGAAGATGCCGAAGTCATAGTAAAGTTGAGTACTAAGGCAAGGTTTGACCTTGCAAGAAAGATAAAATTAGAAGTCCACATGCATAATACAATCTAGGAAAAGGTAAACGAACCCTCTTGGGCAAAACACTTTGAAACCTTTCTCATATCGGTCAAACCGAATGACCAGTGGAATTCTTAGTCTGAACAATTGAAGAAAGTGGGAATTCAGGACATCCTCAACGCTCCACTAGTAGCAGACTTACAAGGAATGAAGGAAGAGGATACCAAGTATTTAATCAGTAGATACCATAGTGGAAATATTTGGCTTGCGTAACCTCAATAAATTTTTGGGATTTCCATTAATCTGATCACAGGTTTACCATTCAAAGGTGAAAATGTACCGAGCACAACCTAATATAACAATTGGATCACACTGTTTGCTGGTGGAGCATCTGGAAAGAATTCAATAGGGCTAGTCATTAGCCAGGTCCAAGACCCATTGGTCGGATGGATATGAAAAATAGTTTCCCTGTGTCTCACAATTTCTGGTTGGGCCTCAGACATCAAGTTTACAATGCTCGAAGAAATTGGAGAGATATCAAATTCCGACAAAGCATACAATTGGGAGGAACATGTAGCAGAAATCATCAAAACCAAATGCCAAGAATGTTAAAAATCGGGTAAAGCCATCCATTTCCCCTTTCTTTTAATTAGATAGATATGAAGTCTATCCCACCAGTTGGGGAGGCAGACTTCACTAAAAAATACATGCCTCCTATGAATAACTTTAGGATCTTTTCACGTAACTGGTCAGGGAAACCACAATCCTTAGGTCCCCATGATTTTTTTAAGAATTGGTTACTACACATTAAGAACATCTATAATAAATGGAGAGTTACCCAACACATACGTCTAGCTCTATCTCCCTATTCCCATATCCAGTTATGTCTAGATGTCACTAAATTCTGGTACAATAACTCCGCAGAAGTCGACCCTCAGGAACTCCCTTATCAACCTTCCATCGACCAAGTGTTCGAATAATTATGACAACAATCCAATACCAATTACAATATTCCCCATGGAGTCTTTGACCCATACCAAGATATTATCACTGCTTTGTTTGATTCTGAATTAGAAGAAGAGCCACAAGCCACATTGTAATTACAACCCTTTAAAATCAATTAATCATTGCCTTTACCAAAAACCTCCTAAAATCCAAGTCATAATGAGTCATATAGCCCCAAGGCCACCTTGACCACTTCCTAATCAGTCCAATGGGAATAGGTAATTTTAGAAGTCCATCTACATAATCCTAAACAACAACAAAAACTTGATGAAGCTACTCAACATAAGGAAAAAAAAAAAAAATAGTAAAAAAGACTTGGAAACCCAAAGTTTCATCTATTCAAGTAGATATATAAAATGAAATGGAAATTGCTAAGGGTGTTTTTAAAAATGGTATTCAACATAAAATGTTGCATATTTATTAGGTTTCACTAAATAATATTTGTGTGGAAAATGGTACTTCTTCCACTAAGCAGAATGGAAACAGTCAACATCAACAAAATGATACTCTAGATCAAGTTCATATTCAAACAGAGCAGGCTATTGAAATAGAACAATAAAATGATTGAAATTTATTTAACATATGATACAACTATTAACTATAAAAATAATATTGAAGAAGAATATAATCAGTCGCGGAGGAACCAATCAGATCAGTAGAACCTAAAAGATAATTCTAACGAGATTTTGTAGGACAATTCGTCTAAGCGCACTGAGTCCAATGAAACAATCAAAGATTACAATCCACAAATGACTAATTTGTTGATAGAAAAAATCAAGAAGAAGCGATTAAAGTACCGATGAATAATCCACTAGTCACTAAGGCTTATTCAACTGACACAACCTCCTCAGAATTGAATTGAACAAGCATTTTGGTAAATACAGATAATATGGAGCGTATTGATATTCTGCCAAGTATGCTGATATCAAACTTTCCAGTGATAATTTTTTTTTCTTTTCAGGTTTTATAGAAATACATCAAAGCTTCTAAGAAGCTGATAGGAAAGAGGAACAAGGACACCAACAAGCTTCAACAACAACAAGAATGAGAAAGTGATACTTTGATGACTTGTCAAAACAGGGTAGCATACAAACTCAATATTGACACTCCAGTCGAGGTCGATGATCATATTGTTGCTATTCAATAGTCGATGAGTCAACTAATTGATCAAAATGAACAACTTCATGCATGGGTGACAAATATTCAAGCTAGACTTACAACTACTGGAAGTCCAAAATTTACATAAATATTTTAGAGGGCTCATCATGAATTCTTGGCAGCTAAAAAGACTTTATAAAATACACTCAACAAGGGAGATACTCTTATGACCACATTAAACAAGTGGAATATTTATATTGCATCCAATCATACTCTAATTAGAGAACAAGATGTGGTTATTCATGATCTAGCCTCGTGAAAAACTATAGATCCGAGAGAAAATAAAGAAATGGACAACAATTTGGAGCAAGAACGAGAAATATATGCACAATTGATGCAAAATGAGTGCTAGTTGGTTAGGAAACGGAATAACGCACAATTGTAAGAGAATAATGTATCAATTTTTTTTTAGGGGGTACTTACTTAAGTTTTGAACATTGAACAAGCCAACCCCTTCAACCAAAGGATAGCAAAGTCACACCCCTGGAAGAAAAAGTCTAGTTCCTGTCATATCTCAAAGAATATAGTACTAAGGATAGATTGTAAGTGCATGAATGGTCCATATTTTGTTAGGTCCCTATATTACTAGTATAGTCCCTTATTGGTGTTAGTGTAACCCCCTTATTGTTATTATTGTACCCTTGTAACCCCCATATTGTTATTATTGTGCTCGTAAATTATTATTGTTAGGTCGGCTAGAATTACATTGTGGCCCCACTGGGATTACATTATGGCCCCATGGACTCCTATATATAGAAAGGAGGTTTTGTAGTTTGTATCATCCAAGAATTATTCATTAATGTAATGTATTGGAGGTTTCCCCCTAGACGTGGCTTATTTCTGAGGCGTTGATATCTTTTTTTTTCTATTTTTGGAGCTGGTTTCACAACATTTGGTATTAGAGCTTTGGATTCTTGGGTTTCGCTGCTCCAAACAAGTGATCGTAGAATTTTCGCTATAAATTTGTTTCTACGAAGTTTAAGAAGCTAAAATTTTTAGGGTGCAGAGCCTAAATCTTTAGGAACATCGTCAATAAATTTCAGCGCTTGGTTCACAATTTTTTCATAGATATGATCTGTGGAAGTTAGGTCTTTTTGCAGGCTCCTCAATTTAATCTAAACAGGTCATCGTGGAATTTGCGCTATAAATTTTTTTATACGAAGGTTAAAAATCTGAAAATTTTAGGGAAAGAAGCTGAAATCCTAAGGAAACTCATAAAAAAATTTCAGAGCTTGGTTCCCAATATTTTCGGAGATATGATCTGTGGAATGTAGTGCTTTTTTAGGCTCCTGAATTTCATCTCAAAGAGGTGATCGTGGGAAAATATTCATAACTCTCTCTCTGAGCATCGTATTGGAGTGCCGTAAAAAGTGGTCACAAGCACATGGACTTTAGTTTTGTTGCTATCAATTTCAGAGCTAAAATACAAAAGAGTGACACGTGTCAAGTGATACAAGGTCACTCTACTGAACCAGTCCATAATTAGGTCATTGTGGGAGATTGGACATAACTTTGCCTTGGAGAATCCAAATCAAGTCAGACCTATGGCATTTGAAAGATAATTTAGAAGGATACCACAGTGCTCAATTTCAGATATGGAAGAGCTGCAATCAAAAATATAATCCAATTTCAATATCGAGCTCTTCAAAAGCAAGAAAAAGGTGTGTATTTTTTTTTTACGAATTGCATAAGTCTTGTTTGAAGAATCAATTTGAATTGATTCCAAGGGCATATTGTAGAATATATATCAGTATTGGGTTTAAAAAAAAATTTCCCTGTAACAATAATTCAACACCCATTAAGCCTTCAGAAGGCTCTACTATGACTCATGAAGATGAAGAATTGCAACATGATCTATCAAAATTACAAGAGCAAGTGCACCAAATTTAGCTCTCACAAAGAGCAACAAAAAATGAAATGGATGTTTTGAAGAAAGGCATGGAATCTAAGATAGATGGCATGGAATCTAAGATGGATGACATGGAAGCTAAGATCAATGAAAAAATGAAAGAAAACATGGAAAACATGAAGAATGATCTAAAAGAAGACATGGAAGGTTTGAAAAAGTTGATACAAGAAATGTTTCCTAATGGTGAAAAGATAGTAGAGGAAACTCATGATGAGAACAAAATAAATGTTAATCGTCAACCTACTCCAAACTCATTCTGTCCTAATCATATAAAGCATCTTCTCAACAACATAATAGTACTACATCTCTCATGAATTGAGAATCCAACAACATAACGTTACACAATTTCTTCCTCCCTAGCACTTAGATGAGTTCTCAATTTATAGGGAAATTGAAGGTAGTTTCTCTATAAAGGAATTGAATGGATTTATAATAATAGGTGAGACATGTTTCAAAGTTCAGAGGTGATGGATGAACACTTTTATTTGAAGTATGACACCTATGAGCTCTTCTAGAAGTCACTGGACATGTGAAGATTCTTGGAACAATGATGATTTCTCTCCTAGGAGACCAACACACCCTTGAGTGTCGGGAAGTACACTGCAGTTCACCCTTGCATGGATATAAGTTCATTGCAACGTAGTTAGGCCCATGCAGAGGAGCATTGATGAGTCAATGGGTCATATAATCTATACTTCAAACCTTGGAAATCTCACAATTGAAGCCATCAATTGAATGACTTCTCTTAGGGCATATAGCAACTGAATTAGGGGATGATAGACCTTATTCATATTGGTCTCGGGGGATGATGCCCAATTTGACTAGGTCTTGGGGGATGTTGCCCAAATTGACTTGTAACACTTGTATTTACAAGCATGGATTGCGTCAATTCCACATAGGGTGGTTTGATGGTCCTAAATTAATTATATAGTGCCCCATCCAACCAAGGTAAAGTTACACATATAAATTCACCATCACTAGTCAATAAGGGACTATATTGTTGAATTCACAAGTTCACGACTTCGAGCTATTGTCTATGGTGCCTTGAATATAACCTAAGCTGATTCTTGCCATTAATGCACTAATTATGGAAGAAGTGTGTGAAGGTGCAAAGGAGGAATGAGTGCAGAGGTGTGAAAGTGGGAAAAAAAATTTCTCCACACATAATTTATTCTACACAATAAAAATTAAATTGTAAACTTTGAAATGTCTCTCACACATATATAACTATGCAAATTAATGGTTTCAATTAAATAATTTTTAATCTGATTTTAATTTTTAATTTTTTAAAATAACTGCTATGATCTGAAGATGATGTGATGTGTTGCCACACATATGTTGATATAGCGGATTAAAGAACCCATAAACAAAATAATATTAATTTTTAGAATAGTTTAATGTTGACATCGATCCATTTTTTTGAACTGGTTACTTCAGATTGTGAAGGAAGAAGGTTAGAGATCTTCTGGACATAAATGAGTAGATAGGAATTAAAGTTTCATTTGAAAATAAAATGCAACCTAAAATATTCAATGATCCATTAAGGGTTTGAATAAAAAATCTTGAAAATTGCTAGATGATTTCATAAGTATTTTTAGATCTAGGAATGCTTAGACATTAACTTCGACAAACCCTACCTAGAATAGAGTTAATGGTTTTTAAGGAAAATATCGTTGCAATATTTGGTAGTCAGTAATTTCAACCAACCGTTATCACAATATGCACAACTCAGTGTGTCCCATGATGAACATTAGTTAGAGCTACTGAGATATAAAGCGAAGAATGATTTATAGATTGTTTTCATCTTAATATTGTTTCTTTAAAATATTTACATGATGTTAAGTAAATAATGCAAAATTAGACTGAAAAATGTGCAATTCGTCTATGGTTGTGTGTTTGTCCTATGGATACAGTTCACACACCTCTAAGTCTTCTTATCCCAACTACAAGTTGGTATGGTCACCCTAAACAAAAATGTTGTGCAAAATCGAGGTGAGAATGTTCTGCTAAATAATTTCATGTGTGGAAGAAAATTTGTGTCCTTGCTCCACACACACATTCCCTTTGCACACCCGTTCTCTCTCACATACCCCCTCTTCCGCATATCCTTTATTCTACACACATATCCAACTCCATATACCTATTGTTCCACACAATGGTTTCAGCACTTGATTTAGACAACTCACCATGACGGTGGACGCACCCCCCCACTTACGTAAAGGAACTAGGTAAAGCACTAGGAGTGTTAAGCATAACAATATCAGTGTAAGTGTCAAATAACTCACCAACGAAATGGCCATTTACTAAGGGGGTTTACATGATCCCTTATTCTTGCGAGAAATCTTGTATAAGTGAGACAATGTGATCTATCAAACGTAGAATTATGGAGCACGTTGCAAACATTATACATAATCTCTCTCGCTCTTTGGATCTTGTTGAACATTCTATTAAAATAAAGCATCACATTTGCATCGATGATGCTTCCGTCCTTGTTAGGATCTCTCATTTTCATCACAGAAAGTTCAGAGAGGAAATTGAGATCGAAAAGGGAACTCCAACAATATGAATATGGATGATGGATGGAAAATCAATAGAAATTGGATCCCCATTCTCTCCTCTAAATTATCTTCTTCTTAGGTTTCTTTTGTTTCTTGGTCTTTTTTCCTTTTCTTCCTTTCCGTTTATGTTAATATTTTCTTTAGTTTGTGAGGAATTTTTTTCTGTTTAATCTTTCCTTTTATTGACTTATTTTTATTCTATTTATTATATTATTTTATTAATTTTAATATTTTAATATTTATATGTATAAGAATTACATTTATATGTATAATATTAATATTTAGTGATTATTGTTTTATCCCATTTCTCTCTCTCTCTCTCTCTCTCTCTCTCTCTCTCTCTCTCTCTCTCTATATATATATATATATATATATATATATAATTTACTTATTTTATTTAATATTTATACATTTATTTATAATTTATATTTTATTATCGTAATTTTCTACCCTCACTTTTTATTTTAAAGTATTAATATAATGTTTATTTTTATTTTTATTATTTTTCCTTATTTTTATCCTAATTATCCTTAATACTAATTTTTTCTCATTTTTATCCTAATTATTTTACTCTTAATATTTATTTTAATCGTGTATATATATATATATATATATATATATATATATATATATATATTCTCATTTTTATGCTAATTATTTTACTCTTAATATTTATTTTAACGTAGTAATGTACTATTTATTTATAATTTTATTTGTTTTACTTATTTTTTTCCTAATTATCCTTAATTATATCTATCTATTTATAATTTATATTTTATTATCCTAGTTTTTTACCTTTAATATTTATTCTAGAATATTAATATAATATTTATTTATATTTATCTTTATTATTTTTCTTAATTTTTCTTATTTTTATCCTAATTTTCCTTAATACTATATTTTTCCTTATTTCTATCGTAATTATCATCCTATCTTATTTTTAATAATATTTGCCTTAATATTTATTCTAAAGTATTAATATATTATTTATTTATATTTTTATTATTTTTTCTTATTTTTATCCTAATTAGTCCTAACACTTTTTTATCTTTTTTAATAGGATTATTTTCCTAATTCATTTTTATAAATATTATAGATACCTTTTTATCCCTTTTTTATTATTATGATTATTCTAGTAATTCATTTTTATAAATATTATAAATAATTATAATGGTTGTTTTTATTACTTTATTATTATTTTTTTAATTGTTAATTGTTAATTGAACATTTTTAATAAATTTTTTAAGGATAATTTTCTTTTGACTTTTTTTTCTTTATATATCCTAGATCAGATTTTTCCATCTTTTCGTTCTATATTAATTGATTTGAAACATATTGGCAATTAATATATTCATGTGATGGATCTTGAAGATAATGGAAAATTAGAAATATTTTTTAAAAAAATTAGAAAAATATTTTTCAATTTACTAAAAAATGGAAGTATTCAACATTTTTCAAAAAATTAGGTTAAAGTTACAAAAATATTACAAAGGTTCGACAAAGTAATCCACACTCAAGGGGCACTTTTTCTAGTCAATTTTGTCCAAACCGATAAAGACATCATGAAATCAGAGTTTAAGTTGTTTAATATGCAAAGTTTTAGTGCATCAAGATTTTTATCAATCATGATGACTATTAATAATAATAATTTATTTATTTATTTCCATATATGGAGAATACTTTTATATAATAATATCTTACCAATTTAGATTAATTTTTCATTCAAAATATATAAATGATTAATATTAATTAATCTCTTAATCTAATCAATATACCAAATTATCTTTTTTATGGACACTATTTATGGTCAATTTTTTCCAAAATCCTGTGAAGATTTCATAAAGTCATAAGTTTAAATTTTTGTGAGTTAAGAGATTTTCCAAGTACATTTAAAAGTACTTTTTAAACAACAAGAAATTACAAGTTTGCTCAAAATTGTATTACATTTCGATAAAAAAAATCATTTTGTCTATTAATTATACTACACTGTAATTAATTATAATAAATTTATATTATATTTTTTAATATTTATAAATGTAAATTTAATAATATGAATTTATAAAAATACAATTAAAATTAATATAATTATATTTTAATATTAAATTAATTCAAATAGTTAATTATATTTAAAAAAAATTGTAATTAAATTTTATATAATTAGTATTAAACATTATTAAATATCTTTACTAAATGAAATTACTAAAATTATTATTTTTTTTTTTCAAAAATGTACATTCCATTAAAACAATAAACATATATATATATATATATATATATATATTAAAATTTATAAGATCTTATACAAATTACAAATTTTTCAAAAACTATTTAAAATATCTCCAATCTCTTATTTACATGACAACCCAACTAATAAATAAAAAACGTAAAGGAAGCGCAAGAACCATATAATTAATAAAGTTGGTAAATGTGTTGCTTTAACTCATTAGATATTGAAACACATGTATCTACTTTTGTGTCGTTTGGGGGTACAACCATTTTAAAGATACCCGCAGGGAAATGTTCAAACTTAGGCGTGCCAACTTTCATTTCGTTTTCAGTGCCTATCTCTTTCTTTGTTTTGCCTCTCAATTGACCAAAATAAGATTATAAAATATAAAAAAATTATTTGATGTCACTTTCCAAAGTGGAAAATACAAATGTGGATGTATTTCATTTCAAATAAGTAAATTTTACGTTTACAGTTTTTTAACCTAGTTTATCTAAAAGTAAAATACAAAAGATGCTTTAAAGATATTGTAATGAATTTACATGTGGTGAGCTTTTTAAGTGGACTTTAGTTAGGATGATGTAATGTCCAAAAGGCTCCCATACCATACCACATTATATCAAGATACCAAGTAAAAACCTCAACTCACTTTTAATATATTTAAATTATATATTAATAATTGTTTTTAAAGATGCAAAGGTACATTGAATAAATAATAAATTTGGAATTTAATTATTTTGAAAAATTAAATCACTAAACATTATTTTTAACTTAAATGTGAGTGCATGGTAAAATTACCATTTCAATATTGGTAATACTATCTCTTTGTTGTTATAGATTAGTTGTAGAAGAAACTTATATATCTAATTGCTTTAGTTTAATTATGTTTTCATTCTGTTTTTGGTCAAGAATTTAAATATTTGTATCTAATAGTGAAAGATTTGAGATATCCATGAAGTAGGCGTAGATGGGTGAGAACCTAGTGCGAGTAAGATATGCGTTATTGACCTAGTTTCAACTTATTAATATTTCGAAAGTGGATATAGCCATATTTTTGTTAGATTTTAGCTCGGATACCTATATTTTTTGTAATTGAAATAGAAATTGCTGGCACAATCGTCATCGTTGTATCTGTGTATGGATAAATATGGTTTGCATGGAGGGCCTTATGACTATGTTTGGAAACTTTTTGATGTACATCCAAATTGAGTGAGAGTTGGGGCATTCAAGATCTTTTCAGTTCAAACCAGCTTTCTATGTTGGATCCTTTCCTAAATATAGGGTTGTTGTAAACACTATATGCAACTCTAGTTTAACAGATGAGAAATTATTAGTCAACTTCCAAGTTTCAAGAGTTGTTTGACTTCATGTGTAGAGCAAGTGTAAAAGCTAGTTTAAATGCAGTGAGCGATGAAGACAATACTTGTTTAGATGGTGGTAGATGTTGAAAATTAGTCCCTTTCTACGACTAAGGTGTTTTTATGCTTACAATATCACAAGATCTTCAGGAATCAAATAAATATAAAATTATGGATTGAATGTCATTTCTTCATTATCAGACAAGGTAATACATGGTTTCTTCATAATGAGTGCATATGCTCACTTTTATATATCTCTTCTGAAGACAACTTTTTATTAAAGTTTAACTAATGATGTAAACTTGTTTCACAGTAAAAATCCCGCAATATATTCTGATTGGATCAAATGGAAATTCAATCGATGGGATCTGAAGTTTTATTGGTGTACTTGTTTCACAGTTAAAATCTTGCAATATCATATGTAGGACTGGAGACTCAAACTCTGAAACTGCTTGGGAGTTGAGAGAAACAAAAAATTGCTGTGTCAACGAAAAGAAATTTCCCCACTATGGTCTTGGAGAAATGGAATTATGACAAAATAACTGTCATTATACCAATAAATGGTAATTATTGAACCACATGTATCTACTATTGTGTCGTTTGGTGGTACAACCATTTTAAAGATACCCGCAGGGAAATGTTCAAACTTAGGCGTGCCAACTTTCATTTCATTTTCAGTGCCTTTCTCTTTCCTTATTTTGCCTCTCAATTGACCAAAATAAGATTATAAAATATAAAAAAATTATTTGATGTCACTTTCGAAAGTGGAAAATACAAATGTGCATGTATTTCAAAGTGTGACACTGCTTGGGAGTTGAGAGAAACAAAAAATTGTTGTGTCAACGGAAAGAAATTTCCCCACTATGGTCTTGGAGACATTGAATTGTGACAAAATAACTATAATTATACCAATAACTGGTAATCGTGTTCAATGAAATCTGGTCGAAAAAAGCATAATTGATCTGAAACTTTCTAATTTTTGTGTTTTTCCACATGGTAAGAAATTGTTGGACAAAGAAATTGACCTTCTACTATTGGTTGAATATGCCCAACCAAACTCATCATAGGAACACCTTAGGTGTAATAATATATTATTTTTTGATTCAATAATTATTTTTAAATTTTTTTTATTAATAATAAGGAAAAAAACCTTACTCTTATAACCAACTTTTTATTTCAAAATTAATTTTAAAATTTTTATATTTGTATCATTTTTTTAATCTTTCCTTAATATGATTTCCTCCCTCATTTTATCTCAAATGCATATCGATGTAAGGAATGATGCATCTAAATGTACGGATGCTGACCAACTATCACAGCCAACCATGGAATTTTACTATATATATTAAATAAAATAAAAAAGGATGGAGGAAGTGAAATATTTGATTAAGAAAGAGAGACACTTAGTTCTCATGCTCTAAGAGACAAAAATGGGGGATCAATAGGTTTTCCAAAATTAACACAAGATTTGGAATGGTAGTAAGATTTTTTCTATTCATGCAAGAAGAGAATAAGGGGGATATGCACCATGTGGTTTCAATCTTCACTCGAATTACTAGAATCTAGTTTGACATCTCACTAGTTGGCTACTGGTTTTATAATCATGTAAGCTCCTTTGTCAATGTTTACATGCCTATTCAATTTACAGAAAAACATGGTTGCTGGAATTCCTTAGTGGACCTTGGGTACACAATTTTTGGATGATAATGCATATTAGGTGGCGACTTCAATACAAGTCTACATTAATGGGAAAAAAAGGGGGATTTCATGTTCCATATTAGTTCCAAGAACTTTTAGAAGTTAAGAGCATCCAAATTTACCCCTGAGGGTGATGGTTCATATTCATCAATAAGCCTCATCAAGACTCTAGTGGGTTCATAGTCATCAAGGACTTTATTATCAATGAATAGTTTTATGTTTTGTAAATGTTGTGTTATGTTGGGTAAATTCTACAAGGTATACACCTACAGAAACCCATTTTTGTCGCTCAACAATATGATCCCTAAGAAAGTTTACTATATCTCTTAGAAAAGAGAAAAAATATAGAAATTTTGAAGAAGTTGCTACGTAATTCCTCATGTATTTTCCATGAGCCAAGCACAAATTTATATAATATAAATACTCTTTCTAAGTTAAAATAAAAAACTTTCTAAGATGAATTTTGTATATATTTGTACAAATTATTATTATGCTAGTGATTCAGGTTATATTGGGCCTGTGTGCTTAGCTTTTCTATGTCATTAATACCTGCGTGCCTATGTGTAGATATGTTTTGAGGCTAAAATGCCTATATGGTTTAGGCTAGAAAACTTATAAGCTAAAGGGAAAACAATCCTAGAGGATGTGGCATGTAAATGCACATATATTAGTAAATGACACCATGATTGTAGACTAGGGGATGAGAAGAGTATGGGGCGCTATGATTCCATGAAAGGGAAGGAAGGGGGGATAGGGAGCTTAGAAATGAGCCAGAGAAAAAATATTTTATTCCTAGAAAATGATATAAAGGTCAAGTGGATTAATATTAAAATTGTTATAGCCCTCACTTTTATCCCCTCATTCCTTTCTGTGATTTGAAATATAATGCCAATGTGGATGTTGTTGCAGGCTAAAGTAACTTGATTACAAACACTGGAAATTAAATGATAATTTAACGTTGGCCCAGGGTGTTTTCATGATGTCTTTGCATTAACCAATATGTATGGAGTACTACAACTCAGTACAATGCAATTAGATCCACTTGTTTCGTTGTACATAGAGCATGAGGCTACTTGCGAGTTAAGGCTAATGGAGTGGTGCACATTAGAGATTAAATATTAATATACCCGAGTGTGTGAGATCCTGTGTATGAAGAGGAATAATGATCAAAGCGTATGACAATGTTGATGAAAGCTAGAGACCGACAGTGTATTGAAAAGATGATCATAGTTTGATTTGGTGCATAGTCCTGTGCATATGGAGTGATAATTGCAATGCTTTGAATAAAGTTTGCTACTGGATGGTTCAAATAGGTTTTGAACACATTGAACCTATGTGCTAAGTTGGTGTGATCCTTGATCCAGAATGGAGTGACAAAATATCCGAGTAATGTACATGCTGTTGGTGATATTCCTTGTACTGGACTA
Source organism: Pinus albicaulis (assembly GCA_034641835.2). Lineage (NCBI taxonomy): Eukaryota > Viridiplantae > Streptophyta > Pinopsida > Pinales > Pinaceae > Pinus > Pinus albicaulis. The sequence continues at coordinate 1,033,080,721 of CM076580.1, forward strand.
ATGTGCATACCTGTGTGAGATGCATTGCTAATGGTAGAGATAGAGTATTGGTGTAGTTTTCGTGTTTTTTAATGACTGCTAATGATTTTGTAGGGGCACCCCATGTCTATGAGTTGTTGGTGTTTTTTCATGAGAGTAGTGATTGTTTGTAGAGGATTATGTTCATGAATATATGCCATATACATGTGTTACAGATGCCATGTCTTGCTAGCTTGTGTCTTGATGTATATGACTAAGTCTTATTTGAGTTTGTATGTAGCAAAGAGCACATTGATGCCATAATACACTTGTTTCTATGTATATGCTACTTCTAGGGTTGATAATGAGAATGTTGTTGATGAGAAAATAGTGCTAGTTATGTGAGTGAGGTTGCTTCTTGTCGAGTTTAGTGATGGCTGAGTGTTGTTGGATATTGAGAGGACAATCATGTTGAGATTTGATGCTAGGGTTTGGAAGTATTGATGAACTGAGTAGAGATAGGGTTTGATCTTATTGATGATTACAAATAATGATTAATATGTTGCAGGTCAAAGATGGGTTTCAGTGCATTAATGAGAGAGTTTATATTGATGCTGATGATATTGTGCTAGTATTGTGAAATGACATGGTTAGATTCTTGAACAAAGAGGTATTTAGTTTGATGTTTTTGTATTGATATGGAGCAAAGGTGGATCCAATGTGAAAATATATGAAACAAGGTCCACACAGTGATTTGAAGGCAAGTTCCTTTAGGGAAAGTTGTGGCTTGTTAGTTAGGGAATAATATATTCCTTCAGGTGGATGCCTCAGAGCAACTTGGGAGTTGGTGCCTCTAGCAGATCAGTGTCTGTGTATGTTGTAGGATCTGGGTGCTTCCATCAGGTCAGTTGCTAAAGCGAGTGGGTGCTTGCTCATGATTGAGGTTGGTTCATTGCAATTTGGTGCTTGCATATTGGTTGGTGTCAATACATTGTAAAAGAAGAATGAATTAAGAAGAAAAAAGAAGACAAACGTTCAATTTTTTTTTCTCCCGGAAGAGTTTCCACCTAAAATATATGTCTCATGTGTATGATTTTCATGGTTATTTTGTATTAAGTTATGTTGATACTTTTATTATTTGATGATGAATGGTGTAATGATTAAAACTAGAAAAAATTGAATAACAAGCTTTGATACTACTTCACCCCCTCTTAGTATCAAATTGATTTCCAACAATTGATATCAAAGCAGCTTCCTTTAGTCATAACCTAATAGATGGAAGGCATATCTCAGGAGAACAAAGATAGGAAATTCAAGGAAGAATTCCTCCAAGTGATAAAAGGAAGTCTCCGACATTGCACTAGCTTCAAAATTTTTTATAGCTAATGAAGAGAAAAAGGTTGGTCTAGTTCCTTTTTTTTCGATGGAACAACCTATGAAATATGGGAATCCATAATGGATGCCTATTGGGAGCTCTTGGATATTATGTATGTGATTCAATTATTTCTGGAAACACATCTATGGATTAATCAAGAAGGTATAATACAAAATCAATGAATGCCATTCTAAATGCTTTTCCAAATTCTGTGAAAACCAAAGTGGATCAATGCTCATTAGCCAAAACGATTTGGGAAAAGATTCAAACCTTTAGTTAAAGAGCATTAAGATCAAGATGAATATGATGATGATGATAATGATTCAGATAGAGCGCTCTCCATGGGATCATATACACAGAACAAAGAACCTAACGATGATGAAGAAAAAGAAGGAGAAGTGGGCAAGGAGGGAGAATTGATTACTTCCTTAAGAACGAGGAAGAAAAATCATATACTGGAAGAATAAGTTTCCCTCCTAAGAATTCAAGTAGAGGAGCTAGAAAGGAGAGAATAAATTTTGAAAATTCAGGTTCAAGACTATGAGGTGAAATTTATTCAAAACTAAAAAGAAGTTGATACAAATCTAGCTAAAATAAATAGGCTTAAGGAATGGCTGAAGGAGAAATTGTAGGAAACTGAAATGAAGAAATATGTCATTAATGAAAAGGAACAAGATATTGCTCACTTAAAGATGAAGGTACAATAAGAATGTGAATCTCCATGCAACAAAGGCATAAGTTCCAATCCCCAAGAGAGAAAGGTTGAATAGAAGCTTGAAAGAAAAGTCATGATCCTTCAAAGGAGAAATCAAAGTGAAAGCCATAAGAAGATTGAAAATGATGTTGCTCCAAGGAGTTATGATAATCAAAAAAGGATTTCACCTCCTATAAGGAAGAATGTATTCATAAAATCAACATCATCAAGGAAAGCCATCTCATCTAGGTACCCTAGTATATTTCCTAGTTATTATTTTTCATGTACACATTTTAGGCATAAGGCTAGGGATTGCAAAGATTTTGACAGAGATGATTATCAATGTCATTATCTAAATTCTATAAGAAATTTTATATGAATAAAAAATAGATGTCAAAATGGCCTCATTAGTAGAGAGTATACATCAGTTCTTCCATCATTCATATACCACATTGAATGCCATCATTTAGATAGCTCGTGATTGTAAAATCATGATGAAGACTTCCATCAGATATAAGAAGGATTGGAAAATAAAATAAAAATAAGAATAGGTGAATGAAGAAATCCCAAAGGTCATACTCACAAGATTTATAAAATCGTGAGACCATGATGAATCTGTCATGTTGATGTAGACCAAAGACTGATGGCGTATTGAAAATATGTTCATAGTTTGATTTGGTGCATAGTCACGTGCATATGGAATGATAAATGTAGTTCTTTGAACACAATTTGCTACTGGATGGTACAAATAGGAGTTGAACATGATGGACCTGTGTACATAGTTGGTGTGATCCTTAAGCAAAGATGGAGCGATAGAAGATCTAAGTAATGTATATGCTGCTAGTGACTATTCTTATAGTGGACTAATGTACAAACCTATGTCAAACGCATTACTGATGTCAGAGACAAAGTATTGGTGTAACTATTATGTTTTGTACTAACTGATAGTGTTTTTGCAGGGGAACCCATGTCTATGATTTGTTGGTGTTTTCCCATGAGAGTAGTGCTTGTTTGCAGAGTATTCCATTCATGAATATATGCCATATACATATTCTATAGATGCCACGTCTTGTTGGGTTATGTATTGATCTGTATGGATGAGTCTTGTTTGAGTTGGTATTTAGAAAAAATAAAATTGATGCCATGTATACTTGTTTCTATGTGTATGATGCTACTAGGGTTGATAATGAGAGTGTTGCTAATGAGAAAAGAGTGATGGTTGTGTGAGTGACGTTTCTTCTTGTTGAGTTTAGTGAGGGATGAGTGTTATTGGATATTGAAAGGACAATGACCTTGAGATTTGTTGCTAGGGTTCTAATATTGGTGTATTGGGTAGAGCTAGGGTTTGATATTATTGATGAGAAAAAAGAATGATTGATATGCCATTGTTTTGATATGGGTTTAAGTGAATTAATTAGAGAGTTTGTATTTTTGCTGATGATCTTGTCTTAGTATTGAAAAATGACAAGGTCAAATGATTGAGAAGAGGTGTATCCAATGTGAAAATGTATAAAAAAAAGTTACACATAGTGATTTTAAGGTCGATACCTTTAGTGAAAGTGGTGGCTTGATAGTTAGGGAGTAGTGGCTTCCTTTAGGTGGGTTCCTGAGAACAACTTTGGGGTTGGTGCCTCCAAAAGATCAATGTTTACAAATGTTGTAGGAAGTCGGTGCTTCTATCAAGTTAGTTCCCAAAGTGAGTGGGTGCTCACTCATGATTGAAGTTGGTGCTTGCATACTGGTTAGTGCCAATACATTGTAAAATAAGATTGAATTAAGAAGAAGAAAAAAGATAAACGTTTAGTGGTTTTTCTCTCGAAAGGGTTTCCACCCAAAATATCAGTGTCTCATGTATATGCTTTCACACTACTTTTGTATTACTTTATGTTACTTGTTTTATGATTTGATGATGACCAATGAAATGATTAAAACTGATAAAAAATGAATAATAATCCTTAATATTGATTCACCCCCTCTCAATATCAACCCAGGTTATTTCCAACAACCCCACTGATGATTTGCAACAATATTAATAAATCCCCTTGAATCTAGAGGGGGCGATTTGTGATTTATTATCACCCTCCAGTTTCCTAAGGCTACGAAAGGAAGCTAAAGGGGTAAGCACAGGCCAAATTTAGACTAAGTATATAGCCCTACCAAGTCAGAGATGGCTCTCTCAAAAGTAGTCTCATAGTCAATGGAAATGATTAGAGAATAAAGATTTTAGGCTAGTTATAAGTTTAGTAAAATTTGATTAGGGTTTTTTATTTTAGTTTTCTAGATCAAAATCATAGATCTAGGAACTAGGTCAGGGTTTCGAATGATCAATTTTAGGGATGAAAATGAGGAAAATTAGGTATGTTTTAGTGACATATTTGGGATGTAATTGTGGTATAGGGTTGAAAAATGAAGGATTAAAATGATCGTATGAGTATGAATTCATTCATCAGAAGAAATGGAACACAAACATGAAGATCTCATCAAAACAGAGCATAAAACTTTTGAATTATGCTTAAAAACTAATGAGACGATCACATGAAAGAACACATATGGTTTCAAGGAGAAATAAACATTCAAATTGATGATAAAAATAAGAAGAAACACTATCAATAAGCATACCATAGGAATCCCAAGATTATTGTTGCAACTATCTTTAATATCACTATAAAATGGTGTACACTAGCTCAACACTATGATTACCAAGTATCCAACCCTCACAATAACTTTAGTTTGAGTACATATAGAAAAATAAACAAAATTCCACCTTTATGGGTAGAAAAATGATCCAAAACAACTAATTAATGCATCTAATGACTCATAGCCTAATTTTAGTGGAGTTAGAAACAAATTCCCCTTTTTTAGATAACAAGTTTGAGTCTTTGTCTCAAGTCATTAAATGCAAGATCCTTTAACTAAGATGAACATAAATAGGCCCATTAACCATGAAACATCTCGTGAGACAACTGTTACATAGACCAACTTTGAACGTTTGGCCTCCACGTGTCTAGAAAAGTCTTCAAACCCAAAAGTGCAATGAAATCTCTCAGAAACACAACAAAATTTAGTAGAAGCATAATGAATTTTGAAGGAGATTTTGGATGGATTAGGTGCATTTATAAGCTTGGCTTGAGGTTGGTAAAGGTATATGAGGATGTCGAAAAGGCCTTTGAAGCATCAAATCAGCAAAAAATCACCTCCAAGGCACTTCAAAACCCATTCTCCCACAACTACTCTAGAAGTGCAACGTGTGGTCCAAAATAGTGGCAGAAGTGTGAAAAACTAATGGTTTTTGACCTTTTCTTGCAAATTTGTGAGCTGACATGAGAGAAAAAGTTTATTTCTGTAATGTACTAGTCATATGACACCAGCACATACTTTCCATTCATCATTTGAAGCCTCTGAGAAAAAGCGCAACATGGCCATGTTGTGTTTCTGTGCACTAAAATTACCTGAATTACCCGAAAAAAAAAAAAAAAACTCAAAGATTGCCAAAATTTTCCCAAGCTTCTCTCCTTTTGATTTTTAGTCATTTCTTAGACAACTAGAGATACATCAGCTAAAATACCAAGGATATCCTTCTTCTTGAGCTTGTTTAGGGTCTTCTTGAGCTTTTTCTTCATGTTCTTAACCCTAATCTTGCAAATCAAATTTCTCGTGTAATAGTGCCTTGCCAGGTGCCTCTGCATGGCAGTGCCTCTATTTTCCTTTTCCAAAAGTTTCTCCAAGTGCACATTCAATATATCAGGAAAATACTCCCTTTCCTTATCAATACTTGCAGCTATAGGGTCAGTGGAGTCCTTGTGTGCTGGTGAAGGAGATGGCTCCTTGTCTTGCTCTTTCCTCTTTGCCAATGCTCTTGTGGTAGGTCTCCTTAGTTGCCTCTGAATATCTCTGTCTTCAATTTTCTCTATATCTATCACTGCCTTACCTTTGTCTTCAATTGATCTGCTGGATGATGGAGGCTCTTATGAGGTACTTTGCTGCATCAAGCTAATTTTCAAGTGCCTATTTCCCTATTTCAATAAGGGCACCATAAAGTTTGACTTTGAGATATCATCCTGTAGTCCCTTGATTTGTGCTTGTTTCTCCTTGATAATGTCTGCAATTGATTTATCTATATGGTCAATTATTTCTTCTTCATGAGGCATCTCTTCATCATTATTTTGTAGGGGTGACTCATTTCCATGCCTAGGTAATTGCTCCATAGCTTCTCATTGAACTTGTTTAATTGTAGCTTCCTTAGGTAGTCTTCTAGATTGTAACCTAGTTAGAGGTTTAGGTGTAGGCATTCCTTTAGATATATCAGGGATAAAACCCAATCTTTTCCCCTTCTTGTAGGTTTGAGAAACTTCTGGCCTAGGCTTTCTTCTGGTCAGTGAAGGTATGTTAGATGGCTCATATTTTTGTGGCCCAGATGATGTAGGGGTGCTGATGCTTTTGGACTAAGGAGACATAGGAAAAAAAGCTGTTGCCTCCAAAAATGCCTCCCAAGACATATTAACCTGTGTGAGCTAATGAAGAACTATGAATTTGACCAAGGCATGATGGAATAATCTAGTTGAATGATCTCTCCCTTTAGTCTGCACTTTCTCAGTTATCTTTGCAAGACTTATAAACATGTAGTTAGGAAGATTTAGTGGTTTAATAGAGGTAAAGTGAATAAAAAATCTAATGTGGTATTGATAAAACCTACTAAACATACCTTCACAAGTGAAATATTTCATTATCATATTCATCAAAGGAATGTATTTATCCAATAGATTTCTACTAGGGAAGACATGAGAGGGAGCTTCTTTGTACTGTGGCTTGAGAAAAAGTATGTAGTTTTGAATTTCCAAATCCATTTACTTAAACCATATTTCTCCTTGATTGGGGATTCCTGTGGCTGATGTTATGCCTTTTGTTGAGACGAAGAAGTCCATTCCTGCTATGGTAGTATTTTTTTGTTGAGATTAGTGGAAAAAAGGTTGGTGAGCTCCTAATGGTAACCCACTTGTTGAAATTTCTTGCAAAACCCTAGGCGACCCGCTTTTTCAAAATACCTTTTGATGAATTCTGAAGCATTTATCTCTTGGATATGAGTTGGCCCATACCTGGAGATTCCCCCCCCCCTTATTTTATATTTTCTTCTCACTGGCCATGCTGTTGGTTTTTCTTGATTGAAAACCCTAGTTTGATAGGGGAAAGGGTAGGGGTTTAGGGATGCAAAACATGAAAAAAAAGGAGCTAGTTTAGGGAGGGAAATGGAGGGGATAGGGGACTGAGAAAAATGTGAAATAATTATGGGAGATAGGGGAGTGTTTTGGGAACATAGGGGTAGTGAAATTTCTGAGAATGAGTGAAGGAATAAGGGGAAAAAGTGGAAAACACAGAGAGAACCCAGAAATGCAGCAGAAGCACAACATGAAAACCCTAGGGGAGGAATTTCACCGTTTGAGAAATAAAACACTGCATGAAGGGGCTAAGGAATGCTTAATTACTTGTTTGGGAGTGCTTGAAAATTGCTTGGAGGAAGAATGACCTAGTTGTTGCCTTACTTTTATCTTGAAAACCAAAAGCGCGACACTGTTCAGAAGCGCAACAAATGCGCAATGAGGTGATGGGCAAGGCATTTAGTGATGAAATTCGATGCTATGATGGCTGAGATGAGAAAAAATGGTGGAGAAGAGATATTTGAGGATGAAATGGAGTTATTGAATGCTTGGATGGTATTTTAATAGCTTGAAACTCAATTTTGGTGGAGTGACATCATGTACTCGAGAGAATGACTTGATGAGGTGATTGTACTAAAACTTTTATACTTTGTTTGGAAAGGTTACATCTCCATGTGGGCTGAATGTACCTTTGATACCCTTTTTACAAACTTATCCCTAATTACTAGCTCCCATGATGGTGACAATGGTGATGACATGACTCCCATGTAGATTTTGCTGATATGAGAAATTGATGACACCTAATGCATATCTTAACCATGATTTGGAACTTAGAACCCCTTAAGTATGCATGTGAATGATTTATTGACCAAAATGATGACAAAGAAACTCATTTGATGACCTTGAAAATGGAGGGAGTAGTAATGATACCTAGGACATGACTCAAGTCTCGTTCGACAATAAAAAGACATGTCAAATTTTATTTGAAAATATAAAAATTTGAACTAAGGGCCTATCAATCACATGGAAAGAGTACATTTGATCATTGGTGACTCATAAACACTAACATGTTTCATGCTATAAAAATTAGTGTGGAAAAGTAGAGCTATGTTTGGATAGTCCATTATTCATCTAACATCCTACAAAGAGTTGTGAAACCCATTATTCTTTTAAAATACAAAGAGTTGTGAAACTTGTTATGAAGTAGAGTTGCAGAAAAGTGTGAAAAAGAGAAATACAAAGATTAAAGCATGTGAAGTCATCAACATAGACAAGTCAAACTGATAAGTGCATTCCATTTTTATGCTTTATGTGCTTTTCTTTTTGTTCGGAAGGCATTTATTTTCAAAGTGTTTCAAATTGAATCATATTTTACCGTTTTTTTTTTTACATGCATATGTTAGTTTATGTGTTTCAAGTTACAATTAGTTGGCTTAACAATAAGCTTCCATGAAGTATGAAGCGACAATTTAGTTAATAGTAATACAATAGCATAGAATATGAAGTTGCAATTTAGTTAATAGTAATACAATATAGTCATTTTGTAAGTGACATTGGTGGTGGGCCATGGGTTAGAAGAAGTGCATTGGACTTTCTGTCCTGATATGTATATATTATGATTACTATATGTCTTACACTTTGTCTTGATGCATGTATCTTATGATTGTTGTATGTTAGGAATCCTTGTCTTCTTAGGTAATTTCATTAGGCTTGGTAAGATTTTATGAAGCAGGAGACTTATGAAATGCACCTAATAGAATTAAGACAAGTGAAAAATAAATAAACTTGAGATGCATAAAATTACTTAGATGAAACTTTATAGTTAGCACTCAAATAAAATTTGGAAAAATTAGATTAGTTCTTTTCTATTTGGTTTCCATCAACTTGGAAGTACACAAAAAAACAATAAGAATATGACATCAAATCTCTGTTCATGATTATTTGAGTATGTATGAATCAAACAAAATAATTATATATTTAATGTCATTTACTTTAGCTCTAGCCAGAACTAAACAAATTTTTTCAAATGTAAAATGGCAGTCACTTGAAACTATTACTCGAAGATTTAAATTTTTTTCCATAATTGCATTATTTTATAACTTCCAAAGAAGATAAATAATCATTTGTTAGTTGTTGCTAATTTATTTAGGACTACAAAATTTATCATTTATAGCAAAGTGTAGCTACTTTGCACTCTATATTTGTCTTCCATGGATTGAATTAACTTCATTTCTCTCCATGTAATGCAAAAATTAATACTATGACTAGAGAAATCATTGCACCCAAGTCTAAATATCTGGGTTGTTTTCCAAACACGATTATAAATTAGATATTTAATTTTGGGCCCACCTTATGTGGAGTAGTGGAACTTATCATTTTATCCCTGCACTTACGCACATACTTTAGCTTCACACATGCCTTTCTTCAGTATAGAGTTTAGCTAGAGTGGTAAATGTCCCCGGTTTGAAAATATTCATGGGTCTAAAACTAGTGGAAACATGTGTGGAGGTCTTTGCACAAGTTGGGGCCAAAAGGAATACAAATTATATTAATTATTCACTATTTGGTTCCCATAACTTGAAAGTATGTAAATAAACAATAATAATGTGACGTAAAATGTCTATCTATGATTATTCAAATGTAAAATGACAATAAATTGAAACTATTACCTAAAATTATTAACTTTTTTTCCATAATTGTGTTATTTTATTGCTTCCAAAGAATATAAATAATTATTTAGTAGATGTTTTTAATTTATTGATGACAAATTTACAACCAAATGTAATTACTTTGGGATTTATAATTGTCTTCCATGCATTGAACTACCTTTATTTCTCTCCACGTAACACGAAAAAGAATTCTACGACCAGATAAATCATTACATCGAAGTCTAAATATCTCGGTCACTTTTCCAACACGATTATAAATAAAATATTTACTCTTAGGTTCAACTTGAGTAGGGAAGTGGAACTTACCCTTTTATCTCCACACTTCCACACAGACTTTGGCTCTGCACTTGCCTTTCTTCGCATAAACTCAGAATATGAAGGTTATTTTTAATGAAACATACGATCACTAAACTCATTTCAAGTGAAAATATAATTAAAAAATAAGAATATTGATGATAAAATCCCTCTATCATAGTGTGGTAAGTTCGAACCAAAAGTTAATTAAAAAAAATTAAAGAGCATAAGCAACATTTCTTTTGAAGTCTGATAGTGAATATCAAAATTTAATTAAAAAAAATGTAATCTAGCCATTTACGAATATTGATGATCAAATCCCATTGCTGGTTTGCAAAAATATTAACATACCTTGAACATTTAATATATCCCTTGAATTGCATAGGGGGAATTTGGGATTCATGCTATAAAAATTGTCACGGAGAACTAGAGCTGCAATAACATAGTCCATTAGTCATCTACCATACTGTAAAGAGTTGTAAAACCCATTAGTCATTTAACATCATACAAAGAGCTGCAAAACTTGTTATGAAGCAGAGTTGTAGAAAAGCGTGAAAAAGAAAAATACATATATTAAAGTATGTGAAGTCATCAGTAAATATATATATATATAGAGAGAGAGAGAGAGAGAGAGAGAGAGAGAGAGAGAGAGAGAGAGAGAGAGAGAGAGAGAGGAGTCAAATTGATAAACACATCCTATTTTTATGGTTTCCGTACTTTGTTTTTTTTATTTGCAAAGCATCTAATTTTAATGTGTTTCGAGTTGAATCATATTTTCCTATTTTTTTGTGCATTGTTTTTTATTTGTTTGTAATGCTCTTAACCTATATATAATATCAAAATGCCAAAAAATACCAGAGAAATAATGCTAGAAATGAGACAAATTGGAAATATTATATTATGAGAAACATCAAATAATGTTCACTTGCCTCTTTGAGGCGACAACCTTCAACATAGAAAAGCTCAATTACAACAATACTTAATAAGGCTTCCCTTGTTATCTTTGACTCTATATAGTTTCATAAGATACAAAACCTTGACTACTCGTTGTCCCTTTCATAATGCGGGCTAACCATTTTATTTATTAAGTATGGACCACTTATTCATCATCCTTAAATAGAATAACTAATTGTGGTCCCTTTTTTTATAATGCAGGTCAACCAATTACAATGATGATTAATGTAGGTAACCACTTACAAAATTTATTTACTAAACTAACTAATCACAACTCTTATGGGGTCCCTTGGGGATATTGCATTAATAAATGGGTTAGGGTCAGACCATAACGTTC